>CM019122.1:39780441-40980441 GCA_009720345.1 Fragaria iinumae | reverse complement strand
GTCAACAATAACTCCATGGCAGCACCTGATAGAACAGCAGTACATAATCAAAGTCTTATAGTAAAATATCTGATCTGTACTCCAATGAGAAAATGTTAGTATTAAGATACTAAACTCCATACGATCACAACGATTTCCTAAAGCCTCAGATCCTACATATAATTTCCGCCTTCCCTTGGTTCTGTCAGAATCACTTTTTGGATCAGCAGATCCAGAGTTTTCAGTCTCATCAACTTTCATTTGATCAATTGACCCAACAACCTTAACAAAGAAACATACACCATCAGACTGAGTTTAATTTTACATATCCACTAGTAACAATAATCAATTAACAGATTATACCATCGTACATATTTGACTTTTGCAGTCTAACAAAATACAACAGCGGAAGCAAGGATAGTGTATGAGAAGAGCAACCACAAGCATGGTATCTGGAAACAAAGAATGCGGCTCTTTCCCAAAAAGCTAAATTGTTCATCATTCAAAACTCGCTACCAGAATAATGCTACAAGCTCATCTTGCATTACTATTAGATTCTTTCATCAGGAGTTACGTACACGTTTTAAAGGAATTTTTATTTGTCTGCCTACACTTTCCTAATCTGGTTAGTCATCTGGTGCTGACTTGTGAAACTATTACACATCTCTTATTGTCGGAACTCTCGGAGCAGAACAACCACAAGTCTGGGAATAGTAATCGTCATCTAACATATATAAGTTCATGTTATACAGCTAATAAATGGATAAATTCAACTAGCTCATCAAGAAAATTACATCCTAGGGTTTCGAAATCTTTGAAACAAAAATCGAACTAAATGTGTCTATTAGGACTAGCAAAAACAGTTAATCCGTGACCCTCAATCTTCAACGATGCTCAAATTGAACAGTTAAGAGCAAAAACAAACACATCGACTATGTATGCACTTACCGATGTCGCAGGCGAAGCCCACCTTGCAAGTGTGGGAGCCAAGGTCGATTACGATGGCCGATTCCGCATCTGCAAACAGAAATGATGTTGAAATTGAAGAATGAAGATACATATAAAGAGATGGAGAAATGTAGAGAATGCAGTAAGGTTTGTGTGTAACTAATAGAGAGAGAGAGAGAGAGAGAGAGAGAGAGAGAGAGAGAGAGGGCACAAGGTTGAGGTATCAAATTGTTCAAATGGTCATACTTTCACTACTAGAGAAGGAATTTACCCGTAAATTAACGTTGTTAGGACACGTTGAAGATGATATAATTGAACTTTTAAGTTTAACAAATCGTGTATTTATGATTTGAATACCTATCGCACGCACATATGTTTTCAAAAACAAAATTCATACCATAAAATGCCATAAAACTCAACCATCACCAGCCAACTGTAACATGGGACCCAGCAAATTGCCTGGGCGATTTCGAACCGGTGCATTGCTATATTTGAAGAAAGTTGATGGGTCTCATCAATTGCCTACCGAACTGGCGCATTGGTGCAAATGCTCTTATGGGGAGATTAACTCGAGAAATCTTGCAGGCCAAGACTTTGAATATGGTTATGATCCATGCTAAGTTGGAATGTTCACAAACTCGGAAAATTAAGTGATCCCAGCCATCTCAGGCAGCTTTTAATTGTCTTGGTATAAAATATCAAAAATCCAAGATCCAACAACACTAGCTTAAAGGTTTGTTCTTTGTATAACCATGGTCTTCAACATAATGCTCTCTCAAACTGTAGCTCAACATGCAGGATTCTAACAATTAGAGACAAAAAAAGAAGTATCAATTAGTGACTAAGAAGTTTGAGGTGAGCCGGTAACTTACTGAAGTTTGATCTTTCTTTTCTGCGAGCGAGCTTAAGTAATGCTACACTCACCTCACAAATCGGTGAGTGAAACAGTGTATTATGGAATGAATGAATATGCCCTTTTGTTCAAGTGTCAATGCTCAACATCCACAATGCTAGATACATTCGTCTCAACTACATCTGTAAAAAAACACTTCTTCTTCTCGACCGACGTCGTGTGCTTCACGTCCTCAACTGTGTAATATACTCTAATTCCTTAACCTTCCGGATAAGAGTAACATAAGTTTCCTTCACCTGCTTACTATTGCTAGAATTTAAATGGATATGGATACATTATGAATATCATATTCATTATATTTTATAAGGAAATTAAATTCTTTGTTAAGACTTACTATTGCTAGACAAGCGCGCAATGCATGGATTTGGATCCCTTTGCCTAACTATTATATCATAACCAAAAAAAGTTAATAATAAAAGAGATATAGAAGCTTTCTCCAATATATTGGTCTTTTATATATTAATGTATCGATGAATTAAATAAGGCTTTCCTTACATTCTCTATTGGAAATAACTGAATATGAACTTTAGATTTAAATTTGACAACGAATGGGAAAAAAAGATCCATATTGAAATTGACAGCCAAATAAACAAGTTCTCTTGGTACGTTCTACTTGCTTGTCTCCGAGTTGATCCGCTCCTTCTACTTCAAACTCTCAAGTCTCAGAGAAACCCTGTTTGAAAGTCATTTGTTAAATATCAACTTTATACAAAATCCAAGTGAATAAGCCCACCAAAACATCCGTTATAGATCGACAAAAACTTGAACATCGTTATCGGCACAGGGGATAACGCCTCAGACAAGGCCTTTACTTTTCCAGCATTACCACCAGGCACCTGTACGCAAATATTGCATGTTAACTTTCGTTAAAACAAAACAAAACAGGGAAACAATTGCACACGTACAGTTTGTTGAGATAACTCAATTAAGATAACAAAATAACTGAAGAAAGATGATGTCTTACGTACCTTGTGTTCTTTTGAATGACGGCTAGACACCCTTGCATAGAAATATAGCTCATCTATCGGATCGTTATTAATTTGAGTGTCTCGGTCATAGATAGCCTTAAACGCTTTCTTTTGATTCGAACCAAGTCCGTTAATAGACTTTTCAGTATTAACTTCATCACCGTTGTGCTTGTGCCGTAAATCTCTATATAAAACCTCCCAATCGTGTGGAATTTCGGGAGACAATGTTGTTTCTGTATAGAGGAGTGGAAGTTTTCTACCCTTTAACTTTGTAAGTATTATAAGGGCCGACGGAATGAATTTCAAAGCTTGAGTCGTATGTTGGAAATATGGGTGGCGAGGTAACAATAACAACTGGTCTCTGCAAATAAAAAACATGTATGAATATATAAATTGAGTCTTGCGTAAAATAAATTAAAAGGAGTACGTACAATGTCTTCAAATCCTGCACATATGACTTGATGTCTACATAATAGGGGTCGTCCAACGGTTCATTGCCACTGTATAAATCGTTAAAGAAATCTTTGTAGCCCTCAACATAGTCCTTGTGCACCATGGGGTTGTAAATCTTGGTTGCACATGAAATACTAGCACTACAATCCATCACTGTAATGTGATGTAAAGCTAGGGATCCACGATGATTGCCCATCTCCTTTTGATAACAAATGCCTCCAATGACATCCATTGCAAAGTACTTTCTTTGGTCTGGAGCGTTTAAAGGTGTATACTGTGTTGGATTTTGTTTAAACTCCGCTAGAGTAAAAGGTTTAGGAAAATTAGAGACATGGTTGATGAATGTAGAAGGATGGTTATTGGCTCCGGTAACACTATTAGTACTATAATGGCGGGGTTTAGAAGAAATTAATCTTCGAAAAAAACGAGCTACAGAACTCATATTGTAGAAAACAGTAGATCAGTCAAGTAGATGTTTACTTTCTTCAAGGGGTGGTGGTACTTATAGTGATACATAAGACATGTAAAAGGAAGGTAACAAATCTATATACTAAATCTAGGAAACATAAGGATCAGGAATATAATCCGTACTCTACTGCATAATCAGGAAATATAATCTATCACGTAATCGGAAAATATACTATAATCCTAAATTAATACAGGGTAGACTGATCATTCCTAATAAGGAAAGAGATGTCAACTCTCAAAAACGTCGACCCAAAGGTGTAAAAGATTTAATTTCCTGATTGGTTCTCTTAGGGTTCGAGGTCTCAAGGAGCTCTTAGGGTCGCATTTTTTAGGCTTAATGTTTACTTACTTTTTCATCAAATATTTTTTGGACGAAACAGTAGAGAATCAATCAACAACGGTGAACAAACTTCAGTTGATAGACAAATTAAACTTCCCCCCGTCTTTTTCTCCTTGAGTTTCATGTAGTTCAGAAATTGGGTTTCCGGTTAACATGATTATCTAGAATAGTGGTTTGAAAAATGCCATTGTGCTACTGGCAATTTCAGAGACTCATATTGGGTGACAGTATAACTTCTCTACCTATATAGAATTCTTGACCAAATGTAACGCGGGTGAGAAGGTATAGTCTTCCATTTCATCATGACCTTGTTCCTTAATATTTCCAAATTAATCGGTACTTGCAAACATTTTGACCTAATATACACTACCACAGATGTGGCCAGCAGATACAATTCTTTACCCTCTTTTACAGTAATGGTGACCACCGCTGCCAAAACACTACCACAAAATCAAACAATATATAGGAATTGCTTTCACGTCTGAGTTAATAGTGACTGATGCTTTAATTATAGGCATAATTGTCAATTTGTTACCCTAATTTTTATTTTTGTGTCAATTTGCTACCATAATTTTCATTTCAGCTAATTTGCTACCCTAACTTTTCATAATTAGCCAATTTACTATCCTAACTATTAAATTTGCCAATTTGCTACCCTTCCATTAATTTTTTTCTACTTTAGGATTTCTAGATTAACTAATTTACTTATCAAAATTTTAATATCGACCAACTTTAACCTTCGATTTTCAGAATTAATTCATGTTTGGATGAAGAAATGAACAAAATAAAATAACAAAAAAGTAGCAAATTGGCTAATTTTGAAAACATAGGGTAACAAATTGACAAAAATAATAGTTAAGATAACAAATTGCTAAATTGGCTGAAATAAAAGTTATGGTAATAAATTGGCTAAAAAACCTTAATTATATATTTTTTATTCGAATTGTAAAGAGCCTGACCCTCGTTGTTTGACACCAAATGATCTAATGGTGGAGGAGTGGAGCTCTGGAGCATACAGGACACTAATGATGGTGCCTATTGAGTTCTTTAGATGCAAAAATAAAATTTTGGTGGCTGAGATCGACGTTTGCCGGTTGTAAGAGAGTCGCACTGGTCTCTTTAGAAACTTAATCTCTAGTAATCGAGAAAAAAAACTTGATCTCTCTTGCTCTATGAAGCCATCGACAGACGCCTGTCCATTCTCTCTCTCTCTCTCTCTCTCTCTCTCTCTCTCTCTCTCTCTCTCTCTCATGCTTGTTGCAAGGATTTCAAGAATATCGGCCATGATCTGTTAATAAAGGTGTTGTGCCTGGCTCATCCCGCTTAGATGGCGAGACGGAAGGTAAAATGGCAAGATAACCTAGGCCGATAGGTGGGTTTAAGATGATCCATGAGTATACTGATTTAGCTACAAACGGAAATTAGCTGAAAAATCTAATATTGGTGGTGTTTTGCCATTGCAGGTTTTGTGCTTTTTGTCTTCAATTTTCTGTAGTAGTTATGTGCTCCGTGCTATTTTCCTTAAGGGTGCCTGATATGAGCTTCACGTCTCTATCCTTGGGTTTTGGTTAGCTTCTTTCCCATCCTTAAGGTTATTGTAGTTTGGTAAAGTGATCTCTTTAATCTGCGTCACATCCTGAAAATGAGCCTCACTTCCATTTCTTTCTTGACGAAATTGTAGCTTGTCTTTCTAGTAAAAATTAGTCTTGGCTTTTATGCTGGTATTGAGCAACTTATTGAACTATTAGATTAGAAATGACATTATGTTGATTCAGTTTGTTATCCTTCCTTTCTTATTTAATTTTGTTAACATGATTTCAGGTGGTAGAGCTATTAGAAACACATTTGAGTTTGGAAGAACCTATGTAATCCGACCTAAAGGTAAACACCAGGCCTTGTTGATAATGGCTCAAGGTGGTTCTTGTCCCCATTGCTTCTATAAACTATTTCTGAGAAACTCGACAACATTGAATTCACATTCAATTACTATGTTTTACTTTATTTTTTTCAGTTCATACTAGATTCATCTATTTTTGACCTTTTTAATGCAATTCATAGTTGTATTTTAATTCTAAGCGGGTCTTTTCTTCTTTCTTTTGAAGACTCGCAGCTCTTGGAAACACTCCATCTTACAAATGTGAGTTTGAATACTTCTACTCTGGCTATTAGAAAGAGAATGTTCTCATTGTCAGCCATACTTATAATATTGTGAATTTGGGATTCATTATCGCCACTCATAAGAAAATATGTATTGAAGAGAATTTTTGTTCTCATAGTCAGCCATACTTAATATTTGTGATTCATTACCGTAGACAACCCCCAACACAAAAAGAAAATTTCTAATTAAGTGAAGTCATCACAGCTTCACAAGTTTCCTGGATTGCTTATCTGATATAACACAGGGTTTGACGTTGGAGAACTATGGAAGATGTACTTGATGATATGGAGGGATTGGATGCTTCAGTAACACATGCATGTAGAACTTTTGTTGTCAACAGAGTTTGATGACAGTAGGTATCCTCTTGCCAAAATTTAGAATTTGAGTTGTATTAGATATCATTTCTAGCCTGTTTGAGTTTTTATGTTGTGAACATATAGAAATATTTCAGACTCCTTGAGATCATATTAAATGTTGGTATAACTTAGACTTGGTATAGCTTTACCTTCATTGAATCCTAATATTAAATCAAGATTCTTCCTGCTACATTTGAACTCAAAGTTATATTTTTTTTATGATTTGCCGTAGGTGCTGATGTGGTTCCTTGTAAGTGTGGTGAGAAATCCTATAATGGGTATGTGCATCCTTGTAAGTTCGGTGAGAGATCCTATAATGGGTATGTGCTTCCTTATTTTGTTTTTAGGCTCTCACAGGTATAAAGATTGAGGCATAAATGTTGTTTTTGTACTTCTGTGACCTTCTCTTCTGTAGTTATGATTCATGTTCTGTTCACAAGCCAAAGAGGTATTCCTTTATATCAGTTGGATGACTTTGCATGGGAATGCTAGAAATGTAAAAGCATGCTTTGATATAAATCCACTCTTGTCTGGTGTAGTGATCCATGAAAGATGCATTGATCCCATGATAGGAGAAGAAAGGAGAAGATCAAGGCTGGAATTATGGACATCAACTAGTAGATCGTTTTTATGTGGATGTCAGGATATCATGTGGTTTGAAGGATTGTAAAGTAGTTCGCAGCTTATAGTATTGTTACTATTGTATATTTGACGGGAAAGAGAAATTTTAATTCTGGGTTATATATATAAATACACACACACATGCTGAATCAGAGGCGCACGTCTGCACTGGCCTTAAAGTGCGGACGTCCCTCTGTTCGCCACCGTACGGCGCCGGCGAGGGCACACCTCCACCCCAGCAGACTCCAGCAGCGTCCCCGACCACTTTTCCTTCCCGGCGAGTCCGCCGAATTCCAGTTTTCCGGCCAGATCACCCAAAACTTCAAACAAAGTCGATATGGCTGAAAAACTGGAATTCGGCGGACTCGCCGGGGATAGAAAATGGTCGGGGACGCTGCTGGGGTGGAGACGCGCCTTCGCCGGCGCCGTATGGTGGCGAACGGAGGGACGTCCGCACTTTAAGAGCCGTGCGGACGTTCGCTCTCAAATGACTCCATATATATATATATATATATTTATTTATTTTGAAAAATATGGAGTCACTAATAAAAATTAGTGGATTTCATGAATGGTGTTCGAGGCCGTGTCTATTGTTATCCCACACCATCCCTTGGTGTCTATAGGATCAACACACACTAATCTTAATGGTGTTCACTATATAGTACACAGTACTGCACCTTTCTCCGTTTATATGGTTGATTAGTTTTATTAAATTTCGAGTCTCTATCGGGGATTTTAGATCGAACTGATGCGACCTTGCATGTTGTGTTTAAACTCAGGTGATTGTCGGGGTGTTGCGTGGTGACCAGAAAGAAATAATACATGTTGTTCTTAGACCAAATTAAGGCCGACGAGTCATGACTTACCAAATGGTCAGTCTGGTGTATCTAAAATGCCATATATATGAATATATCTGATGGATTGCCATTTGTTCTTATATATACAAGCTTGATGATAATGCGGTTCTCTTGTGCATAATTGTAATTACCCCCTATGTTTTATATGTAGTTTAATGCATATATATGATGTAGAACAAGCAGTGTGCACAAAAACAATGTCGCCCTTAGAGATTATGGATGGTTAATTGGCCTGTCTAGCTAGCCAAATTGGAATCGAAATTAAGATTCTGCATGGTTGAGACTTTCGCTCGCTTTTTATATTAAAATCGAAATTAAGATTCTACATGTCGCCCTTAGACTTTCACTCGCTTTTTATATTAAAAAAAAAAACGAGTCTATGATAGAAAATAGAGACAAAACCTAACAACAAAACGCATGATTACTTTTACAACACATAGGCACCTATCAAGAAGGAAGTATAGGTCTGGTGTTCTCCATGATTCTTGGTAGAGTATTCAAGACAACGAGAACTAATCAACTTGTATTTGATGTCCATGGATTCCTCAGCAATTTCGTATTCAAAGATTATAACAAGAACTCTCGCCTTATCACTACCATCAGGGCCATAACAACCACCATTATCATCATTATTGTGGTCGTCGTCGTCCTCGACCTCGTCCTCGTCCTCGTCCTCGTCCTCGTCCTCGTCGTAGTCATCATGATGAGGGATAGAATAATCACAAATTTCATAATTATGTTTACGGTTATCACAGGAGAAAACGATGCCAACTTTTTGACCCCCCAAATAGAAAAACTTCCATCGGTCCGGACGATTAGATTTTGGAGGCCTGACTTTCGGCAGCTGCAGTTGGAAAGGTTCCATAAGTTTCAAGGAATCACATGCATGAGACATGCGGGAGACTAGAACTTTATCAGGTTCTTCCAAATTAATGGAGAACATTAGGAAACCTTCATCATGACCATGACCAGACTTCAACTTGACAAATAATTGATCATAAGCATTAATAGAGGGAATATAGCTTCCCAAACAAGGGTCTAATTCTTTCCATCCTTTTTTCGGGTTGGTCACATCAAACATGTACACTCCGGTCTGATCTCTGCCCCATACAAGAATTTTGGTGCCTGCAATTGCATGATTGAAGCCGTGGGGACACTTTAGAGGAGGCACATCTAGAGGCAACCATTCATCCTGTAATTGTTCAAATACCTCGAATGACTCACAGACGTCACAACGACCATTGAATTGGAAACGATATAGTTTGTTGTCCACCTCTCTTAGAACGTATTCAGGCCTAGTAATCTTAAACACTTGGGAGGGCTGCAAACTCGGATTCGGATCTATGCTTGGATCTGTCTCAAATAAACATACCTCTTTACTTAAAGAGTGTTGTACAATATGAGCAGTAGTGTCTATCGGAACAAAACCACGAACGAACATAACTTTGGAGCCGACGACACCAGTGCTCATAAAATTAGGAACAATCGTTGTCGGTCCACATCTATAAGCAATTTTCTGTAATTTATTCAGATCATCGCCGCCATGTACCGGTGGTGCCAACAAATGGTTTAATCTAATGGATTGAATAACATGAACATTGTTGGTTGCATACCACTCCTCGAAACATAAGTAGAGAGACATAGACTTGAAGCTTACTTCTTCCATGATTTCTTTCTGCTTCTTCTCCTTGCCCTTAAATGGTGCTATGGTAGAAGCGTTTCTTCTTATGAATTCTGAAAAAATGCTAATTTTCTTCGTCTCCTTCTTCCGGCTTCTTGTCAACGTTGACGTAGCCGCCGCGGCTGATGCTGCTTTTCTGGTGGAAAAACCTTGCAAGATTGTTAGACATTGCCGCTTACACCATGCCATTATGTATACCTCTCGCTTAAACCCTAGTTTCTAGGGAGAGGACGTAGATTTACGACTCCGTAACGATTTACTTTTATAAGGGCAATACCAAGCACAAGCATATAGGATCGATATAGCAAATGTATATCATTCAACGTTAGTTAATTTCTTTCTGCATAGGGACTACAATATCTTACCCGCTTAATTTGGGATACATATCATTTTCTTTTCCTTTTAGGGTTTTTTGTTTTCTTTTCCTTAACATATTAATCTCTTAGCTTTATCCTTGCGAATCCTTGACGTACGTGGGATATCGAAGTATACAAAAAACCTCATGATTTTAGGAAAGTACGTTCACTTTTATTGATAGAATCCTAGTAATGATGGCCAAACATGGTAGTATTATTATTAATTTGGAAGAAGAATTCTAGAAAGAATAATATTCATAAGTCATGGATTCTCTTCCAACGTTTTTATCTCCTAACCATAAATTATGGACCTAACCACCATAAGTGGTCGAGTTGGTAAGATGCTAGGTGTGGAATTCCCATGGTTTCCTTAATCTTCTTCTGCTCAATTTTATTTGAGAAGAATGAATAAAAGGATTCGTATTCAAATTTTCAGACACGATCATCAGTCTTCTGGTGCGTAAGATTCAAAAACCAATGACGTAAATCAACCATATATATGTTGCTCTCAAGTGTGAAATGGTAGCCTGGATAGTCGAGGTGATGGCGAAGAGATGAAAATGATGAATTAGATCATAGAGGGGATATGCATTTTAGAGAACTACTGTAGATAATTTGAGAAGAGAAAGGTAGAAGAAGAAGGGAGAAAGAAGGATTGAGAAAAGAGAAATGAAGGCTGTAAACGTCGTCAGTGTGGAAAAGCTATAAATTAAGCCATTAAATGCAATTTTCTGACGTGGAAAAATAAGGACCATTAGATGCTGAAATCGACGGTTGAAATAAAAAGTCAAGGACAAACAAGTCAAGGAAGAACACATAATATAAGTAGTGAGCATCCCTCTCTTTCTGGGTAAATGCTAGCCCCTTGTTGTGAGGATCTCTTATCAAAGAGTACCCACTTCAAAATCCTAGTACCCTCTCATAGATACTATTTAAGGCTTATAAACAGCCAAAGATTGTTTAGTTTCTAAAAGAAGTTGCATGTGTTTTCAGGACAGGAACTTTGGAGGCCTAGATTGCATGGTAATTCAAAGAAATTTCTTGGCAGTCATGGTAAATCATTGTACCAGAATGACTTCTGCCTCTGCCAAAAGAGATCATTCTTAATAAAGGGAAACATAACATGGAATCTTAATAAAAACTATTATGGTCAATCACAAACCTTGGAATAGAGCTTGTAACTGGTGTTTGGAAAATCAACGTCTTCAACCTACAACATTGAAATAAATAACGTGTCAAACAGTCAGATGAAGCAACAAAGCAAACCAATTTTGAGACTGGAAGCATGCTGATGGTCCCTAAGGTATAAAACTAGTTTTTTTGTTTGATTTACTCTAACTTCCCAAGGCAATTGTTTGTAAGGGAATGCCAGTTACAATTAGACTTGAATCAGAAGATTCTGCAAGAACATTTTCCAGGTTATAGTGCCTTTCACGAAGGCAATAATGTTCTTGGAACCATAAAACTCGGTAACACCAAATGCGTTTGCTAATATAGGATTCTAGGCCAAAAAAGATTCATGGTTCAGCTAAATGCGTTAGCTAATATAGGCCAGAATGTATGATAGTATTCTCAGTTCCTTGTTTCATGTTATATGATCTGTTTTAATATAGGCTCAAATCTTTAATTGAGAACTGAGATCCCATAAGGATCGCTGTTTTAATCATTATGGCTGTGCCGAAACTGGATGTGATTATTTTAAAACTTGTTAAGAGATTCAGAGACCCTATCATGCTGTTCAGATTTATGCTAATATGTTTCTCATTCCTTCAGTTCCTTGTATCATGCTACCTTTATCCTCGCCTCCATCCCTCGCTGGCTTCATTCCTTTGAATTTCATAAGGTCAGTTTTTAAGTTGTTAGTTAGCTTCAGTTTTTATTCTGATTAATTTTGATTAGTTCTCCATTTTAGTTTAGTAATTTGTATGTGTCTGGAATCCTTGTCGATTTAGGGCTAGCTAGTTCCATGGAGGGTTCATTTCCTAATCCATGTAGAAGAGACTCTTCTTCTCTTTAAATTAAACCTAGCCTGATCCTAGATTAGAGGCTCTTTCTCCTTGTTGATAGCAGCTACAATAGTATCCATAACCATGTCCCAGAACGAGAAGCATTATTTCTTTAGCAGAGTGTTGCAAAGAGAGAAAAGAGACCTGATAGCAGATAAAGTGAACTGGCTTCACATCGGATTTTACTATCTTAAGGTTAGGCGCTGCTGGTATGATGATCCAACATACATTAATGCTGAAAGCTCCGTAGCTGCAAGAAACACTTCAATCCCTTACTCCTGTAGTGACCACAGACGATGGTATGCGGAACTTATGGCTGAACACCTTTCGATAATGGGCGTCCCGTAATAGCTGACATTACTGCGTGCTTGTTGGGTGGTTTCCGTGATGATGCTACCGTTCATAGACTTATAACGGAGTGTCCTGAGGGTCCTGGTCTTCAACTTAAGATAAATTATCAGCATGAATCGTGCTTTGAATTGCTTCCATTGCGTGATGTTGACTATCATCCTAACACCTCCGATAGGATTACATGGGGATCCTTTGATACTGGCAGGCTCAGGTTTGTTCCTGCGACTAGATCATCAATTGAGAGTTTGCAAAAAGTGAGACTCGATAGTTTGGGAGAGGCTACTATAAAACAAAACCCGACATGTAGGATATGTACGGATGAACTTGCCGAAGGAGGCCGAGTTGATCAACTGATTGTTCGTTTGCCTTGCGCACACTATTATCATGTACATTGCATTGTCCAATGGCTGGAGGTGAATCACGTCTGACCCTTGTGCCGATATGCAATGCCAACCGTGGAAGAGGGGTAGCCATCGAATTCCTAAAGGATTTTAGGCCAAAAAAGATTCATGGTTCAGCTAAATGTGTTAGCTAATATAAGGCCAAATTGTTCTTAGAATCGTAAATTGTATGATAATATTCTCAATTCCTTGTTTCATGTTGTGTGATCTGTAAAATCTTTAATTGAGAATTGAGATCACTGTTTTAATCATTGTGGCTGTGCCGAAACTGGATGTGATTATTTTGAAACTTTTTAGAGGTTCGCAGACCCTGTCATGCTGGCTATGCTGGCTAGAGTGTTCAGAATATCTACCATATAACCTTATGTATAAGGTTATATATATAGCCACCAGTATTGTTCAGACCCTGTCAACCTCATGCAGACATGATAAACATTTACCCTATCTATATATGACTTAATGAGTGACATTTCAGTTCAAATTATGTAATTATCCAACTATAAAAAAAAATTTCGTCCAAAAAAAAAAAAAAAAACTATAAAAAAATTTAGCAATACAACATGTATAAGACCTAGTTTGGTACAGCTTCGCTTTTAAAAAAAATCAGCTTCTATCTGAACTTTTGAATTTTATAGCGTATGAAAGAAAAACGATTTTCATATACACCCAATTTTGAAGAGTGGTTTTAAATAAAACCCACCTAATATTCCTATTTAATAGACATCTAAAATGTATTAATTATGATACATATTATGTCTTATTTTTTCTAAATTTTACACAATTGTCACCATTCAACTATAACACATAAACATAATAAATAAGCTTAATTGATGATGTCTTAAATACTTTGATTATGAGTTTTTCTTCTAACACTAAAATTTTTCAATCAATTTACAAAAATCATGCAATTTTCTTTAATTTTTATGAAAAATGTAGGTTAAAGGAATCATTATCTAATTTATACATAAGGTAGAATATAATATAAATAAGATATCTGATTATTAGAGTAAAATGAAGAAATTTTACACTGTCTGTAGGACCATGTGGCTTCTGACGTGGTCCTCCATTCTATTCAAATTTTGACATGTGAATTTCTATGATCCTAAACCTTATACCCTAAACCCTATACCATATACCCTAACCCTATACCCTAAACCCTATACCTTAACCCTATACCATAAACTCAATTTTGGGTTTCTTCTTTTTAGGTATATTATCATATCATACCCTACTTAATAGGTACATTAGAAATGTAAGTAGTTGAGAGTAAAATGTTCTCTCGATCAAGATTGAAAATGATATAATAATATACCTAAAAAGAAGAAAATTAATCAAAGAACAAGAACGTGTACCTTACAATTAAACATTTTTCGACTATAGAGAGACACCAAATGTGAGCTTAGGAATGAAAAAAATCATTCTATTACAAATGGCATACTTTTGTATATAGCATATATATACACTCAAGTTAGTAACAATATAAAAAATTAAAGAATGTAATTGATTATGACAAAGTTAAATCCAACTAATTTTAGCTCAGTATTTGAGTTTCAAATTGATGCTAAAATTGAGAAAAATACCAAATTTAGTTTTTTACTGTCTGAAGGGCAAATCAGAGAAACCGAAAAATGAATAAAACTATTAATTATAGACATTTGCTCTATATGGTAAGTTTGCTTATGTGGAGTGAGTGTAAAATGAAAGAAAAATATGTATGAGTTTATCTTAAAAGAGGTCTAGTATTTTGGGTTTTTATCTAATTTTCTCTTTTTTTGAAAATTACAGGTCACTGACAACAACATTTAGAAACAACATGAAGGTTACTTTTAAAAGCAGCTGTCACTAAAAACACTAGAAATTAATAAATTTTATGTTGGCAACACTTTTAAAACTAATATTTACCAAACACAAAACTGTTTTAATTCACAGCTGATTATTTTCACAGTACAGCAGTAGCAGTTTTTTTTTTTTTAAGTCACAGCAATATCAAATTAGCCCTTAGTTTAGTTTAGAAACTCAAATGTGCATCACATAATCACAATCGTACGTCCTCTTTTAGCAAATCTGTTGATTGAATAATTTATTGAATAAGCAATATCTTGAAACCGAATCAATGATAAGAAAAATAAGCTTCGATTTGAAATTTTAGATTTTGTAGTGTGACTCTTTTCTCTCTTTCTCTGCGTTAAAGATTGGTTCTTTGAATCCCATAAGATCTGGGTGAAGATAAGAAAGAGTGAATTGATTTGGATCCCCAACTTCACCCAAATCAAATCCCTCTTTCTCATCTTCACGAAAACAAGCCCCCATCAATATTGTTCAGAAGCCACCAGTATTGTTCATACCCAAAGCATTGGGAAAGATGGCTCCTTTCTATTGCAATCTCTGGTCTTCATTGTGTACACAAACATGTGCTTTCCACCATTCAAACCTATAAAGATAGAAGATTTACGGTAAGTGCCCATCTTTTTTAACTTGGAAAAGATTGAATGTTCATCCCAAATCAATGACTCTCTTGTTCAAATTCTGTGCAGGAAACATGATGCCAGCAAGTTTGATGCGCTGGACCTGAGCATCTTTGCTCCACCACTCTGTTCGGCTCTCTGGACCTGGCAGCTCATCCCATCTCTGAGGCTACAGGGTAATTTCATCTCTCCTTTTGCAACTCTTTCCTGAGGCACGCTTAAGCTGGAAAAACATCTGCAAACAGATTGCCAAGTTGGGTCTCCAGTTCCTTGCAGGGCTCCACCCAAGCGTTGCTGCACATCTGATGTTCCGCTTCTAATTTCGCAGTTTCTGTTTCTCTAATGTTGTTGGTTGTAAAGACTGTCAAGTAGCAGGTACATTGAGTTGTTAAAACAAAAACGATATATGAATGTTATGAAAGTAATGGATAACTTCAGTCCACCACTCTCTTCCTGTCCTAAAATTGATCAGATTCCATGCATCAAAGGCTTGAAATTATCATTTGTTACATTGTACATCACATGCATTTTCAAGTTAATGGAGAGAAACACATAGCGCCTAGTGTGTTGTGAAGAATTCTCGCGCTTCGTTGTACTGATCTAAGACGACATTGTAGAGGGGATGAATTGGTTCCAACAGATTGGAATAGGGACCCTTAACTGCTCTAGGCAAAACTGGAGATCCAGCATCTGAGCAGATATGTTGACATACAGAGAGACCACTTAGGCAATAACATGTGTGATAAAAATCTTTATTTTTGCCAGGTTTGTCTATCAGTCCACCATTTTCTGCCTGTATTCACCAAATCAATTTAGAATATCAACATCAAAGAAGTAATAGATCTACAAGAACGATGGATGAAACTTCACATTTATGATTAACAATAGAAAATATCACTACTGTTTTCTACTAAAGCAAATCGTTAAGTTTAATGTTCGATCCACCAAGCATCTACATTTGCAGATCACAGTGCACAACTGATCATCCAATAATTTGGAAATCTGGTATCGATCCAGCAATCAAATATTTCTAAAACTTTGGACTTGGTTCAAATATACAATTCTGTTGCAGATATGTACACATACAGATACTACAATTACAGCTAGATGTGTGTGCGTGTGAATATGTTGTAGGTATATCTGTTCTTCAGCTAGGTATACGGCAGTGTCTATTACAACTTAACAAATGATATAATATGAAATAGGTACTCATTTAGATTTTCGACCTTATTTGAGTGTTATTTAGGCTTTTGGGTTCATGATGTTCAACTGAAGTTTTTATATTATGCCTAGCAGACTCTTAATCCAACTGTCAATACATGCCAGCTAATCATGGCTAATGCCCGTACAACTACTTTCAAAAAGCTGGCTTCTCTCACAATACAAAGTTGATAGTGCAGCAGAATGTTCTATGGCTTAAACTAATCAAGCAAAATGAGACTTCCATTTGAAAAAAAAACACCCAGTGATCAGTGCAAGTTCATATATACAAACTAACCTGTGTGCATAAGAGTATGTACTGCTGCAATGCAATGGCATCGAAAAGCGGCTTCATTTCTATGCTTCTGTTGATAAATTCATATCCAATATCTTTGTAATTCACTGGAAAGGGAACATTCAACCCTGCATTACAAAAAGGGGAAACATAAATTAAACCTCACAGCAGGTAAAACAAGAAACATATAAACAAACACATGGGTATCAAAACCAATTTGTTACAGTATTAAATATATAGCCATACATCTGAAACTTGTCTAACTCAGCATACCTTCCTGCCTAAAAGCCCCAGTGTCATCAACCTGCGATGAAGTGCCTTCAGGAATTTTACCCACTTCACATATATGAGCTGTTGTAGAAGTGTGTGAGGTATCCAAACTGCAGTGTCCCACATCTGGGAGCACAATTTGCTCCTCACTTACTGAAGGTATTCTTTCTAATAATGCAAAAGCACCTCCCTGGTCATATATCTTAGTTAATTCAACTATGATGCAGAAAATCCCTAGGACCAAGAATTATACAGAAAAAAGAACAAAATAATAAAGAGCATCACCTGCCAGAAAGAGTAGCAACCATCAACCAACTTATTAGTCCTCCCCTGAAATCCATATTCCACCCCATGTCGAAAAACCAACCAATCCTAATACAAGAAAAAAGTTATATGTAAGAAATTACAGAGCATGTTCATGAAAACCATAACAAGAGGAATGTTACAGGGAATATGATACACAGCAGAGTACAAGCAAATAAAGAAATTACTTGAACAGACATTTGTATTTATATGTAATTATATAGTGAATTATCATCCAATCTGAATCACACAACGAATAAAAAAAATCTTACAATTAGTCTAGGCAAGTCCAAACGATTGGCCTCATTGATCAGAATCATTGTTGCCAGCCCACAATAGGTGTACCTGATGAAAATACTGTCAGATCTATGCAAATGACTTGCTACATAATACAAAATACTGTCACATGACACATTTTTCTCGACTGGTGAGCAGATCTAGGAAGGAAGCAAAATACATTTCTCTAGATGTTCATTAAGGACATTAGTAAGTTTGCCACTTCGGATATAGTATCTTTTTAAGTGATTTGCCAGACATTAACACAGGCAGAAGAACAATTTGACATGTGAGTGAATGGAAGACAGAAAGACAGGAAGCCAAAAATATATACATCTTCAACTTTGGCAGAGGAGGCCACCCTAAGAGTTTTACGGAGATAATTTTATTAGCCAGTGTTATTCATAATAAGGCATATCTAATCTCACGTTATTACTCAGAAACATTCAAAAATAATGCACAAGGACTTTCAAACTCATGATCAGGAGTCACTAACTCCTTGACATTATCAGACAAAGGTAAGAGAACATTCATGCGAATCCCATTTATAGTTTAAATGTTGCTTTGCATAAATGTTTATAGTCTATAAACAGATATAAGTCTGATACATACCCACCATGAGCTTCAGAACCAGGTTCCCCAGATATACCACCTTCATAAGTCTGACAACTGCAAAGAAAAACAAATTTCAGTTTAAAAAAGCCACCTGCAATACAGCAAACACAATGCGAGAATAATGCAAGTATGTCAATATATCTCAACCAAGGATGAACCCAAAATACCAAGTCTATGACAGTCTAAAAAAGAAACGAAAAGAAAAAATGACAACTCAGTAACGTCCAGTGCCACTAAAGATTCAAGCCTTGGAAGCTAACCTCAAAATGTAATTACCAACATTATCAACCAGTTCATTATCCAGAATGTTCAAAACACTTGCTACCTGCAAAAATGAGTTAATTGAGCATGTAAATAACTTGCAACTATGTAATATAGAATATTATAGTAAATAATACAAGCATATGTTCACACGAAACCCAATTTTAGAACTCTTTCTAAGGATAGCAAAAGGATTAGACAGGCCTGTAAGATTTTGGGAGTAGATAGAGGAGGCCTTTAGTCATAGTTTGAGTGTGAATTTGTGGTCGGATAATCTAACAACAGATGAACATACACTTTGAGAAAAATGATCTATTCTTGATTTCTTGTTACCAAAGTCAAAAACATTCAACCTTGTAGTCTTGAGAACTATGCTCAGAAACAGAATACACATTATGAAGGAACTAGAGCATCCAACCCAAAACCAATTGGCAATGCCCTACACATGATATATTGTTAGGCAATGGTTTATTTTGCAGATGTGTGTACAGTCTTAGCACTTCAAAAATGGGTATGGACACCAGGACCACTGTGTGTGTATGAGCACACACACACACACATAGAGAGAGAGAGAGAGAGAGAGAGAGAGACTTACAGAAATGGCAGTGTAGCAAGCCCGAATATCAATTTCTCCAGCATCATGCATCCTGAGGAAAAGTGATATACAAGAGTGCTGAGAATCACACACACACACACAGATATATATATATATATATATATATATATATATATATATATATATCCTCAGCTCATTAAACTCGTAAACACCAGTACATTGTTCTAACTTCTAAGAGTAGATCAAAACAACAATCATAATACTGTAGGAAATTGAGAGAGACAGGGATTATACCTGAAGCCCCCGCTTGGTTGTTTCATTCGCCGCAGAAACTTGTACAGTTCGCGTCTGAGTAAAACAAATCATGTCAGAGAATGGCAGTACTGTTAAATTCATTAAGTTTAATAAGCAGTATCAACAAACCACCTATTAATTGATGAAAGAGCTCTATGACCTCCCAGAGTAATCAGTGCACTGACTGCAGCATAAGTTGTTGCAAGATGTGGCATCTGATCAAATAGTGAATATAACAACCGTAAGTAAGGAAATCTGCAACAGACACTCCAAGCACCGGTATCTCAATCTAGTGTTCAGTAGAATCAAATTTCACGTTGGGATAAATGCAGGACTATTGAAGCATATCAACATAGATCAAACATCAACTAAGCAACTCGCCTGTCCAGGTCCGCCGCCAAATCCACCATTCTTGTCCTGCAACAAGACACAACTTCATTTGAGAATTAACGTCAAACATATCATTCTAAAACTAGTTTTAGGCCTAAGCAATGTACAAATCTACACAATGTGGGTCTGTGAATTGCGATACCTGACAACGGCGGAGGAAGTCAATGATTATATTCTTCAACCCATCCTCAACAGGCGCCCCAAGTAAAGCCAACGAGTGCAAAATCCAGTAACACATCCATGGTCGACTGACAAAACAATCACAACCCAATTCAACAAAAAGTCATAAAAATCAAAACTTTGATCCAAATTTACAGATACTCGTCTCCGGCGCATCAAATTCAGGTAATGAATTACTTACTTAGCATCCAAAGATGAGAATGAGGCCGGCAGTATTCCAAGACCTCTCATCAAGTAGTTTATGTGATCATCCCGCTTAAGTTTCAACCTTTCATATCAAAATCAACCCAATTTAGAAAGATTCAAACTTCCTGAAACCCTAGAATTGATTTTAGGGTTTTTTAATTTGGGGGGTTTTGGATTTTCACTTACTTTCGGGTTTGGTTGCTGAGGGGTTGGCCCTCGAAGTGATTGTATATCCGGAGTACCTCGCTCTCGACCATCCATTGCTCGTGCTCAGTCCTCGTTGCGACTGGAAACGCCATCTTCGTCTTCCTCTGAGCTCCCTCCCACCAAAACGCACCGTTTTGCAGGTAGTATAGTTCCTCGTTTCTTTCGTAGAGCATATTCAAGCGCATATTTTTGTATTTAATATAATAATAAAATATATAATATCATTAATAATTATAACAAAAAACCATTATATATTTCATTGCAACAATAAAATACATAATAAAATATTCTATTGTTATCTTGAATTCGTTGGAGCATGTGAATAATTAAATTTTGGGGAAGGAATGCTTTGCTGCAAATTTGGGAAATGAAGGCTTCTCTTTCTTCTCCATCCTCATTTTAGGGAATGAGATGGGAAAACTGTTGGACCTAAAAACAACTATATATTCCCTAAAATTGAGAAGTTCAAGAAAATGAGGAAGCTGTTGGAGATGCTCTTACTCTTCTTATTGCCTAGTAAAGAATGAAGCCAATTTGAGTGTGTTGCATAAATAGTAAAGCTCTGACGTACTTGTGTCTTTATTATATAAAAAATAAAAAATACTCGTGTGTCTTGGATTTTTACTTTATTTTTAATAAAAACGTTATATTTATTGAGAATAAATATCAAGGGTTACAAAACAAATGCCTTGAAGAATAGAAGAGGTACTACTGACCCAGCGAACATCAATACTAGCAGTAAGGGGCAATTTGGCTAACTTATGAACTGTTGTATTAGATTCTCTATAAATATAAGTAAATAAAGAAGAATTGAGACTCGAAAGACTAACTTTGATATCTTCCACAATCATACCAAAACATGAATTCTCAATCTTTGTAGACTTTGGGGAGCCAGATCGAACTCACATGCTATTTCGCAAGCAATCCTCCCAGCTATTGCTTCAACTAAGTTTGGAGCATTGACATTCTCAATTCTGAAACAACATTCTCCTACTACTTGAGCATCAAAAGTTCTAAACACCACTCCAATACCTCCTCTACCAGTCACCTATCTCAAACGCTCCATCCAAATTGGCTTTCAACCAACCAATTGGAGAAGGAGTCCAATGTTGATACTGGCGATTACTTCTTTGCTTCTTGACTATAACCGATTTCAACAATATAAGTACGAATCTGGTAAAAAGATGGTTATGGGATCGTACCTTATTCTCCCATAACCTGAGATTACGCTCGTTCCAACTTGACCACAATATCACCAGCAAAAGACATAAATCCTCTTTTTTCAATGTTTTAGAGCAGATAATCAACCAATGCAATTCCGAGAATAGCTTGATCAAATCTCTGATAAAACAACAATCCCTGGAAATATGTTCTATGGACTCATCCTCAACATTGCAAAAATAGCAGCCAACATTAATTCAAGAACACCCTTTTCGATCTTAACATGGAAATGGTAGGCAAAATAGATGAACATACACACCAAATGTGCACTTTAGTTTTACCTGGTAGACCTGAGAACCAAAGTTTCTTCCAAAAAGAGACCGCCTCATTAGCATTACATGATGACTGATTTGGATGAACCAATTGGCTAGCAAGTTGATATGCCGATTTTGTTGAAAATCTCCCTTTCACATCATAGTGCCAGATGAACTTGTCGGGAAGTACCTGATGTCTAAGAGGAATATTGAGAATCACCTCTACATCCAATTGTTCAAAGTGTTCTTCTAAAATTGGTTTAACCCAATAATGATCTTCGATTCAGAAATAAACTCACTAACCTGGGAACACCGATTGCTTAACCGGCTCAGTGGACGAAAGTCACTCGGTCTAGGTAACCACGGATCCTCCCATGCATGAACAGAAGCACCATCGCTTATCTGCCATCTAGTTCCATTGACCAATAAATCCTTCACTTCAAAAATGCTCTTCCAACAAACATAAGCATTAGTATCAACCGAAGCTGACCAGAAATTGTCATTGGGGAAGTACCTTGCTTTATACAACATGCAGAGCAAAGAAGTTGGTGACTTAACAATTCGCCACCCTTGTTTGGCCAGGAGAGCCAAATTATGAGCATAAAGGTCTCTGAAACTCATCTCTCTGATAGGCGCAAAAGCACCTACAAAGATACCCTATTATCAAATCAATTATATCAATGTAGTAAATGACAAATAGGGGTCATTACCCGCAGAGGATTGGTGATACTAAGACTTAAACACACAAGAAACACAAACAGACGCGTAAACCAGAAATCTGGCAGACTCGACCTAGGAGCAGAAACCTAATTAATTAGCTAATCTAGACTCAACCAAAAATTATGAAATTAAATACACAGTAACTAGACACAGTGGCGGACTACCACACAAATTTTGAAGGTATTCGGAGTTGTTTTGATTGGTGAACAAAAATAGATAAAACAGAAGTACTGCTGAAAACAGAATATTAAAAAGTGAATATGGATGTAAATATGAGAGAAACAATAGCTAGGAACTTTTCTCCACCACTAGATACGCTTCAATCACCCCAAAACAATGTCAATGACTAAAGATGAATGCACTCACAGTTAAGCCAATGTCGTTAGGTCATTAACCGTATTACGTTCTCTTACTTGCCATGTTAAGTGAAATGTCGGTATCGACTTAACTATATTCCCAATTAATTGATCTATGAAATGTCGGTATCTAGATCAAAATAACTGAAATCATGAAGATCTAAGAACGTTTGAGTAGCAACAAAGAATCTAAGGTCAATGTCGGTAGCCTTAGATTACCAAGGAATCACTTCACACAAGTACCTGGAAAGAACTTGTTATCTCTCATAGAATATGCAACGATATGTCAGTCATAAACACATTCAAAATAATAAACCCTAAAACATGCATCAAAGTGTCGACTCAATGAAACATGCAATAGAATTATCAATGAACAATCAGTGAAGAAATTCTCATCTAAAATTATATAAATCAATTGGGGTTCGAAATCGAAGACATATCTAGGGCTTTGATCAGCCCCTAACTACTAAGGAGTTTAGTTACACATAATCTTAATTAAGAACATCAGAGAATACATGGAAGATGAAATAAGGGTGAGAAGAAGAAAACTTGATTGAAGAAGATCTTTGCCGATCGAGTTCTTTTTCCTCTCCTTTCTTTCTTCTCCTTCTCAGAGAGAGAAGGAGAAGAAAGAAAGGAGAGGAAAAAGAACTCGATCGGCAAAGATCTTCTTCAATCAAGTTTTCTTCTTCTCACCCTTTTTCTTCTCTTTTTCTCTCTGGTTCTTGTCCGGCCTACTCTCTTGTTTGGCTGCTCCCTTGTATAAATAGGTTAGTTAACCTATATCTCACGTCCATCACCAATCCAACTAGGATTAGGGATCCTAATTAAGCCCAATTATCTCCTTTTTCTTTGTTTGACTTCAAAACACCTAAAAACAAATAAAGTTAATTAAAAATAGGAAAACATCACAAAATAAATAAGTAATAAGAATAATTAGCATGATAAAAGTCGCACAAATATGCAACTATCACTCTCCTTCTTCCTTTGGACGACAAAGTCTCTCCCATGACATCCAATGGATTTTCCTCTCATTGGGCTTACTTCCCCACCAAAACTTAGCACACATCTGGTGGAGTGAATTACATAAACTTTTCGGAAGCAGAAAACAACTCGTAGAATAAGATGGGAGAGCCTTCCGAGCACCACTCTAATCAGAATATCCTTCCGAGCACCACTCAATAACTTATCTTGCCTCCCTTGTAGCTTGTTGCTCATCTACTCTTTAATATAGTCAAAAGTAGCCGTTTTATTTCTTCCCACAACAGTTGGTAACCCAATGTACTTGTCATGTTTTTGTGTCTTGGACTCTCGGTGTTTGTTAGACTAGCTAACTAATGAGTAATAATCTAATTCTAATATGACACGACTCATGATCCTTTGTTTTAAAATTGTACGATCTCTATATTTTTGTCTTTCGAAGTACAAATTACAAAATAATCAAATTATAGGATCACTAGGATGATTTGGACTTCCTATAAAATACATTTTTAGTTAATGAGTAATTATCTAATTCTAATATGACACGACTCATGATCCCTTGTTTTAAAATTCTACGATCTCTGTATTTTTGTCTTTCGAAGTACAAATTACAAAATAATCAAATTATAGGATCACTAGGATGATTTGGACTTCCTATAAAATACACCTGACTTATTTGGTCAATATCCGTTTGATTTAGTTAAATTTTATCCAAAAGCTAAGATTTTTATGGATACTTTGAATTAGATTTATTATAATAGTTGAATTCATTCTGCCCAAAATCTTTTCTTCTTTCCTTCTCGGTACTCAAAAGATCTGCAGAACCCAAGTCTTATCATCATCAACATGAGCTTCCATTTAAACAAATAGCAATGGGGTCAAGGACGACACGACCAAATCGATTTGCAAGCAAGAAACCCCTCAAGCATAGATGTGTATGGAACAAAACCGTCTGAGAATCCCCTCAAACATATATATTTCGTAGCCAACATCTCATAGGATCAGATCGCCATTGAAACACAAATATTAGAGCATACCCCTTTTGCCCAAAAAGCTCAAATTTCTTTCAATAAAAAAAAAACTCAAATTTATGATACGGGGATGAACCAAGAGCAGCAACACAAATAATCGAGCTTTTGAATTTTTATCCGAAAGAATCGCAGATTTTTAGAGACAAGAAGTGGCTACCTGAATGTATCCATAAAAAATGTTAGCATTTGGATGAAATTTAACCAAATCGAACGGTTATGCCAAGAGAAAATCCGGATCCCCCGCAATAAAAGAGTTCACTCGCATGAGGTGTTATAAACTTATAATGGTTATTAACTATTTGGAATTTGCTTTAAGAATTCAATTTCAAGTTGAAGTGAAGTAGTGTTAGCTAGTTAGTGTAAGAGTAGTAGAAGCAGGCCGCCCACTTGTGATGCTACATGTCGGGTAAAGTTCTTGATCATATCCAAAATGTTTAAAAGAAAAGCCTTCACTTAGATGTGACACTAATGCCATGCCTTAGGCGGCTCAATTCACCCAAAAACAGAATTCAAATCCAAACCAAAATCGAAGATTCTCCTCTCTCCTTTTTTGCACATTTTACAAAAGAAAATGGTAGACTTTATATTCTTAACCTTAGACTAACTAGATGTCTATGTTAATCTTTAAGGATAATCTTTTGGATGGTACAAGTCAACTTGTGCAAGCATCCTCATGGCACAAGTCAATTTTTGTTCAGTTGACAAGCCAAGCCGACCGGAGGCGTCAAGCTTTTGGACGAAGTAAGAGTCATGGCTAGCGACATTGTGCATCATCTGGTCAAACACATGAGGCCGCATTCGATACCTTCTACGAAACACATCGCCTTCGAACCGACATGGCGAAGTGAAGTAAAGAGCTTTCAGTCGTTAATCCATAACTTCACACTCTCTAGGGGTGTATCGCCGGCCTTCTTGGCAACCACCACATTCAGATTCTTCCTCTTGGATCCTCTGAATGTGTGAGGAAGCTGCTTGCATCACCAGGGCTCTTTGACGATTCCTTGTGATGGAATCTTCCTCCTCTTTCATTAGTAGTTTTCTCAACCTATTCATTGCAACAATCAACAAAAATTATGTGACAAAAATGAAACTTAGAACTTGAATTCTGATATGAGAGAGAAGTGTTTGTGAATTAATAAGGTATGATGGAGTGAAGAGCATCGTATTTATGGACGGACCAAAAATGATTGATCAAGATAAGATATGACTCGTGGCAGATAAAGATCTAAAACGTAATCTCACTAGTCTCTCACGCAACGACACGAGAAGCTAAAGTATACCAAAAATTCGAGATCCGAAATCTTATCGGATATGTAATTATTGAGAAGATAGACATTGTCCTCACGTGACAGATAAAAATCTAACCCACAATCTCACCATCCTATCAACATTTAACACGTGCAATGTCACGTCATATTTGTCTTTCGGTATAAAAATAACAAGTTATTAATTTAAAAATATATATATATATATATATATTTAGTTTTAAAATATTTAAAATATAAGAATAAAGAGTGATTTATTTCTTATATCGTCTCTGCTCTTTAAGACACTAATATCGCATATTTTAGACTAATATAGATGCAAATTGTGAAAAATCGACATAACGGTTCTTTTCTTGAAAATTGCCAGAAGAGGAAGAAGCTTCTCCGGACAAGTACACTGTACACGTGTGTATCATGCACTTGGGAAAAAAAAAAAAGCCATCAGTTTACGGTGTTTACCCAAATCGAAAAGACAAGTAACCAGTAAATCAGGTATCCAAAATTGACCCAAAAAAAAAAAAAAAGACAGGTAACCAGAAGTGAAGAACCAGAGCCGAGGGCTTTTTCGTCAAACACTTCTTCTGTTTGGTGTTCTTGGACTAGCAGACTGAGCTAGATTGTAGCCGATAAATAAAGCCGAGGACTCTGATCATATACAACACGGAACCTTCTCACTTTATACTCCTCAATCTCTGGTCCTTGGTCTGTTTCCAAAAATGGCTATGAAGGGTGCGATTGTCTCGGCTGCTAAGGCTCTTGCCTCACCACGCTCATCCTCCACTATCTTCTCCAGGCACCTCCACGTAATTTAGCTTCTAAACATATTTCCTTTATATAGTTTAGTGCTTATATATATGTAGGTATTGATTTGTGGGATCGTTTTTGTTGTAACTGAGCCCTGAGTAAGTGAAATTTACAGGCATCTCCGGGGAGCAAGAAGATTGTTGGGGTGTTCTACAAGGCGAATGAGTATGCCAAACTCAACCCTGATTTTTTGGGTTGTGAGGAAAACGCTTTGGGCATTAGGGACTGGCTGGAATCGCAGGGACACAAATATATTGTTACTGATGACAAGGAGGGACCAAATTGTGGTTAGTACTACTTTTGTATAACGTGATCAGATTTCGTATTGCATGTAGATGAATTTGTCTGATCATTGACCTCAAGCTTGTTAATTTAATTGTGCCAATTGCTTAGGTCGAGGTTGTTTTTGGTTGAATTGTTTGTTGTGATGTTGTTAATGCAGAGCTTGAGAAACACATTGAGGATATGCATGTTCTGATCACAACCCCTTTCCACCCTGCCTATGTCACGGCGGAGAGGATTAAAAAGGCCAAGAATTTGCAGCTTCTTTTGACTGCCGGAATTGGCTCTGACCACATTGACCTCAAGGCTGCCGCGGCGGCTGGACTGACGGTTGCTGAGGTCACCGGGAGCAATACTGTGTCTGTTGCGGAAGATGAACTCATGAGAATCCTCATTCTTGTGAGGAACTTTGTTCCGGGGTATCAGCAGGCTGTTAATGGGGAGTGGAAGGTTGCAGCCATTTCCCACAGGGCTTATGATTTGGAAGGGAAGACAGTTGGTACTGTTGGAGCTGGAAGAATTGGGAAGCTTTTGATGCAAAGGTTGAAGCCTTTCAACTGTAATATCCTCTATCATGACAGAATTAAGGCTGGTGCCGAGTTTGAGAAAGAGACCGGGGCTAAGTTTGAGGAGGATCTTGATAAGATGCTTCCGAAATGTGATGTTGTTGTTGTCAACACCCCCCTAACAGAAAAGACAAGGTACAAATCTCCAGCCTAATCTTATTATTTTCTAACATAATTGAGTTTCTAGACATTATTAATCAGTTCTTTAGTAGGTTCTCTCTTGTGTGGAAGTAATTATTTGCTGTTAAACCTTATCGTGATATTCTATTGTTAAGATGTGTTCAAACTTTATGAATTATTACTATTGTGACTCAGAGCTATGTAGATAAGATGAGGTTACACTAAGATAATGAGTTTGAACTTTGTAAAAGATTAATGATTTGACCCAGTGGCATGTCTGATAAAAGACTAATCTTGGTCAGCATGTATGCGATTCAAACTTAATTAATACTATCTGTAATTTTTGACTCAGGGGGATGTTTGATAAAGAGAGAATTTCCAAGCTCAAGAAGGGAGTCCTGATCGTGAACAATGCCCGTGGGGCAATTATGGACACGCAAGCAGTTGTTGATGCTTGCAACAGTGGACACATAGCAGGTATTACAGAATTTAATGAATTTCAAGAATGGAGAAACCTGCTGATGATACAAAATTTAAAGTTCATTGTACGCAGCATCTTTCTAGTGGATAAATTGTCTTTTATAACCAGAGTAACTTGAGAAGATGATTTGGAAGACAGTAAGCTCTTAATGTGGAGGATGAGTCTAAAGTTTTAAGAATTTCCTTCTTCTTTGTCCTCATTATCAGTTAACCATATTCAAAAAAGAACCAATCTTTCATGAGGTCCATATCTTAGATATCCATACTGTTACTTGAGGGAAGAGAACTCTCGGTCAAATCCCTCTTTTTTGTTGTTGTTGTTGTTGTAACTTTAGCTAATGGTTTCAGTTTTGTTTTAAAATTTTGTGATGAGTTGCATAAGAAAGAATGCATAGGTATAATATTGTTTTTACTAAATGGAAGGGAAATGTTTTTAACCAAGGCCTACTTTTTTGATCTAAAGGCTCATGGTTTTATGTTATTCTGTAATTCTCCAGGATACAGTGGCGATGTCTGGAACCCCCAACCAGCTCCCAAAGACCATCCATGGCGTTACATGCCAAACCATGCCATGACCCCTCATACATCTGGCACCACAATTGATGGACAGGTACATAAAAATGATCCTTACAAAATGTTTTCTCCTGTAAATGCTTATGATATCACTTCATCTGTTCCTACAATTCACACTGTAAATGAAACCTGTGCAGTTGCGTTATGCTGCTGGTACCAAGGATATGCTTGACAGGTACTTCAAGGGCGAAGAATTTCCAGCACAGAACTACATTGTCAAGGAGGGCAAGCTAGCAAGCCAGTACCAGTGAGGAGGAGTGTACTTCTGAAAAACTGTTGCCAAAAGATTTCTTTGGAAGAATAATGTTACTGATATAGTGATCTTAGCCTCCTTAGGGTCTGTGCACCCACTGTCTCTCTCTCTCTCTCTCTCTCTCTCTCTCTCTCTCTCTCTCTCTCTCTCTCTCTCTCCCCCCTCCTTAGTGATCCAAGCATGCTGTACCATGTCTATGTGAGACTCAACTTGGAATATGCTGTGCCTGGAAAACTTCCCTTCTCAATAATAAGAACTTGTTAGTGGTTACTATTTTCCATAATTCCATCAAGCCAAATTTGAGATTGGATTTTCTGCTTAACATGGAACAAAGGACTGTCACTTAACAAAATGGCCATTTAACACCTAAAATTTCAAGTAAAAAATGAATAAAATGTGGAGAACAAATTTCAAGTCATGACTGATGCAAATCTGGACCGGAAGCGCAGTTGTTTTGATGAGATTTGTTCATAAAATGTGGAAGATCAACGACCCTTCGTCCATTAAACTTCCGTTTCAAAAGGCGAGTTCGTCGGTCACCAAATTCTCATTATATTCCACCACTGCATGTTAGTGTGAAACACAGGCCACAACTTGGCATCCATTTCTATCTGTATCTATCTCTGAATCTGCAATAACAATTTGTCATCTCTCTCTCAGTAAAAGGTAATTTCCAAAGCTTGTAGCTTCGGCTATCTTTCTTTGTTTTGTTCATTAACATTGGTGGTGATCTGCGTACTAAATGAGACCATGTAAAGGGTGATCTGATATTGCATTTGTTTATGTGTTTGTATTTTGTTTTCTATGTAACAGTTTGGTTAGAAATGGCGGATACAAAACCAGAAAAGAGGAAACCTCTTTTTAAAAAGGTTATGCAGCTGCAGCCGGACACCAAGGGGCACACTGATGGTAAAAGTGGTAAGTTCGAAGATGGTGTTGCAGAAGGCCCGTCCTGATGGGATCCAAGTTCGTCAGATGAAAATTGCTGAATGCTTGGTTGGAGACGAAACCGGAACCATCGTTTTCACCGCTAGAAATGAACAAGGTATCCATTTTTGTTTTCTGCATTTTGATCAATTATGTATAAAATGATAGAGAAATTGTTGATGTGTTGGGTTTCTTGAATCACAAGCAACTTTTTGAGGTTGGAATGCATCTTTTGGTTGAGTTTTGTTCTTACTGTAACATGAACTTTGGTATGTGACAGTGGACATGAAGAACCCTGGTGCTACCGTGATTTTGAGGAATGAGAAAATTGACATGTTCAAGGGATCTATGAGGCTTGCTGTGGACAAATGGGGTCGAGTAGAAGTGGCTGAACCGGCTAGCTTCAATGTCAAGGAAGATAACAATATGTCTTCGGTTGAATATGAACTGGTTAGTGTTGTCGATAAGTAGTAACGTTTAGATGAAGGTGCCTTCACATACCTTGCAATTCTTAAAGGTTTGGAAACATTAAAGGTTCAGTTTTCTGGATTGGTCGTAAAATGATGCCTAAGAACATGTAAAGCTTAGCAGAAATGTTGAAGCTATTTCTAGGGGAGTCTAATTTACAAGGGAGCTAGGCTGTTTATGCTGCTTGATTGTTTTAACTCCGGCATGCTGCTCAGTTAGTATGCCATTCACGTATTCTAAGAGGAGCTTGCTTGGTTTTAACTTTCTCATTGTAATGACATAATCCTTATGCTTACAGGAGTTACAGCTAATATGCAAGTGAGTTTCTGATCAATTCTTATTGCTATTTTGTTTCTGCTCTATTCTTATTGCTAATCATGTACCTTTGTGTCACTATGGTTCAAAAATACAAATAAAACAGGCAAATCCATAATAAAGAGCACTCTTTGTTTTGTTCAATCATGGATAATACAATTTCTGAGACCAATTCGTTCTATTTTAGTGAGATTCTGTAGCGAAAATGCTGCAGTTTCTCATTCTAGAATTCGCTTACTACGTTCAGTTGTCTCTATTTTGTTGGAGGAATTCGAGGTCCTTCATTTGCATCTTAACAGCCTCTTTCGACAAGGGCCTTGGCTCCGGGAATCTGCCATCATCACCGCCTTCAGCTACCTTCTGTGCCTTTTCCTTGATAATCCGCTGTATCTCGGACTTTTCAACGGATGGAAACACAGCCTTGAGCATCACATTTAGCAGATTCTCATCTTGCTCTTCTACTGGATCCCTCCCAAAGCAACATATGTAAATGGCCTCAAGCGCTTTCTCAACCCGATTCTCCATTGGAATAACTTGTGTGTCAGCCTTTATCTTTGCCCTTCTCTACGTACAATCACACATCAATTTCAGTAACAAACAACTAAACCATTGCACCATAACAAGTACCTTAGCTCAACTCAAATAAAATGCACACAAGTGACATAACTAACTAACCTCTTTTGCCTCATTCATCAAGGCAATGAAATTTTGCTCCTCAAACTCAATATCATTGGAAACCCTCAGCCTCGCGGCGCCTTCTAGAATCTCTTCAGACTTGAGAAGACCAGCGCCAACCGCAGCTACATAGCAGCACATTAGCACATACAGAGGATCCCCTGCCTGCAGCCACCACATTTCAACACTCAAAAGTTCCTCACATTTTCATTTTCATACAAGCATAACAAGAAGAGTTTCATCTTCATACTTACCCGGCCTCGTCGTTCTTGGAACTCATAAAAAGCTCTAGAGTCAGTAACGGTGCACTTCTTCCCAACCCTTCTCCGAAACTCAGCAAAGTCAATAATCTCACCACCAATGCCTCCCTCGTCGCTTAGAATGCGAGCTATTAATCCAACTACGGGAAGAGAGCCGATGACTTTGCTGGCGAAGCTGGAGATGGAGTTGGGGTTGTCGACGTAAGCTTTGACGGAGAAGAAGCCACTGGAGGACCTGCTGGGTTTGCTAGTGTCGCCATAGATTTGGCCAATGTAAAGCAGAGAAGGTGAGGTGGGTTTGCCGGTGGTGTTGCAGAGATGGCTTTTGGTGACGAAGATTTGGGGAGTGGGGTTGGGTTTGAGTTTGAGAGATGAAGAGGGAAGTGTGGATGCTACAACCTCCATGGTTGTGCTGCAAGAGTGGAAGGTAATCTCGTTGATCATTGATTGGCCTATCGTTTATATACGTTATCTTATCCAGCTTGGGAGATGCCGTCTCATTTTACAATCTACATTCACTCTGCTTCGTTTTCAAGATTTACGGAAAAATGGGAAAATAATGAGCGTGTAAATTGTGGAATGAAGACTTCAAATCTTACCTTTTCATTTCAAGCCTATATGACATCACGAACATAAAATAAGAGTGCGTTTATTGTTACCTTATAAATTACTTCGCTCACTCTACATTTGTTTGATTTATTGAAAAATTAAAATAACCTGATGTAAAATTACAGTAAGAGACAATAAGTTGTTAAAAATTACAATTGTTTTTTATGAACACGTACGTACTTCATAAACCTTAATCCAAATTTATCATATTCGGTCGTTTTATATCTGAAGACGCTAGCATTCAACATAAAGATGAGGTGAACTGTTTGTATTTCTTCTTTTTTTCTTTGTTGATACTTCTGTCTATCCCTTTACTCATTATTTTTCATGTCGATTTTGTATGTAAATTCTCATGGACAACTGTACTGTATTTATAAACAACGCATAGATCAGTTTAAAACATTCAGGATTATGGAGTAATGGAGAAGATAATGTATGGTGAACAAAGTAGAATTGAGAAAGGTGTATTTTAGGGATTGTAAATGGATGAACAAAGTAGACTTATAATTAAAAATATATAAACGAGGTGTGAAGATAATGTAGGGTGAGCAAAGTGGTTTGTGGGGTGGCAATAGACGCACCCTAAAATAACCTCTACTGAACTTAAGACAACATAATACAATAAGAGTATAAGACAGATATTGGTCGGTCATATTATTCATACGAGAAACATAACATAGACTAAACACATACGAGCATGTAAAAGATCTGCATAAAATGTTAGTTTAAACTGATCCAAGATTGACCTACATACCAATTTGTGTCAAGAGATCTTATCAAGACGCTTATTTTATTATGGATTAGATTCAATATGTATAACCTAATAATTATATATTTTAACCGGAATACAACACGATGTGTGTACTTACACTAAACAAGAATAGACGGCTGGATAATATTAAGTATATTATTTTGTTATTAGATAAAAATTAACTACAAATATTGAGAACTTAAACTGAGCTGGTGTGTTTAGAACAAGAGAAAATATTGCTATCATTTGAATTGCCATATATTCCGAAAACGAATTCCATTGCGAATGTTACAACTGTTACACAATGAAAACGTGATTCAATCACCTTGAATCCGTTGTTACATAATTCAATCACATTGAATCCGTTGTTACAAAATACTGTTACAAAACCTAGAATTGAAAGAAAGTTCAAGAATATTTACACATGCTTGTAGAAAGTGCAGTACACGACGATATAATATTTACACATGCCCCTTTGACTCTCCCTCTACAACTCTCTCTCTCTCTCTCTCTCTCTCTCTCTCTCTCTCCGTCTCTTTCTCTCCGTCTTCACTGCAACAACCTGTGTCAAACCAAAAGCCCTAGAGAGAGGACCAGCGGTAATAAATAAATCAAATCAAGTAAAAACCAATATTCTCTGTCATCAATTAACAGCCTCTTGCTTTTGGCGGCACAACTTCTTCTGTCTTTCCATTTTCTTGGAACCGGTGAGTTATGTCTCTCTCTAATCTTTGTCACTGTCTTTCCTTTTCTATTGTTGTTGTTGTTGTTGTGTGTTTCATCTCTGACCTTGTTCTCTTCACCCACTAGCAATGGGGGCTTACAACAACGACGGCGTTTTGTTGTCTCCGATATACTGTTCCGGCCAAGACCTCCGGTTCTCCAAGCACGTCCACGACAATGTCCACGGCAACATTTATCTCGACCCGGTACTCTTTCTATTTCACCCCATTGAGATTTTGTGAACAAAGTTTATAGCTTTGTTGATTTAGATATGGGTTTTTATAGTACAGTGGTTTTTGACTTGGTTGGTTTGGAAAATATTGAAACTTTGGGAATTTTTAATGGTTGGCAATTGTCAAAGTTATGTACTTTTCTTTTTTGATTTGTGGGTGCAGCTTGCTTTGAAATTTATTGACACTGAGGAGTTTCAGAGGTGAGTTTTTGTATCAATAAATATGGGTTCTTTTTGTATTGGTTTGATGACATTGCTGTTGTGGTGTTTTGCCATTTGCTAACGGTTTCAATTTTCTGCTTTGGCTTGTGTCCGATTTTGCAGGCTTAGAGACCTGAAACAACTTGGTGAGTTTTATGCCCTTTCCTTGGTCTGTTATCATATATGTCGTGTGTCCAAGTGTTTTTGATGAACCGTTAGTGCTCGTGTAGTTAATGTCTACAAGTTATGTTCACTGGCATACTTGTTGTTGTTCCAAGTATGCGCGGCATGCACAATTCTGATGTGCATATGGCTTCAGGATGTTTTTGATTAGGATTGTTAAGTATTTAAGTTGTATATGAACTTCTACCAAATACAGTGTGTTGGCTTCGTGTGGTTATTGAAGATTTCTATGTCATTGCATTGAACTTGCTATGTGCTTACATCAGTTACATGTATGTTTTGAAATGTGTCAGGAGTGACAAACTCAGTTTTTCCTGGTGCTGTGCATTCCCGGTTTGAGCATTCGCTCGGTGTCTATTGGCTTGCTGGTGAAGCTGTTCAGGGGCTCAAAAATTATCAGGTATGAAGCTGTACTTTATGTTACTTGGGTACTGTGAAGCAAGAATTACAAAATGCCAGAACTTTCTTTAAAGTCTTATATATGTTTGCATGTTTACAGGGTCTTGAACTGGATATCGACCGCTTTGATCTCCAGACAGTAAAAATTGCAGGTGAATACATCTGTTTTCTAAATGTTGCGTCCGCTGTTTTTTAGTCATTTGATAACTCTTGTTCACTTAAATTGTAGGTCTATTGCATGATGTTGGCCATGGACCTTTCAGTCACTTGTTTGAACGTGAGTTTCTTCCACGGGTTCAGAGTGGCTGCCATTGGTATGTTATACACTGTCATCCTATATGGGAAAGTTCTGTTGTGCTGTTTCTCATCATAAAATGACAAGAGGAAAACTAACCTGTCATTGGGACGTGCTTTAGCATTATATGTCTTTGTGGTTTTGTGAAACAAATTTTTGTATGTTGAGTCTCATACATGTACTTTCTGTTGTTCTAGGTCTCATGAGGATATGTCAGTTAAGATGATTGACCACATTGTTAATCAGCATCATATTGATATTGACTCTGAGATGATTAAAAGAGTTAAGGTATGTAAATTAATGCCCCCAAACTGAGGAATCATTAATAATAGAATATATTATTGAAGTTCTTTGTGATTTTTAAAACCTAATACACAAGGATGTTTAATTGAAAAGTGCTTATGAGTCTATGACGAGGAAATTTAGATTTACTTTTTCGAAATCAATGATTTTTGTTTTCCCTCTGCAGGAGATGATACTTGCTTCTGGAACTGCTATGCCAATAGTAAGATGTGTCGAAATAAGTATTAGTGTGATTTTGCTCATTTGATGCAACTCTTTGTCATCACGTCTGTAACATTTGTCTCCTTTTGTTTTATTTGATGTAGACATCCAGGGAGAAGCCTTTTCTGTATGAAATTGTGGCAAATGGCCGTAATGGTATTGATGTGGACAAGTAAGTAACTGTTGAAGGTTTCATCCCTTGTATTGCTCATCTGAACTCTAATTTATGTCGGTTTATGTGTCTTTCTTCATGGAATCTAATGCTATGGATATATTAATGATTCACAGGTTTGATTATATTGTCCGTGACAGCCGAGCTTGTGGGCTTGGATGCAACTTTGAGTTTAAAAGGTTGGATGAACTAAAGTTTAAGTAATATAGGGACAATCTTCTCTAGCTTCATATATTTTACTGCTCTTGCAGATTAATGGAAACAATGCGTGTTTTGGATGGTGAGATCTGCTACCGTGCTAAGGAGTGTAAGTGGTTTGCCAAATTAATCACATTTATATTATACTTCCCTTCTCTGCTGCTGATGGTTGCTCAATATTCTAGATCTCACTGTCCACAAATTATTTGTCACTCGAGCGGATTTGTATCGAACAGTTTATACACATCCAAAAGTAAAGGTATAAAACAGAGTTCTTCATTCATATGTTTCTCTTTAGCTCCCATACATCTCCCATTTTTGTTTTTGCAGTCTATTTCTTTCATTGACCTTGTTTGATGTTATTAGGATTTCAAAATTTTCTGACATTTTACCATTTGTAGGCCATAGAGCTTATGGTGGTGGATGCTCTGGTGAAAGCAAATGATTATCTACAGATATCATCTCACATTGAGGATCCAGCTGAATATTGGAAGGTTTCAAGAGTCCAAAAACTAAGTTTCATTTTAGGTATAGTTCAGTGCTTTCACATAGAATTCTGACTTGGAGTTGTTCAAATGCAGTTAGATGACTCAATAATCAAAACTATTGAGACAGCTCCGAATGAAGAGCTGAAGGAAGCTAGGGACTTAATCCTGCGCATTAGGAGGAGAAATCTCTATCAGGTTAGCTGATTAAAATTCTCTGTTTAATTCTTTCCTGTACACTGAAAAATCATAGGTTTTAACTTTTTGTGGGTTGACATAACTTGATGGAAGTTCTGCAATGAGTATGCCGTACCCAAGGAGCAAATGGAACATTTCAAAAACGTCACTGCTCAAGATATTGTTTGTTCTCAGGTCCCAACTTAAGCTTGCTTAATTACGACTGGCCGCTATCATTTCATTGCTGTTTTTCCTTTATCTCCTCTTACTTTTGTAACAGAAAAATGGAGGTGTTATATTGAAAGAGGAGGATGTTGCTATTACCAACATCAAGATTGATTTGACTCGTGGAAGTCAAAATCCCCTTCAAAGGTAACCTGATATTCTTTAACAAGCTATTTGTTCTGCACTTTGGTGTTCATCATTTAACTCTTCTTCTCTCCTGTTTCTGCATGCATCTCTTCCAGTATCAGCTTTTTCCAGGTACCCCACTTACCCTTCTGAGTTTATTTTATCTTTTTTGTACTATTGGATGTGTTTTACCTTTACTGAGTAAAAATAAACTACTTCTGAGTTCCGAGTTTTATGGAACTGATAGCTGTAGGAAGCACATAGGTGGTTTGAATAAGTTGTATGTTTCTTTGCATCATCAAATCAAGTTTGATTTCTGTTCAGGACTATGAAAGTAAGGAGAAATTCCCAATACGTGATGATCGCATTAGTCACTTGCTTCCTACATCGTATCAAGATTTGATAGTGAGGGTCTATTCGAAAAAGCCTGAGCTGGTATATCAATTTATCTGTTGCCTCAATTTGATCAGTTTTTTTTTTTTTCACTATTGTTTCCTTCCAGTGACAAATCTCAATATAATGTACAGGTTGGGCCAATCTCTGAGGCTTTTGAAAACTTCCAGCTGAAAACATATGGGATCAAGGCACAAGTATGTCCCACTCCAGAGAAAAAGAAACGCCCTCGTTGTTTCTAACCATGGAAGCATCGTTGGTTGGATGATATTTCTTTTCTCACAACTTATCATGAAAAATATTAGTCGACCAGGTTAGATATATATATTTTGTATAGGTGATGACCAGTCCCTAACTCTGGATATGGGATTATACCCCCAAAGGCGCAAGTATGTTTTGGTTACAAGGCGCGATTTTGTGAACTTATTTATGCCAGAATGAAGTGAAAGGGCTTTTGGTCCCTGTTACAAAGGATTCGAATCCTTCGTTGATGCTCTATTTCCTGGACAAACTTGTTCATGTTGACATGAAATGTAGTCTGAAAATAGTTGTAACTCACAGTGGCCATCTGGTAAAGATGAATCACGGGTCATTCAATCTCTAATCCTTCTCTTGCCTCCTCGTGACTATATTACCAGTGATCTCTCCTTTTGATGCTCATTTAAGTCAAAAAGTGTAGGGCTTCACATGCATGGTGATGTTATGTTCAACAATAGCAACCAGCTACTGATCTATTGGAAAGCTAGCACTGAACTGTATTACAGATAAGGGATGAAATATCTTTTGTTTGTAACAACTCAATACTCTTCTTGTTCATACTTCGAAAGCGCTTCATTTTGTGAAATCTTACCACTCTGTCAAGCGCATTGTTGATGTTGAGCCCAGGATATCGCAATATCAAGTGAAACTATTACTGATTGAACCTGAGGATGAACTTGAATCAAGCATTGTGCATTTTCCTGATTGATTGCCATTGCATATAGCTTTACTACTTTTGGGGTCAGTCACAGCAAAGAAGCTAAAACCTTGAGGGATCATGTTTCCTTTGTTAGATTTGAAACTACGCACCCAAAAATGGAACCTTTCTTATATGAGCCACATATGTTGCTCAATCATGAAACCGAACATACCCGAATTGGTATAGACAAAGCATTGACCACTTAGCTCGACCCAGGTTCTATTTTCTTCCATGCCAACCATAGTTTCCACATTTGACCATAAATATCTCTGCCAACCGTAACTGATTCTGAGAGTTGGGACTTGGGTGGTAATATTTTATTTTTGGGATTGAGGATTCCACACTCTTGCTCTCTAAGCTTTTTGTATAAAAATGGAGAAGCAGAATAAGTACTTGAAATTTCTGAAAATGGGTTTGCAGTCACCAAATAAGAAAGAATATCACTGTGGCATTATATCCACCATGTGACTTGTATGTTGACCAAAAAGTGAGTAACACAATCACCTGAGCAAATACATACAAATCTATTACATTATCACCTCATTAGTTTAAATATCTGTAATTCATCACACGTAGAAACTTTTGAAAAATACATAGTAATTGCTCCAAGGTTATAAATTGTTATGATCGATTCTAATACAAACCCATTTAACAAGTTAGATTTTTTGAATCTATCTAACTCTCCTGTTCTCTAACAAAAATAACACATTTCTCATTTTATATATGTACATTGTAGAGGTCATAATCGAAAATGGTAGAAAATCTTTAAATTTATTTATATATATATGAAAAATAAAAAGTGAAGAAGAAAGAAATGCATGTTGACTGTCAAAATGTGAAAACAATAATAATGGTGAGAGAGAGAGAGAGAGAGAGAGAGAGAGAGGTGGGTCAGAAACACACACGTCGTCTTCAGGCAAAATCCATGTGCCCGCATGGAAGATAGTGAGAGAAGCAGAGCAGAGCAGAGCAGAGCAGTTGTAGTAGTATTTCTACTTCTTCTTCTTCATCTAGTCTCGGTGACACCATTAATAGACACAAGCACGACACAAGCACACAGACACACTTCTCTCTCGCCTCCACAGAACGCACATAAAACAAACCAAAACAGAAACCCTTTCAAGTCTAAGGGTCTGTCTCTGTGTTTGTATATCAATATATAGCCTGAAACAAAAATGAAGGAGAAGAACGACACCGGCGGCGGCGGCGGAGGAGGCGGAGGTGCGTATGTGAGGGCGGACCAGATAGATCTGAAGAGCTTGGACGAGCAGCTGCAGAAGCATCTGAGCAGGGCTTGGACTATGGAGAAGAACAAGAACAGAGGAGAGCAAGAACAGGAACAAGAACAGGAAACAGAAGCAGCTAGGAGGGTGACGGTGGGGCCCACCAGGAGGCAGGAGTGGGAGATTGATCCTTCCAAGCTCACCGTCAAGGGAGCTATAGCCAGAGGCACGTTCGGCACCGTCCACCGCGGCATTTACGACGGCTTAGACGTCGCCGGTAAAGTTGATTAGTTTGAGTGGTTTCCACTCTTTTCATTATTTTTGGAGTGTAAAGCATGAACTTTATCGGCACCCATTTTCGATCTTTCTTGCGAAAGCTATGTGGTTTTGAAGATGAATGATTTGCATGCATATATCGGCCTTTGTTTTCTAGAGGTGTCATATGTGATGAAGTTTCAAGCTTTTAGAAATTTCTTTGATGGAGTCTTTGAGATTGAAATTTCTTGTTTTGTCTAACAGCTGTTTTTGAAGCATTTTTCTCTAGAGGAATTAGAGTTTATTGTCTTTTGGGTGGTAAATGACTTATAAGTCCTCCTGAATTGGAGTCTTTCTTGATCCAACAAAGGCTATTATTTGGTAATCACATAAGCTGCAAGGTTGGTTGGTGAAGGGTTGGACTGCATTTAGTAGTGCTAGTTAGTTATGTTCTCTGTTCTTTGATGTGGGAAGTGTTGAACACTTGCAAAGGTTGTGTCTTTCTTCCTTTTTGTTCTGCACATATCTGACTTTAATTGTCTAGAACTAAAAGGGAAAATGTTCTTTTGTGCTTTTCTCACTCATCATAGAGTGGCTGGCTTGTGATAGACCCTTTGCCTCACCAGGTCCGTGATTCACAGACTGTGAGCACTGGGCAGTTGGTTGTATTAATTGCACTATGTCTATTTGTTATAGATGTGCACTTGGTATACACCAGTCTGTGGAGACAAAAAGTTGGAGACTTGAAACCAGTTGCATAAAAGATTTTGACTTACCGCAGTGTCTGTTTACTTAACCGTCGAATAAATTGTCATCTTAATAACTCAGAAAACTGTTGTTTCAAGTGATTATACCCAAAACACCAGTTAATAGTCCAGGTCTGCTGGGAAAGCTATATTATAACTATGTTTGCATGAATGGTTGATGTTTTATATGGTAACTGTCACATCAGCTTCAGCGTTATGCACCATATTTTATTTATTGATTGTTGAAATGCAGTTGTTTTAGAAACTGAGAGCTGTTCTTTTGGTGGGTTCATAAGTAGGCCTGTATCATAGAACTATATGTTTTAACTTGAAGTTTGTTTCTTTCAAATCTCAGTTAAACTTCTGGATTGGGGAGAAGAGGGCCATAGATCTGATGCTGAAATAGCCTCTCTAAGAGCAGCTTTTACTCAAGAAGTTGCTGTCTGGCATAAGCTTGATCATCCTAATGTAACCAAGGTAACGTTTCCATGTCTTAACTCTCAAACAATGCAAGCTTTAATGCTGCACTCAGTTGAAAAGTCATAATCGGGAAACTTTCATAAGTTATTGTTTTGCACACTTAGTTAGGCCTCAGTATGATGAAATTTTATTTTCCCGCTGTAGTTCTACATAATATTAGATGGCTAAGGGTGTGTTGAAACAAGATGAAATTTAAATGTGGATCTTAGTTCTCAAAATGGGTCCAGCACCTACAAACTTGCGGGGAGTTGATTCTTATAATACAAATTGGGATGCTTATGCTGACATTGCTAGTGAATTCATGCCCAATTATTTGCAGTTTATAGGAGCGACAATGGGAACATCAGAGCTCAACATACAAACAGACAATGGCCAGGTTGGCATGCCAAGTAATGTTTGTTGTGTTGTTGTCGAGTATTGTCCTGGTGGTGCACTGAAATCTTACCTCATAAAGAACCGCAGAAAGAAGTTGGCTTTTAAAGTAGTTGTCCAACTGGCACTAGATCTTGCACGAGGGTTATATTCGCAGACTCTATCTATATATTATATGTTTCCTTCTCTGGACTTTGGGTTTGGTTAGAATCTTCCATTTATCGGCTGCTGTATATCAGTTACTGATTTGCTATTATATTATTAACTCATTCGGCCATTCTTTCTATTTATGCAGTTTATGCTATCTTCATTCACAGAAGATTGTTCACAGAGATGTTAAAACAGAAAACATGCTTCTGGACAAGACACGTACTGTGAAAATAGCTGACTTTGGGGTTGCTCGTGTGGAGGCCTCAAATCCTAATGACATGACAGGCGAGACTGGAACCCTTGGTTACATGGCTCCCGAGGTATATTACTTAGATCAACTTTATTATGAAATTTTCCATGAACCTCAGCACTCTATCATGCATCTCATGTGTACATGCTAAATTGTGTGGGGGAGTTTGCCCCTCTCATATTTATGGGTATAGCATGTAACCAGGCACTTGAAAATTCCCGTGCTGCATTTTTTGTTTCATCTCTCATGATTCATGGCTCTTCATTCCAAAACTCATAGTTGCTCGATTCAGATTTCAGTGCTTCACATTCATTTATTGATCAATAAGCTCCTTTGCAGATAATATGTTACATTCAAAAAATAGTTTCCTTCAAATCCTCAACTGTTTCTGATTTGTTGTCATTGACTTGGGTTGGGGCAGGTTCTCAACGGCAACCCATATAATAGGAAATGCGATGTGTACAGTTTTGGCATATGCTTGTGGGAAATATACTGCTGCGACATGCCGTATCCTGATCTTAGTTTCTCGGAGGTGACATCAGCTGTTGTCCGCCAGGTAGATATTTTATACTTGTTGAGATTTAACTGATGCATGAAACTTTGAACACCTTTTTGAATGATTATCAACTCGTAGCCACTTATAGTAACATCATTCTAATGAGTCATTATTATAAGTCCAAAGCTAAAAAAGATCTCACACTCCTATATGGAACTACAGAATCTGAGGCCCGAGATACCTCGTTGTTGCCCAAGCGCTCTTTCGAATGTTATGAAGCGATGTTGGGATGCTAACCCTGATAAGCGGCCCGAGATGGATGAGGTGGTGGCAATGTTGGAGGCAGTCGACACAACTAAAGGTGGAGGTATGCTCCCTCATGATCATCCTCAGGGTTGTCTCTGCTTCCGCAGGTACCGAGGACCCTGAAAGATCTTCTCCTTCATTGTGGTGCAAGAGAGGTTATGGGGAGTGGAATTATTCTGCAAATTATTGAATTGGATAGATCTGAGTATTAAGAAGAGTCGAGTGAATACATATTGTGGAGGCTGTAGGCTAAGAGGAGCTCTGCACTATCTGTTGCTTTGTTGGACTATAGATTTGTAAAGCTTTTCTTTCTTTTTGTTACGTTAATCTCCTATCTATGGAAATGCATGTAATTTCACAAGATGTTTACTTAGAGTAAATTGACCAATTATCGGAGCTTCCATACATGAATTAATAGGATCACGAGGATGTTCTTCTGATTATGACTAATAGACTAAGAGCTTTACATGTCTGGCTCTCGCACAATGCACTAATCCATACCCTTTGATGGGCAAATGGTTTCAAACTTTCAATTTCAGTGGATCTCTACTTCTCTATTCTGTCATTAAAAATGAACTTTGAACCAGAGGCTAACAAATACATGAATCAATTGCATTGAAGGTTGGTTCCATATGCGAGATCCCTTTTGGTAGTGCAATATATGTAATCACAACATCTGGAAAACAATAAAGAAAGTTATTTCTGCTTGTATCGAAAAAAAAAAAAAATCTGCTGATGAAATGTTTTATGTAATGATACAAATCGTAAAAAGCTGTTACACATATAGGCATAACCTGGACATGATTTCCGTCAATGAATACACTCGAAATGGTACAATTCTCTAGAGATGATGGACTTATAAATGGTTCTCTTGTATTAACTTACACTTGCAAATGGAAGACATTAACAGAAGGAATCCTCGAAGAAATTTGTTGAAATGACCTTATGAGGGATATCACCAAAGTAAAAGGCTTTTGGCTAGCCAGCAATCTTGTAGCTTGGATTCACTAGATTTTCCAGGCCAGAAACAACTTGGATAGACTCAATAACATCACCAACCTTGAGATCTGCCAAAAAGTCCTCATTTTCTGTAATGTAGCCGAACACTGCATATCGACCATCCAGTATATTGGCATTACTGGGAGTTAGCTCACTTTCCTTTAGTAACCAAAATACTTGGCTTGAAGCAGAATTGTCCTCAAATTCCTGTCAACAAAAATAATGAGCAACTCTAGGTTAGCAATCAAATCAATCCGAGAAAAGATATACACTTGAAGAAGAGAAATGGTTCTTACATCTCTGGCCATTGCCATTGTTCCAAATGCGTTAAATGGAAGCTTTGTCTGAGCCTTGTATAGCCCGAGTTCCTGGCAAAATATATCAATGTCAAAACCACTGAGATCATTTCCAGTTATACTGCTTGATAAAGATCAGTCACACAGACAATTAGAGTTGATGTCTTCTACTTTGACTTTTTATATTGGGTTTGGTTCTTATTGTTTCCAGCTTTCATCCACAACACATATGCAATCAATCAACATAAACACACATACACAAAGGGAGAGAGGGAGTGATTAGAGAGGAGGAATCTTACTTCCAAAGTTGCTCCGTAAAAGGGTGCTTTCTCTCCATCCACAGAGATTTCTAAGGGTATGGTCCTGGTTTTCTCAGTACTTGGGTCAATGAAACCCTCTGCAGGTCCTTCAGGATCACCAGTTTGAACGACAAATCCGTCCGCTGCAATCAAGACAATGAAAATCTATAAGATAAGCCAGCAAGTACCAAGGAAAGACACTTAAACTAATATATATAGAGTCCGGATCTAGAGAGGACCTCCTTAAACTCTTAAAGTAAGGATGTATTTTGTTCTAGTATGTATTTTGACAATCAAAGCCACCAAATCCCTAGCTACTTACCCACATATGAATCCTACAAAAAATTAGTCAAAATGAAAAACGTTTAACCATTTGATTAGCACAATTTTCGTTTTAATTTTATCTAACGGTCTACAATTGTTTACGTCAATTTGAATGACCAAATGATTATGGAATTAGTTGAAATTTTGTAGACATGTTTCTTGCATCCGAATCTAGAGAATCAACGGTTGAGATAGTTAAGTGAAGTCGATACTAATGTAAAATAGTAGAAATCCTCAAATTCTTAAAGTAAGGAGGTCCTCCCTCTATATATATACTTGTGCTGTGAGATTTACCTCTTTGGATTTCCATGCCATCATAAAAGTGTCTTTCCACCAAGTCTACAAAGTTCCCAGAAGTTACAGGAGCATTGTAACCATCGAGGACAATACGAAAGACACAGTCAGTAAGGTTAGGATTATCCTTAACCTTGACCTTCATATCTACAGTTGCTCTCCCCTTCAATAGAGGCATGCTCTGGTATTCTTCGGGAATCTCATAAGGGAATCCGTCCACCATGTCCTCTTCAACACTGCAGAAATCCAATTCCCCAGGAAGAGCTCAGCTGCAGTCAATGACAAGGGTATATATGAGACTACACATGTCATAACTACAATCTCATGCACTTAAACATCTCTGAGCTACTCTTCATCAGGGCATAGATGGTGCTTTTCCTAATAAATTACAATACCAGCTCCTAAGCCTGAGGGTCAGTAATCGTGCTATATCACTCCAAGTACTAAAAGTACTCATCACCAGTAATGTCTTGTGGTCACACTATCAGTCTTAGAGACTCATTTTTAACGCAAACGTTTTGGAACTCAAAACTTCTATAAATGAACTCTGAAATATGGACTTCTATTGACAGTGAAAATGCAGAATTTGGAAACCCTCTTGATGACATATATGGAAAGTGAGACAGTGAATTATGCTACAGCCCAGAATCAATTACATGGTTGAAACCAGACATGCATAAAGTTTGCAAGTTCTTCTTTCCATATGAATTGAGCTTCTTTAGAGGTCACATACTTATCTCGCTCTAGCCTATTAGTTTCACCAAAAGAAATAAGATAGTAAACCTTCACCATGCCATAAGAAATGCTTCTACCATGTACTCACCCTCCAACGTAGAGTAATAGTTCTTTCTGTTTCTTAGCAATCCCATCTCTATTTTTATCCTCCACAATCTGTTGGAGCTCATCCATTCCAACTTCCAACTTGCCAAGCAATTCAGCACCATGATCCTTCTTTGATTCAGCTAATCCAGACACAATTAAAGCCTTCCCCTGCTTCAGTGCTCGAGAGGCCTGCCTCAAATTCTACATACAAAGTAAAGTCTCGGTTACCATCTAATTCCTTCAACAAACCAAAAACAAACACAAAGAAAGATCAAGTTTGATGTATTACCCTCTCAGTTGAATCTAGTGCCTTGGCCCCAGCTATCTTGAGACTCTCTGTGATATCTTCAAGCGGCTTTTGCACCTCCCTGATAGCCTTGTTATTAATAGGCAGAGCATATCTCAACAACGCCCCAGGGTCCTTTATTGGAGGCCCCGATATCAGTACGGCAAGATCAGGCAGCACTGGGGTAGCTGCATATGATTCCAATGCAGGAACTCCTGTTATTAGCCCTACAGTCAAAGCTATCGAAATCGCACACTCCTTTATCGAAAATGAACTCCCTTTCTGCTGAAACAAGCAAACACTATCAATGTGTGTGTCTTAGCTACATACAACCATTGCACAACACACCCAACAGTAAAGACTAAAGACAAGAGTTCATGAATTCATCCATACAATCTACACATTTCTTCAATTTATTGCATTGAGCACAAATGATGAGAACACATCAAAATCAAAAGGGAAAGTTCAATGTGGGTCTTATCTACAAGCAAATTTTGCACAAATTAGAACACACCCAAAATTACTAAACACTACAGTTCATGAACTCCACTTCCAATTTAGAGAGCTAAACATTACATTTTACTATGAACAAGTCCACACATTCTACAGATTCAAATTCCCATACTTTGATTGAACAAAATGCAGAGCATAAATGAAAATCAAAACCAAACTCAAGGGTATTCAAATCACATATACATTTCAATATTGCCAATGAAAAGATTAGAACTTGAAGAAGACCAGAACCCAAAAACGTCACCTGTTTGTTGTTCTGAATCCGACATTGAATAGAAGCAGGGGAAGAAGGGTTGCGGAAAACAGGGAAGCGAGTGCCAACGTTAAAGGGTATGTTGGGTCCTAAGAATTTGGAGTGGCAGGAGATAATGGCTGCCATTGGAGGTGCTTACACTAGTGAAACAGAAGGGTCTGTTTTTGTGTGTAAAAGGAGGATAAGGAAATGAATAGGATTTCACACAGATAAGGTGAGGATCAGTCAGTTGGGTTTGGTCACTTGTTTACTTGCTCTGTTTGGTTGCGATATGACAATAATATAATTTTAGTGGGTAGCTAATGGCAGCCTGGCACAATGGGTCATCATCAACCTCAGTCCTCATGATCTGGATAAGATGTTAGATTTTTGGTGAAACTCTTTTACTTGGTGATATTTTTAACATGATCCTCATTTACTTTTCGGAAATACACTTTGATCAAATCCAGTTCGACATAATTACATTGATACTATTATTTGCCAAGAACCATGTGTCGTGATACAGAACGCGTCTCCGATTTAAATGATTACATGATGTGAACTAAAATGTCATTCATAGGCTTATTAGGCTAGGTAGAGGTTTATCCTTGTCTGCATGAGGTAGACAGTTAAGGTTATACAGTAAAGTTTCGGCTGCTATACACATTTGTATGACATATATCAAGCCGTAAGTCGTCTGATTGTTTAACAATTCAAAATTTAAGACTATCAGACGGCTCACGGTTTGATGTATGCTATACACATAACATATGTATAGTAAATACCCTTGGCTTGATTTCAAGTAAACATTAGATTGAGGGAAAATTTAAAAAATGGTACACATAACTTTTCGTCACTAATAATTTTGGTTTATTAACTTTTTGAACAACACATTAGTACATGAAATAATAAACCTGTCATCGTTTCCGTACACGTTGTTAACATCTCCGTCAAGTGTTCCGTTATGTGCTTTACACGAATATTTGGTTCCAGCACGGATTCATTGTCTTGAGAAAGTCCAGTAACCTCACCCTCATCTTGAGGTTCAACATTGACTGAGAAATTGACATTTAGGTTCACATTTAGGTTGTCAGTATTGTCATGGACATTGTTCAAGTTCGAAGCTTGAAAGTTTGATTCTTGGGTTGGCACTAGGACTTCATTTGCGAGCTGCTGTTGATCAGGTACTTGAGGCTCAAAATTAGCTTCGGGCACAGATGGCTCAACATTTTCACTGATAATTTCTGAGGGTTCGATATCAACCTCTTTTGGTATTGCATATCGACAAAGGGGGCACACGCGATTCACCTCCAGCCATTGGGAAATGCAGTGTGCATGAAAAAGGTTTGCACAGGGCAAACGAATAACCAGTTGATCAGCACTTCCATCTGCGAAGTCATCCATACAAATAACACATGTTGGATAATATTTGATAGTAGCTTCTTCCAAACTACCAAGTCTCACTTTCTGCAATCTAAATGCAGGAATGGACTTTCCCCTATGAGTTTGAAAGGATTCCCATGTAACCCTATCATGGATATCATGATAATCAGCCTCACTCAATCCATAGGTTTCCTCAATGCCTAGTTGGTGAACAAACTTAAATTGTTTTGAAATGGGATGTTCCCTTGTAAGTCTATCGATGGTGTCCTGATCATCAAAACTTCCCAATAAGCGCACAGTCACATCAGCTACCAAAACAAAGACGCATGGGGATGGCCACTTCAACCACTTGAAACAGTTTCTCCAGGATAGTTGGCTGCTCCTCTTGTGGCACTCCCATTCTCGAAAGGTGCCTGCCCAAAATCTCTGCATATCCATTTCTGTGGTTGACACCAGTGATCAGGATTGAAGTTCTTCTTGTTGCAGCTATCATCAAACTCTCATAAGTAATGTCTGTTGGATCATCATGCCAACTGTGGATCTCCTTGATCAAAAAAACTCTCATAAGTACTGTCAGTTCTGATTTACCTGTTAGTTTTTGTTCACTTATCCCTGTAGCTGTGAGAACAAGATGAAGGAGAAGAGTGCCTACTCTCTGGGATCTTCCAATGCTGCTACTATCAAGTAAACTTTTACACTTTAGCTTTAATTTACTATCATTTTAGGTTATTTTGGTCAGTCGGATTGTCTTTTTACCTAAGTAATAGTTATTATAGTTAGTAATTGCTATTATAGTCAGTTTCTTGTTTAAATTTGATTAGAGGCGCTGAGAAGTGAGAAGGAGAAGAAGAGTGCGGCCACTGAGGTTCCATACCTTGACCTTGCCACATTTGATTGGAGGTAGTTCCACTTCTTCTTTCTTATTTTTTTACTTCTACACTCTATTTTGATTTTACCTTAACGTTTTTGTTGAATTTTCTCACTAGATCTGATAAGAAGCTGATGAAGAAGATGATGCAGAAGAAGAAGCCAAAGATGAGGACGATGACCATCAATCTGGTTCCCTGGACGCCCCGAGGGTACTCTTCTGTGAGGTAATTTCCATTTCTTTATACTTTTTTACATTCAACTTCTATTTAAGTAATCACATATTTAATTTGATTCACCTCATCACATATTATAATGCAATGTCTTTGTTCATTTATCTCTGTAGACCTAGGAGGAAGAATATGTTTAGATGGCTCGATTTGGCTGCCTCTGATGTTCAAATCTCCAATGCTTATATGAGGTAATTAAGTGTTCACTTTTACACTTATTTTACCATTACTTCAGTTTTCCGGTTTTTACTGAGTAATCGTTATTATAGGTTGGATAATGGCTCAATGTGGGAATATCGGAAAGAGAATTGGGAGAAATTCAGGTATTCGTATTTATTCATCTTCTCTCTGATTGAATTTGAACTGTGATTTGCAATTGAATCTTTATAAGTGATGGTTTATAATGTACTATACTTTCTTATTAGAACTGTGTTATAAATCTGTTTTACCATCATGATTATGATTAAAATTGGAATGAGATACTGAAGTATTTGATCGCTAAAGCTGAATTAATTTGATTAATTGTGATTGATTCAGTGCTGAGGCAATGTTGAAGGATGATCACGCTCTTGTGGTTCCACAAGTTCCAGAGGAAAGGGAGATCCAGAACATGGCGAGTTGTTTTCCCCTTTGTTCCTGCCTCCCCTGTTCCGTCCTTTGATCCTGAAAAGGTGAGAGAGCTCGCTGCCACGGCAACAGAATGGCAATGGTAAAGAACATATGTAGGCAAAAGAAAGTGATGGTAGTTGTAAGCAAAACCAAAAGTGAAGGAAAATATAATGAAACTGTAAAACTCCTGTGTTTCCTGCTATCTTAGATGTTGGTTTAAACATTACTTGTGTCATGGTGAAGGTTTACATTCAACTTTATGCTAGACTGAGACAAACAAATTATCTGTGAATATTATGGATCATCACTTCAAAGTAGTAGTTTTTGGTGTTGAAGAATAGCTTGACATTGTCATAGTCTAGACTGATCAAGCTTAATCTCTTTTTTAGAGGTCTAAGCCTGTTTTCAAAGTAAAAACATTGCATTCAGCTGGATCATGTTCTTTGCTTTGAGATTTTCAGATGGTTTTGGAACTCGAAAGCACACCTGTCAATAATTCAAAATTGTATATGTTTTGCTTCTATTGAAATACCTTTCCTCCAATCTCCCACATCATATTGCACGTACCACTGGTTATTTGAAACCTTTGTAAGATGAAAAAAAGTTGATTAGGAACCATATATGCGGTTCAATATGCACCTCCTTTCCTCTCAGCAAATCAGAAGGATTTTATTCCACACTGAAAACAAAAGACAAACTAGGGACTGAGTGCAGGTCTTATCCGTCAACTCTCCCGTCATGCTGTCAGGGATTCTGTCGATGTGCTCGAACTCTTCCATTGGTGCACGAGGCATTTGGTATCGGCACAAAGGACAAGTGCTATCTCTCTTCAGCCACTGGACAATGCATTCTACATTTCTACATGATAATGGTGACAACAGGGTAAACTAGTAACCAGTTTGTTGACATGTTCTACAAATTCCTGGATGCAACTAGTACATGTTGAAATTGATTACATCGAGTTCCAAACTATCAAATCCACTTTCTTCAAACCTTCAATCCAGGATCTAGATGCAGGAACAGTACGAAGTGACAAATAAAGTCTTGAAGTACCCTCAAGGGTCGAGAGCTCCCCTAAACTGTTAGGACAAGCCCTTCTAAACCCCTAATCCCTTTAGTAATGACCCAATTAGCTGCATAGTTTAGCTGTCGCTGTAGCTTCCTTGCCATATTTTGTAACTGAATAACGATTATGAAAGGAATGACGAATATTTCTTAATCTCTTTTCCCCTAGTTTAGTACTGTGTACCAAATATCCTTCTTTTCATTAATCTTTCTTTAATAAGTCAGAGGTCGTGAGTTTGACTCATATTATTGTACCACAATTATGCATTTAATAAAAAAAAGTGAACAGATTATATATGATGTGAAATCATATATGGTCTCCATACTCCATAGATTTGACCCTGCATGTCATATATTAATGTAGTCTACGAACCAAATGTGTGTCACGAAACAACAAACATACTCTTATCTCTTTTCAGCAAGTCAGATTACTGGATCAATGAACCATGGACGATCATATCTACATTCATGCAGGTCTAAGATTGCGGTAATACTAACTAGTGCTAGAGACTTGTGAATGACTCAATAGCAATTAATTGGAAAAATAATGAAGTGAACATCGCCAAAAAAAAAGCTTCAAATTCTCAACATCAATATATGCAGCTCAATTACTTGACTGCACAAAACCAATTCTATACTTACAAAAACCAGAAACTTGATCTCAAAAACATACAGAAACTAAAAAGGACAAAATTTTTGAAGCGATATTGGATGGATAAGAGATAATTATACATTAGAGAGTTGCACTTCATTAGTAGCCTTGTTGGAATGGTCATCATCTTTTGGTGTAGTTTTGCGGTATTTTCCATAGACTATCAATTGAACTAGTCCAAAAAATGCACCAAGACCATTGCTAATCTGCATTAGTAATTAGATACACACGCGTTAGTTAATAAGGTCAATCACCACATCATCAATATTGATCACTAAGAGCGAAATAGTTACCAAGATGAAATAGTCAATTTTCCCAATAAGAGCATATGCAGTCCAGCAACAACCATTCATGAAGTTGGCCAATAAGATATGGAATGGCATGTACTTCACACTCTTAGTTCTAATGACATCTCTCTGTTAAAAGTTAAAACCAAGTCAGTGAGCTAAATTGTGAGGTACTACACAATAACAAATATATTTACATTATAAAGTATGACATACCACAGTGAACAGAGGAGAGCTATACATGATGACATTGAAGACATCACATATAATACCAATCACGACAGCCCGGTAAGGTCTATTCATCGCCATCTTATGCTCGGATATTGTCAACATAGTTATAACCACAATAACCGCAAACAAAACAATTTCACCTACTAACAATAGGATAACCTTCACCTGCAAGAATAAAAGAGAAAGATTAAATATTTGAAAAATAAATAAACGCAACCTGGTTGTCAAATTGTGTAAATGAATGATGTATGCGTACCCGTCCTTCTTTTGGAGCATAAAAAAAGAATATTCCAATATATATAAGCTCTATTACTAGCCCGGCTCCGTTAATGGTGACTACTAAAATGCTGTTTGGATTAACAAACGGCATTCCGTAATAACACCAAAACAAACAGTTCAACACTGTTACAATGTAAATCTTTGGATCGAATGATTCCACATCTTTCTTTTTACATATCTTGATGAACGTAGGGCTGCCAAAAAAGAAGAATATTTTATCCAAAGCATTAGATGTGATGAAAACCTAATCTGATTCAACTGATAATCAAAAACTGAGCAACCAAATCACAAGTCCAAATTTAACATATATTTTAACAAATAAGAGATCAAGCATAATCCCAATATATATCTCATGCCCTAAACGAGAAGCTTTGATACAATCTTACTACCCGAGTAAGAGATCAAGCATATAAACCATAGGTAAGTGGAACATATGTAATAATCCACCAATCATATAGGCCAGAAAACAAGTTAGACAATCACATAAGTTCATATTCTTTATATTCTTCAACATCAATAACGATTAAGTGCGATAGGGAGAGGCTTACATGGGGGAGAGGAACAGAAATGCAGATATGACGTTTCCTGCACACAGAAAATTTAAACAAACAAAATCAACAAACGCCTCCAAGCCATTATATTAATCTATTCTAGCTATTTTAACAGATCGAGAGAGTGTAAGAGAGAAATGAGAACTACGGGTTTAGAAGCAGAGAAGGGAATCAAGCAAGAACGTACCAATAATACCAACCGCAAACCTAATAGCATTTGCGTTCACCATCTTTGTAAGAAGAATGTAAAAGAAAATATGATTGAAATAACAGGGATATCGAGAATGAAATTTTGAAGAAGTATATATATATTGGGACTTATCAGTGTCCAAATGGAATTTCAGTATCTGGGAGATTATCTCACTCTTTCATATGATTAATTACTTGTTCTAGTAATTAATAACGAGATTCTCATGTCTTTGGTGTGTATGAGCGAGGTTAATGGCGGATGTATTAGATCAAGTATTTATCCTGGAGGCACTATCCACAATTACCTATTAATCTGGCATTTATCCTGGAGGCACTATCCATATTTACCTATTAATCAGGTCATACAAATCAACATATAATTACAAAGATTTTTTTGGTCAAAATAATTACAAAGATTAGACTTGGTGCATAATCTAGCCTTATTTTGGTATGAATAAACGTACAGATCGATATTATATTCATGGCACATTATCAAAGTTGGGATTGGTTACCATTTAGCTAATCAATTTCTATATGCGCTGCAATACGCATCCATATATATCCATTCATGTCAAAAAAAGAAGGAAGAAGGATAAAACCCTAGCTACGCAGTCCCCGTCAACTTCTAGAAATTGCGGACAGGTGCCTACAGATTATGGTCTTTACCATCGACCTGCGCATTTTGTTATTTCTTCCGATAATGCAAGTCGTAGTACGTAATTCTGCCCATGATTCTTGCATTTAACATATTAGTCGTCTGCAGAATTTAACAAGAATCAGGATCAGCTTAGTAATATGTTCTTGGCCTTGTTAAGTGATTTGATCAAAAGAGGCTTTTCCCCATGCCTTGGCCTTGTTCATACACTTCCGAAATCAAAATATATATATATATATATATATATATATATATATATAGAGGACATCCTTACTTTAAGAATTTGAGGATTTCTACTATTTTATATTAGTAGATGACTTCATTTAACGATCTCAACCGTTGATCCTCTAGATTCATATGCAAGAAACATGTCTACAAAATTTCAACCAATTCCATAATCATTTGGTCATTCAAATTGACGTACACAATTGTAGGCCGTTAGATAAAATTAAAACAAATATTGTGTTAATCAAGTGGTTAAACGTTTTTCAGTTTGGTTAATTTTTTGTATGATTCATATGTGGGTAAGTAATTAGGGAATGTGTGGCTTTGATTGTCAAAATACATGCTAGAACTAAAAACATCCTTACTTTAAGAGTTTAAGGAGATCATCTCTAGATCCAGACTATATATATATATATATATATATATATATATAACATCTCCTAGTGCTATTCCTTTCTGTATCTATGTCTACTATATAACTGTAAGCTTGTATGGAAGCAGACCAAGTAACCAACCACTTATATTATGCTCTCAGATCGATTTTCATTAGTTAATGCTCTCTGCTTATGTACAGTACAATTTTTTCTTTGACAGCTATACGAGTTGATACGAGTTGATGGCTGACACCGCGGAGATTCTCAATGTCGAGCAGGCTCCTTAATTTACTGTATGTTCGGAGTAGATGATACACCGTATGTTTTTGTCCATATATACTCGTCTTCTGGGCTTCTCACGCTACGAGAGTTGCAGGTTATCATTGATCTATTTAGTGCGATTGCTCTCATATGTAAATTATCTGTTATCCATATTCGATCAGTTCTTGGTAAAACTTAGATCGAGATTGGCACATAGTACACTTCACCATTGTAGCTATGTAACTCAATTCACTTTTTCAACATTATGAAATCGAGAATGGTCAAGAAGCAATTAAGGAGTACAAAACTAACTCTTCTACGCTCTGCAACAAAACAATTCTGTAAGGAAGTTGATGTAGAGAAAAGATGAACAAAGAGAATAGCTGATTATGGATGATGTAGAAAAGATTACGGATCGAGAAGTAACGTGCAGAGAAGACTATGAAGCAATTAGTTGATGCTGAAAGGATTATGGAGCAAGTTGATGTAGAACAGGTTGCAGCAAAGTTTCTGGAGCAATTGTAGGAGTCCAAGAGTTCCCCCCAGGATATAGAGATGGACTTAAGTTATACCTTATCTATTTTGATCCTTTTTGATGTTATACGGTGCATGTGTTCATATCAGTATGAGGAGCACAATACTGTAGGTTTTTATTTTTATTTTTTTTTATTTTTTATTTTTTAAATTGATTACCCAATACTTAAGAGAAAACTTTAAGGAATGCTAGTAAAATATATAGTTGAAATGGCCACGACCATTATCAACCATGCATTCACAAATCACAAGGTCGACGATGACACAAAACATATCTCAAAAGCATTGTTCCTTCTCAGGTGCCTGGTGCCCTTCTCCTTTATACGTAGCTTTCCGACTACTCTCTATCAATCCCCATTGATTAAGTTCACCAAGCTAACTTATTCACCAAATTCATTCTCCTCGATATCGATCCCCACTTTTGTTAAAGCCAAGTAGCTACAGCAGGAGGACGATTATTGGACCAACTTAAAGTCCAAATCTCCAATATATATCCATGATCGATTCTAGTGAAAAGATACCACGTACCCCATTCATTTTAGTGTATTGCCTTACCAACGAAGCAAATTATACTACAAAAGCAAACCACCCAAAAACCCCCGTCCCTGGAAAGAAAGAGAGATAAAGAATTGATACGAAATGAATCATTAACATATATATAAATACATTTCTTTGATGGTATAAATATATACATATTTAAAATTTCTAAACCTACCGGCCGGTAATCCAAATTTTTGATTAGACGTATGCGTACATGTAAGAATTATACTTCAGACATTATTTGAAAGACACATGAATTATCTGCCACATTATTCCAGATATTATTACAAGAGATTAATGCACAGTTGTATAGAGCCGAGTCCATTACAAAAGAAGAAAAGTAGTGATAACAGGCTGCATGTTAATATATAATTAAGCTATTACGTGAACAGTATAAAATTAAGCTGATCAAATCGAACTTCCAAATGTTTCGTTCATACATAATTTGATGATTAAATTGTACGTTAATCGTTTCCCACGCATCTTATCTTTCTTGCATATATAAGAAAACTACTGCAGGTTCTTAGTTAAGACTTGTTATCTTCTGGGAAGAAGTGAATCACATTCCTTATCTGTGGGGGATCGAAGTGTTTTCTATAATCTCTTCTGTTTTGATTCCCTTTCTTCTTCTTCTTCTTCTTCTTCTTCTTCTTCTTCTTCAAATGGGAGGCCGGCTACAGATATTCCCACATTGCAAGCCATTGGTAGACAACTGGCCAACACATGGAAAGTGGGCATTTCTCTAAGTCTCTGATGGATAATCAATCTGTTTAATTTCTTAAAATCAATAGTACGTACTTCAAAATGTTGGATTCAATTAATATTGAAATTATACATGTTAATTAGATCGATCTGTAAACAGGATTAATGATATAAAATCGATGGAAGATGCCGCTGACACATGCACCTCCATCATTTTCTCAATACACATCACATGCATGCCTTGATCGATCCAGATAATCTCAAGTCAATGTTGTCCAAAATAATGGACATTTCTTGCAATTTGATCAAATGGTAACTAAACAAGATGCCCATGCATGAATATCTCTTATCATTTTGCTTATGTGCTAAAGATCACGTTTAACGTAAAATTAAAGGTCTTGAATCATTAAACTATGCGTGTGTATGTAAGTGATCTGTCACTTTAAACGACTCCTAAAGACATTAAAAAGGTTTCGTAATTAAACACTAACTTAACGGAGAAATACAAAAACCAAAAGTATGTATGTTTTCTAAAAAAAATGTTGTTTAATTTGTGCTTAGCCTTTTCTAGCTAGCTTCCTATTTCCTTTATCTTGCACTCGAAAATTAAAGGAAAGCTTTTGATTCTTCGGGTCCCATAACCAAAGTGCAGTTGCTAAAGGCCATGAAAACGATACCTGAGAAGGAGAAGAGTCGATCTAGGGTTTACTATTCCCTGCAACTACGTATACATTTCCTAATATATCTTACTTAATAGTATTCATCTTATTCTCAAGGGTTTACTTTGTTCTACATATATTTAAACACATACACAACAGTAGTCTAGTATCATTATACATTTATATGTTACAATCAATCAGAGAAAGGAAAAAGAAAAGAAGAGAATGGGGTACTGTGGCACCATGGAACTAATTCAGAACTTCTTAATCAAGTGCTTCATGAGTGCGTGGCACAATCACTAAAATATGTATGGTGTGGTCACCTTGTATTGTATATGTTATATTTGTGTGAGTGTGACTGCGTCACTTAGAGAAGAGAATAGTAGCTAAGCCATATTTATATAACTTTTTAGTAGTGTTTGAGATTACAAGTCATGTCTACATGAACCCCACCATTCTGAGTATCATCCATGCGACTCTATTCCACTCCACTCATCACCAAGATACCTTTGGTTTTCCTGGCCTCCCCTTCTGTTTCTTCGTTTTGGAAATTATTGGTTACAGCCTTACAGCCACTTAGCACAACACTAAAGACTTTGTTTTGTTGATCTGCAACCACATCACTCTAAAGTCTAAACAAAAACAAAAGGTTTTGATCAAACTTTTATTTGAATATATACTTAACAATAACATATCCATTAGTTAAACGACTTTAAAACAACAACAACAACAAAAACTCACTACTAACAGCGGATGGCTCAGAGCGAAGAATCCCGGCCAACCAGGAAGGCCATAGGTATAGGCTACGCGAGACTTTATCGTCGATCTCTCAACGGACCACCATTGATCTTATATATGTTAGTTCTTAGTTCTTACCCACAAAAATTCCTTACGAAGAAGACAACCAAACCTAGCTAGCTAAGCCCGACTTCCCTAGTTATATATGTCCACGTCCTTAATTAGTTATATAATCAAAACCAGCAGGTGAATGAGGTTAGAAACCAGCAACATGTTGTTCCTTCCTTTGTTAATGTACTAGAGACTTTCAACGATTTAATTACTTTGATCACATTCATGGTCGCAGATCAACTCTCGGCTTTTCTAGCTTTTGAACCAGTATAGTTTTAGAGTTTCTGAGTCATAAAACAAACTTCCAATAGAAAAAAGAAACAGTCCAAGAAATGAAAGGTAATATTGAGATGCTCCATGATGAACTAGATATGCAAATTGGAGTTGCAGAGACATATATATATATATATATATATATATATATATATATATATATATATATATATATCTCTGGCAGGATGAAAATCAATTTCAAGAAGAAAGAAAAAATACAGATAGAGAGAATCAGAACCATTTATCACAACGCAGCAATTCCGGTGATCTGGATCCGACAATTCCTCGACCACCAAGCATGGGCACATATTATACACTGCCTGGCAGCTAATCCTCATCTCCATCTCCCCCCATATGAACACATGAACAATTGGCCCCTCTGTAAACCCTAAACAATTAATTTCCATTTCACTAATTAAACTCTAATAATCTTTAGTGCTAATTATTCTCTCCTCCATTTTCAATAAAACTTTTCTTTGTAGTTTTTGTTAAGTGACAAAGCTGAAACAGACGTTTTGTCATCTAAAGATATAGAAATAGTTTTACAATCAAAATAATATTTGGCAATCGTTATCTACACCCGCAGTACGTGTACGTCCAAACCCTAAGAGAAATTATACTTGAATTACCTAACGGTCCCAAGAAAAGCTGTAGCTGATGTCGATTTCAGAGGATTGTTTGGTCATTTAAGACGCATGGCACCAATATAAATCGCGCTGTAGTCACCTCTCTCAACTTTAGCTGCAAAAAAAACCTTGAAACAACACTCGTTTTTTCCAACTCTCTTTCTCGCTCGCCGGATATATAAGCTCCGGTGAACTTCATATATCCAGATTTCCCTGTCTCTCATGGAGGTTTGGTGCGTGAGGTTCAAACAAGTACAAGCCTAGTACTCAAAGAAACCATCTTCTAAACTCAATTTCCAGTATATATACATCCGGCGAACTTGACGTTGCTTTCACCGGAGCTGAAAAGATCGGTGGTGGTATGATGGGATTTTGTATCTGTCCGTTGGAGACTCCGGCGAGGTTACTTTGGAGCACCAGTTTCTTCCGCCACAAGATTATGATCTTCTAATAGATTTCATTTCCACACCCCCAAAATATTACGTATTGTGTAAGAAACCTCCCGCCCCCCCTAGCACTTTTCAACCAGTACCGACGGCGAGTGACTTCACGCGCCCGCCGGCCCAGCAGAATTTTTCAAGAGAAGATCAAGGTAAGTAGAAGAGTCCTTTGTGAAGATGATGGAGCCGGGCCGTCTTTTCTTTGATCCTCAGCAAGGTGGCGGTGGCAACATGTTGTTCCTTGGGAGTGGTGATCAAGTTTTCCGAGGTAAGTAAGAATATTATGGGTTTTTCATGTTGAATTTGGCTTGTCTACTTCGATTCATGTTGCTCGGATTTTCTCTGTTCGAGTCAACTATGAAATTCAATGATGAAAAAAAAGACTAATCTATGAATTAATTTTTGGAATTGATTAGGGTCGAGATCGATGATGGGGATGGAGGAAACTTCGAGGAGGCGATCGTTTTTCAGCACGCAAGATGAATTGTACGAGGAGGAATATTACGACGAGCAGATGCCGGAGAAGAAGCGCCGCCTCACTGCCGAGCAGGTCTCCGGCCACCACACTATTTTCCTTTCTTACATATATGAAACTTCACTATCGAACTATTTGTATAAAATTCTATTCCTTCACGCTAGGCTTAAACATGTTTGTGTCTTGGTCTAATCGAATATGCATGGACTTTTGGTTCTAAGTTAATTTGAAGAATATTCCCATGTGAATTGTGCTACATATGGCATATTTACCTGATCAGGAGCATAAATTCATTTCATTTTCCTTATCGATCACTATAATCTTTTTGGCTTTACCCTAGTGGGAATCTGATTGTAGTAGTAGTAGTTTTCACATCATCATTTTAGCTTACTGGAACTCAACTTTGTTCGATTTGTCTTCCTTTTTGCTTGATTTGTAGTCAGATCAGATCAGAGTATTGATTCTGATTTTGTGATATTTCGTTTATTAGGTGCATCTGCTGGAGAAGAGCTTTGAGACAGAGAACAAACTGGAGCCGGATCGGAAGACGCAGCTGGCCAAGAAGCTAGGGCTGCAGCCAAGGCAGGTGGCTGTGTGGTTCCAGAACCGTAGGGCTCGATGGAAGACAAAGCAGCTCGAGCGCGATTATGATGTTCTAAAAGCCTCTTATGACTCCCTTTTGGCCAACTATGATTCTATCCTCAAGGAGAATCAGAAGCTCAAATCTGAGGTATATATTACACAGTAGTCACCAATTTTCCTACACCTAACTGTTGATCATGATTTTCTTAACTATGATTTTAACAAAGCTTTTGGCATAGTAAGTAACTTGAGAAAGAACTTTGTTTTGGGTTCGGCTGCTATACATATTTGTATGACATACATTATGCCACGAGTCGTTCGATCGTTTAACAATTCAAAATTTAAGACGATCGGACGGCTGACAGCTTGTGTATAGCCGGCTGCTATACACATTTGTATGACATACATTATGCCACGAGTCGTCCGATCGTTTAACAATTCAAAATTTAAGACGATCGGACGGCTGACATGCTGTACACAAATGTATAGCAGAAAAGTCCATTTTAACAAACATGTCATCCACAAAAGGTTAATTCTTCATAATAGAAATAATCAGAAAGCACTTCTTGAGATGAATATTTGGTCGGCAAAGTGTCTTCTTAGCAAAGGTTAATTTTTATAGAAATAATTATACAATTTTCATATGTAAATTGAGTTGATGTGACACTTTGTCTTACATGCTAATGTTGGTCTCAGATTCACAATCACTTGGTAATTTGATTCAATCAAACTCTTTGTAGATATTATAGTACTGTAGTAGACAGATCTGGTGTTTGTGGTCCTATTTCCATCTAAATACATAGCTTCTGTTCTGAAAAACCCCACCTTGAATTTTAAAAAAACACTCTCAGAGTCACAGAAGGAATATACTCGGGTAGACTTCATATTATAAATCCCTTGACTATTTCTCTTCTTTGGTTTGTTTAAAAAAATATGATATGGAAATCATTAGTTTAGTTTATCAGGTAGTGACTTCTCTAGCTATGTTTATGCCTCATTGGATACATTAATTTAGCGTAAGCATGAATACAGGTGGTCACCATAACTGAGAAACTTGAAGCTAAAGATCAGGAGGCTAAAGGAGCAGCATTTGCAGGTGATCATGATTATGGTGAGAAGTGTGAGTGTGACCCTGTTCATCTTCTTCCAAGTGAGAAAGAGATGATCACGGATGTTAATGTTCCAATGAGTCTCCAGTTTAGTGTCAAGGTTGAGGATCGCCTGAGCTCCGGGAGCGGCGGAAGTGCCGTGGTGGACGAGAAAAGCCCTCAGCTCGTGGACAGCGGTGACTCTTATTTCCCAAGTAGCTGTGACGTTCACAATTATGATCACCCTCATCTTCCTCATGATGATCATCACTGCATGGGGCTAGTAGATGGAGTCCACTCGGAGGAGGAGGATGGCAGCGATGACGGCCGGAATAACTTATCCGACGTGTTTGCCGCCGCTGCAGTGCATCAGCAGCCGGAGGATGGAGTGTCTATGGGCTGGTGGGATGGTTACCATCTCTATTTCAGAGAATGAAGTTGCTATTTTCCTTCCCTAATGCACCTATATATATAGTTGCTTAATCCAAGCAGTTAAGTTGATTGTTCAGCAATTACGAACACAAATGTAAAGGGCATGCAGCTTAGTCGGTGCCTCAGAGAATAAAATAAATCTGAGCGCTAAATAAAAATCAATGTGTTTTGTTCAGAAGGATTTGTAGCTATAATCCAAGATCCTGAGTTTCCTGTACAAAAATTGCAGACCTGAATCTTTTAGGGATAGACCTGACGATCTTCTTGAGGCTTGAGCTATCCTATCGTCTTCAGATTTGGCCAACCCTCATTTCTATGTTCCTTTCTCTACTTGTGTAGATTTTGTACCATTCCGCTAGTCTAAGACCAATGATTATACAATCACTATATGAAACAATAGGCATTTCATCAACCTCTTCCAAAGCATATGTAGATGAATCTGCCCTCAAATGTTTCATAAACCCAAAGTGACAACACTGCACCATTCGACCTCATACTCCCCAATAGTCAAGGAAGACGCAACTGAAACCCCCAACTGTATTATTTGCGAAAACAAATAATATTACAATGACACAAGAAAATAAGTAACAAATTATTACCATCATTTATCACTTGCGTTATTACCATCATTTATCACTTGCGTGCAGGTGTAAACAGAACAACATTAGTCTGGGAGAAATTAGCAGTAAAACTGATTAAAATTTGCAACAATGCATTACCAAAACAAGACACACCATGCGACTAAAGAGCTAAAAGAGAAAAGGCTCAACTGGATACACTAAAAAGAACTGCTATTTCATGAGAAAATCACAGAGTACACAAGGTTACATATCGACAGACACATTGCCAATGATAAGGCAGAAGCTGAAAGAATCTAAACTATGATACAATTCTTCATATGAAGATTGCACATCAAGCTAATGGACTTGTAATGCATCTAACACCTGCTACTTTGCTACAAAATGGAAGGCAGACCATGGGATACTGCACTAAAAAGAAACAAAAAACAGAAGACATTGATCCCAGAAAGCCCCCAAAAAAGATGAACTAAAAATTCTGAGAGCTTTGGCCTAGACAGAGATAGAGAGAGAGAGACGAAAAGAGAGATGTATCCAAAGAATGAGATATTGACTAAACCTGCTCAGCTTTAGCAATTTGCCAATTTCTCCTTGTTAACATTAGTTCCCCCTGTAACTATATATGATATATATTTTTTTTCTTTCTTATAAAGAATGCCATCTCCCACTTCTAGGCCGCAGCAGAACTCATTCCAAAATTGGGCTGATCTGCATATGTTATCAATTTTGTCCCGGTGCCCGAATTCACTGAAGCAGATACCACATAAACACTGCTTCTCATCATCCGCATATCCGCATCCAAGTTAGCATGTCAGCTTTACCTTTATGTACAGATAAATGGTTCGGCAGCAGCATTCAGTAGCAGGGACCACTTTCATTCTTCAAAAATAGTTGTCATGGTCCACTCTGATCCAACACAACCTCAGAATGTGATTCAGTGATCAGAATCCACTGTTACCTGATATGCACACTGCTGCTTCATGCCTGCTGGGTACGACCCATCCAGGTTGGGATCCACAGCACAAATCTAGAATCATATTTCCCACCATCAACCCTCTGGTTCTTTCCTTTTCTTGTTGACTTTCCTACTTATCTTTAACTTCTCTGTTGAATCCACAACAGGCTGCATATTCTGGTCATGTACGCTGCTAGGCTCCAATTCATCAGTTATGTCGGAATTCGGAAGCAATTTCTCATACAGGATAGCAGCATCGAGGGAGTAAATACGCAGGGAAAGGGATGACATAGTAGAAGTTTGGGCGGCAGCTGCGTATGATGACCAATACCACCACTCATTCCTTAGGTACTCGGTCTTAATCATGTCCTCCAGCACAATTGTTGCTTGAACCATCTGTATAAAACAAGTATACTTGTTGGTTATCTTTCAAATCTATGGACTTGGAAGTACAGAATTACATAGCAGCATAAGATAATAACAAAATTTTGAAAAAAAAAAAAAAAAGAAAAAAAGTAAAAGGATAATCCTAATATTCTGCCAAAGGCAGCATTAAAAATAAGAATACATTATACAATTATAAGTCCAGGTCTGCAGAAAAGCTTTAGATGATAACATGCTAATATCAAACATCCAACTAAGCTCTGCTGAAACGCTGACATGTACAATTGGGTGGAAAAACAAATTGACATATATGATACAATTATTTCTTTGAAACCATTAAGGAGTACACAAATAAAAAATAGATAGTAAGAGTGACAATCGACTTTTGTTACACCTTCCTATCAAACAGTGCTCCACCATGGAATATATGAATTAATGACAGAACATTTCAAAATCCACGACAGCATAGCCATCATTTAGTGATTAGGAAAGTAGTATCTAGCAAGAGAAGACTAACCTCATATATTGTGGATGCGGACTTAACAAACCCACGCCATGCCCATCTCCTTTCCCAGTGCGCCTTTGATGGTCTTAAAGCTTCTTCAGGTAGTGCAGCTTCCATGTCAAGTAGATTAATCTTCAAATGTCTCAAGATCTGCGTAACTTTTCCAACTAAAGGCTGCAAAGAGGACTGGGGGACGACATAGTAGTGACCAGCCCCCACAATTGAATGACTACCCGAGGGTCTCATATTTCTTCGTTCCAGACATCTGAAGTTGGCCTTTGGCACTTCTACCCCATCAGCTGATCCAAAATGACTGTTACACCCTGCAGTGTTGGCACCAGCGTTTCCTACTGAATTTGGGGGTTCAGCAGCCTTTCCATTTCCAAGCTCACATGCATCTTCCTGAGGAGTAATCAACGCAACTGCAGAATCACTGAGGTAAGGAGATAAGGATGGAACAAAAGATGGAATTCCATTTGAACCTATAAGACCTATATCCCGTATCAAATCCTTATTAGAGTCTTTTGTCGCAAACTTGGCACAGATATTTTCCAGATCATATGGGCAATTCAGCTGCCCTTTGCTCTCTTCCCTATTTATCACACAATTCAGACTTCCCTTAACCATAGTAGAACCAAGTACTTCCTTTCCCTTATCACCGGCTGCAGCACCTGAGGTGCACCTACCATCATTATGCCCCTCCAGTTCAAAATCAGTCAAATAGGTTCTGTGACAAGAGAAGCAGTGATGTCTACATTGCCAAATTGGCTCCAAACAATCACACCTGTACATTTTCTCATCATTAGTTAGTCTAGCTCGTTTCCCCTGCTTTTTGGAGATATCAGCAGTTTCCAACTCAAAGCAAGGGCCATATAACTTCTCCAGAAACATGGCTGCCCTACTAACAAGATGGTTAGAAATTGCAGCTCTTTCACCATTACAAGCCACTGACGAAGCACTAGGGAGATCATCCTGAACTCGACTTCCGGTTTGCTGATATTTATGGAACCTAGACTTCTGCCAGTGCAATATTGATTCTCTCAACTCCTTTTCCTTCGGATCATGAGGCTTTAACCAACCTATCAGTTCATCAATATCTGCATCAGTTTGATATGAACTCCAATGTGAACTTGAGGCAACAGCTTTGTTTGGTTCAAATGATGCAGCAAAGTTCTGGAAGATGGATTTCCTCCATACCGGGTCTCTGCCTTCTGCCATGCTTCTATCAACAACAACTTGCGATACTTCACCCGGCATGGCTGAAGCCCAGTACAGGCCACCCCAAGAATCCACTCCTAAAAACTCCCTGCGGACAGAAAGCTTTGCAAGGTCCGACTCTACGGCAGTAATAGAGTCAGACAAAAGTGACATGTCACTTCTTACAGCTTTGAGCTCAAGGTTGTAGGAGTGTGATTCAATTATCATAGGTGACAAACGTTGAGCCACAAAATTGCTCCTGACTTCAGAAGGGATACAAAGTCCTTCTTGATCTGAAGGCTGAAAAGGGGAGACAACTCTTTCCATATCCACCTGTTGTAGATCAAGGCCACTGATTTCTCCAGTAGAGCCATTGGCTTCATGGGGTAAAGAATTTGATGAAGTCAACTCGGTATGTCCGAAGGAGCTATCAATTTTCTCAGAATGCATATTCGGAATGAAATCTCCTTCTGCTTTAGTGTTGTCAACAGCAGGATACGCATCTTTGTCCTTCACTTCAGCACGTGCAGAAAGTTGACTATTGTCTGCATTACTGACAGTCTCGAGTTGATCAAACCCTCGGGCACACTCTGATCCTGGCATATCATCAGAGACTACATTAACGTAGTTGGACCTGCCACTCAAAGCATGTGCTTGACCAAGACATTTTTCTTGATTTTCAACTGAAGCAGAAATCCCTTCCTTTATGCAATCCTCCCTAAGGCTGACATCAACCTTTGCAGCTCTTGCAACCAAGAACTCTTCTCTAGACTTGAGATTCTTCCACTCTACAGATAAGGAACGCAGTTTCTGCTGCAACTCGATCGATGTCTCAGAACAATTATCAATGTGTTGATGAGTAACGGCTAAATTAAGCAACTCGTCACATAAGAATTTCAGCAGGAAGGTTCTCTGCAAACAAAATGAAACCGTTACCTATAAAGTTGGACAAAAAAATTCATCAAATTATCCTGAAATTGTAAAATGACTAGAGAAAAAAGTGTAAAGGTTGAATAAGCAAACCTCATCCACATGGAATTCCCAGTACTCGCTCTCTTCCATTTTAGATGCTAAATGCGTGAGTGACTCCAAGTAAATGCGTGTAACTTCTCCCTGACAATTTTTTCCACGGCGTCGGCTAATGACCTGAGGATGTCCTGACGCATCTTGAACCATGTTTTTCCCAACAACACAAGATGGACAATACCAATTTCCCTTTGGGATCCTTGCAAGAGGAGGAATCAAACAGTAAGTATGATACTCAGCATCACAAGTATCACACAACAGTACGCTGTCGTCATCTTTATCAATGCCACATACTTTGCAGACTCCCTCATCCCAAGGGGCTTTCGGGAGAACACTCGTGGAAGCAACTAAATCATCAATCTCCTTTTTCCTTTCAGCAGTTATTGACTCTGACTTTGAATACTCCGCAAATTTATGGTCAAGAGAAACAACCTGCATTGCAAGAAGAACAAAAAATGGTTAGGTACCTGAAGCATATGCAAGTAGCGTAACATATAGGAACAGCCTGCATTTATATATGTGGCAACCATGTGTGGTCGTAAGGTTAGAGAGAACATTTCTACTTTGTATCGTTTGTACTTTCTCTAGTTTATCTTTGAACCTGCTTTAAGCATCAATTCTGGGCAACTGATTTGAACTTATGAAACAACTTTTTAGGCACTGAACAGATAATTAACAACAAAAAACTTCAGAAAGTTATTAAGAAACCATAAAGGGGGGAAATGATAACAAAGTACAAACCTCCTCATATAGTGTCTCAAAATTGTGTGATAACGTCTCAACCAACTCGACCAAGTCAGGCTGATCACCATAAGCAATACGTAGATTACTCCATAACTGCAAAATGAAAGTCATGATTAATGGACTTAATTAAAATTTTAAAAAAAAATTGAGTACAGTATCCAATTTTATCCAATTTGGCAGCTTATCATATGTCACAGACCTTACAAACAAAATATCTTATGCAAGGCACTAATAAATAAATCAATCAATACTGGGCAGAAATAAAAATACATAAATACATGCATACTCAAAAAAAATTGGTGATTCGGAAGCAAAACAGAGAGCCAGATTCACAATGATGATATCCGTCGAATCGGTATCAATATTTGTTAAAATGTTAAATTGCACCCTGGACAACCACAATGATGAAAACATACGATGTCCACTCTTCTTTAACATATGCACTTATCAACAAAGATATGATGCAAAAAGAAAAAAGAAAAAAGTATATGATAAAAGAGAAGGAAAAGAAAAACTATTTAAAAACTTAAAGTTTCAATACTATCTACACCAAGGACATTGGCAAAAATAAAGTGTGAATTAGAGTTCGATACAAAAAAATAAGTGTTATCATAGAATACAGACCTGTCTAACATCCTCACGGAAAGCTTCATGTGATCTGCCATAGGATCCAGCTGCCAATCTCAAGTCAATAGTCCTGAAGTCCAAAGGCCGAGATACCATAGCTGGGGACCCAAGGAGTCCCTCATCATCATTATCACTTGGATTCATCAGCTTTCTCCCCAGCAAATTGCAGAAGACCTTTGTGTCATCTGCCGCAGCCGCGCGACGGAACACAATGCGACATTGTTTCATAATTACATCAGAAATGGAGACATTAATCTTTCGTTTTCTTCCCTTCTCAGACTTCTTTTTAAAGGCTTCAGCCGATACATCTGCTAGAACTGAAATAACCGCTTTCTGGGCCCCAAAACAATAAAGATTCAAATTCAGAATCATACTTACTTAAAGCTATCGCACAAAATTGCACGTTAAGCTTCAGATTGACAACCATAGAAAAGTAATCTTTATAATTGACAAGCAGAAGGGTTCAACCTTAACATGACAGCATAGTTGATTTTCTCTTTAAAATTATAAATTCCTAAAAATAAGTATCTTAAGGTGAGAAAGTTAAATAGCACAACTCACGTAATTCTCAGATACCACACATTCTACTGACAGGATCCAATCTTATTAACACTTGTTTGCCAGAAGATAGTCATAACCTGGTCAGGCAGCATACTAAAGTCTAAGCTAACTTGTCCTCTAACCAAATAGGCTTATAACTTAAACCAATCAAGACTACGAGAGGCACACGACAACAAACAGAAGTTGGTCAGGTGCACACTACCTCAGTGGTGGGAGGCATATGATACTCGACTATAACAGGTATTAGTTATTTATAGTGAAGTGCTGGCATTGCGAGTAAGACAAGCCAGATGTTGCATACAGCCACAATTAAAATTCCTCTTCTTATCAAGTTTTCTACCAGACAAAAACCAGTGGTTAATAACATATTAAATTACTGAGAATAGCACCTTTGTAGGTCCTGACGCATTGCCCTTGTAGACTTCCTTACTGATAGAATGTTCCAGTATTTTCTTTGCCCATTCTGGTGGATCCTTATCCAAAGCCTCATATACACATTTTCGGATTCTTGTTCCCACATTTGTTGGCAGCTTTCTAACAGGTTCCAGCATCTGCGCCCACGCTGGTATATTACCATCACCTCCCAAATTTGTTTCAACAGACACCATTCCATCAGACTCTTCTTCTTCTATGGTGAATACATGACTTTCCCTATTAAGCGAAGCAAAGATTTTCTTTGTGGCCTCAGCAAGCAACTGAAATGTAAAGATACACAAACATTGATAAGCACCCTCATTTTCACAAGTCATAGCATACACTGTTGAGAAATGCAACCAAAGAAAGCAGGATATGTAAAATCATAGTAAAAATGGAACTCAGGAGAGGCCAATAAAATCAAGACCCTAACAATTAGGCTGCTATTCAACCATTATCTTTCAAATAGCAAAGCACCACCCAAAACATATCAAGTGTAATCGAACAACTTAAATAGTCAAAGTTCTCAATTGAGATAATTTACCAAAAAAATCCTTTTCTGGAACCTAAAACTCATAGAGCAACTGTCAGTGTCAAAGCATGCAGCCTTAAATATACTTGTTCTTAGAAATAGACCATGGTCAATCCCTTGTCAGTATCAAATGGTGAAGATAACTTATCGGCCCATTGCTTAAAGGAAATATCAAGGTTCTGGGTACTGTTGGGTGATTCCAACAGCACAGAATGGCAGTACTCTAGCAGGGAAGCAAGGACTGGAGTTAACTTCTATAAGGAATAGAGTGATGTTTTGGGCTTCTTGATGGACTCCGATGGTTATAATTGGAGTTCCTATTCTTTTATTCATTCTGGTTTAGAAGATGCAGCCTGCTGAGATATAGTGACATTCTTATGGGTGGATGGGGGAGTTAGCACGCTATAATTAAGACTGCAGCTTTGCACAGATCGCAGACCTCTTGCCCACATCTGAACACTAGAAAGTTACCCAACGACTTTTCCTTAACTGTCTATGTTAAAATTGGCATGATTATGTATGATATAATATGATGAGATAAAACTAAAATTCTAAGCCAGATGGTGAACACAATGAATGGGTTCCCCCCTTTCATTTTAGCAAAACCTAATTACTTCCACAGAATCAAATAATGAAATATCATAACACCACAAAAGGATAAGATCTGATCTTACAAGTGCATCTGCTTCCATCCCCGCTACTCCAGTTAAAGAGCCACAGAGTACGCCACCATCACCTTGTAAGCAGCGGAACACTTTACTGCTTTCACGACCAGTAACCTCAGCAGAGTCCAGGTTACCATCCATGGCTAATACAGCCAAGATGTATCTCCGTGCCAACTCTGGCCATGTCAGTTCATTAATCGGGAGTAGCTTCAATCTTTTCAGAGGAATAGAACAGTCGATATCTTTTTTCCTTCCTCGCTTAGACTTGAACTCTCCCGAATCAAAATTTGGATCCACCAGAGCAGCAACCTTAGATTGCAACTCGCCTATGAGCACTCTTAGCAGTGAGGCATGAGCCTTTGTCAGAGCTATGCCGGAACATCTATTGTAGGTAACAGATGCGAGTTTAGCCTGAGCTGCCTCCTTCATTGCTCCAGTTTCAATATGGATGAACGCATTGGGGTTATTCCCAGAAACTGCCGAACTGAACTTGGAGCAAGATGATAGAACTAGGTCACTTTTAAAATCAACTTTACGTGCGTTCAAAGCTTCGGAGCCCTGAAGTTCACTCCCATACTTCTCTAGTATATCTGAGCTGGCAAACCAAGGGTTTAAGAGTTCCTCCTCAAGTTCTCTCAATGAAAAAGCCTCTTTTAGACCCAAAATAGCATGGAAGCGCCATAGCATTTCCCAAACCTGAGTATATAAGCATAAGACCAATAAACTATCCCTGTAAATCATTTCATGTCTCAAATGCTAATCTAACAATCAGAATATGTATACAAACATTAGCAAAGAGCACACACATACCTGATATAAGTCACCAACAAGTGCAGGAGGGATCATTGAGCACAATGGCTTCCCAAGAGGAGGTGGCTGGAAATTCACATGAACCCCAGCCAACCTTGCTTTTTTGGACCTAAATAAACCATCTAAAACTTCCTCTTCCTTTCCATGCAACCCAGCCCCCATTTTAACCACTAGAAGCCCATTTCCAACAGTTAGCACTGTAGAACTGTTACTTCTATCTCTAAGAAATTGATACTTAGAACAGGACTCGGCACCAGGAAGCTGCTCCAAAAGTTCTTGAACAAATTCAACATCCAATCCAAATCTATCATGGTCAAGCCATTTTGATATGTCATCACAAGCACCTGACTCAGCATCTGCCTGACTGATGGAAGGTATACTGATAGAACCGGGTAAACTACAAAACTTGTCCAATGAAGTACGGTTCAATTGGCCATTGTCATTTAATTTAACCGCATTATGCAAAGCACCAGCATTTTCAACATGCTTACAACAAAACTTAATAATGCCTCTCTGTTTATATATTTCGGAACAAGCATTCACGATCTCTCGAGACATGGTTCTCCAAGCTGAAGATGATGAATGATCTTCTACTGACATCTCACCAATGTCATCCCCGGCAGCCAAATCAATAGATGAGCGAGATACAGGTTTTTCACAAACTGAATGATTTTCAAAATGCAATTGTGTTGTTGTCTGAATATCATTGGCTTCATCTGAACCACCCGTCAAGCAAGAAAAAACATCATTTTCCATAGGGGGGACAGGTTCCGACAGAATCATATGTATACTTCCATCATTTCCGTAAGTGTCATGACTGTCTCGATCACTTTGAGTGCATAAATCACCTAGTTCTGGCCTAGACAGAATAGTTGAACCACTGGGAATCAGCAAGGCAGAGCATGAACATCTTCTGATCTTAAAAACTGGTCCAGAATCACCACCGTCTAAAACTTCACATATAAATAAGGAACCAGTAATCCTATCATGCCAGCACGATCTGTATCCTATAGGCCAGATTAAATTAGAATCGTGATACGAGGGCCTTGTGTCAACTTCCCCTAATGAAAGAACAAAGAAATCTTCAAATTGCACTGGAAATCCCTCCTGGAAAGTAAAGACAGACAGAAATCAGCACAACATAACTACATAAAAAACTTATGCTATATGACTGGGCTTTATTTTCCGTAAAAAGATAACAATTAGAAAACAGATAAACTTACACTATTGTGCTGCGACCCGATGCATCCAATTCCATTTGATCCAGCTTCTGTAACTTCTCCATTATTTACCAAACCACGGGCTGAAACATCAAGACCTGGACCATGGGAAGAGAGCTTTTTGCAATAACCACTGATCGAACTTTCCTTATTTTCAGTCACTCCATTGGCATATGAAGCTCTTGACTTTCTTTTCCTGGGTTGATAAGTCTTCTCTGTCATAGACAACGACCCCTCTCTTCTTACTTCAGACCCCGTAGAATTGCCGGACAACCCAAGATAGTGTGCAACTTCTGATAGTGAATCAAATATCTTTCCATTTGGAGCACAGTAAACTACATATGGTTCATTACTGTCTATGGACTGCTTGAATTCTACACGCCAGCCGTCATCAAGCACTCCGTGCCTCTCAGAAACAAAATCTCTAAGAGCCTGTAGAACTATTTCATTTGAATTCAGGGATGATACTCTAACAGCTGTATTAGTACTACTCCTATGTCTTCCAACTGGAAAACCCAAACCTACTTCATCAAACCCTCCACTAGCAGTCTCTGTATGATGCAATATATCTTCATATTTAACCGCTTGTGTCAAAATCGCAGAACCTTTGTGCAAGCCGTATCCATTTCCGGGGTACGAGAAGTTTGAATAAGTCACTGGAGCACCAAATGGATTTCCACCAAAAGAATTACCACCCGGAGTGTGCTTTCTATAATCAAAATAAGTATAAGCAGTAACTACTAATGGACAACATGCATTCAAAATAAGTTTATCAAAATACTAATGGACAACACTCAATAATAGACATGAGATACATAATATAGAATCAGCAAAAACGTAAAAGAAGTTATAACACATATCAACAACTGGTATGTCCAAAACAATCACTAAATGATGGCACCAGCCTCAGACAGATGATGCATCCAGTGATGCCAATTAGATGCCACAAAGAGCTCATATTTGCCAATTCATTCGCATAAATGTAATAGTCAATAGCATGCATGAAATCCAGGAAAGACTGAGTCTTTACTATCATTTTTTCATATTAAACCAACCCGACTACCCCAATGTCGAAGTAATGTATCATCATAGCAAGCTCACAGAATCAAATCAAAGCATGGCTTCAAAGACTAAAGCTTTATTGTCATTCGACAAATGTAGTCCACAATACCATGCATGGAGCTGTGTAATACTAAATCTTCACTAGAATTCTTCTAAACAGACCTCCCGAATCCATTATCTAAGTCTTTTAAGTTCAAATCATCATCGAAAATAAGCTCACATTATCGAAACAAAGCCATAAAAACAGTTCAAAGAATCAAACTTTAAGCATAATGACATTACCTCAACTCCGTCACATCCTCCGCCACGTCAGCATCGCCGTCACCGTCGCTAGGCGGCGAAGCGTTGATGTCGAGAATATGCTTGGACTTAACGCCGAGCGGCCAGCGCTTGCTCTTGACGCCGCCGCACATACACTCGCCGCAGACCCACTCGTCCAAACTGACAGCCTGGCGGCCGCGCATTCCGGCGCAGGTGAGGTGGAACCCCCGCTCGCAGCCGTCGCAGACCACCACGTGTCCGCGGACCTCGGGCTTCCCGCACGACGCGCACGCCGAGCCGCGACCGCCGCCGGGAACACCGGCTGGGCCTCCCGCCGGCGGGGAGGGGTTATCATGATAATACCTCACCACGTCCACCGAATCCGGTAGGGCTTCCGGCGAAGGGATCCTCTCGTTCAAATCGATTATCCTCTCATTCAAATCGATCCCCAGACCGGCGCGCGTCGTCTCCGCCGCGGCGGAGTCTCGGACCTCGTCGGTGGCTGATTCCGTTATTTCCATCAACGGCGTTCAGTCGTCGTCGGCGGCGAGGTTAACATTGTTTTCACGTCGAGATTGGAAAAAAATAAATTAACCTCAGCTCTCTCTCTCGCTCCGATCGGACGGCTGAGATTCGACGGAGATGGATGTAGAGGTTTTTCTGAAATAGAAGAAGAAGAAGAAACCGAGACTGAAAAGCTCTCTCTTTCTTTCTCTTTCTCTCTCTCTCTCTTTTTTCTCTCTTCTATTTCGCTTTTGTTTTTTCTCTTCTGGATTTTTTTTTAACGAGGGACTGTAAATTTTGTGAAATTGGATGAAGAAGGTGGAAGGTGAAGTGTGGGCGGACGCGCTGGGAGGTGTGTTTAAATACTGACCTACTCGCGCTTCACGAGCGACACCTGGACTCCGTGGACCGATTTGCAGTCCCAAACTGGACTTCCAAAAAGTACAGTGTGTACACCACAATCTCGTCCAAATCTGCCTGCCGGGTTTAGGGTTTCTAATCCTTTGCTTGGTTTTGAGTTTTGTCCCTTCATTGCCTACATTCAACATTTGATTTTGGGTGGAAAAGGTTAACTGAATTGTAAATTTCTTCCTATCTGAAAATAATTTCAGGGATACGGTTGCGGTGGCGCTAACTGTCGATTAGGGTGGTTATGGCGGTCTTTTCGCGCCATGAGGCGGCAATGTCTGTGGAGTTTTTTGAATACTTACTGGAGATGGTTTTTATATCCATCTTCTCGGTTACATTTTGTTTTGTCATTAATTTATTGTGTTGTGATTGTCTGGTCCAGGCGATTGAGCATTTAAAGTTTTATCGAATCTCCATGTATTAACAGTTATGAGAAAATAATTAGTAGCGTGAATACACGTATACAAGGCGACAATTTTGACCCGCGTTTCGCGGTACTTCACTAACTTCTCGACTTGTATATAAGTATCAAAGAGCGATTGTAATAAATTAAAGTCGTGGTTATTCATCCTTGCTAGATAGGCTCTTTGATATGGGAATCTGAGCCATAAAGGTATATGAAAGATTACGAACTTTTAATTGGTCACATCTTTACCGCATCTTTTGAAAATAGAAGAAATACAATTACTTTTACTAATCGAGCTATTCTATTTTGCAAAGGGATCCAATCGAACTTAAGTAATGTACAAAAGAATATTTTTCTCTCAACTTAAGGGTTTGTATTCTATGTTTGTTTGCGGCGACTCCTTTGCGGCAGTGGCGGTTTGATCGTCTGGGTCAGATTTAGGCTGATTTGGATCAGACTTTAGGGTTGTTGCATCAGGTTTTAGCAAGGTTGATTTGCGGGGATTGAATGGTGTGGCGGAGCCAAAACCGTCCGCCGAAGGTGGTGGCAGCAACAGCAAGGTTGGGGTGCCCATTTCCTTGGGTGTCTTTAGCAGTTGGGCTTGGGCTATTTTCAAAAGAGGCTAAGGTTAGGCGTAGCTTATTCGTGCTTTTTGGGTCAGACGAACTAAGATAAATGCATGGGGAGCCTTTTTGCAAGGTATCTTCTAAGGCCAGCGAATAAGCTGAGGAAGTACTTGGTTCCGTTTCGGTTTCTTTTCTAACATCTTCAAGAAATCGCCTATGTGTTTCTTTGTGTTTATTTATTTTTAGTTACATTTAGGTTATCTTTATATCGTTGTATCTTGGTTTTAGACCGATTAGGGCTTCTTACAAATGACTCAATTTTGTCGTAGCGCTTTTAGGGGTCAACTATTTCTATGTAACTTTTTCTTATCAATGGTTTGACATTCTCCCTTTTAAAAAATAAAAAATAAAAATAATGTTCAGCTTTTCAACACCCTTACTTGAAACATTAAAAATTTTGTGAATTTTATAAAACTTCGTCCTTTCCTCACTTTAGACGAGCTAGTTTCTAATTTTTACTTGTTAATTGATATTTATGTTTCAAAATTACTTGGTTGGTTTTTTTTTATTACAGTAGACATCCAAATGTAAGACATGCATGAACCGAATTCAAACATGGTAAGTGACCTGGCAGTTATGATTCTTAATTCAAAAGAAATCATAACCAAATTTGAAATTGGAAATAGTACATTAGTGAGAGTTAAGATGGACATTTGACAAACGTTACATTCAAAAGTTGATAGACATGCATGAATATCAGGTGTTAATATAGCCAAAACAACATAACTGTAAATTTGTAGAATTCAATAGCTAGAGGCACATATAGTTAGAAATCAGGATCCGGATTATCTGCTTTGATTTAAGTTGCTTGGATTTGCTTGGATGTCTTATAACCATTAAATGGAATAAGGATGACATGATGATGACATGGCTGTCTTAGTTTGTACTCAATCCAATGGTTAGAAGTCATCCAAGCAAATCTAAGCAACATAAATCCAAATAGAGAAGCCAAGTCCTATAAATCACCTTTTATTTATCAACCTCTATCTAAACCACCTAATAATATAACTCATTAACACAAACGTGAATAACACTTGCATGCACTACGAGCCACGTGAATTTTACGTCACTTTTTTGCTAGCTGGCGTTTTCTATGCTTGTCACTTCGTTCAAATACATTTTGCTCCCTTCTTTTCAGGCTTTTATTACAGTAGACATGCATATGTAAGACATGCATGAACCAAATTCAAACATTGCAATTGATATGGCAGTTTCAATTCTTAATTCAAAAGATATCGTTCACACAATATGAAATCATAAAAGTTGTAACCAAATTTGAAATTGGAATTAATAAATTTGTGAGAGCTAAGATGCGCCAGATATTTGACAAATGTTATATTCAAAAGTTGATAGGCCTGCATGAATGCCAGTTGTTAATATTTCCAAAACAACATAATTATAAATTTGTAGAATTTATTAGCTAGAGGCACATATGGTTAGAAATCACCATTTATTTATCAACCTCTATCTAAACCACCGAATCGAACCCATTAACACAAACGTGAATAAACACTTACATACACTACAAGCCACATGAATTTCACTTCACTTTTCTGCTAGCATTTTCTATGCTTGTCACTTTGTTCAAATACATTTTGGGTTTGTGTATTACCATTTTCTCCCCTCTTTTAGGCTTTTATTACAATAGACATCTAGATGTAAGACATGCATGAACCAAATTTAAAAATGTAATACAAATGGTAAGTGACGTGGCAGTTTCATTTTTTAATTCAAAATATATCATCCACACAAATATGAAATTGAAAATTGTAACCAGATTTGAAATCGGAATTATTAAATTAGTGAGAGCTAAGATGTGCTGCATATTTGACAAACGTTACATTCAAAAGTTTATAAGCCTGCATGAATACCAAGTGTTAATATTACCAAAACAACATAATTGTAGATGTGTAGACTTCAATAGCTTTTTTTTAGAAATGTAGACTTCAATAGCTAGAGGCACATATGGTTAGAAAATCACCTCTTATTTATCAACCTCTATCTAAACCACATAATATAACTCTTTTTTTTTTTAAACTTTTTTATTAAATAACTTACACACCCTACATATGTCAGTGAGGTTTGAACCCATGACTTCAAAGTTGTTAGTTAAACATCTTAACCAACCAAACCACAACTCATTCACATAATCGTGCATAACACTACGAGTCACATGAATTTTACGTCACTTTTCTGCTAGCGTTTTCTCTGCTTCTCACTTTGTTCAAATTCATTTCGGGTTTATATATCTACCATTTTCTCCCCTTTATATCTCAGGCTTTTACTACAGTAGACATTCAGATGTAAAACATCCATAAACCAAATTCAAACATGTATGACACGTTTACTTACTTGGAATATAATTTATCAGAAATGAAAGACGGAAGGAATGAGAGACGGAATTGAATCGTATGTGGAGATTTCAATTTCATTGAGTTGTTTACCTACCCTATGAAATTAGAATATGAATGTAACTAATTACGAGTTCGATTACTAAAATACCCCTTAAAAGGCAACTACACATTTATGTTGATTTAGTTTTGTTTGTAATTTTGATTGTCTCAGTTGATAAGTTATGTATAATCAACAAACCAAGATGGATTTTTTTTTTTTGATATCAAGATGGACTATATATTTCGATTCATTGTATTAATTGTAATAATGTGGTTACATATTAATAATATAATACATAGGCTACATGTGTGCTTATGTATATTGTAATCTCGTCCTTGTTTAAACTCTCTTCTACCATGATTTATCAACATCATTTGGACGTAGTACTAGCATTTTGAGTGTATCTCAAACCACAAGATGCAAATGGTTGAACAACAAAATTAAGACGCCATACTTTTATACTTTTAAGTAATATTATATTTAAATCAAGCAAACAATTTTATAAATAAAAAAAATTAAACAACTTCAACAAATAGCATATGAGAAATTTTATTAACACATCCCTAAATGTTAGATACACATATCTTTTTTATACAAATTAGATAAGACTTTGTAGGTACATAAAATTACTAAAAGAGACATTTATATCAAAAATAAAGAAACCTAGTAAAAAAAAGAAAAATATATCCCGCTTAAAACTATTATTCTCCTTTACGAGAACAACGTATGTGAAGATACTAAGCCTTAATCAGAAATAGCTAGCTAGCGACCACCATAGTTTCAAGCAAAAACTAAAGACAACGTAATGGATTCCAATGGTATTTCTCAACCCCTAAGCGAGGTATGACTTCTCTATCTTTTATTGAAATTGATCTACTACAAAATTTAGATTTTAGGGTTTGTTGTTTGATTAGATAGGACAAATTGAAGTTGGAATTTTTTTTACTATTCACACATGCTAGGTCGTTCAAAAGCATTTACGTTTGAACATCAAACTAGAACTTGGGATGGTGCTATATATAATTATATATATACTCTTCTAGTTTGGTTACCATTGATCTAACTCAATGAGAGAGATCTCAAGCAAAATCGGTGCCCTCGTGACTCAAGAGCTCTCACTAATGTGAATTTTCTTTTAATAAATTGAGTAGCAGATTTAGAAAATATGTGTATTTAGTGAATGAGTTGTGTATTTAGTGAATAAGTTGTGTATTTTAAATGAGGGTATTGTAGGAAATTTAGGTATGTGTATCTAGTAAAATATTAAAACAATAAAGTTAATAGGCGGTGTATTAAGTATGATATGTGTATCTAGTAATTAGGGATGTGTTAATAAAATTTCTCATAGCATATTATAACATATAAAAAAAAGCTTTAAGAAAAAAAAATTGAAATTACTAGCATCTTAAACAAATTCCTCAATATTATTAGCATATTAAAATTAAAGAGGGTATTTTCGGCATAAAAGTTGTTTCCTGATGGTGTCATTCCTAAACCTACCTCCCCCATTGGTATTACAATTCCGGGTTGTTAAGAAATCGATTTCTTATTAGGAGGTGGGATCCACACCAATTCCAATTTCATTATGTGTAAATAAATGCATGAGTTTTCTTTTACCGGAATCATTCCCTCACTTCTCAATTTCATTTCATGTAAGTAAATGTGCCCGTAATATAAATGGTAAGTGGCCTGATCGTTTCAAATCTCAACTCAAAAGATTTAATCCTCATTACTAATATACCGGCTTAGCTTTGTCTTGCAACACAAATATGAAATCATTAAAACCCGACTTGTAACCAAATATAAAATTGAAATTAGTAATTCTAATGCTAGACTTGTAGAGAGCGAGAGTCTGATAGACAAAGTCGAGCCCCCTTCCATGTCCGGCGGCGTGCTCTCTTGCCGTCGTCGGACAGGCCTTGTCGGCCCCATGTGGGTCTGGAAAAAGCCGAGCTTGCCAATCATGGTCCTTGATTATGTTGGGAAGTTTTGGTTGGTGTTTTGCACGATGTGGAAGGGTGAACATATGGTTGTGGCTGATCGACGTCGGGGCAGTTATCGGTGGGCTGTCCGGCGGAGAGGATTAGATGCACGACTTCAGCGATGGCTTGGTTGTGGTGCAATCGTGACAGCATGACCCTGTCTTGATCGGATCATCTCGATCTGGGTCAAATATGATATTTGGTTGCAGCGGCTGGACAATGGTTGCATCATTCCACGGGACGAGGGGGCGGCAAGCATGGTCGGAGGGGCAGTCCGGTGTTTCTGGCAAAGAGGCATGGATGGTGAGGCGCCGACGGTGGCCGGAGTTGGGGTTGTTCAGGCTTGGCTAGGAGCGGGTTCTCTCCTTACTTCATGTGTGGAGGTTTGGGCCGGGTTCCTTTTTTTGGGCTCAGTTTGGGCTGTCATGTTTTTTGCTTTAAGTTATTTTTGTTTGTTAGTTGTAATTTTCGTTACGCTTTCAATAAGTCTTGATCTCTATTTGGTCCAAATAAGTGGATTTTGTCTCGGTTTGCGTATCTTGCATACCATGTCAAATGGTCACATCCTCTTAGTGACAAGACGAGACTTAGTGTCACTGGTACTATCTTCCAGTGGCAACATGCTAGGAAAGCTGTTAGACATAGTAATTTATGGCTCTGCATGAGCATTGTCCTTCCGATGTGTCGCCAAAATTGTAAAGCAAATGGAGTAGCCAATGATGCACTCTTTGCTAAATGGTGCTTGTTAGGATGCATAAGATTGTTAACTCCTGATATTATTTCGGGATGTTTATGCAATACGAGGTTTAGGCTTTATGTCCCCACTTTGTATTCTGCGGTTTCATCAATGGTCAATGGTTAAGACATGAGGGCGGCCGTTTAGCCCTTATTAAAAAAAAATTGAAATTAGTAAATTAGTGAGAGTTAAGATGTGCTAGAGATTTGACCAACGTTACATTCAAAGTTGATAACCTGCATGATTACCAGATTTTAATATTGCCAAAACAACATAATTGTACATTTGTAAAATCCAATAGCCGGAGAAATATAGTTAGAAAATCACGCCTTATTTTTCAATCTCTACCTAAACCACTTAACATAAGTCATTCATACAAACGTGAATAACACATACATTTACTACAAGTCACATGAATTTTACTCTTGCTCACGTTTTCTCTGCGTTTCGCTACCATTTCTATACCATCTCAGTTATACACCTAAAATAGAAAAGTTCAATTCAACCCGTCACCCACCATGTCATTGCTTGTCACTGTAACTTTGATTCTCTCCTACATATGTACATAACATCATGCTGCTAATGAAATATTGGCAGGTTCAAACCTCATTTCAGGTAAAGCCCGTTCATTCTCTCTTTTGCATTTATTCATTTTGATTTGCTCTTTAGAATTTGATTGAGGTTGCTAATCACAATTGATGGTTAACAATTTGGGTTTCTTAAAGTTAGCTCTATTGAGTGCATGCGGTACTGATGAGAGATTTTGAGGGTTGCTATAAGTTGGAGGAGAGGAAGAAAGTTTTGAGCTCATTGTACAAAAAATATCAAGAGAGGTCCAAATATCTGGAGGTCTAACTAGAATTATTTCCGAAAAAGAAAAAGAAAAAAAGAACTGAATTGCAGAACGAAGATGAAGTATTAGCCTACCTACCAAGGACTACTTCAAATTAAAGATTAGCTTCTCGAGGTTAGGACCTGGAAATGGTAACTTCTTAGAAATAATTACTGATCAGCAGGCAAAAAGTAATCCAAAATTTATCAACCGGAAATAACGTAATACAAGACTGGACATTCAACCGATGTCAAAAGAATGCATGGCTATGGCTTGTTTACTAACTTTCACCAATTATAAACATCTCAATCTCAACACCTGAAAGTATATACAGACGCAAAAAAGAAAGAAAGAAAAGAGAAACAGAAATTGAAATTGATGATATCAAACCAAAGCAACTAAGCAAGGGCAGATGTAGGCTTGCTAAGCTCGTAACTGTTTGAAAATGGAGATAGTAGTACTAAATCTTGTCCGTGTTGTATGAACATGTGTTAAGAGGAGCCAACAACAAGACCTTCCCGAGAGATATTGGTCACCCGAAGAACAGCTTGTGCGCTAAGCGGGGAGAGTTTCGATTGGCAGAAGTTCTCCCAAGAGTCCACCTCGGGTTGCACCTCCTCAGATACTGCTGTTGGAGAGAGATTCTGAAATTTCTCATAAACAGTCTGCAACTCAAGGAGGAGGCTTCGAGCAGCCTCCCTTGATTCAGGAAGCTGGTCGCTAAGCTGGGAGGCAGCAACTTGAATTAATTTGTCAATCCCATAAGCTTTAGTACCTTCAACACCCTACAGACAGACAAAAGATTAAACATCTAAGTACCTAGAGGGGAAGAAAGCAACCTTGCAGAAAGTTGGTAACGAGTGATATAGCAAGATGCACCAAATCATAATGGTCTCACAACACTATCTTAGGGAATAACAACATGAAAAAGGCAATACACTGTTGAGAAATAAAACAGTATCTCAAACCTATGAAAGGATTCCTCACCAGGAAATTTAAACGAACATCACTGTCTATATACCATGCAAAGAAACAGGTAGCAGCTTCAATAGCTTCAGTAAAATGTAGATGCTAGGTAACATTTCAATGAACTTAGTAATGAAAATTCATCAGAGTCAAGGAAAAAATTAAAATCTTCAATAGGATGTCTACGTTTAAGCACTTTTAGCATCACCTACACACCTCATCTTTCAAAATGACTGCTAAGAATATCAACAAGTATTAGGAAATAAAATGTTTTTTTGTTACAGAGAAAGGAAAACAGATACACAACACAATTTCAAAAGACAAAATGAGAAAAATGAGTATATCTGATTTCTCTTCTCTTACCAGTCGTGGAACACTTCGACAAAAGCACATTGATGCCTTCGCACGAATTCTAGGATTTTTGTGCTTCAGATAGGGTTGCAGCATTGGTAACAACAATGTGGGGGAAATCCATGTGGTCATCGCTACTAAAGCTCTTTCAGCTGCCTCACATACAAATCGTTTATCTTGTGAAGACTTGAGAAGAAGTTGTAGTAGCTGAATGAGTCATATTTGGGGAGCAAAGAAAAAAAATAAATCAATCATATATTCAGCAGTAAACCTTTACTATAAAAAGGAAGTGACAAAATAAAGATGAGGCAATGTAACAGTAGAGTCAAAGAAAATAAGTTACCAGAGGGTCCAGGGAATCAACTATACTGTCATTGTAAGCATTGAAGATATCTGCAGATGTCATAATCGCTGTTTTGCAAACAGCACTTCTTGGATTCTTCAGGGACCTTACTACAAGCGGAATCACATCTCCCCTATTAAACAGAATATGACAATAGTTAAATCTTCAGCACCATCAATAAATAACGTATTTTACACATCAATAGCACATGCTTCTTTCAATCAGATCAATTTAAAAACACAAGACTTACAGTTTCTCTAGCATAGTTTCCTTGTGAAAAATGGACAACCGGCGGACAGTATTGAGTGCTTCACAAAGCAGAACCCAATCTTTAGAGTCTAGTCCAGTTGAGAGTGTCTGGAACATCAAACAAGAAATGCACCGACACCATACAGTTAGTAAGCAAACATATAGATGAATACTAATCAGTTAGGAAAGGTCAGAAATGCCCAAGTTTAAGCAAAAATACTAAGGGAAGGTATAGAATAAATACCTTGAGACTCAAATCAACATCTTCTACATCATTCAAATTCTCAGAGTCGATGTATTCTACTTCTGTATTTGCAACCTCAACGGCATTCACAACTTCCTCACCATTAGTAGAAGGGGCACCCAAAGAGACAGAGATTTTCTTCTGGCACTCTTCATGATTTACAGTAACATTCCCAGCAAAGGGTTTAGTTATGACTCCTTTGCTACAGCTTTCATTCTTCCTCTCAGATCCAGGTATGGTATTGAGATCTCTAAGAGCTGACATTGCTATTGGCCTTCAACTCTGAACAAAACAAAATCACAACAGTGAAAAATGCTTACTCAAACTTAAAAACAGCACATCTTGGTATTTGATGTGGTTGTTCTAACTAGATAAGCATATTAAATTTTAGCACAGAGATAACTGCAGCACAAAGTTTACAATACTAGCCCAAGTGAAGAATCCAAAGCAGACAACTAATACACAGACCACATTAACATAATGCCAAATGATACCAGCTCTAACACTGTTTGATCTGAAAATAAGTTCAACGTGGGTCACATAGAGCGCACTCCCTACTTTCTGGAATCCTTGTTCTAATCAAGGACTACATTTCCACCTTAAAATCAGCCATATATTCTCCAACCGAAAATCCGATGCACTTCATTTTCTTCAAAAATAACCAAACAGGCTCAGTAGAATAGCCTAGAACCTAATCGACACACCGAGCGCTTGAACCACCGCACTAGACACACACAGTAAGCACAAAACGCTCAATCCACCAGAAATGCGAGTCTCTGAAAACCTCAAGATCTCACTCTCCACCAAAACCAGCCACCAAATCCAACTCTCAAGAGTCAACACCAAAACACAAACCAGCACATCAACATTATCACAAAAAAAAAAATCACTAAAATCAAAACCTAGCAGAAAACACCTAGGTCTCCATAATCAAAACCGCGAAGACGACGATCCGAATCGCAATCGTTTTTTTTTTTTCAAAAATGCGATCACTCTACAAGATCTCGCGCGCTACTCTAACTCGCCGATCATCCTATTTCGCCCTAACCGATTCGAATCGGAGCTTCGCAAATCGAAAAAACGAGTACAGCAAACAAACCACAAGCAGCATTATCAAACAGAGAGAAGAGAGAGAGAGAGAGAGAGAGAGAGAGAGTACCCGAGAGCGAAGCAGAGAGTGAGAAAATGAAGAGCAGACGTCAAAGAATGAAAGCTTTGAGTCCACACTGAGCCGTCTTGGAAATTTATATATAGCAGAGAGAGAGAGAGAAAGATTTCGTAACCGGCGAGCGGAAAGGTCTGAAACGACGGCGTTTTGGGATGGGCGGGTGATCCGACCCGGGCCGGCAGAGTCGGGATCCTCCATGTGATCGCCTCATAAATATACACATTAAAATTTTGTTCCGTTGCGGTTTTGCTGTTTTCTATTTGCCCACGGATTTAAGGACAATATCGGAAATGCCACCACGGGTCATTATTGTTTGATTATAAGATTATTGTTTTCTTATTACAGAACAAAATGTTATGGATTTTGAAATCTTACCAAAAAGGAGGGGATTATGAACTGACGCTCCAACACTGGAAAATGAGATTTTCGCGTATGATATCAATTTTTTGTGGGAATTATTGGAGGGACATGGTGGCCCGTCTTCACTATCTCTTAAGTTTAGGGGAGATTTTGTACTCTAATGTTAATGTCGGTGCATAGCTCCACTAATCCGAGCAACTATTAGCTGTTTTGGGTAATTAACATCATTACACGAGTCTTGTTTACAATGTCATATCATTTATATGCCTCCGTATCACGTAACATGTCTGATCGATTAATTAGATGATTAGAAAGTAGAGTGAAATTTTTTCTGTTTTGTCCATAACTCCACACAATGTATCTTTATTGAGGAAGTATAGTGTCTATGATCGATGTTTGGAATAATTGATGGCAAAGCAACATGATACGTTTCTCTTAAAATTCTCATTTAAAATCTTAGCCGTCGCATGCGGTGTGGTGGTTGATGAGATTACCGTGAGAGTCCGAGAGTGGCATTTGGTTTAGTTTTAGTTTTGTTGCATGAACTAATGGTGTTCGTTATCACTCATAGTGATGTAGTGTCTAATTATGTATTCTAAATAAAATAATAGATTGACCGAGTCGATATGGTTTATTAGAACGCTCTTACCAATTATATGATTGTCAACCTTAACAAAGGTGTATGTAGTGTCTTATAGAGGTTTTCCTTACAACTTGATAATTTTGTGTTTTTTTTTTCCTTTTTTTTTTTTTAAAAGACTTATAAAGAGTGACCTCACATGTTATGATCAAGCTTAAAGTTTGGTGGAGAATCGACTTAAATAACACAACTATCGCAATTTTAAATTATACGTCATCTTACAAGACACATAAACTTAATAATAATTTCAGAAATGACAACCGTATCAAAAAAAATAATTCAGAAATGACAACTTTAATAGTGAATCGTAACAGGTATATGCCAGACATGACGTTATCAAACACACAGTTACTCTTATAGTAAATAATGAACAAATCGTACATTAAGGACCCTCTTTGTCATATTTTCCTGTTCATTGTTGGTATGTGAAATAATGACTGATGAGCTGCCGTGACCTTACACAATGTCCCTTATTGTAGCATAACATGGTTCAATTAAACCCACCCATTAGATTAGATATGATTAATGCTAGCAGCACTCTAAATTGTCAAAAAAATGAGGAAAATCTAGGGTAATTGAAACAGAGTAAACAAACAATTTATTTGACCTCAGTAAATAAATCAGTCTGGCATATCAGTTGGTGCGATTCTTCCATTTTCGTGGTCTTGCAAGAAACAGACAACACCAAAATTATACCAATCCCAAACCCCCCACCTTTCCTCTCAGGAATAAAACCAACTCCCCCCCTGAATCCGTTATCGTCTCAAAATCTCAAGCCACCCACAAAGCAGCAATGGAAAAGAAGAAAGACATGATTCGTATAGAGCGCGAGTCCGTGATTCCAGTCCTCAAGCCCAAGCTCATCATGACCTTGGCCAACCTCATCGGTATTATTCCTATTCAATTCTAGTAATTTCCTTTCCTTTCCTTCAATGCACTTCACTGAAAACACGCCTTGTTTTTCGCAGAGCATAGCTCCGACCGGGCGGAGTTTCTGAAGCTGAGCAAGAGAATCGAGTACACCGTTCGGGCTTGGTATCTTTTGCAGTTCGAGGATTTGATGGTATTGTGTCTCGTATTGTGCACTTGGTCATTTTGTCGCGTTGTTGTTATGATGAGGTATTTGTTTGTTGACGTATGGTTTGTTTGCAGCAACTGTATTCGCTGTTCGACCCCGTAAATGGGAACCAGAAGTTGGAGCAGCAGAATCTTTCTCCCAAGGAAATCGATGTGCTGGAGCAGAATTTCCTCACTTACTTAATGCAGGTAGTTCTTGTTTTTTGTTTTGATAATATGCATAGGGAAGTCTGTTTTGAATGTATGCGAGTAGCGTTGTATCTGGAATTCTTGTAGTATGGACTATTATCGATTTACAATGTAGCACAAGAATGTGATATTTGTTAGTTATGTCCAGGTGATGGAGAAGAGTAATTTCAAGATTACAAGTGATGAAGAGATTGAGGTTGCGCATTCGGGGCAGTATCTTCTGAATCTTCCCATCATGGTTGATGAATCTAAGGTATGTTGTATGGGGTATCCCTTCATGTCAATTGAGTAAGATGGCAAGTAAGAACCTGCAGATTAAATGCATTTATAAATGTTGATGCAAGTTTTTACTTTTATATTTTATAATTTTTTTTATGTGCTTTCTCATTTTCTGATCCCAATACTTGGTTACTGAGGAATGTAGCTTGACAAGAAGCTTCTGAAGACCTTCTTTGAAGAGAATCCTCAGCCAAACCTTCCAGATTTTTCTGATAAGGTATTTTTTGCAAACATATGGAAGTTGTAGATTCCATTTAATAATTCAAGCTTGTATTGTTTTTTCTTGCTAAGAAACAGTAGTTACTATACCACCATCTTCTAATCTGTGTTATTTTTCTTACATTCAGTACATTATCTTCCGTCGTGGTGTTGGACTTGATCAGACAACTGATTACTTTTTCATGGAGAAAGTGGACATGATCATTGGACGTTTTTGGGCATATCTTTTACGAATAACTAGGTAAGTAATTCTTTTGAATTTGTTATACAGTTATTAACTATAATGATTGATGGGATTGTATCAATTTTAATAGAGGTGAACAAAATACAATCGTATGTTTCATGTTTGAAAAAGTCATCTTTAGCCACTACCTGTGATTGGTATTAAAGACAATTAAGAACGTACCTGAGAAAATTCACTTTAGATATTGAAGCAATTGTTTCTCTCTCCATTGTTGCTGTTATTGCCATTGCAGGGTTGAAAAGCTTTTATCCAGAAGGTCAAGTAGTCGGCGTACAAAAGATCCAAAGAAGGATGATGAAATCACCTCAGAAGCCGACGGGGAGGAGGAGGACTTATATGTTGAACGAATTCGTCTTGAAAATATGGAACTAAGGTTGTCCCACTTGGCTTTATTTTTGCATAGCACTAAGCTATGGCCACTTCTGATACTTATATATTCTTTGTCCTTCAGTGTTAAAGGCTTACTGAGCAAGACGACAATCAAAGAGCCAACCTTTGATAGGGTAATTGTTGTATACAGGTAATCTGTTGTCTTCGCTTTAATATAATTGTTTTTGATAATGTTGTCGTGAATCGTGCACGGTTAAGTTGGTTCTTCCTCTTCAACAAAATTAGGCTGGTATTTAGTCACCAAGTTGGGGATATGTTTTATAGAATTATATTGTGTAGTTTCCTAGTTTCCTGTTTCGTATAGTTAGACTATACTGGATTTCGGTCCAAATGAACACAGGAACCAGGGATTTCTTTTACATTGGAGAATTCAATGAATGCTATAAGTTATGGGTTTATTATGTATTATCTAATATTTTTGAAGGAAAGGGTGTTTCGTTGCTTACTGATTGGTGATCTACGAAGCCTGCCCTTAAATGACCGCAAAATAAGACACTGATGTTAGTGTTATGATTATTCAGGCGAGCAAGTCCCAAAGCAAAAGAAGAACGAGGAATATTTGTGAAACATTTCAAAAATATTCCAATGGCTGATATGGAGATAGTTCTTGTAAGTTCCTTTCTATCTCTTTCCCCCAATGGGCCTGAGTCTTATAGCTTTCTACATTTTCTTTATAATTATTCTTTAAGTTTGGGGCCTAAGTTTGGATACCACTTAATTTTGTTTAACTTATATCCTTGACAGCCTGAGAAGAAGAACCCAGGATTAACTCCAATGGACTGGGTCAAGTTCCTTGTCTCTGCTGTAGTTGGGCTGGTGAGTTTCTTAGTGGCAATGAAGTTTGTCTACTTGCACTGTTCTGACATTTTTTATTATGCAAAGTCCAGCTTATCATTTCTTTCTTCTACAGGTAGCTGTTATTAGTTCGCTTGAAATGCCTAATGCTGACTTTTGGGTCATCATTGCAGTTCTTTCCACTGTGATTGGTTACTGTGCTAAGATATACTTCAGGTAGGTTTCTTATTATGATGTATGTTTCTTCCAATTGGCTGGTTAGGTGTATATTGTTCATAATAATAAGCCTGTACGTCATGCTAAGGGCGTATGATGTTAAGTATGTTCTTATAATTATGTCTCTTGAATTTCATTGTTTGGGATGTATGTAATTCTTTCGAGTGATATGTGTGCCACTGTGAAAGTTTTAGTCTGACAAGTTAACTATTTCAAATATCTGCTTTTGTCTCTGTTGATTCTATATGGTAAACATAGTCAGATTAGGCCGGCACTATATGCTGTAAACTAAAGTCAGTCTGATGACATGATTGGTCATGGGTCTGGGGTTGCATGTTTACTCATTCTCTGAGAGTGTCCAGCTCTATATGATATTGTAATTTCAACCGCCTCACATTGTTTCATACTTTTTCTTTCAGCTACTGATGTGGCTACTGTTTCTTGATTAACTGTAGTTTTCAGCAGAACTTGGCTGCATATCAGAACCTAATAACACATTCCATGTATGACAAGCAACTGGATAGTGGAAGAGGTACTCTTCTTCACTTGTGTGATGATGTGATTCAACAGGAGGTAAGCTGCAAGCTTTGATGAATTTTTTTGTGTGAATTTGTGTTGGGTGGTTAATAGGTTTTATTGGTGTAACTAACTATAACTATGCCACATACACACACAGATACACGTTACATATAGTCATAGACATGTACATATTACATTGATAATGTTCATACATACACAAAGACACACATATTACATATAGTCATGTACATGTAGTTGTTACATACATAATGTGAGTAACTAACTATGCACATATTTACACAAAATACACATGTTACATATAGTCATACACATACATATTGCATACACAATCCTGCATAGTACCAGGTGCAAGTAACTAACTAAAACTATGCACATACATTCACATGTTACATATAGTCATATACACATACTTATTACACATACTGAATCAGGTGCTAGTAAATACAGACAATTCACAATCTAACAGAGTCGAAGGAATTAGTTCACTTGTTTCATGAGACATGTTTGTAGTAATCCATACGTTTTTTTCCTCCTTTTAAAGTTGAATTTGTCTTGTTTAACAATAGCACTGACTCGGAATAGATTTAATACAGTTACACACCAATGGTGCTTATATGGGTACTCTTATGTCTTGAATGATTAGGTCAAGGAGGTGATACTTTCTTTCTATATATTAATGGAACAGGGAAGAGCTACAAGAGAAGTACGGATCTTTCTTCTTTACTTATGCCTATTAGCGCCCTAATTATTGCAAGAAATTTAATGTATATTCTTGAGAAGTCTTATTTGGGATGATTGGATGAATTATTATAGGATCTGGATAGGTGGTGTGAGGAACTCATTAAAGAAGAGTTTGGCGGCAGCTGTAATTTTGATGTGGATGATGCAGTTGAGAAGTTGGAAAAATTGGGAATTGTCTCTCGGGTAAGACTCCCTGAAGCCCTTATTGAACACGGTGGTAAATCTTTAATAGTATAAATGATGATGTCATCACTTCTTAGATTTACCGTAGCTCCTACTTAATGAACATGCAAGCCAAAAAAAATGATTAATAGGCTGATTGTTACTGATTGCTATTTCTCCATTGAAAAAGCGTGAGGCCATGAGGGACTCAAACCATCACGTTTTTTATCTTGTATTTCCTTGCATGGTAAATTTTTATGAATCCGATACGTTTAGGTACCTTGATCATTTAGATCATGTAATATGTCTTCTGTAGAGAACTGCTTCTTCTTTTCTCACTTGGAACTTACCTGTGAATTTAGGATTCCGTTGGACGGTATTTCTGTGTTGGGCTGAAACGTGCAAATGAGATAATTGGGACAACCACTGAGGAGCTTGTTCTGAGGGCAAAACAAGGCAAACAAGGCAGCACTTGATGCTGTCTTGTAAAGTTGGAGGGCTTCTTTCTTACCTTCACTAGAATGTGTTTATTGCTTGGGGCAGGTGTTTATTGCTTGGGGCAGGTGTTTATCATCACTAGACCATCATCAATCCTCTTTGAGGGAAGATTACCCTCATATATTTCGTTGCTTGTTAATATCTCGTAATCTTTGAGCAAGGCTTTTCTTTCCATAGTATATGTATTTAGAAGTGTGCATGTAGCTGAGCTAGCTAGGTTCCACAATCCAGTTGAAGATTTCATGGTCGTCTGCTGTTGATTGTAAATGGTGGAACTTTCATTTCCCGATAGTGGTCGAAAACTGACAGCGACCATAGTTTGTAATGAAGTATGGTTTGAATGTGGGTGGGTTTAGGTTGATGTCCTGAGAGAGACAGCAACACGTTGATTTCTTTTTTCGTTAACCTTGTGTAGCTGCTTGAATTTGCTGGTTGGATTCTTGTAATCTTCAGCATGGCAGCTGTAGCATAGTGTGTGCTTGTAAATCGAAGAACCTAGATTGTATGAGAAGGACATCCAAATGAATTTCAAAATTTCTGAACCTCCCATATCAGTTATTTTTGTTTGCCATTGTCTAAATCGACAACCTCAAACACATTAATATGGATTTATAAACTATAGAAGATAGAATTCTGGTGTGTCATTAGAGCAATCTGAACCATACCAGCTGCTTCTGTTAACTTTCTTAGTCATGTAGAACTGTAGAAGTGTGCGCGTCACTGAGTTTACCATTTACGTACCAGAATTCAATTGAAGACTTAAGGCCACTATCAATTTGTTGTTGATTGTAACTTTGCAAGTGGAAGTGGTACCCTTGCAAAAGTGGTCGAAGTCGATATTTGTGATTTTGTGTCGTATACTGCAATGAAGTATGTGGTTCGAATATGGGTACTGATTTAGGTAATCAAACCTAAAGCAACAGCAACACATGGATATTGTTATCTCTGAGGCATGAGCTGTAGACATTCATACTCAGCTAGTCTGGATTCTTGTGACTAATCTAATTCACGGTCGAAGCTGGAGTAGTGAGTCTGTCTCTGTAAATCGAAGAATCTTAGATTGCGAGAAAAGGCGTCAACCAAATAAGTTTAGAATTGAGTCAATTATTGAGTGGGAAAATTGGCCACCTCCACACAAAACCAAACCGGCCGACTGCTATTTTGCTCCCCATACTAGCCTAAAACGACCGCCACGATATTACAGTGCCACACGACTTTCAAATCTATCTATGGCTCTATGTTATATAGTGGAAAATATCTTTCAATGATCTTTGTCATATAAATTGTGTTATCAAAACCGTTTGTGATACGGTCAAGTAACTCAAGGATGTTAAATTTAGTGAACCATAAACAAATCTTTACAACCATAGATACGGAATTCCGCATATATATGATGCCAATAATGTACTGCAAATGGCTTGGTAGTGTTGAGTGTCCCTCCCAAACCGTGTTCGATTCACGAAGCTGTCAAAATGACTAGACACTATGTTGCATTGCATAGTTACAACATGTCACATGCGAAGGGATAGGACAACGTACAATTAGAGTTCCCATATATCAAACTGTTTGTTAACTTGGCCTAGGACAACGACGTCTCCTCCTAAAACTACCATGCATCCTATGCATTCTTACGATCATATAATTTATCATCATGCATGTACTCAAATTAACAATCTCTATCTCTTTGAGCGGTTAACTTTTCTTAACTAGTTCGGGGAGTTGATGAGCGTGTATTCTGCTAGGTTTCCAATATCCGGCCGCGCAATTGAAGACTTGAACTACGGTGCAGTGGCGTAGCGAGAAATCACACTTAGAGTGGTCAAGTTTTAGAACAAACTCTGGATTTTTGGAATTTCATGCACGATAATATTGAAAATAATGTGTTTTTTTTTTTTTTTTATTGTTTTAGAGATAATGTTGATGCATGGTATAATATTGAAAAGAATGTTCAAAAGTTAAAGGAGGTCTAACTACCAATTATGAAGGTATGAATATAACTTATTTATTTGTAAAGAAAAGAAAATCGTAAATGAAATTTAAAACATTAAAATACATATTAGTAAGATAAGAAACCCTTAACACGATTATTATTTATGAGATTGAGTATTTTAATAGTATATATTTGTATTTCATTTCATTAATATTGAAGAATATTTAAGAGGAGAATTGGTTAATTTATGATACATTCTATTAATAATCAATACTCATTAAGACTAATTAAACATTTTTAAAATGTGAGAGGGTTCAATTGAACCCTCTGGCCCCTAGCTAACTACGCCTCTGCTACGGTGGTTCGACGTTAACTGAAGCTCTACATGGCCGGTACGGTGTAAGACTCATCTTTCCGATAGTGAATCGAAATTGGTAATGGTCCTAAATTGTAGTGATGGTCTTGACATGGTATGTCTAGGAAGCAACAGCAGCAATTTGATATATTGTTAGCTCTAACACTATACGTGGAGCTGGCTCGCACCTTCCGGCCTTAGCCATAGATAGCCAATCCAATAGGTTAATTTGAGCTCCTCCACAAAATGAAACCATCCAAGAGTCTATCAACCTTTAACGGTCCAATAAATCTCTGCCTTACCTAAAATATATACGTTGCTAGCTCCTGGCCTCAATCTGATACTGATATTGATGGTGTCAGTTAACCTGGATACGCAAATCGGCAAACATCTCACTACGTACTGAACCGCCATAGATCCGGTTGGTATAAATTCATGACATGTTGTGGGTATATCACCCAAGCTCACCCAAACATGACAGGTACGTTCTCAATCGACGTACGTCCAAATTTACCCCTCTATTAACTCTATACATTCTCTTAGCTCAACATGAAACGTTCCATTTTTATCTCCTAATTAATAACATAAGTTACGTAATTAAGCAGAAAATGGAAGATATTACGATTTGAAACGTCGACCAGTAATTAGCATCATCAGCTTAATTACATATTAGGTCATTGACCGTAACCACACAACACATATAAAACCTCCACACGTCATTAGTACCCTGAATTTAAAACTAGGCCATGCATGCTTTGACTTACGTCTCTTCTTCAAACCACACACACCTATTTGTAGTCAATGCCATACCACAGAAACTGAGTGAAGAAGAAACAAGCTAGCTAGATGGGTTCAATTTCAGACTCTCCATCCCCGCAACGCCGCCATGTTGTTCTATTCCCTTTCATGTCCAAAGGCCACACCATCCCTCTCCTCCACCTCTCCCGCCTCCTCCTATCTCGAAACCTCGCCGTTACCGTCTTCACCACCCCGGCCAACCGCCCCTTCATCGACCAATTCGTCTCCTACACCACCGCCTCCGTCATAGACATCCCTTTCCCTCAAAACATCCACCCCGAAATCCCCTCTGGCGTCGAGAGCACTGACAAGCTCTCCTCCGTCTCCGGACGGCTCTTCTACCCCTTCGCGCTCGCCACAAAGCACATGCAATATGACTTCGAGAAAGCTCTAAGCTCTCTACCACGTGTCAGCTTCATGGTCTCCGACTCCTTCCTCTGGTGGACGCTCGACTCCGCCGTCAAGTTCGGCTTCCCGAGGCTCGCCTTCTACGGCTTCAATAACTACGCCAGCTGTGTGTACAAGCTCGTAGCTGAGAATCGCCTCCTCCACGGCCCCGAGTCGGACAGCGAGTCATTAATCACGCTGACTCGGTTTCCTTGGATCAAAATTACAAAACAGGAACTCGATTCTTCTTCCGAAAACCCTAGTCCGGAAGGATCGGAGTTTTTCATGAATTTCGTGGGAGCCGTCGTTAAGAGCTTCGGCCTCGTCACTAACAGCTTCTACGAGCTCGAACCGGTCTTCGTCGACTACTGGAACACCGAGTGTACCCCTAAGTCATGGAATGTGGGACCACTCTGCCCGCTGAAACCTAAACCACAGTGCCACGATCCTAAGCCGGTCTGGATAGAATGGCTAGACAAGAAGAAAGTGGAAGGGAAGCGTGTTTTGTACGTGGCGTTCGGAACGCAAGCGGTGATCTCATCGGAGCAAGTTGAGGAGATAGCAAAGGCGCTGGCGAAGTCGGAGCTGAATTTTCTGTGGGTGATAAGGAAGAAAGAGAGCTTCACTTGGTGGGACACTGAGTTCGATGAAAGGGTGAGAGGGAGAGGAATGGTGGTGAGCGAGTGGGTTGATCAGATGGAGATACTAAACCACGAGAGCGTGGAGGGTTTTGTGAGTCATTGCGGGTGGAACTCGGCAATGGAGGCTATTTGTGCCGGAGTGCCGATTCTCGCGTGGCCGATGATGGCGGAGCAGCCGCTTAATGCGAGGATGGTGGTGGAGGAGATAAAAGTTGGTTTGAGAGTAGAGACGTGTGACGGATCGGTTAGGGGGTTTGTGAAGGCGGAGGGGCTTGAGAAGATGGTGAAGAAGTTGATGGAGGAGGAGGAAGGGGAGGTGGTGAGGAAGAAGGTGAAGGAGTTGTCTGAGGTGGCGAGGAGGGCGGTGGAGGAGGGCGGGTCGTCGTGGCAGACGTTGCAGTCGCTCATTGATGAGGCATGCAGTAATTAAACACATGTAATCAGTTAGGGACTTCTATTTTTCATTGTCATGTAATAATGAAAATTCATGAAATTAGTCTAGAATGCATGAGATGAGTCATCATAGCGTGTCCATGTTTGATGCGTACCGGCACGGAGTATCTAATTCACTCTTTCACCTCTTAACATATTTTCAACCGTTCTATCTTCAAATATCTGTGTCTTTTATCTTTCATTATAGACACCCGAACAGATTTTTGAAAATAGAATGGTTCAAAAATATGTTAGGAAGTATCTATAAACACACCCAAACAGAAAAAATCGGAGGCTCAAAAAAAGTGAAACCGACCAGAAACTCTAACAAGGGGTTTTAGCTAGAATTAGGTTAAAATTGAAATGAGAGGCAATACCTCATTTTCTTTGAATATTGAAGTTCTTGATGTCGATATGAGAAGAATTGAAGAGAACAAAAGCTTGGAAATTTACCCAATACCACTTAAAACAACAATTTCAACAGCTTTACAAAACACGGCATGCATGAGTCATTTAAGCCAGAACGCGAGTAAAATGATAAAAGACACAAATATTTGAAGCTAGAATGGTTCAAAATATGTTAGGAAGTGTTTATAAGGACACATGAAAGGAAAAAACCGAAGGCTAAAAAAAAGTGAAACTGGCCAGAAACTTGTGAGGTAGAGGTTTCGGCTTGAATTTGGTGAAACTTGAAAGGAGGGGCAATACCTTCATTTTCTTTTGAAACTAAGGTTCCCGATGTCAATAAGAGAAAAATTGAAGAGAACACAAACTTGGAAATTCAATCAATACCTCTTAAAACAACAATCTCAACAGATTTACAAAACACGGCACGCGTGAGTCGTTTATGCCGGAATCGCGAGTAAAATGATAAAAGACACGAATTTTGGAAGTTAGAATGGTTCAAAATATGTTAGAAGGTGTCTATAAGCACACCCGAAGGGAAAAAGCCGGAGGCCTAAAAAAAGTGAAACTGGCGAGAAACTCGTGTGTTATAGCAAGAGATTTAGCCTCGAATTATAGCAATGAGTTTTGACTAGAATTGGGTGAAACTTTAAAAGATGGGCAATACCTCATTTTCTTTTGAACTAAGGTTCCCGATGTTAATTTGAGAAGAAATGAAGAGAACACAAGCTTGGAAAATCACTCAATACCAATGAAAATAACAATTGCAATAGCTTTACAAAAAAAGACACATGTGAGTCATTTAAGCAGGAATCGCAAGTAAGTTGATCAAAGACACGGATTTTGGAAGATAGAATGGTTCAAAATATGTTAGAAGGTGTATATAAGCACACCCGAATGGAAAAAGCCGGAGGCCCGAAAAAAGTGAAACTGGCTACAAACTCGTGTACTATAGCAATGAGTTTTGGCTCGAATTAGGTGAAACTTGAAAGGAGGGGCAATACCACATTTTCTTTTGAAAATAAGGTTCCCGATGTCAATATGAGAAGAAATGAAGAGAACACAAGCTTGGAAAATCACCCAATACCTCTTTAAACAACAATTGCAACAGATTTACAAAATACGGCACGCGAGAGTCGTTTATGCCGGATTCGCGTGTAAAATGATGAAGGACACGGATTTTGGAAGCTAGAATGATTAAAAATATGTTTGAAGGTGTCTATAAGCACATCCGAACGGAAAAAGCTGAAGGCCCAACAAATATAAAACTGGCCAGAAATTCGTGTGCGTTTTGGTTTGAATTGGATGAAACTTAAAAGGAGAGGAAAAAACTCATTTTCTTTTGAAACTAAGGTTCCCGATTTCAATATGAAAAGAATCTCACACAAGCTTGAAAATGCACCCAATACCTCTTAAAACAACAATTGCAACAGATTTACAAAACAATGCACGCATGAGTTGTTTATTCCGGATTTGCGTATAAAATGGTGAAGGACACGGATTTTGGAAGCTAGAATGGTTCAAAATATGTTAGAAGGTGTCTATAAGCACACCCGAATGGAAAAAACCGAAGGCCCAAAACATGTGAAACTGGCCAGAAACTCGTGTGATATAGTAGGAGGTTTTGGCTCGAATTGGGTGAACCTTGAAAGGAGGGGCAATACCTCATTTTCTTTTAAAATTAAGGTTGCAGACATCAATATGAGAAGAATTTAAGAGAAAACAAGCTTTGAAATTCACCTAATACCTCTTAAAACAACAATTGCAATAGCTTTACAAAACAAGACACGTGTGAGTCATTTAAGCAGGAATCGCAAGTAAATTGATGAAAGACACAGATTTTGGAAGCTAGAATGGTTCAAAATATGTTAGAAGGTGTATATAAGCACACCCGAACGGAAAAATCCGAATGCCCAAAAAATGTGAAACTGGCTAGAAACTCGTGTGCTATAGCAAGGAGTTTTGGCTCGAATTGGGTGAAACTTGAAAGGAGAGGCAATACCTCATTTTCTTTTAAAACTAAGGTTCCCGATGTCAATATGAGAAGGATTGAAGAGAACACTAGCTCAGAAATTCACCCAATACCTCTTTAAACAACAATTGCAACAGATTTACAAAACACGGCACGCGTGAGACGTTTAAGCCGGATTCACGTGTAAAATGATGGACACAGATTTTGGAAGCTAGAATGGTTCAAAATATGTTTGAAGGTGTCTATAAGCACACCCGAACAGAAAAATCCAGAGGCCCAAAACAAGTGAAATTGGCCAGAAACCCGTGTTATAGTAAGGTGTTTTGGCTTGAATTGGGTGAAACTTGAAAGGAGGGGCAAAAACTCATTTTCCTTTGAAACTAAGGATCCCGATTTCACTATGAGAAAAATTGAAGATAACGCAAGCTTGAAAATTCACCCAATACCTCTTAAAACAACAATTGTAACAGATTTACAAAACACGGCACGCGTGAGTCGTTTATGCCGGTTTCGCGTGTAAAATGATGTAGGACATGGATTTTGGAAGCTAAAATGGTTCAAAATATGTTAGAAGGTGTCTATAAGCACACCCGAACGGAAAAATTAGGAGGCCCAAAACATGTGAAACTGGTCAGAAACTCGTGTGATATAGCAAGGGGTTTTGGCTCGAATTGGATGAAACTTGAAAGGAGGGGAAATACCTCATTTTCTTTTGAAACTAAGGTTCCCGATGTCAATACGAGAAGAATTCAAGAGAACACTAGCTTGGAAATTCACCCAATACCTCTTTAAATAACAATTGCAACAATAGCAATAAATTTACAAAACACGGCACGCCTGAGTCGTTTATGCCGAAATCGCGAGTAAAATGATGAGTGACACATATTTTTAAAGCTAAAATGGTTCAAAATATGTTAGAAGGTGTCTATAAGAACACCCGAACGGAAAAATCCGGATGCCCAAAAAATGTGAAACTGGCGAGAAACTCGTGTGCTATAGCTAGGGGTTTTGGTTCGAATTTGGTGAAACTTAAAAGGAGAGGCAATACCTCATTTTCTTTTGAAACTAAGGTTCCTGATGTCAATACGAAAAGGATTGAAGAGAACACTAGCTCGGAAGTTCACCCAATACCTCTTTAAACAACAATTGCAGCAGATTTACAAAACACGGCACGCGTGAGTCGTTTATGCCGGAATCGCGTGTAAAATGACGAAGCGCAAAGATTTTGGAAGCTAGAATGGTTAAAAATATGTTTGAAGGTGTCTATAAGCACACCAGAACGGAAAAAGCTGGAGGGACAACAAATATGAAACTGGCCAGAAACTCGTGTACGTTTTGGCTCGAATTGGATGAAACTTGAAAGGAGAGGTAAAAGTTCATTTTTTTTGAAACTAAGGTTCCCGATTTCAATTTGAGAAGAATCTCACACAAGCTTGGAAATGCACCCAATACCTCTTAAAACAACAATTGCAACATATTTACAAAACACGACACGCGTGAGTTGTTTATTCCGGATTTGCTTGTAAAATGGTGAAGGACACGGATTTTGGAAGCTAGAATGGTTCAAAATATGTTAGAAGGTGTCTAAGCACACCCGAACAGAAAAAGCTGGAGGCCCAAAACATGTGAAACTAGCCAGAAACTCGTGTGATATAGCAAGGCGTTTTGACTAAATTAGGTAAAACTCGAAAAGAGGGACAATACCTCATTTTCTTTTGAAACTTAGGTTTCCGATCTCAATACGAGAAGGATTGAAGAGAACACTAGCTCGGAAATTCACCCGATACCTCTTTGAACAACAATTGCAACAAATTTACAAAACACGGCACGCGTGAGTCGTTTATGCCAGATTCGCGTGTAAAATGATGAAGGACACGGATTTTGGAAGTTAGAATGGTTTAAAATATGTTAGAAGGTGTCTATAAGCACACCCGAACGGAAAAAGCAGGAGGCACAAAACATGTGAAACTGGCCAGAAACTCGTGTGATATAACAAGGGGTTTTGACTCGAATTAGGTAAAACTTGAAAAGAGGGACAATACCTCATTTTTTTTCAAACTAAGGTTCCTGATGTCAATATGAGAAGAATTGAAGAGAACACAAGCTTGAAAATGCAGCAAATATCTCTTAAAACAACAATTGCAACAGATTTACAAAACACGACACATGTTAGTCGTTTATGCCGTAATCGCGAGTAAAATAATAAAAGACACGGATTTTTGAAGCAAGAATGGTTAAAAATATGTTTGAAGGTGTCTATAAGCACACCTGAACAGAAAAAGCCGGAGGCCCAACAAATATGAAACTGGCCAGAAACTTGTGTGCTATAGCAAGGGGTTTTAGCTCGAAAATGATGAAACTTGAAAGGAGGGGCAATACCTCATTTTCTTTGGAAACTAAGGTTCTTGATGTCAATACGCGAAGGATTGAAGAGAACACTAACTCGGAAATTCACCCAATACCTCTTCAAACAACAATTGCAACAGATTTACAAAACACGACACGCGTGAGTCGTTTATGCCGGATTCGCGTGTAAAATGATGAAGGACACAGATTTTGGAAGCTAGAGTGGTTCAAAATATGTTAGAAGGTGTTTATAAGCACACCCGAAACGAAAAAGCCAGATGCCCAAAAAAAGTGAAACTGGCCAGAAACCCGTGTTATAGTAAGGTGTTTTGGCTTAAATTGGATGAAACTTGAAAGGAGGGGCAAAAGCTCATTTTCTTTTGAAACTAAGGTTCCCGATTTCAATATGAGAAAAATTGAAGAGAACACAAGCTTGGAAATTCACCCAATACCTCTTTAAACAACAATTGCAACAGATTTACATAACAGGGCATGCGAGAGTCGTTTTGCCGGATTCGCGTGTAAAATGAGGAAGGACACGGATTTTGGAAGCTAGAATGGTTCAAAATATGTTAGAAGGTGTCTATAAGCACACCCGAATGGAAAAGCCCGGAGGCCCAAAACATGTGAAACTGGCCAGAAACTCGTGTGCTATAAGAAAGGGTTTTGGCTCGAATTATGTGAAAATTGAAAGGAGGGGCAATAACTCATTTTCTTTTGAAACTAAGGTTCCCGATGTCAATATGGGAAGACTTGTATAGAAAACAAGCTTAGAAATTCACCTAATACCTACATCTTAAAACAACAATTGCAACAGATTTACAAAACACGACACGCGTGAATAGTTTAAGCCAGATTCACGAGTAAAATGATGAAGCACACAGATTTTTGTAGCTAGAGAGGTTTAAAATTTATTTGAAGGTGACCATGAGCACACCCGAACGGAAAAAGCTGGAGGCCAAATAAAAGTGAAACTGGCCACAACCTCGTATGTTATAATAAGAGGTTTTGACTCGAATTCGGTGAAACTTGAAAGGAGGGGCAATACCTCATTTTCTTTGGAAACTAAGGTTCCCGATGTTAATACGAGAAGGATTGAAGAGAACAAAAGCTCGGAAATTCACTCACTACCTCTTTAAACAACTATTGCATTAGATTTACAAAACATGGCATGCGTGACTCGTTTATGACGGATTCGCGTGTAAAATAATGAAGGACACGGATTTTGGAAGCTAGAATGGTTCAAAATATGTTAGAAGGTGTCTATAAGCACACCCAAACGGAAAAAGCCGGAGGCCCAAAACATGTGAAAATGGGCAGAAACTCGTGTAATATATAGCAAGGGGTTTTGGCTCGAATTGGGTGAAACTTGAAAGGAGGGGCAATACCTCATTTTCTTTGGAAACTAAGGTTCCCGATGTCAATACAAGAAGGATTGAAGAGAACACTAGCTCGGAAATTCACCCAATACCTCTTTAAACAACAATTGCAACAGATTTAAAAAACACGGCACACGTGAGTCGTTTATACCAGATTTGCGTGTAAAATGATGAAGGACACAGATTTTGAAAGCTAGAATGGTTCAAAATATGTTAGAATGTGTCTATAAGCACATCCGAACCAAAAAAGCCAGATGCCCAAAAAAAGTGAAACTGGCCAGAAACCCGTGTTATAGTATGGTGTTTTAGTTTGAATTTGGGTGAAACTTGAAAGGAGGGGCAAAAGCTCATTTTCTTTGTTAACTTTGGTTCCCGATTTCAATATGAGAAGAATTGAAGAGAACACAAGCTTGGAAATTCACCCAATACCTCTTAAAACAACAATTGTAACAGATTTACAAAACACGGCACGCGTGAGTCGTTTATGCCGGTTTAATGTGTAAAATGATCAAGGACAAGAATTTTGGAAGCTAGAATGGTTCAAAATATGTTAGAAGGTGATTATAAGCACACTCGAACGGAAAAAGCCGGAGGCCCAAAACATATGAAACTGGTCAGAAACTCGTGTGATATAGCTAGGGGTTTTGGCTCGAATTGGGTGAAACTTGAAAGGAGGGGCAATACCTCATTTTCTTTTGAAACTAAGGTTTCCGATGTCAATACGAGAAGGATTGAAGAGAACACTAGCTCAGAAATTCACCCAATACCTCTTTGAACAACAATTGCAACAGATTTACAAAACACGACACGCGTGAGTCGTTTATGCCGGATTCACGTGTAAAATGATGAAGGACACGGATTTTGGAAGCTAGAATGGTTCAAAATATGTTAGGAGGTGTCTATAAACACACCCGAACGGAAAAAGCCGGAGGCCCAAAACATGTGAAACTGGCCAGAAACTCGTGTGATATAGGGGTTTTGGCTCGAATTATGTAAAACTTGAAAATAGGGACAATACCTCATTTTCTTTTGAAACTAAGGTTCTTGATGTCAATATGAGAAGAATTGAAGAGAACACAAGCTTGGAAATTCAGCTAATATCTCTTAAAACAACAATTACAACAGATTTACAAAACACGGCACATGTTAGTCGTTTTTGCCGTAATTGCGAGTAAAATGATAAAAGACACAGATTTTTGAAGCTAGAATGGTTAAAAATATGTTTGAAGGTGTCTATAAGCACACCCGAACGAAAAAAGCCGGAGGCCCAACAAATATGAAACTGGCCAGAAACTCGTTTGCTCAAGGGGTTTTGGCTCGAATGGAATGAAACTTGAAAGGAGGGGAAATACCTCATTTTCTTTTGAAACTAATGTTACCGATGTGAATACGAGAAGAATTGAAGAGAACACTAGCTTGGAAATTCACCAAATGCCCCTTTAATTAACAATTGCAACAATTGCAATAAATTTTTAAAACACGGCACGCGTAAGTCGTTTATGCCGGAATCGCGAGTAAAATGATGAGTGACACAGATTTTTAAAGCTAAAATGGTTTAAAATTTGTTAGAAGGTGTCTATAAGCACACCCGAACGGAAAAATCCGGATGCCTAAAACATGTGAAACTGGCCAGAAACTCGTGTGCTATAGCTAGGGGTTTTGGCTCGAATTGGGTGAAATTTGAAAGGAGGGGCAATACCTCATTTTCTTTTGAAACTAAGGTTCCCGATGTCAATACGAGAAGGATTGAAGAGAGCACTAGCTCAGAAATTCACCCAATACCTCTTTAAACAACGATTGCAACATATTTATAAAACACGGCACGCGTGAGTCGTTTATGCCGGATTCACGTGTAAAATGATGAAGGATACGGATTTTGGAAGCTAGAATGGATCAAAATATGTTAGAATGTATCTATAAGCTCACCCGAACAGAAAAGGCCGGAGGCCCAAAACATGTGGAACTGGCCAAAAACTCGTGTGATATAGGATGGGGTTTTGGCTCGAATTGGGTGTAACTTGAAAGGAGGGGCAATACCTCATTTTTTTTTGAAACTAAGGTTCCCGATGTCAATATGAGAAGGATTGAAGAGAACACTAGCACGGAAATTCACCTAATACTTCTTTAAACAACAATTGCAACAAATTTAGAAAACATGGCACATGTGAGTCGTTTATGCCGGATTCGCGTGTAAAATGATTAAGGACACGGATTTTGGAAGCTAGAATGCTTCAAAATATGTTAGAATGTGTCTATAAGCACACCCGAACGGAAAAAGACGGAGGCCCAAAAAATGTGAAACTGGCCAGAAAATCATGTGATATTGTGGGAGGTTTTGGCCCGAATTGGGTGAAACTTAAAAGGAGGGGCAATACCTCATTTTCTTTTGAAATTAAGGTTTCCGATGTGAATATGGGAAGAATTGAAGAGAAAACAAGCTTTGAAATTCACCTCATACCTCTTAAAACAACTATTGCAACATATTTACAAAACACGGCACGCGTGAGTCGTTTATGCTGGAATCGTGAGTAAAATGATAAAAGACACGGATTTTTGAAGTTAAAATGGTTCAAAATATGTTAGAAGGTGTCAATAAGAACACCTGGAAGGAAAAAGCCGGAGGCCTAAAAAATGTGAAACTGGCTAAAAACTCGTGTGCTATAATTATGTGAAAATTGAAAGGAGGGGCAATACCTCATTTTCATTTGAAACTAAGGTTTCCGATGTCAATATGGGAAGACTTCTAGAGAAAACAAGCTTGGAAATTCACCCAATACATCTTAAAACAACAATGGCAACAAATTTACAAAACACGGCACGCGTGATTAGTTTAAGCCAGATTCACGAGTAAAATGATGAATGACACAGATTTTTGAAGCTAGAAAATTTCAAAATATGTTAGAAGATGTCTATAAGCACACCCGAACGGAAAAAGCCAGAGGCCCAAAAAAGTGAAACTGGACAGAAACCCGTGTTATAGTAAGGTGTTTTGGCTTGAATTTGGTGAAAGTTGAAAGGAGGGGCAAAAACTCATTTTCTTTTCAAACTAAGGTTCCCTATTTCAATATGAGAAGAATTGAAGAGAACACAAGCTTGGAAATTCAACCAATACCTCTTAAAAACACAATTGTAACAGATTTACAAACCACGGCACTCGTGAGTCGTTTATGCCGGTTTAGCGTGTAAAATGGTGAAGGACACGGATTTTGGAAGCTAGAATGGTTCAAAATATGTTAGAAGGTGTCTATAAACACACCCAAATGGAAAAAGCTAGAGGCCCAAAAAGTGAAACTGGCCAGAAACTCGTCTTATAGTAAGGTGTTTTGGCTTGAATTGAGTGAGATTTGAAAGGAGGAGCAAAACCTCATTTTCTTTTGAAACTAAGGTTTCCGATTTCAATATGAGAAGAATTTAGAAGAACACAAGCTTGGAAATTCAACCAATACCTCTTAAAACAACAATTGCAACAGATTTACAAAACACGGTACTCGTGAGTCGTTTATGCCGCTTTCGCTTGTAAAATGGTGAAGGGCACGGATTTTGGAAGCTAGAATGGTTCAAAATATGTTAGAAAGTGTCTATAAGCACACCCGAAAGGAAAAAACCGAAGGCCCAAGAAATGTGAAACTTGCCAGAAACTCGTGTGCTATAGCGTGAGGTTTTGGCTTGAATTGGGTGAAACTTAAAAGTAGGGGGAATACCTCATTTTATTTTGAAACTAAGGTTCCTGATGTCAATGTGAGAAGAATAGAAGAGAACATAAGATTGGAAATTCACCCAATACCTCTTAAAACAACAATTGCAACAAATTTACAAAACACGGTACTCGTGAGTCGTTTAAGCCGGAATCGCGAGAAAAATGATGAAGGACATAGATTTTTGAAGCTAGAATGGTTCAAAATATGTTTGAAGATGTCTATAAGTACACCCGAACGGAAAAAGCCGGAGGCCCAAAAAAAGTGAAACTAGTTAGAAACTCGTGTGTTATAGCAATGAGTTTTGGCTCGAATTTGGTGAAACTTTAAAGGATGGGCAATACCTCATTTTCTTTTGAAACTGAAGTTCCCGATGTCAATATGAGAATAATTTAAGAGAAAACAAGCTTTGAAATTCACCTAATACCTCTTAAAAAAACAATTGCAATAACTTTACAAAACAAGGCACGTGTGAGTCATTTAAGCTGGAATTGCAAGTAAAATGATGAAAGACACCGATTTTGGAAACTAGAATGGTTCAAAATATGTGAGAAGGTGTATATAAGCACACCCGAATGGAAAAAGCCGGAGACCCAAAAAAAAGTGAAACTGGCTAGTGTTATAACAATGAGTTTTGGCTCGAATTGGGTAAAATTTTAAATGATGGGTAATACCTCATTTTCTTTTGAAGTTAAGGTTCCCAATGTTAATTTGAGAAGAAATGAAGAGAACACAAGCTTGGAAAATCTCCCAATACCTCTTAAAACAACAATTGCAAGTGATTTATAAAACACGACACGCGTGAGTCGTTTATGCCGGAATCGCGGGTAAAAGGATAAAATACACGAATTTTGGAAGGTAGAATGGTTCAAAATATGTTAGAAGGTGTTATAAGCAACCCGCACGGAAAAAGCAGGGGGCCCAAAAAAAATAAAACTGGCTAGAAATTCGTGTGTTATAGCAATGAGTTTTGGCTCGAATTGGGTGAAACTTTAAAGGATGGGTAATACCTCATTTTCTTTTGAAACTAAGGTTCCCAATGTTAATTTGAGAAGAAATGAAGAGAACACAAGCTTGGAAAATCTCCCAATACCTCTTAAAACAACAATTGCAAGTGATTTATAAAACACGACACGCGTGAGTCATTTATGCCGGAATCGCAGGTAAAATGATAAAATACACGGATTTTGAAAGCTAGAATGGTTCAAAATATGCAGTACCTCATTTTCTTTTGAAATAAGGTCCCCTATGTCAATTTGAGAAGAAATGAAGAGAACACAAGTCAGGAAATTCACCCAATATCTCTTAAAACAACAATTGCAACATATTTATAAAACACGGCACGCGTGAGTCGTTTATGCCGGAATCGCGAGTAAAATGATAAAAGACACGGATTTTGGAGGCTAGAATGGTTTAAAATATGTCAGAAGGTGTATATAAGCACACCCAAAGGGAAAAAGCCGGAGGCCTAAAAAAAGTGAAATTGGCTAGAAAGTAGTGTGCTATAACAATGCGTTTTGGCTCGAATTAGGTGAAACTTGAAAGGAGGGGCAATTCCACATTTTCTTTTGAAACTAAGGTTCCCAATTTCAATATTAGAAGAAATGAAGAGAACACAAGCTTGGAAAATCACCCAATACCTCTTAAAATAACAATTGCAACAGAATTACAAAGCACGGCACGCGTGAATTGTTTATGCCGGAATCGCGTGTAAAATGATAAAATGCATGGATTTTGGAAGCTAGAATTGTTCAAAATATGTTAAAAGGTGTCTGTAAGTACACCCAAACGGAAAAAGCCAGAGGCCCAAAAAATGTGAAACTGGCCAGAAACTCGTGTGCTATAAGAAGGGGTTTTGGCTCGAATTATGTGAAAGTTGAAAGGAGAGGCAATACCTCATTTTCTTTTGAAACTAAGGTTCCCGATGTCAATATGGGAAGAATTAAAGAGAAAACAAGCTTTGAAATTCACCTAACACCTCTTAAAACAACAATTGCAACAGATTTATAAAACATGGCACACGTGAGTCATTTATGCCGGAATAGCGAGTAAAATGGTAAAAGACACAGCTTTTTGAAGTTAGAATGCTTCAAAATGTGTTAGAAGGTGTCTATAAGAACACCTGAAAGGAAAAAGCCGGAGGCCTAAAAAATGTCAAACTTGCCAAAAACTCGTGTGCTATAAAAAAGGGTTTTGGCTCGAATTATGTGAAAGTTGAAAGGAGGGGCAATACCTCATTTTCTTTTGAAACTAAGGTTGCCGATGTCAATATGGGAAGACTTGTAGGGAAAACAAGCTTAGAAATTCACCCAATACCTCTTAAAACAACAATGACAACAAATTTACAAAACACGGCACGCGTGAGTAGTTTAAGCTAGATTCACGAGTAAAATGATGAAGGACACAAATTTTTGAAGCTAGAAAAGGTTCAAAATATGTTAGAAGGTGTCCATAAGCACACCCGAACGGAAAAAACCGGAGGCCAAATAAAAGTGAAACTGGCCACAACCTCGTGTGTTATAATAAGGGGTGTTGGCTCGAATCAGGTGAAACTTGAAAAGAGAGATAATACCTCATTTTCTTTTGAAAATAAGGTTTTCAATGTCAATATGAGAAGAATTGAAGAGAATACAAGCTTGGAAATTCACCCAATATCTCTTAAAACAACAATTGCAACAGATTTACAAAACACGGCACGCGTGAGTTGTTTATGCCGGAATCGCGAGTAAAATGATAAAAGACACGGATTTTGAAGGTAGAATGGTTTAAAATATGTTTGAAGGTGTCTATAAGCACACCCGTACTGAAAAATCCGGATGCCCAAAAAATATGAAATTGGACAGAAACTCGTGTGTTATAGTAAGGGGTTTTGGCTCGAATTTGGTGAAACTTGAAAGGAGGGGCAAAACCTCATTTTATTTTAAAACTAAGGTTCCCGATGTCAATACGAGAAGGATTGAAGAGAACACTAGCTCGGAAATTTACCCAACACCTTTTTAAACAACAATTGCAACAGATTTATAAAACACGGCGCGCGTGAGTCGTTTATGCCGGAATTACTAGTAAAATGATGAAGGACACAGATTTTTGAAGCTAAAATGGTTCAAAATATGTTAGAAGGTGTCTATAAGCACACCCGAACAGAAATAGACTGATGCCCAAAAAATGTGAAACTGACCCGAAACTCGTGTGCTATAGTACAAGAGTTTTTGAGAAATTTCACTTTTTCTAAACCTCTAGTTTTCTTTTTCATTCCTATGTGCTTATATACATCATATAACATCAATTGAACTACTATAGCCGCAAAACCTCTCGGCTTTTATCATTTAACTTACGATCGAGCCTAAATAACTCACAACAACTTTATTTGGGAAAAGTGTTGGAAATGTTAGTTTCAGAGGAACTGAGAGAATTGTCATGCTTGTCGAGTGTTTAATTCTTCTCATACTGACCTTGGGAACCTAAATTTTGAAAAAGCTAATGTGTTACCCATCCTTTCAAGTTTTATCTAATTTCAGCCCAAACCCCTTATTATAGCACACGAGTTTTTGAGAAATTTCACTTTTTCTAAACCTCTCGTTTTTTATCATTCCTATGTGCTTATAGACATCATATAACATCAATTGAACAATTATAGCCTCCAAAGCTCTTGGCTTTTATCATTTAACTTGTGATCGAGCCTAAATGACTCACGACAACTTTATTTGGGAAAAGTGTTGGAAATGTTAGTTTCAGAGGAACTGAGTGAATTGTCATGCTTGTCGAGTGTTCAATTCTTCTCATACTGACCTTGGGAACCTAAATTTTAAAAAAGCTAACGTGTTACCCATCTTTTCAAGTTTTATCTAATTTCAGCCGAAACCCCTCATTACAGCACACGAGTTTATGAGAAATTTCACTTTTTCTAAACCTCTCGTTTTTTTTTTCATTCCTATGTACTTATATACATCATATAACAATAATTGAAGTACTATAGCCTCAAAATCACTTGACTTTTATCATTTAAGTTGCGATCGAGCCGAAATGCTTCCCGACAACTTTATTTGGGAAAAGTTTTGGAAATGTTAGTTTCAGAGGAACCGAGTGAATTGTCATGCTTTTCGAGTATTCAATTCTTCTCATACTGACCTTGGGAACCTAAATTTTGAAAAAGCTAACGTGTTACCCAACTTTTCAAGTTTCGTCTAATTTCAGCCGAAACCCCTTATTATAGCACATGAGTTTTTGAGAAATTTCACTTTTTCTAAACCTCTCGTTTTTTTCATTCCTAAATGCTTATATACATCATATAACATCAATTGAACTACTATAGCCTCAAAAGCTCTTGGCTTTTATCATTTAACTTGCGATCGAGCCGAAATGACTCCCGACAACTTTATTTAGGAAAAGTGTTGGAAATGTTAGTTTCAGAGTAACTGAGTGAATTGTCATGCTTGTCGAGTCTTCAATTCTTCTCATACTGACCTTGGGAACCTAAATTTTGAAAAAGCTAACGTGTTACCCATCTTTTCAAATTTCATCCAATTTCAGCCGAAACCCTAGCACACGAGTTTTTGAGAAATTTCACTTTTTCTAAACCTCTCGTTTTTTTTTCATTCCTATGTGCTTATAGACATCATATAACATCAATTGAACTACTATAGCCTCAAAAGCTCTTGGCTTTTATTATTTAACTTGCGATCGTGCCGAAATGACTCCCGACAACTTTATTTGTGAAAAGTGTTGGAAATGTTAGTTTCAGAGGAACTGAGTGAATTGCCATGCTTATCGAGTCTTCAATTTTTCTCATACTGACCTTGGGAACCTAAATTTTGAAAAAGCTAACGTGTTACCTATCTTTTCAAGTTTCTTCAAATTCAGCCGAAACCCCTTATTATAGCTCACGAGTTTTTGAGAAATTTCACTTTTTCTAAACCTCCCGTTTTTTTTTTATTCCTATGCGCTTGTAGACATCATATAACATCAATCGAACTACTATAGCCTCAAAAGCTCTAGGCTTTTATCATTTAACTTGCGATCGAGCCTAAATGACTCACGACAACTTTATTTGGGAAAAGTGTTGGAAATGTTAGTTTCAGAGGAACTGAGTGAATTGTCATGCTTGTCGAGTATTCAATTCTTTTCATACTGACCTTGGGAACCTAAATTTTGAAAAACCTAACGTGTTACCCATCTTTTAAAGTTTTATCCATTTTCAGCCGAAACCACTTCTTATAGCACACGAGTTTTTGAGAAATTTCACTTTTTCTAAACCTCTCGTTTTTTTTTCATTCCTATGTGCTTATAGACATCATATAACATCAATTGAACTACTATAGCCTCAAAAGTTCTTGGATTTTATCATTTAACTTGCGATCGAGCCTGAATGAGTAACGACAATTTGTTTGGGAAAAGTGTTGGAAAAATTAGTTTTAGTGTAACTGAGTGAATTGTCATCCTTTTCGAGTCTTTAATTGTTCTCATACTGGCCTTAGGAACTTCAATTTTGAGAAAGCTAACGTGTTACCCATCTTTTCAAGTTTCATCCAATTTCAGCCGAAACCCCTTATTATAGCACACGAGTTTTTGAGAAATTTCACTTTTTCTAAACCTCTCGTTTTTTTTTCATTCCTATGTGCTTATAGACATCATATAACATCAATTGAACTTGTCACACCCCAGTCCTTATGTTATTTTTACGGTTATTTACTTTGGTATTGTTTTAGTCTTTTATTGTATTAAATAACCGTTTACTGTTAAGGACCTTAAAGTTGACTTTTTCTTCCGTTTGGAATTTGGGAAAACTTTCTTCATGAAAGTTGTAGAGGACGTGATTACGAGTTCGTAGACATGCTACGCGTTAAAATCGGAATTGGAATGGAAAAGTTATCCTCAAAAAGGGAAATTGTTGTGTTGGTAAAATATGGGTAAAATTTGAAGTGGGTTTATTTAGTTGGGTTTATGTAATGGACCGGGTAGAGGGAAAGCAGCCCGAGCCCATCCCTTTCTTCCCTTTTCTTTTTCTTTCTCTTCCTTCTTTCTTCCCCGAGCTCCCCGAGCTCTCTCTCTCTCTCTCTCTCTCCCGTCGGAAAGCTTTGCCGCCAGCTGCCGCCGTCCAGCCAACCACCGGCCGCTGCTCCAGCCCAGATCGGGACCCCATCACCTCCTCTCTCTCCCCGGCCAAGTGTCCGAGCCGGTAGTGCCGCCGGAGAGGAGAAAAACTCGCCGGAAACGCCGACTGTCTCTTCGCCGGAGCTCCGTCCTCCGGCCACCGTAGGCCGAGATTTTGGCTCAACTTGTAGCCCTCATCAAGGTGAGTAATCCCTCAAAAGGAATCGGTCTAATTCGATCTCGTTAGGGTGGTTTGTATAATTGAAAGTTTTAGGGATTTAGGGATGTTTTGGTTCGATTACCCTAGATAACATTAGAATTGGACAAAGTGCTAGTTATGAAAGTTGTTGGGTATGATGAGAGGATTATGCTGTTTAAATTTGGTGGCCATAGAAAGTCGCTGGAAAACGGCTGCCGGCCGCCGCTACCGGCGGAGCTGGCGGCAGCGCCGCCCCTCAGGGGTTGTTTTTCATGTTTTTAAGATGGTATTAAGGAGAGGAGTTTAATGAAGTATAGTTTGGAATTTTTGGAGGAGTTTTGATATTGATTGGGAATTAATATTATTTATTGTTCAGGACGTGAGGAAAATCTTTTGGAGGAAGCTTCGAGTCGTCGGCAGGCATAGCCGAGCACTGTGAGTGGACCTTTGATTTGAATGCCTTGCATGCAATAAAGTTTATTTAATTTTCAAAGGCATATTGAAGATTTTATAATTTCTTGGAGTAAAGAGTTCCATTTATTTTTGGGAACTCTCTTGAGCATTTTATTTGACATGTGAGACATGTCAAGTGACTTTATGTTAATTTTTGGGGAAGTGACATCCTGGATATTTGTTATTTCTTTTATTTCACCATAAAGGGTTGATATATAATCTTTATTGCTAGCTAACTATTATTAGCGGCTACTCACCATAGATGAGTAGTGCGCTTAGCGTGGGACGCTATTATAGCATGTGAGGCAACCGATCGGTATTTATATATGTTAGCTAGCCATTATTAGCGGCTACTCACTATAAGTGAGTAGTGCGCTTAGCGTGGGACGCTATTATAGCCTGGGAGGCTCCGACCCTAGCCTGGGAGGTTCATCGTTATGGTGAAACCTCTTCCCCATTTTTATTAATTAATGAGAACCAATGGGATTGGTTCATCATTTTTATTTGTATATATTCATGGAGAATTTTCCATGAATGGCATGCAAAAATATTTTTCTAATGGAAATTATGGGAGAGCATGGTTTTGATTTCATTGCTCCATATTATTGATATTTATTTTTGTCCACTCACTCTAACGTTTTAAATGCTTCTCCCCTGGGCCTTTCGTTTTTAAATGCCCAGTCTGCAGAGTTCGGTTCGGCGAGGATAGGAGGCGTGTCAAAATCCCCACTTCACTCAGTTTTCCCATATAGGTTATTAGTTTAACCTATAGTGTTGTTTCTCTCATTTTCCTAGTAAATGCTCTGATAATTGTGGGATGATCTAAGTGTGTTAAGGGCTATTGAAAAGATTCATTTGTTTATGTTTATTTAAGAGATCATATTTATGGTTGTTGTTTGGGAATTATTGTGAGTTGGGCTTGGTGATTTTTCTTTCAGGTAGGGTTACTCATTTTCAAGGGAGGTTCTATCTAGAATTTTGGTAGAATTTTCCTTGAGGTGGGTCCCGCAGGGTTTATCCCGGATTTCGAGGGGAAATCCGGGGTAGATCCTGACAGAACTTGTCACGCCCCGGTTCTTAAGTTATTTTACGGTTATTTACTTTGGTAATATTTTGGTCTTTTACTGTTTTAAGTAACCGTTTACTATTTAAGACTCCAAAGTTGACTTTTTCTTCCGTATGGAATTTGGGAAAACTTTCTTCATGAAAGTCGTAGAGGATGTTATTACGAGTTCGTAGACATGCTACGCGTTAAAATCGGAGTTAGCATGTAAAAGTTATCATTAAAAATGTAAGTTTTATTGGGGTATTATTTTAGGGTGTTAAAATTTTGGGAGATTGGGTTATAAGTGGTGTGGACCGGTTTGGGCCAAGCCCATATATTTCTCTCCCCTCAGTTTTCTCTCTTCCTCCCGATTCTCTCTCCTCCCACCCGATTTTCTCCTCCCTCCGCCCGGAAACTTCACCACCGCCGTCCGGCCACCACCGACCGCCAGACCGGTCCCGTTCGGACCCCCGACATCTCCTCTTCCTTCCTGGGCTGGTGGCCGATCCCCTAACGCCGCCGTGAAGGAGCAGCCGAGCCCGAAAGCCACGGCTGCCGTGGTTGCACCTTCGCCGGAGCTCCGTCCTCCGGCCACCATAGGTCGTGATTTTTGGCTCAACTTGTAGCCCTCATCTAGGTGAGTAATCCCTCAAAACGAATCGGCTAAATTCGATTTCGTTAGGGTGGTTTGTATAATTGAAAGTTTTAGGGATTTATGGATGTTTTGATTCGATTACCCTAGTTAGGCTTGGAATTGGTGTTTGTGCTAGTTAGGAATGTTGTAAAGGAGATTGAGAGGAAGATGCTGTTAAAATTTGGTGGCATTTGCAGGTCGCCGGAGCTGGTCGCCGGCCGCCGCTGTTTTGGGAATTTTTGTAGTTTTTGATGTGGAATATTAAGGGGATATTATTGATGTGAATTTAGAAATTTTTGGAGGATTTTTTGTTAGGTTTTGGAATTTGTAAAGTTTGGTATTTTTGGCGGATTAATAAGTTAAAATCCGGCCATTGGATTATTTTTATGATTAGGACGTTGGAATGTGATTTTTGAGGATGTCGGTATTTATGGAGATTTTTGGTTGGCAGTGAAGTTAAGATTTAGGACGATAGGCATGGTTGAGCGCGTGAAGCTCATATTTAATTATGTCTATTTTCTTTAAACGTTGGGATTTTATTTAAGGAATTATTTATGTTTTGGAACAGGATGCGAGCAGGCTCGAGCAATGGAGACCTCCGACCGACTTCAGGCTTAGGCCTAACTTGTGAGTGGACCTTTGTTTTAAATAATGTGCATGCAATTGTTTATTTGGTTGGACCATTTGACGTCATTTTTATTTGACGATTGTACTCATTGTGATATGTTACCGAAAATGGGATTTTCGATAAATTATAATATATTTTTAAGGAGAGTATGTACATAAATGCTAGCTAGCGATATGTGTCTGTCCACCTTAATGACATAGTATATAACTGCATTATGGTGTGACGTGAGCGTTGGACGCAAGCGTAGTAGCCTTATATGAGTGTTTAATTCATACAAGGGGTATGGGCACATATTTATATACACGTCTGTCCACCTTAATGGCGTAGTGTATCACCGCATTAAGGCGTGACGTGAGCGTTGGAGGCGAGCGTAGTAGCCCTATATAGATTATTTTTAATTTATATAAGGAGTATGGGCGAGTGTAAATATATACATGTATATATTTTAGCCTGAGAGGCTGTATTTTGATATATATATATATATATATATATATATATATATATATATTTTAGCCTGAGAGGCTGTAATTTGATATATATAGTTTTGAGCAGTAGAGGCTCGATATTTATAACGATAAGAGAATTATCGTTTAAGACATGCATTCGTTTTCTTGGTAATTAAATTGGGGAAGCATAAATATTCTTTTTATTTATTTTTATCCACTCACTCTAATTCTTGCGAATGTATTTCCCCTGGGCTCTTCGTTTTAAAATGCCCAGTCTGCAGAGTTCGAGTTAGAACGAGTAGGAGACGACGAGGCATAGTTACCCATTTCTCAGCCGCCTTTCACCAGTAGGTTACCTGTTTAACCTACTAGAGTATTTTTCCTACTCCTCTAGTGTATAGTAGCTCTGAATACTATTTGGGTTTTATTGTAATGTTTCTGGTGGTGTACTAAGACTTTTGTTGTTTTTTTTGAATATACGAAGTTTGTATTTATGTACTCACTTTCGTATAATTGTGGGTTGTTTCGGAGGATGCTCAAATTTATTTAAGAAAGTAACTCTTTAGTTTTCTAAGTTAGGGTTGTCCATTTTCAAAGGAGGTTTACTTATCGGTAAATTTTCCTTTGAGGTGGTCCCCGCAGGACTTACCTCGGGTTTCGGGGTGAAATTCGGGGTGGGTCATGACAGAACAACTATAGCCTCAAAAGCTCTTGGCTTTTATCATTTAACTTGCGATCGAGCCGAAATGACTACCGATAACTTTATTTGTGAAAAGTGTTGGAAATGTTAGTTTCAGAGGAACTGAGTGAATTGTCATGCTTGTCGAGTCTTCAATTCTTCTCATACTGACCTTGGGAACCTAAATTTTGAAAAAGCTAACGTGTTACCCATCTTTTCAAGTTTCATCCAATTTCAGCCGAAACCCCTTATTATAGCACACAAGTTTTTGAGAAATTTCAATTTTTCTAAACCTCTCGTTTTTTTTTTTCAATCCTATGTGCTTATAGACAACATATAACATCAATTGAACTACTATAGCCTTAAAAGCTCTTGCCTTTAATCATTTAGCTTGCGATCGAGCCTAAATGACTCACGACAACTTTATTTTGGAAAACTGTTGGAAATGCTTGTTTCAGAGGAACTGAGTGAATTATCATGCTTGTCGAGTCTTCAATTATTCTCATACTGACCTTGGGAACCTAAATTTTGAAAAAGCTAACGTGTTACCCATCTTTTCATGTTTCATCCAATTTCAGCCGAAACCCCTTATTATAACACACGAGTTTTTGAGAAATTTCACTTTTTCTAAACCTCTCATTTTTTTTTCCAATCCTATGTGCTTATAGACAACATATAACATCAATTGAACTACTATAGCCTCAAAAGCTCTTGGCTTTTATTATTTAACTTGCGATCGAGCCTAAATGACTCACGACAACTTTATTTGGGAAAAGTGTTGGAAATGTTAGTTTCAGAGGAACTGAGTGAATTGTCATGCTTGTCGAGTCATTTGAAAAAGCTAACGTGTTACCCATCTTTTCAAGTTTCATCCAATTTCAGCCGAAACCCCATATTATAGCACACGAGTTTATGAGAAATTTCGATTTTTCTAAACCTCTCGTTTTTTTTTCCATTCCTATGTGCTTATAGACATCATATAACATCAATTGAACTACAATAGCCTCAAAAACTCTTGGCTTTTATCATTTAACTTGTGATCGAACCTGAATGACTCACGACAACTTTATTTGGGAAAAGTGTTGGAAATGTTAGTTTCAGAGGAACTGAGTGAATTGTCATGTTTGTGGAGTCCTCAATTCTTCTCATACTGACCTTGGGAACCTAAATTTTAAAAAAGCTAACGTGTTACCCATCTTTTCAAGTTTCATCCAATTTCAGCCGAAACCCCTTATTATAGCACACGAGTTTTTAAGAAATTTCACTTTTTCTAAACCTCTCTATTTCTTTCATTCCTATGTGCTTATAGACATCATATAACATCAATTGAACTACTATAGCCTGAAAAGCTTTTGGCTTTTACCATTTAACTTGCGATCGAGCCTAAATGACTAACGACAATTTGTTTGGGAAGAGTGTTGCAAATGTTAGTTTCAGAGGAACTGAGTGAATTGTCATGCTTGTCGAGTCTTGAATTCTTCTCATACTGACCTTGGGAACCTAAATTTTGAAAAAGCTAACGTGTTACCCATGTTTTTAAGTTTCATCCAATTTCAGCCGAAACCCCTTATTATAACACACGAGTTTTTGAGAAATTTAGTTTTTTCTAAACCTCTCATTTTTTTTTTCAATCCTATGTGCTTATAGACAACATATAACATCAATTGAACTACTATAGCCTCAAAAGCTCTCTGCTTTTATCATTTAACTTGCGATCGAGCCTAAATGACTCACGACAAATTTATTTGGGAAGAGTGTTGGAAATATTAGTTTCAGAGGAACGGAATGAATTGTCATGCTTGTCGAGTCTTCAATTCTTCTCATACTGACCTTGGGAACCTAAATTTTGAAAACGCTAACGTGTTACCCATCTTTTCAAGTTTCATCCAATTTCAGCCGAAACCCTTATTATAGCACACGAGTTTTTGAGAAATTTCACTTTTTCTAAACCTCTCATTTTTTTTTCAATCCTATGTGCTTATAGACAACATATAACATCAATTGAACTACTATAGCCTCAAAACCTCTTGGCTTTTATCATTTAACTTGCGATCGAGCCTAAATGACTCACGACAACTTTATTTTGGAAAAGTGTTGGAAATGTTAGTTTCAGAGGAACTGAGTGAATTGTCATGCTTGTCGAGTCATTTGAAAAAGCTAACGTGTTACCCATCTTTTCAAGTTTCATCCAATTTAAGCCGAAAACCTTTATTATAGCACATGAGTTTTTGAGAAATTTCACTTTTTCTAAACCTCTCGTTTTTTTTTTCATTCCTATGTGCTTATAGACATCATATAACATCAATTGAACTACTATCATGCTTCTCGAGTCTTCAATTCTTCTCATACTGACCTTGAGAACCTAAATTTTGAAAAAGCTAACGTGTTACCCGTCTTTTTAAGTTTCATCAAATTTCAGCCGAAACCCCTTATTATAGCACACCAGTTTTTGAGAAATTTCACTTTTTCTAAATCTCTCAGTTTTTTTCATTCCTATGTCCTTATAGACATTATATAACATCAATTGAACTACAATTGCCTCAAAAGCTCTTGGCTTTTATCATTTAACTTGTGATCGAGCCTGAATGACTCACGACAACTTTATTTGGGAAAAGTGTTGGAAATGTTAGTTTCAGAGGAACTGAGTGAATTGTCATGTTTGTCGAGTCCTCAATTCTTCTCATACTGACCTTGGGAACCTAAATTTTAAAAAAGCTAACGTGTTACCCATCTTTTCAAGTTTCATCCAATTTCAGCCGAAACCCCTTATTATAGCACACGAGTTTTTAAGAAATTTCACTTTTTCTAAACCTCTCTGTTTTTTCCATTCCTATGTGCTTATAGACATCATATAACATCAATTGAACTACTATAGCCTCAAAAGCTCTTGGCTTTTATTATTTAACTTGCGATCGAGCCTAAATGACTGACCACAACTTTATTTGGGAAAAGTGTTGGAAATGTTAGTTTCAGTGGAACTGAGTAAATTGTCATGCTTCTCGAGTCTTGAATTCTTCTCATACTGACCTTGGGAACCTAAATTTTGAAGAAGCTAACGTGTTACCCAACTTTTAAAGTTTTCTCCAATTTCAGCCGAAAACCCTTATTATAGCACACCAGTTTTTGAGAAATTTCACTTTTTCTAAACCTCTCGGTTTTTTTCATTCCTATGTGCTTATAGACATCATATAACATCAATTGAACTACTTTAGCCTCAAAAGCTTTTGGCTTTTACCGTTTAACTTGTGATCGAGCCTAAATGACTAACGACAATTTGTTTGGGAAGAGTGTTGGAAATGTTAGTTTCAGTGGAACTGAGTGAATTGTCATGCTTCTCGAGTCTTCAATTCTTCTGATACTGACTTTGGGAACCTAAATTTTGAAAAACCTAACGTGTTACCCGTCTTTTCAAGTTTCATCCAATTTCAGCCGAAACCCCTTATTGCACACGAGTTTTTGAGAAATTTCACTTTTTCTAAACCTCTCGGTTTTTTTCATTCCTATGTGCTTATAGACATCATATAACATCAATTGAACTACTATAGCCTCAAAAGCTCTTGGCTTTTATCATTTAACTTGCGATCGAGCCTAAATGACTCACCACAACTTTATTTGGAAAAAGTGTTGGAAATGTTAGTTTCAGTGGAACTGAGTGAATTGTCATGCTTCTCGAGTCTTCAATTCTTCTCATACTGACCTTGGGAACCTAAATTTTGAAAAAGCTAACGTGTTACCCATCTTTTCAAGTTTCATCCAATTTCAGCCGAAACTCCTTATTATAGCACACGAATTTATGAGAAATTTCACTATTTCACACGAGTTTATGAGAAATTTCACTTATAGACATCATATAACATCAATTGAACTACTATAGCCTCAAAAGCTCTTGGCTTTTATCATTTAACTTGTGATCTAGCCTAAATGACTCACGACAACTTTATTTGGGAAAAGTGTTGGAAATGTTAGTTTCAGAGGAACTGAGTGAATTGTCATGCTTGTCGAGTCTTCAATTCTTCTCATACTGACCTTTGGAACCTAAATTTTGAAAACGTTAACGTGTTACCCATCTTTTCAAGTTTTTGTTTTGGCCACGATCCTCAGCGCGCGGAGCAGAGGTTTCTAGCGAACAAAGAGAAAGGGGGAGTTGCGGGCGTGCCACCTCGCGGACGAGGAAAAGGTTGCAGGTGTGCGAGATCTTGGCTTCTGATCAGGCGACGGGGATTTAAGGTGCCACCTCAGACGAGGATTTACGAGCACAAGCGATCGATACTCCCGGTGACGCGAGCAGAGCAACTATAGGGAGTTCAGGGAGAAGCGGGGGTGTAGAGTCCGGAGGGCTCTGAAGAAAGAACCTAGGCGGCGACGCTTAGGGTTAGGGTTTCGAGGAGCTCGAAGGGTAACTGGTTTCAGTTTGTATTTGTGTTTTTGTGTATTGTTTGAGAGAGCTAGCCTGTGTTGCTTCAGCAGGGAAGCGAAGGCAGAGCTCCGGGGAGCGTTGGAGGTTCGACTAGGTCGAGGGTTTGTATACTTCTGTTGAGTAGTTGTTTGTTTTATATTGAGAGTTGTCCTTTTCTGTAAACCTTCGAGCCCTTTATATAGCAATCCGACTTGCGGCGGAAGAAAGATGATCATAGTTCAAGTCGAACTCTGAAACCCTAATAGCACAAGGGCACTGTTCCACCCATGCGAACCAACCATCTTGTGACACATGTCCAGTTCACACACTTCATTCCGCATTGGGCATTGCTTCTGCGCTGCCAACTGTAGACTCCTATGCGAACTGGAATGTCCTCATCCCGCGGGCTATCATAGGATGCTACCTCACGTGCTCCTGAATCTCACTTCCATTTCGCGAGCTATTGCAGCTCGCGAGCCTCAAAAGGGCTTTTTATAATAAATGGGCCACAGGGATTGGCCTGAAGCATATTAAAGACTTGTAAAAGTCTTCAACGATTATTGTAGGGCGCACGGACTCCGCCTGTTTGTTTCCTCGCGAAGTCCCTTACGCGAGCCAGTTCGCCAACTCGCCTCGCCTCGCCTACGCGGAGAGTCAATCTCGCCTCGCCTACGCGAAGTGTCAAATAGTCATTCCGCGCGCGAGCTAAGTGTTCCACGCGAACTGCGTAGTCCGCCTATGTCCATTCTGCGAGCGAGCTAAGTGAAGTCCAGTTCGCATGCAGTTCGTTCCGCGCGAAGTCTAACTCGGCTCACGTGGTCTCACTGGCGGGCTATCACTTGTAAACTTAGAGAAACTTGGGCTCGCCGGTATAACATGGACCAAGAAATAATTAATATTTACATAAACATTTACTGTCCAGTAAAATATTTATTTAGGCGTAAACATTGCCCCCCAGCCTCGAAGTCATGAATGTCAAAAATGACTTAAGAGGTTTATGTTCATGCTGCGGTATGGGTAGGTCATACAAAATGAGTGTGAGTAGACAAGCCTGTGAATAGGCCCTGAAACTCAAGCACCCAACAAGGCATTGTAGCGAACTGCTGCACGGCTCGCCTAAGCACCTTGGACTTGGACTTCGAATGCATTCGCCTGCTCTTAGCTCGCATTCGCCTGTTCCACTTTTGCATTCGCGTGTTTCTAGCCCGCATTCGCCTAAATCAAAAGTTTGCCTTGGCTAAATTCTACAAAATGGCCCTTCGCGAGCTCTAGGCGTTGGCGAATCAACTTGGTGATAAACATTGTGCAACAATGGCTATGTACTTCGCTGCCCCCAAGTGCGAACCAGTGAGAGACAAACAAAAGAGTCGGCGAACGGGCGCATAAAGATGGCGAACCCATTTTGAAAATTTTGGAGGCCATAGGGATTGGCCTACATAATGACTAAGACACTTGAAGAAGTTCCAAAGTCTGAAATAAATGGAACACATCTACCCAATGTGCCCCCCAGTTTTGATGTCTGTTCGCCGATGCTTGAGAAGAAATGGTGGACATCAAAATTTTAGCATGCCCCCTAGGGACAGAGTTGTGGTACCAATGCCCCCCAGTGAGGAAAGCAGGCTACGAGGTCATGAAAACACATTGAAAATGCCCATTGCAAATCCGCGCGTATCCTGACCTGTCTGCATTTAAACTACCATAACTCTCTCCAAGAATGGCGAAATGACAAACCGTAAAATCCCCTAGAAAATAGACATCCAGGGCTTTCGGTCGGTATAAGGCGGGCCGGCTAACGCTTCCTGGATCATTCTAGTTGAGTCCGCGAAGTGGAATGTCTGGTAATGGCTGGTGCAACTTTCAGAATTGCAAACTAGTTGGATTGCCTCTCTGACTTGACTTCGCTGGCAGTAACTCGAAGGAATGCGGAATGCGGAATGCCTGTTCTCGTCAAGCCACAGGGATAGGCTCCTAAGTAAAGTTCAAGCCTTCAGAGGCAAGAACGTTGTCTTGCATTTCAGCAAGACCAAGGATCTCTTTTTGGGTTTTCTGCTATTTGATTTTTTTGTATTTTCTTTTTTAATGCGCTTATAGACATCATATAACATCAATTGAAATACTATAGCCTCAAAAGCTTTTGGCTTTTATCATTTAACTTGCGATCGAGTCAAAATGACTAACGACAATTTGTTTAGGAAAAGTGTTCGTAATTTAGTTTCAGTGGAACTGAGTGAACTGTCATGCTTCTCGAGTCTTCAATTCTTCTCATACTGACCTTGGGAACCTAAATTTTGAAAAAGGTAACGTGTTACCCATCTTTTCAAGTTTCATCCAATTTCACCCGAAACTCCTTATTATAGCACACGAGTTTTTGAGAAATTTCATTTTTTCTAAACGTCTCGGTTTTTTTCATTCATATGTGCTTATAGACATCATATAACATCAATTGAAATAGTATAGCCTCAAAAGCTTTTGGCTTTTATCATTTAACTTGCGATCGAGTCTAAATGACTAACGACAATTTGTTTGGGAAAAGTGTTCGTAATGTTAGTTTCAGTGGAACTGAGTGAACTGTCATGCTTCTCGAGTCTTCAATTCTTCTCATACTGACCTTGGGAACCTAAATTTTGAAAAAGCTAACGTGTTACCCATCTTTTCAAGTTTCATCCAATTTCAGCCGAAACCACTTATTATAGCACACGAGTTTTTGAGAAATTTCACTTTTTCTAAACCTCTCGTTTTTTTTTTCATTCCTATGTGCTTATAGACATCATATAACATCAATTGAACTACTATAGCCTCAAACGCTCTTGGCTTTTATCATTTAACTTGCGATCGAGCCTAAATGACTCACGACAACTTTATTTGGGAAAAGTGTTGAAAATGTTAGTTTTAGAGGAACTGAGTGAATTGTCATGCTTGTCGAGTCTTCAATTCTTCTCATACTAACCTTGAGAACCTAAATTTCGAAAAAGCTAATGTGTTACCCATCTTTTCAAGTTTCATCCAATTTCAGCCGAAACCCCTTATTATAGCACCCGAGTTTTTGAGAAATTTGACATTTTCTAAACCTCTCGTTTTTTTTTTCATTCCTATGTGCTTATAGACGTCATATAACATCAATTGAACTACTATAGGCTCAAAAGCTCTTGGCTTTTATCATTTAACTTGCGATCGAGCCGAAATGACTCCCGACAACTTTATTTGGGAAAAGTGTGTAAAATGTTAGTTTTAGAGGAACTGAGTGAATTGTCATGCTTGTCGAGTCTTCAATTCTTCTCATACTGACCTTGGGAACCTAAATTTTGAAAAAGCTAACGTGTTACCCAACTTTTGAAGTTTCATCTAATTTCAGCCGAAACCCATTAGTACACGAGTTTTTGAGAAATTTCACTTTTTCTAAACCTCTCGGTTTTTTTCATTCCTATGTGCTTATAGACATCATATAACATCAATTGAACTACTATAGCCTCAAAAGCTTTTGGCTTTTATCATTTAACTTGCGATCGAGTCTAAATGACTAACGACAATTTATTTGGGAAAAGTGTTCGTAATGTTAGTTTCAGTGGAACTGAGTGAACTGTCATGCTTCTCGAGTCTTCAATTCTTCTCATACTGACCATGGGAACCTAAATTTTGAAAAAGCTAACGTGTTACCCGTCTTTTCAAGTTTCATCCAATTTCAGCCGAAACCCCTTATTATAGCACACGAGTTTTTGAGAAATTTCACTTTTTCTAAACCTCTCGTTTTTTTTTTCATTCCTATGTGCTTAAAGACATCATATAACATCTATTGAACTACTATAGCGTCAAAAGCTCTTGGCTTTTATCATTTAACTTGCGATCGAGCCGAAATGACTCCTGACAACTTTATTTCGGAAAAGTGTTGGAAATGTTAGTTTCAGAGGAGCTGAAACAATTGTCATGCTTGTCGAGTCTTCAATTCTTCTCATACTGACATTGGGAACCTAAATTTTGAAAAAGCTAACGTGTTACCCAACTTTTGAAGTTTCATCTAATTTCAGCCGAAACTCATTCTTATAGCACACGAGTTTTTGAGAAATTTCACTTTTTCTAAACCACTCGTTTTTTTTCATTCCTATGTGTTTATAGACATCATATAATATCAATTGAACTACTATAGCCTCAAAAGCTCTTGGCTTTTATTATTTAACTTGCGATCGAGCCGAAATAACTCCCGACAACTTTATTTGGGAAAAGTGTTGGAAATGTTAGTTTCAGAGAAACTGAGTGAATTGTCATGCTTGTCGAGTTTTCAATTCTTCTAATACCGATCTTGGGAACCTAAATTTTGAAAAAGCTAACGTGTTACCTATCTTTTCAAGTTTTATCTTATTTCAGCCGAAACCCCTTATTGTATAGCACACGATATTTTGAGAAATTTCACTTTTTATAAACCTCTCGTTGTTTTTATTCCTATGTGCTTATATACATCATATAACATCAATTGAACTACTATAGCCTCAAAACCTCTTGGCTTTTATCATTTAACTTGCGATCGAGCCTAAATGACTCACGACAACTTTATTTGGGAAAAGTGTTGGAAATGTTAGTTTCAGAGAAACTGAGTGAATTGTCATGCTTGTCGATTCTTCAATTCTTCTCATACTGACCTTGGGAACCTAAATTTTGAAAAAACTAACGTGTTACCCATCTTTTTAAGTTTCGTCCAATTTCAGCCGAAACCCCTTATTATAGCACACGAGTTTTTGAGAAATTTCACTTTTTCTAAACCTCTCGGTTTTTTTCATTCCTATGTGCTTATAGACATCATATAACATCAATTGAACTACTATAGCCTCAAAAGCTCTTGGCTTTTATCATTTAACTTGCGATCGAGCCTAAATGACTCACGATAAATTTATTTGGGAAAAGTGTTGGAAATGTTAGTTTCAGTGGAACTGAATGAATTGTCATGCTTGTCAAGTCTTCAATTCTTCTCATCCTGACCTTGGGAACCTAAATTTTGAAAAAGCTAACGTGTTACCCGTCTTTTCAAGTTTCATCCAATTTCAGCCGAAACCCCTTATTATAGCACACGAGTTTTTGAGAAATTTCACTTTTTATAAACCTCTCGTTGTTTTTATTCCTATGTGCTTATATACATCATATAACATCAATTGAACTACTGGAGGCTCAAAAGCTCTTGTCTTTTATCATTTAACTTGCGATCGAGCCGAAATGACTCCCGACAACTTTATTTGGGAAAAGTGTTGGAAATGTTAGTTTCAGAGGAACTGAGTGAATTGTTTTGCTTGTCTAGTCTTCAATTCTTCTCATACTGACCTTAGGAACCAAAATTATTAAAAGCTAACGTGTTACCCATCTTTTGAAGTTTAATCCAATTTCAGCCGAAACCCCTTATTATAGCACACGAGTTTTTGAGAAATTTCATTTTTTCTAAACCTCTCGTTTTTTTTCATTCATATGTGCTTATATACATCATATAACATCAATTGATACATCATATAACATCAATTGAACTACTATAGCCTCAAAGCTCTTGACTTTTGTCATTTAACTTTCGATCAAGCCGAAATGACTCTCGACAACTTTATTTGGGAAAAGTGTTGGAAATGTTAGTTTCAGAGGAACTGAGTGAATTGTCATGCTTGTCGAGTTTTTAATTCTTCTCATACTGACATTGGGAACCTAAATTTTGAAAAACTAACGTGGGAAATACCTCATTTTATTTTGAAACTAAGGTTCCTAGTGTTGATGTGAGATGAATTGAAGAGTACAAAAGTTTGGAAATTCACCCAATACCGCTTAAAACAACAATTGCAACAGATTTACAAAACAAGGCACTCGTGAGTCGTTTATGCTGGAATCACGTGTAAGTTGATAAAAGACACGGATTTTTTAAGCTATAATTGTTCAAAATATGTTAGGAGTTGCGTATAAGTACACCTCAAAGGAAAAAGTCAGAAGTTCAGAAAAAGTGAAACTAGTTTGAAACACGTGTGTTATAGCAAGGAGTTTTGGCTCGAATTTGGTGAAACTTGAAATGAAGGGCAATACTTCTTTTTCTTTGTATATTGAAGTTTTTGATGTCGGTATGAGAAAAATTGAAAAGAACACACGGTTGGAAATTCACCAAATACTTCTTAAAATAACAATTGCAACAAATTTACAAAACACGGCACGCATGAGTCGTTTAAGCCAGAATTGCAAGTAAAATGATGAAAGACACGGATTTTTTAAGCTAGAATTGTTCAAAATATGTTAGAAGTTATCTATTAGCACACCCGAACGAAAAAAGCCGGAGGCCTAAAAAAAGAGAAACTGGCCAGAAACTCGTGTAAGCAAGGGGTTTTGGCTCGAATTGGATAAAACTTGAAAGGAAGGGCAACACCTCACTTTCTTTTGACACTAAGGTTCCCGATGTTAATATGAGAAGAATTGAAGGGAACATAATCTTGGAAAGTTACTCAATACCAATAAAAACAACAATTCAACAGCTTTACAAAACACAACATGTGTGAGTCGTTTAAGCCGGAATTGCGAGTAAAATGATAAAAGACACGGATTTTTTAAGGTAGAATGGTAAAACATTTAATTTTTAACATTATACATTATATTTAGGTACCATTTTATCAGTTTTCAATTGAAAAGAAGCTTGTTTTAAGAAGGTGAAAAACTCAGAGGATTTTATTATCATTAGGTGCCTTAAATGACCATTTTTTTATTATTAGAGAATGACATCTCACTACCACAAATAGTAGCAAAACAAAAAAAACCAACATTTTTAAAAGATTTAGACAAATAAGGACACAAGTCCCAGCCCATAGGGGTGGAATTTTGAAACAGAAAACCGAAAAAAACCGAGCCGAAAACCAAACCGAATTAAGAAAAACTTAACCGAACCAAATTAGTTTGGTTTGGTTTTTGGTTTCGGCCCTTGAAAAACCGAACCGAACCGAAAAACCGAATATCTCTAAAACGACGTCGTTTTTTGTCTTTTTTTTCGTATTAAATATTTGGTTTAAACAATATGATTTTAGGTTTTATGTTCTATATATTTATATGTTTGTCTTTTCTAATATTTTGCTTTTTATTTTCGTTTTATGTACATATAGAAATGTTTTAGGTGTCGTGTATGCGAAGTATAGAGAGTGATATGTTACCTCTAAAATCGAAGACCTTATTCTTGCGAGTTTTAAATGATAGAATCTAATATTTAATTTTTTTTCTCTCTTCTTTATTCAGATTTATGATTTTTAAACTTTAAAATTCGGAATTTATTTGGATGGACTTTAAACTATGGAGTCTATGTTTTGTGTTTAAGATGAACTTAGAAGTTTTAAAATTATGGTTTCATGGTGTGCTAATGTGGTCAATTCCCAATACTTTCGAAATTATTGAGTATAAAACTTTCAAAGTATCTATTTGGTTTATAAATTGTTGGTTTGTTGAAGAATTATAGCCAAAATTTTTATTGATATATAATATATGCTTATAAAAACAAGTAATGGAAGAAAATAAAAGGACTTAAAATACGATAATTTTTTACTAAGCTAAAAACATACAAATTTTAAGAAAAATTATTTTAAAAAAGAAGAAAAACCGAAACCTTCTGGTTTAAGGTCTCAAAAAATACCAAATCGAACCGAACCGAACCGAATTTTTTATTCGGTTTAGTTTCCGATTTTAGGTGAAAACCGAACCAAACAAAACCGAACCCACTCCTACCAGCCCAAAGTTAATTATGTCACATGTTGACTGTAATTTCATCGGAAAATGACCATAATGTACAAGTTAAAAACAAAATTACACACTTTGTCATCCTTCATCGATCTGACTCTCTTTCTCTTTGATCCAACTTTCTCTCTCTCTCTCTCTCTCGTTATAAGGACTTCCTAAATCCATTAGAAAATAAAAAATATGAACCTTCGTTCATAAACATATACGTGTGGCAAGATTTGATTAGTCAATAGAAGTATACCCGATTGGAAACGAAAACCCGAACCCGATTAGTAGAAGAACCTCCGCACTCTTCAGAGCTCACAATCAAAGAAGAACAACCAAAGCCCTAGAATCAAACTCTTCCGCTTTTCTTGAATAGTAAGTCTCTCTTTCTCTCTCTCCCAAATTTTGTAGCTTCTGGTTTTGAGAGACCGCAATTGATTTAGGGTTTATGATTCTCCAAATCAAGATTTGATTTTGATAACGGCGATCGTCTTTGGGTTGGTGGTTCATAATTGGGTCTGAATTTAATTGATTGATTGGTTGCAAATTCGCAGGCTTTTGTTGAAATGGAGAAGGATCAGAAGGTGGTAACTGAAGACCCCAAGGTGGATTTGTTCGAGGACGATGACGAGTTTGAAGAGTTCAACATCAATCAAGGTAATTTTTGGGGGTCTTAAGTTATTGTTCATCACAAACTAATTGTTATCGAATGTAATGCACTGGTTGGGGTTTAGAGTATGCACCGATATGTTGTAGTATGCAATGAATTTAGTCGAAACTACTGAAATTATGATGATTGTGAAATAGGTGTTTAAGCAATGCCTGATCCTAGGTATGTTATGCGAATCAAATGAGCAACGATAGTGTTTGAGTAGGAAGGTTTTGTTTACGAGACAGGGTTATGGTGATCAAAATGAACATTATATGCATAATAGTAGCTGTTACGGCTGGTGCTGTTCCTAAACTGAAGGTAGTGCTAGTATACAGTGGATATAATTTTAGGAACATGGACCATGTGTCCTAGAATACACTGAGTGTAGGCCCGAGTACTATATAGAAGAAAAGCATGAAGCTATGTGGTTATCTTGAGTGTTATATGAAGCAATTGGAGTGTTTGATTATGAAGGCTTTGTTGATGGAAAGGATTATGGTCGTTAAAAACAGGATGTCCATAATAGCTGTTACTGCTTAGTTATTGAGTGTAGATCAAACATCTTTGGGATTTAAAATTTCTTTCATAGTGATTGGGTTGCTTTCTTTATACTGACAGAGTGGGACGACAAGGAGGAAGGAAAAGAAGCAACACAGCAATGGGAGGATGATTGGGATGATGATGATGTCAATGACGATTTCTCTGTGCAGCTGAAGAAAGAACTTGAGAGCAACACCGGGAAGTAGTCTGATAATCTTGTCTGCATTTTCAGATGTGGCCTGTAGTAAAAAGATTGTAGTCCACTAAAAGACCATGATGTAGCTGGTTTGCCATTTCTACATTTTTTCAGTTGCTACGGTTTGTTGCACTTCAGTATGTTAATGATTTTCTGGCATATTCCTTGCGTATTATTTCTTGCCGATCCAGTGTGTTCATTTCTAATGTTGCTAGGAAGGAACACTCTGTACTTTCATCACTTGTTATCTTAAGTCACTGTCTTCCAGACTTCCATTGTCATCTTCTCAGAAACCTCTTACACTGACTCTTAGATTGTACGTCACAGGCTCACAGCTCAAGTTTAACTCTCAAAGCCACCTTTACATTGTTGCTACTATTGGGTTTTGCTTGACCAAAACCCTGCAAACTGTACTGAAATCTATGCTCGAGACTAAAACCCATATGCAAATGAGCATTCCCTGCACTAGCCTCTGATCTGTTCATCCATGGAGACTTCTGACCCTGGGGTGCTTTCCCTTCTGGGTTTTTGAACGATGTGGTTATGTGAAGTGGATGGAAGTGACTTGGATTAACTAACCATTCATTTGGAAATGGATGGAAGTCACCTGGTTTAACCAACCATTCATGGTCTGACTCTTAGAACTAGACGATAGCTTGCAATAAATAAACTCATCTTGCATCCAAACTCGTGTTTGACAGTTATCTAGTCATATCTGCAATCTCAAGCCACCTTACAACCTATTGATGCTAACAATTGATTGCAGCAGGGTTGATCTTCCCGACTTTTGTTCCCATATTTCTCAAACCCCTCTTTACACTCCAGATCGGCTCACGGATAAAACCACCACAGCTCAACCTTCAATTCCTAAAGCGACCTTTATCTGCACCTCCATTCTTGGATTTTGACAGACACAAAAGTCTGCTGACTCGTAGTAGTGTCTAGCTCCTGCATCAGTATCTTACTGCATCAGAATCCTAGAATCTACTTTTCTATCAAACCCTGCACACCCGCCCCGCCATTCCATTCAGTTCGATTGGTGGAGCATTGTACATGCCTTCACAAAATCCAGTTAACTCTCAAACACGCTCGGGTTGGTTTGATTGATGAGTTAAGTAGAAATTGTTAAAGATGATCTGTTAATCATAACTAGGTGAACTAGAAACTTCACCCATAAGTGCAATATTATCCTCTAAGCAAACACTTGGGTTTAGGTGGTGGGTCAATAGTAACTTAAAAACGAAAATTATCCCAATAAGTACACTAGTGATTGAGTTCAGAATATAACATTACCATCTTCAGCTAAGACTAGAGAATACAAACTCATTTATAAATGGGATTTGAAATGTTGAAATGCAGTCATTAGGATCTCCACCCTCATCTAGTTTACAGTCATGCATATATATTGGAAAAAATAACCAACACACCAATTGTGCTTAAACATCCATGTAAACTACACCATATGAATATGCAAATAAAAATGAGTTTAGTATGTTGGCTTGCTTCTTGTTATTACTCCATCCACATTTTCTCAGTAAGACATGATAATCATGGATGATACGACTGAACTTGAAAGTACTTGCTGGGAACTTAAAGTTTAACAGTATATATGTGAAGTACTGGAGTAGTAGTCCATAGTAGTTTTTGCATATCCTGTGCTTTAATAGGTGAATCAATCTTATCTATATTGAAAGTATATGGACTGCTTCAAATAACTTAAAAGTAACGGAGAGAATTTCAAAGCTGATGGTCATTGCTAGTCTAACTGGAAGTAATTTTACATCAATTCACAAAAATTCGTTCCTAACTACTGTTTCCTTAGTTCATTTCCTTTCCCTGACTGATTATTCTCGAACTAACTAATTGTATCTTTTGTGTCAATCTACAGAAAAATCAGGCTCATCTGGCTTAAACATTCGAGGCATCTGCAAACTAGTTGAATCAGGATCAACCAGCTGAGCTTTCTGCATGATCCCTCTTCTTGTATTTGCAGCAAATTTGGAAGCCAGAAATGTGGCCCCAAGATGCTGGAAGATGGTTAACTTCTCCCCTGTCGATGAATTCTCACCATCCTCTTGGTTTAAAAGAATTGCTTGTTCTTCGTCGTAGTAGTAACCCTCATCCTCTTGGCCAGGTGCATGCATATAGTATAAGCTCTCCTGCATAGCCAAGTCCTTTGCCATCTTCCTCTTTATAAACCTTCTCCAAGCAGCCTGTATGAAGCAAGCACCCCATGTCCTCCATTGGTGAGAATAGTACCTAAAGGCATGCTGTAGTTTCTTGCTGTGAAGACGTTTGAACTGACTTGCAACAAACTTAAGGTCCTCAGCTCGAAGCGCAAAAGCTTCAACTTCAGTGAGGGCTCTCACAGTACGAGTCGAAGAAGGCATGTTAAGGCTAGAGCTTGGCATCAATGCCCATGTCAGTAGTTCCTCACCACAGAAGTCACCTGGTCCTAGGGTGATGGAGTTGAAGAAGCCAGTCCTCCCTCCATTGGTTGTGGAGCTCTCAAGTTTCCCTCTAATAATAAACAGCATCTCATTTACTGGGTCACCTTCTTGAACAATGTATGTGCCTTTAATAGTCAAGGATGAGACGAGACGCTCACATATGGCATCAAGAAGTTGGTCATCCATTTGTGAGAAAAAAGGGACCTGTGATCAGATAAATTACAGGGGATGAACATCACCAGCACCATGTATGAACTAAAAGTAAAAACATCATGAGACAATAAGGATGAATACTTACACGGCGAACAAGGGAAAGGCATAGGTGCCGCTGGATTTCATGGCAGAGATCTACAGGCAACGAGTGCAGTATGGATTCTTCATCAACTCCTCGTGTGGCAAACCATTGGTATTGCATAAATCGACGAACACGTTCTTGCAAGGGTTCAGGTAACTGGCGATGCCTCATCCACTCATCCGTATCTCTTTGCTTAATCCTCGATTCTTCAACCTTTTTTGACATTGATTGCAGATAAGTCTGCACCAAGGGAAAAAGAATATATCATTTAAACAGCACCAGCATTCACAAATTTCATTCATGAAAATTTTGCGCACAACTGTTTTGACATAGTTTGTAAAATGTCACATGGATCCACATTAAAACTAAATTCTTGCACACAATATCAGCCTAATCACAGTAATTTTATAACCTTAAAGTATGAACGGGAATTGTAATCAAGCATTATACCTGCATGTTGCCAATCAACAGTGAGAACAAAATCAAACCAGAAAGGCACAAGATAATGGAAAACATCGTCTCGCCGAGATGTGTGCTCGTCTTCAAAGTCTGTCCGTATGAGCTACAAGAGGAATTTCTTATCAGTATAACCACTAGAGCATACAACTCAAATCCTCTAAATCACAACATATATGATATTTAAGTTTCTGTAAGCAGGACTTTGATGTTGCCTGAGATTTGCAGCCATACCATAATTTGTTTAAACCCCACCAGAAACAATACAAGTACTTCCTAACAAAGCCTGACATTGCGGCTTTACTCTTAAAAGCGTCCCCAAAGATTCCAATCTTAAAATCGATCTCTTCGTCATCCCAATTACAGTTTTTAATCACTTTGGTAACGTTGGCCCAATACTTCCGTTCTGGTAGCTCCAAGCTCTTGCAATCCAGGAATCTGTTGAGGCAAAGCACACCATTCTCTTCGTTCTCTGCTACACACTCGGTTTTCCAACACTGGAATTGCCGCCCTATGGCAGAAATATAAAACACAGCTCCAACTATCTGGACAAGCAAACACATAAATTGGAATGCCATGCTTAGCTAAAGAAAAGAAACCAATCGCAGGAATGGCCGAAAAAGCGAAAATGCAAGCATGCTTACATGACTGGCTAGATAAAAAAGAAGCAGATTGTATGCGGCTCCCGCCCAGGCAGTCTTGGCCACAACACCAGTACTCTTCACAATTTTCTGATTCAAAGGAAAGATGAGAAACAGTCTAGGAATATATTGGATAAGCACGAAAAGGGCCAGAGTGCTGTTGGCATGATCTGCGCTGGAATTCTTGGTTGCGGGGATCACCAGCCAGATGATAATCTGCAAATCCAACCAAATGGGACAACGAAAGCAAGTTAGCTAATAACCAAATCACATATTGAACATGGTAATGATCAAAGTGGATGTTGGTCATTCGTGCCTGAGGAATAGGAAGAGTGGCAGCGAGATCAACGATGAAGTCGGACTTGAGATACCTGACGGCGATCTGTCTGGGGTCCATGACAAGATCGCCGCGGCCGAAAACCCTAGAGCTGGGGGCGATGAAGGCGGTGCGGAACTTGATGAGCATGTGGAAGAGGTAGAAGAGGTCGGTGAAGGAGCGGATGAAGGTGACGACGACGGAGAGGCGGTTGTCGGTAGAGAGGCAGGCGTCGCCTTCGACGAAGGGGAGGTAGAAGTAGAGAGGGTCGATGAAGAGCGCAACAATGCAGACTACGAGGAAGACGTGGTGCCAGACGGATACAATGTTGGAGTCCGGGTCCAGAATCTGGTGGCGCCATAGAATGTAGAGCGGGTGCTCTTCTACTAAGGCGGCCGCGGTAGCGCCGTCGCCGCTTGTGTTCTGTAGAGGGCGGAACTTAACCGGCGTGGTGATTTGTCTACTCATCTTCCATGGCGGAACTCCGGGGTTATCGGATTTCCGCGGTGGATCTTTATTCAACAAAGGAAATGAGACACTATATTCAACAAAAACTAGACACAAAGTTTTTCCACGGAATCAGAAGTGGAAGATGAAAAAAGGGGAAGTTAATTTCGGAATGTGTGAGATTTTAGGGATTCGAGATTGAGAGAAAGAGAGGGTGAGAGAGATGGTTTGGGGAATGAAAGGAATGTTTTTGAACCGTTGAGAATTTCGCGGGAAACCGAACAAAGAGCGTGGACTTCGGTAGACATGTCATTTCCAATGTTTCGAATGCATAGTACGTATCAGCTCAATAGAAGGTTAAATTAACTCATCATAATTAGCTATATTTGAGAAATCACCTCGGCCGATATGGTCTAGGAAAATAGAAATAAATAGAACACGAGATACTGTTTTTAAGTTTTTTAAAGTTGAGATACTAAAATTCTGCTTCTCTAAAAGGTCAGATACTGTTTGAACCATTTTTTCTTCTTAAATAGATTTCGCCGTGGGATGTCAATACTCAGTAGTGTGCAGTTATAGATGTAGTGCTCGTTTTCTGTCTTCATTGAGTGAATGAAGGGCGAGAAAGGAAGGAAGGAATCTCGGTTGAGGGTTCAATTCCTAGGAGACGAGGACTTGATAGGAGCATAAATATGCGACGATATGATGGTTAATTTATCTCTTTACTTCGATAGTTTATCGTATTTTTCATTTGATTTAGTTATTTTTATGTTTATTAAGTGTTTCAGAGCAAAGAAGGGATATAGCAAAATAGGAGAAATCTTGAAGGAAAAAGAATTCATGTCGTGCAAGGAAAGAATTATAAAGATCTGCCATAAATTATTATCTAATTTCGACAGAGGATTGTGATCAGCTTACAACGATCCGAACGATGAGTTATATATCAATAGAAAGCTACAAGAGTCTACTTTCTAGAACTTTTTACGGATCGTCAATACCTATTTTGGAGAAGAAGTTATGATCATTTTAGTGGACGAAGGTCAGTCTGTCCGAATTTCTGATTTGGACCGAAACTTCAATTTCAAGACCAAATCCAATTTAGCAAGCCCATGGACGGAAATTGGGGGTTCTCTAACCCTAATATCATCTTATACAAAAGACGAGGAGGGCAACAGAAGAAGTGGGGAAGGAAAAGAACGCAAGAATCAATCGAGCTCTTCTCAGGGATTTTCCAACCTTGGTTATTGTTGTCTTCCTTTTCCATGAACTCTTTTGTGTTTTCAATTTTCATTATGTGCAACTAAATTCATAGTAGCTAGGGGGCTGTTGAAGCCCCTAGACATGATTCATAACATGCTTTGATTTTCAATTTGTTTTTGCAATTAATAACATTGAGGTTTTGTTTACCGAATGTTCATCGATGAATTCTTTGTGTGTGTGTTTTGGAGGCCTACTTAGTATATATGCTAGGGTTCTAATACATTGATTATTTGATGTTTGGGTCAATATCGGATCCCTCAAATTGACTAGAGAAGTGATCGGTAGTTTTCAATAGCGAGTAGAAGAAACTCTTGGTTTAGCAAGGCGCTAAGTTTATTGCGATACCTAGTGATTGCTCAAACTCTTTTTATGCTTATTGATCTCTGCTTGTTTAACCTAATAAACGTACTTTTAGGTTACAATGTTTGAGAATAGTTTAGGTGTAGAGCACTTCCTGCCTAACGTACACAGTAAGAAAGAGTAATATATTATGCTCAAGCATACTGAGTCAATCTGAGTATCTTCAATTGAGTTAGTTGGTCACAAATTGGACAAAGTGTGTTGTGTATGATTGTCGGGAGTGGATACTTCCTCCCTAGCTAGTCTCATTATCTTGATTCTCAATTAGTTTGAAATCAGTTTTCTTATCTTATGTCCGTCATCTTCCCGTATTTTATTTTCATATCAAATCAACTTCAAATCATCTCAAATTTTGTGTGTCTAGTACACCTCTGTAAATTTTCGTATTTTTCTGAGCATCCTAGGTTAGGTTTTTATTTTATTTTTCGACTGATGTTCAATAGGAGCTGCAGTCACGTTTTGTGACTTTTGTTGAAGCTTTTAATTTAACTTAATTCTCTGTGAGAGACCATTATTTCTCTATATTACAATCAACAAATTTGCAAGAGAATAAAGAAAATAAATAGCTTTTAATTTAGCTATCAGGACTTTTGTGTTGTTCAAACGGATGAGGTGATCACGGTGATTGGTAAACTAACAATTATGTTACAATTACTCATAGTACGTGCAAAAGCACAATGTGAAACTCAAAGGCAAGAATGTAAACTTGAGATCGACTAAATGATTAAAGTATAGACTATAGAGCAATACTGCAAGAAAGCGGTGACATACGTTTAAAGATCCAGCAACCCCCTTTCTCTCTTCTCTCCCATTTTCAAAATATCAAAAACAAAAAAACCAACTGTGCGTGTTGTTCATATCAAGACTACTTGTTGCTCTTCTCAATTATTTTCCAAAAGCGTTAAGGGTAGTGATCTCAACCCTACTGTAGAATATAGAGCAACAAGTTTTAGATTGATCGGATCGACCCAAACCAAACCATGTTTGCTCTGACCTGATTTGAGATATATATGCATGGTGTTCAACGATGTTCGGTCTAATTTGTTTTTTTTTTATATATTATTTTATAATAAATATAAAAAAAAGAAGACCGATTCATATAAAAAAGACCAATTCGATCATCTCTATCCGATCTCTCTCAAATTTGGATCACCCCACCAATAATGGGGTCAATTATCATTGCATTGAACGGGAGAGTAGATAGACTAGACTAGATGCTCCTTCTATTCTCTATAATTGAAGGCAGGTGGGTTATTTCTCTTGTGGTAGAGGTGTTCGTCCCCTCTCTCTCCCTTGTTATTTTACTTGGATGAAGAAGTTCTAAGTCGTGGTATTTCTATGATGGTTTCTAATGGGCAGCTACATCGTATTTCTACTCCTAGAGGCACTATTGCTCCCTCACATGTATTATTCGCAGATGATGTCATTGTTTTTTGTCAGGGTGATAAACACAATATGCAAAGAATTATGAGTTTTTTGGAGGACTACGGAAGTGTATCTGGCCAGGTAGTTAATAAGAGGAAGTCGCAAGTGTTCATTGGAAAACATATTTATCGGCGACGACATTCTATTTCAAGCCTCTTGGGAATTCCGTTGGGTTCAACCCCTTTCACTTACTTAGGGGCTCCTATTTTTAAAAGTAAGCCACGAGTATTACATTTTCAACCGATTGTGGATAAAATCAAACTTAAATTGTCAAGTTGAATGGGCTCATTTTTGTCTATGGCCGGAAGACTTCAACTTATTAAAGCAGTGATTTACAGTATGTTCGTTTATGAGTGGCCGGTTTCTTTGATACGCCGTATTGAGGTATGGTGCCGTAATTTTCTATGGTCTGGTTCAATTGATAAACGTGGGATTCCTTAGTAGCATGGAAATCTTGTTGTGTTCCGGTGGATGAGGGTGGCTTAGGTTTGAAGCAACTTGTAATTCTTAATCGATCCCTTTTACTAAAGCGTTGTTGGGAGATATTTTTATGTCCATCAAAAGGATGTTCTTTTATCAAGAACATATTTTCTCAAAGTTGCTCTTATGCCTCCTCCTCTATATGGCCTGGAGTTCGTCCTTTTTGGGGTGTTGTTAAAGAAAATTCTCAATGGTTGATAGGCTCAGGAGACAATATCTCTTTTTGGCATGATAATTTTACAGGGAGACCTACTGTCGATTATTTTGGTACCCATGATGGTCTGCAAGGGAACAAGGATTTGGTTTCTGCTTTTATTGTTGATGGTTTTTGGGTGCTTCCTGATCTATTTCAACTTCACTTTTCAGCTTTGTGTAATAAAATTGAGCAGGCCCCTCTTGCTACTAATGCTTCGATGGAGGACACTCTTATTTGGATGCCTTCGTCTACAAGAGATTTGACTGCAAAGCATGCTTACCAATTTCTACGGCATCCATCTCAGTCCATGCCTTGGGGTAAGTCCTTATGGTCTAGATTTATTTTGCCTAGAATGTCTCTTCATGCTTGGAAGGTTTTGAAAGGGAGAATAATTTGTGATGAGCTTCTACAACGTCGAGGAGTGGCTTGGGTTTTAAGATGTGAGCTTTGTGGTGCATGTATTGAGTCCCTGCAACATATTTTCTTGCATTATCCCTTTACAGCTGCTATATGGTCTTATTTCTTATCTCTTTTTGATCTGGGGGTTACTCATACAATTGTGGATTTGTTTCACAAAGGTCTGAGTATGGGACGTAGCTCACAGCTTAAAGAGCTTTGGTTGATCTGTTTTACATCGATTTTATGGTTTGTATGACATGCGAGGAATAAGACCAAATTTGACGGTAAGTCGTTTTCTGTGGCTTCAATTTGTCATCTCATTTTGGGGCACATTAGAGCGGCTAGTCAACTTGCAAATGGTCCAATGCATAATTCAGTTCAGGATTTACGAATAATAAAGAGTTTTGGTGCAAAGTGTCGATTGGGAAGAGCTCCAAGAGTTATTGAGGTTGTTTGGCATCCTCTAGTCATTGGGTGGGTGAAGATTAATTCGAATGGAGCTTGAAAGCATGCAGAGGGTGTTGGAGGTTTTGGTGCTGTTTTTCGTGACTTTAAAGGTCATGTTCTTGGTGCTTTTTCTTCCAACATTGACATTCCTAGTTCAGTAGCAGCAGAGGTGATGACAGTTATAGTTGTTATTGAGCTTGCTTGGGTATGAGACTAGAAGCACATTTGGTTAAAGGTGGACTCGTCGCTTGTGTTAAACTATCTACAGTCTCCTTTGCTTGTACCTTGGCATCTACGTGTCCGTTGGCTTAATTGTTTACGTTGCATATCAGAGATGACCTTTCGATCTTCTTATATTTTTCGTGAAGGGAATAAGATTACAGATGCTCTAGCTAATCACGGTACGTTATTAACACAGCTGGTTTGGTGGGATTCACCTCTTTTTATTTTGTCATATTGTAGTAGTGACATTATGGGTCTTCCCCAATTTCGATTTTCATAGTTTTGTTTCGTTGTTATTTTGTTATAAGAGGTTTTAGTCTAATCTTCATCTCTTGATGTTTCTCTCTTTTCTTTTTTAATACATAAGAGTGTTAGAGGCTCATTCCTCTCTCACTCGTCTTTCAGCAAAAAAAGATGCTCCTTCCTTACAAGAACGAGACCAAGAAAGAGACACATACGTACGTACTCTCGGGCTCTCGGCGATTGAATTCTAGAATTTCTTCGAACTGTTATACTTCTTCCTCCATTATTATTCCTTTGGGAGGCTAATTAAGTAGTAGTCATATACGTTAAGGAACAAAGCTAGCTAGAGATCGAAATATCTCTCTGACGACACGAGAGAGGTCTGGCCTGCCATGAAAACTCAATTATAGGAAAGGTGCATTGGCACGTAGCTAGATAGGTACCCAAATATGTAACTGATATCAATCAGTATGGTTGCTATCAGTATGAAATGGATCGATGACAGAGACTTCCCGACAGTCCAAACAATAAGCAAATAAAACAGCTTCAAGTGAATATATAAAAACTTAATTTTCACCAATAATCAATTATATATAACTCAATATCTCTATATATAACAAGATGCAGTCTTGTGATCCATCTAGAATACCATTATATATGCATATGACTTCAGTAAGATTTAGATTATTTTGAACACCTGGGCACACATGTAATTTGTCTGAACAGTTCCAGTTATGTTCTTACTATGGGATATATATCTCAACACTTACTAGGAGATTAATACTGATTACAGATACCCGCGATCAATCTACTGCTCTCTACGTATACATGTGAAGTAATTCCCTGCTCGTATCGATCCAAATATATTTCCATTGATAATTAGAGAATCTAATTTGAAGGTTTGTCTGTGTAAATATTTGATATATCAGCTGGCTTAAATATAAGATGTGGAAACATGCATCATAAAACCCGGTTTCTGTGGCCTTGCATGATTATTTAGTTTATTCTAGTTTCTATAATTGCATATACAAGTGATTTCTGCAGTCCCCCGGTGTATGATTATTCTATATTTCTATATAACAATTGGCCTCTCCTTTGCACCATTGAAGATCCTGTTTGGAGATTTCTCTACGTGTTCATGTACGTATCTAATTGTTTTTAAGTTGCTAATATTTATAGCTGTATATAAAAATAAGATCCCTATTCCAATATGAGTGGCTTATTCGTTTTTATATAGGGCTGCTGATTTGATTAAGTGGGAGCATTGATTTCAGTATGTTTTTTTTATTTTTTATAGAATTGATCTCAGTATGTACGTGTATGTTGTTGCATAGAAGATCGAAGAAACCATTTCCATAATATACGTTATATATCAGGGTCCGGTTACTATACACATTTGTATGATATACATCAAGCCGTGAGCCGTCTAATCGTTTAGCAATTTAAAATTCAAAATGATCGGACGGCTTACAGTTTGATGTATGCTATATACATATGTATAATAGAAAAGTCATATATATTGATGCCAACATAGAGCAAGGGAGACTGGAATTTTGTTTGAGCAAGTGAGTGAAACACGAGAGCAAAGAATTGATAGAAATGTCAGATCGATGTGTGAAGGTAATGGGATCCAACTTGATCTCAGATAATCCCAAATTAGATTCCCAAAATCGAAAAGTGAAACAACAAGAAAAGAAAGAAGTCGGTAACGCGTGCATTAACCAGTAGTGGAAGACTGGTGACCACTCTGAAAACGATAGTAATAATGTGACAAAACTGGGAAAACTAAGCTTTTTTCTCTACGTAATCTAGCTAAGCTCTCGTTTATTCTTTGGCGCCTACTGCTTCATTTCATACACTTGTCATCGCATTCGGGTGATGTGAATGGCTTCCTTCACAATCATGCAATACACGTCTTAATATGATCTTATCTCATCGTCTATACTATGCAAGTATATATCGTAAGCGGATCAACTTATTTTATGTTCTACATGATTAGCTAGATTGATCACGATTTCAACCTAATTAAGTGCTAATTATGTAAAGCACTTAATTAACAAAGTTGGTTGTTTCATCGATCAATGCTTCTTAGCTAGCTGGTAAACCTTTTTTTATTAACTAATTACACTATAAGTATGCATGTTCATCTTGTCATTAACTGAGTAAATTAAAAATTTCATGCTTAATTAATACTACGTTTGGATTGAGACCGGAGTTGCTTACTCCTCCGGTTAGGTATGTGAATCCGATGAAACACGTGTTTTAGAGTTGACAAGGTTGCTGTAGATGGTGCATACGTAAGAACCAAAATAGGATTCCATGGGGACACTGACCTAATTTCACCATTACAGGCAAGAAAAAGAACAAGCATCTAGGAGATAGAGTGGGCATAGGGCATGCATGCATTTAATATTTTTTTTTTTTAACTTTTTATTAATAACTCATACGCCCTATCTATGTTAATGAGGTTTAAACTCATGACCTCAAAGTTGTTAGTTGGACACCTTAACCAACCAAATCACGGCTCACCGACATGCATGCATGTAATTTTTTTTTAAAACTTTTTATTAATAACTCATACGCCCTACATATGTTAATGAGGTTTGAACTCATGACCTTAAAGTTATTAGTTGCACACCTTAACCAACCAAATCACGGCTCACCGACATGCATGCATGTAATTTATTAGTGCAACATTTTCACCAAAATTTGGTAGCTAGGTTTGGCTATGCTGTGTGTTGTCCTCTTCATCCATCTTAATATTCTTCCTCGTGTTCTAGTAGTTTTCTTGAAAAGAGTATTCATCTATGACTTTTTATTAGCTAGGTTTTCCAGTATGACTTTTCTCTGTTTAGTCTCATTTGTTTTCTTTTGATTTGTTTAGCTTTTCTTTAACTGAGGAGGAATTAGGCTCTTGCCCTCATATTCAGGCATATCATTCTCTTTATACTCCAGCTTAGAAGTCGTAGATGCTCTTATAATCCAAGTAAGTAGATTAGGAAGCATCTGGTTCTGGTAAGATAGCTTACACTGGGTGAAATTTGCTCTGTGTACGTTGTAGATGCTTTGGGGAGCTTATTACAAGTATTTTTCTTTGGCCTATGGATGCAAGACACTTTTGCGGTTAACATTTACATGGCCAAGAAAGCCCTTGATTACCATTTTGACAAGAAATTGAAGAGAGCCCCAACTAGCAGGGAAATACGAGGCCAGATGGAACCCTCGTATATAGAGTGGTGAGTCAAACTAAGTTCATTGTCGTTCAACAACAGCACACCTTTGAAATTTGTTGATGGAAAGCTAGGCTAGGATTCTATCAAATTCTGAGGTTGAGCTACGTTAGCTGAGTTCTAAAGTATTGAGCTTAAGGGAGTAGGTGGTGGTAGGCTAGTAGTCTAATCAATAGTACGTGAGAGAACAATGATCCGGTACCAATAATATCTTGTCAATTTCAAAGATCATGAATTTTCTTTATTTCTAAAGTTACAAAAGAGAAAACAAGTTTGTCTCAATAGTGAAAAAAATTGAGAAGAAATTATGTTATACGAAACTTATACATCAATACAATATAATACGTTGATTTTCATTTGAGAAACCTAATAATATTTTTTTTTTATATAAAGAAGGATCGGTGCGGCTGTTTTAAACCAAGAAACGGTAATTATTTTCTCAAAAAAAATATAAAATCACCACTTTGTGCCTGGGTCCTCAAGTTCCTCTCAAAAAAATAGACTTTGTTACTTTGAATTGAATCAAGGCGAAACATTGGAATTTATTGCCATATTTGCACCTTGAAAATTTCTTTTATTGGAGCCACAAACCTATAATTAAATCGCAAACGTTTACCCTTTTTCGGGGCAACTGAAATAAATATGTGTTATTAAAGTGCGAATGTTCATTTGTACAATTACGATTTTCCCTCCATTTCACCACAGAACTTCAAGGAATGCCATTCCCTTGAGTTCTTCTAGATAGAGACCAGTGAATGAATCATGGGAAGGTAGCAGACTCAAGGTTTCAGTTTAATTGCTGTGTCAGACCATTAATCTGAGGCAATGGAAAATACATATATATATATATACATATATGTATATGAATTGGGGTTTTGTATGATGTGAGAGGTCACTATAGAATTTTTCAGTTAGTGCATGCTTGTTTACAGAGCACTTGCCCATTCCATATTTTCCAGAAAGAGAGCCAAGTGGAGAGAAGAGAAGGATAACACCCTCCTCCTCCAAATATATTCCATCTAGAATCCAAGCTTGAAAGAGAAAACTAATCTCAAAACCCACCATTGATTTACAAAACCAAAAACAAACAACAAGAACCATCTTCTCTCTTCTCTCTCTCCCCCTGACCCATCAATCCGTATTCTATTCTATAAGCTCCAATTCCAAGTTCTCAACCACCCTCTTTCTTGTTCTCTATATTTGTTTTTGCATTTTGTCTACATTGGTTGGTCTTGGAAGATCAAATCTTTAGTATCTTTTTTTTTCTTCTTCTCAATTTGCTAAGGCTTTCTTGGAGTTGGTTGAAACTGGGAAGGGTCTTAGTCCAACACTCCAACTGGGTCTCTTGTTTATTTTTGCTTCAACTTGCTTGGGAAAATGGGTCTTGTATAATTCTTAAAACAACACAATGGATCTGGAGGGTGTGATCCGTACCCGTCCAAATAAGGTAAATAACCAAGTGGCAGTGTAGCAGTGTCTCTAGTTTATAACAAAAACTCTCAGCCTTTTAGTTTCTGATAGTGTCTTCAATTTTGTTGCAGAAGGATTCATGGAAGACAGTGTTGACTTTGGCTTATCAGAGCTTGGGAGTTGTTTATGGAGATTTGAGCACTTCCCCTTTATATGTCTACAAGAGCACTTTTGCAGAGGACATTCACCATTCAGAGACTAATGAGGAGATTTATGGTGTTCTGTCCTTTGTGTTCTGGACACTCACACTCATTCCTCTAGTGAAATATGTGTTTATTGTGCTTAGAGCTGATGACAATGGTGAAGGTGGGACTTTTGCTTTGTATTCATTACTGTCTCGGCATGCCCGAGTTAGCTCCTTGCCCAATTGCCAGCTTGCAGATGAGGAGCTATCAGAGTACCACAAAGATGGGATTGTTGCAAGTAACAGCTCTTTCGGGTCGAGTTTGAAGTCGACATTGGAGAAGCATAGAGTGCTGCAGAAGGTGTTGCTTGTTCTGGCTTTGATTGGGACTTGCATGGTTATTGGTGATGGGGTGCTCACACCAGCAATTTCTGGTACTTGGGATTATGTATGATTACTGTTGGTTTTTTGGATTTTTAAGTTGTGGAAATTGGGATTTTAGAATAATGAGAATTGCTTCTTGTGGCTGCAGTGTTTTCGGCTGTATCAGGATTGGAGCTTTCTATGTCGAAAGAGCAGCACCGGTGTAAGTTCTTCTCTATCAAAGCTTTCAATTGGATTAAACAACATTAGTGGTTTCAGTTTGTGGTTGCAATTATGAGGGATTTGGGTTGTGTGGTGGAGTTTCTCATCTATTTTGGCGTTTGGATAAGCTAGAACTTTTTTCAATTCCAGATTAGGAGCTCAAAGAATAGCTTAGGAAAGTGGAACTTTTTGGTAACCAGAATATAAGCTTTAATTTGATACCAGGACTATTTTGGCTACACTGTTCTTCACAGAATTTCTTTGCATCTATCCCAATCTTTTTTTTCCTGCAAAAATGCTATTAGCTGAGTCATTGTGAGGTATATGATCTTGCATTTAGTGCTTCATATTCATATCTTGCGTATTCCAAATTCCAGAGGCTTTTTCTTCCTTTCGGTTGCACAGATGTACTGACAAGCAAACAATACCAAATTCTAGAATTTGAAAACATTATTGTGGGACCTTTTACAAAGATTAAGACAAATTCTCCTGCTTTAAGTAAAGTCAAATCTCCATCAAGCTAATTAAATATAATTAGTATGATAGTGTGGAAGGCTATGTTGATTGTTCTCTCTTTATATAGAAGGAAAGCTGCAACATGTGGCTGAAAAATTAGAGTTTTGTTTCATGAATAGACCATTGAGGGGTAAAATGTTTCCCCTTTTGTAAAGTTGAGATGTTATAAGATGAAGATTAACATAATTTCTTTGCTACATGTTATAAAACAAAAATAAAAGAGTGGTCAACAGCAGACATCTTATACAATTTCATGCTTTAATTGGCTATAAAGTCATAATTAGACTTTTCAAGTTGATTTATTAGCTATGATTGGAGCCTCCTATCGGGATACATAATCCTGACTTAGATACCAAGCAAAAGACCAGCTGGTGTTTGTCTGAAACATTTGAATAACAGAAGAATAAATCACCATCTAGTTTCTATTTCAAGTGTCACTACTGTTGTAGTTTTCTAGAATTGATAAGTACCACTAGAGTTTAAGTTAGATGATCTCCTTCGCAGTCATTGTGGACTTTGGAAGATGTATATTTTGATAAGTACCAGCTATTCACTGTCCCTTTTGATGCCTATTATAACAGAGTTATATATACATATACTTACCCCATTTTACACGAGTGTTTGTCTTTCACAATTAGCATCATCTCAAAGTGGACTATTCTCTATAGCCTCTAAGGGAAGGTCCTGCACCAACTTTAATTGGGTGGTGTTTGCTATTCCTGGGCAGTGTTTCTCCACTAACAGTTCTTAAGGGATAATGAGTTACAAAAGGCTGTCTATACAAAAACAATTGTCTTATCATTGAAACCTTCAGCATCAAACAGAAAGTTTGGAGTCCAGTGCTGATGATTTATCTTTACATAAGAGCTTAACAAATGACATTTCTTTATTATTCCTAGGAATATTCTTTTCATTAGACTGTAAATTAAATTTTAGTTTTCAGTTCATATGTATTCTATATCATACATAAGCCTTTTCTGGAAAGATACTTTCATAGCTTCTACATCAGAGTTAATACTGGGCTGATTATGAATTCTACATCAGAGTCAACGCTTTGGATGATTAACTGGTGGAAGACGAGAGAGAGGGGGGTTTAGAGTTTAAGTGTTTTGATTCTCTTGTATAGCTTATTATGAATTCTTACTTGGGAATCAACATAACTTTTGGTTTCGAGTTTATTGTGCACTTCCTAATGGTTCATAGTATAATGCAGATGTTGAAGTCCCGGTTGCTTGTGTCATACTCATATTTCTATTTGCCATCCAACATTATGGGACCCACCGAGTAGGGTTCCTGTTTGCACCAGTTGTGATTGTTTGGCTTCTGTGCATCAGTTCCATTGGTTTGTACAACATATTCCATTGGAATCCCCATGTCTATCAAGCACTCTCTCCATACTACATGCACAAATTTCTTAAAAAGACCCGGAGAGGAGGTTGGATGTCCTTGGGGGGTATACTGTTGTGTATCACAGGTACAAGACTATGTGGAGTAAACATTCCTTTCATGAATCATTATTTTTTCTTCTCTAATTCTGTCCGGTTTATTTTCCAGGCTCAGAAGCAATGTTTGCTGATCTTGGGCACTTTTCACAGTTGTCAATCCAGGTATTTAATGTGAAGAAATTATATTGGTCAGGTGAAGATTTTCATCTGTACTAAGTAATAACGTTGTATCTTTCAGATTGCTTTCACCTTTGTGGTTTATCCATCATTGATTCTTGCATATATGGGCCAAGCCGCGTACCTCTCCAAGCATCATGTCATAGAAACTGACTACCGCATTGGATTCTATGAATCAGTACCTGGTAGGTGTTTACCAATACTTGCAGTTGTAACTTTGAATTGCAGATTGTGCTAACTAGATTCCTCTCCTTGTCTCAGAGAAGATAAGATGGCCTGTTTTAGCTATAGCCATACTTGCTGCAGTGGTGGGAAGCCAAGCCATTATAACCGGAACTTTCTCCATAATCAAACAATGTTCTGCTTTGGGTTGCTTTCCAAGGGTCAAAATCATTCACACATCATCTAAAATTCATGGTCAAATTTACATTCCAGAGATAAACTGGACTTTAATGTTGCTAACCTTGGCTGTTACCATCGGCTTTAGGGACACAAAATCCATGGGCAATGCATCAGGTACTCTCCACTTCAAGTTTGTTTTCATGTATGAGATTATTTATGTTTTGTGTTTGTGGTTGCCATTTATGCTTATTAGTTACCTGGTGCTATGAAAATTGAATCTGATGTGGTGAGGGGAGCACTTAAAGCTTTTCCTTTAATTTTTCCGGGAAATTGTTACATGTTTATGAGTCCTGAACATGAAGATTACGTGCTGAAACTTTACCTTCATTATGCAGGTTTGGCTGTTATAACTGTCATGCTAGTCACTACCTGCCTCATGTCCCTAGTCATAGTCTTGTGCTGGCACAAAAATATCTTCCTCGCAATTTGCTTCATATTATTCTTTGGCTCCATTGAGGCACTCTACTTCTCAGCATCCCTTATAAAGTTTCGCGAAGGGGCTTGGGTTCCCATTGCTCTATCATTAATCTTCTTAATGGTTATGTATGTTTGGCACTATGGTACGTTCAAGAAATATGAGTTCGATGTCCAAAATAAAGTCTCCATCAACTGGCTTCTCAGTTTAGGTCCTACTCTAGGCATTGTTCGTGTCCGGGGCATTGGCCTTATACATACAGAGCTTGTTTCTGGGATCCCGGCTATTTTCTCCCACTTTGTTACCAACCTCCCAGCTTTCCACCAGGTAGTAGTGTTCCTCTGCATCAAATCTGTCCCAGTCCCACATGTCAAACCTGATGAAAGGTTCTTAGTGGGACGAGTTGGTCCAAGGGAGTACCGGCTGTATAGATGTATAGCACGCTATGGTTATCGTGATGTTCACAAGGATGATATGGAGTTTGAAAAAGATCTTATTTGTAGTATTGCAGAATTCATTCGGTCCGACAAACCAGAATGTAGTGTCAAACTGGAAACATTGGAAGATGATGAGAAGTTAACAGTTGTTGGGACTTCATCATCAAATTTAGATGGAGTGAGATTGTCTGTTGATGAGGCAGATTTCTCGGAAATAGCAAGCACCTCAGAGTTGATAGAAATAAGGCCTACTACAGAAAAGGTGAGGAAGAGGGTGAGGTTTGTGGTGCCAGAGACTCCACAAATTGATAGGGATACAGTGGATGAGTTGCAGGAACTGATGGAAGCAAGGGAGGCAGGAATGGCATTTATATTAGGCCACTCATATGTGAAGGCAAAGAGAGGCTCGAGTTTGATGAAGAAGCTAGTGATCAATTTTGGGTATGACTTCTTGAGGAGAAATTTTAGGGGACCGACTTATGCTTTAAGCATTCCTCATGCATCTACTCTAGAGGTGGGGATGGTCTACCATGTTTAGTTCTCCTTACACGGTACAGCTTTGTGCTCAATGCTCTCTTTTCTTTTCTTATAGTTTTGATGTCACAGTCATATTGTATATGATAGATCATGGCATTTCTGTGCTGCCTTTTGCAATGTAAATTCTGGAACTCTTAAGCATGGAAGTGCTGATGGTTCTGAGGTTTGCCTTTGAGATAGTGCCATAGTGATGGCCCCGTTCCTATCTTCCCAAGTAAATAGAGGTAACATCAATAAGAGAATTGGGACAATTTTGCTGCAACATTATTAGGTAAAGCACAACTTGTTCCCTACTTTGTTTTTGGCTAGAATGCAGTGATCTTTGAATGGTGCGGAGTAGGGGCTGTTTGTATGGTTAGCAATGATTATAAACAAAGCTACAAAGACGTGATATTGATTATTGAGTGCAACATTTATGTGAAGACATCTTAATCATTAGATATTTAGATAGTGATAGAAGTTTAGGGATTTAGAAACATCATAGATACAGAAACAAATGTGATGATGATGTGATGTGATGGAAGCATCATTACTGATTATCATGGAGATTTAGGCATAATATCATCAGATGCAACTTAATGCACAAAGTTTTCGCATATGAACACAAGGTGTTTGATGAATTGGTTCCGGGACACGACTCATTTTCATTTCGATGTTAATCTTGTCACGCCTTATAGTGATAGACTTTGGTGTTTGATGAAATGATTTACAGACACAATCATTTACATTCACTTCCACAGGACCCTTATTATACCTCATAGTGATGAATTCCGGTAACACATAAGAAAGATAGTAAGAACAAAAAATGAACAAGAAAAAGAGGAACAAACCTCATTTTATTGACCATCAAAAGAAACAAAGATTCAAAGGAGATCAAAAACATTCCCACAATCATGAGATTAGTACCACTTTGATCTGGTATCACAGGGCAAATGGGATAGATCTAAGCTAACAGCACATGATAATAGATGAGAGATGTGGGTAAAGAAACAAAAAGACAACCACAAACAAAGGAAAAGAACTCTCAAATAATTGTAGTTTTAGTGTTTTACCTTGTTTTCTTTGTGATCTACACATCCTAAAGCCTACCAGCAAGTCTCACAATCCACAGCTGCCACAAACATCAACTGATTATTTTATTTTATTTTTTTATTTTTTTTTTTGTCTAGAATGAAATTAGAACAAGAATCCACAAAAACAACCCAATTGAAGCAAATCGAAACTAAGAGCCTCAACAGCTTGAGTAGAAAGTAGGGGAAGAGACAAACATCATATGATGATCAGATGATGCCATTGTTGTCCAAATTTAGGATGTAGGGGGAAGAGACATCCCACACCCTCATTATAAAATCACAATATTAACCCTGTTTAAGATAATTAATTTTTAAGATCAGTAAATGTAATTAGTCTTGATTAACACAAATTTTAGTGTGAAAAATATAAAAAAAAACATAGAATATGATTCCCTATGAGACCACAACCACTCTCTTTTGCACTATACTTTTTCTTTTTGCCTTGAACAGTGCTCCCACTGTTAACTACTAAAACCTTCCATTACACTACACCTTCTTGTCTGTTTTACCTTCTTTCCCTATTTCAGAAAAGGTTCATACTTGATTAACTTGCAGAAAAAGTTGCAGAACATTGTCTGTGGGGTCTCCTACTTAAATGGGTTTCCTTCAAGCTTAGAGCTTTCACATCTTCATGTGTGAGCATTCTGTTCTCTAATCAAGAACAGCAACAATGTTGAGGAAATGGGTTTCCTTGGTTCTGATCTTTGTGATTCTCTCTGGGGACTTTTCATCAGTTTCAGCCACACCTCCTCCTGCAAGTAAATTTCACATTTCTCCAACATTCTCTGTTTTCTGCTTTAAGTTTGTCATCTGCTTTTAATCACTGATCTTGTGTTTTCATATAAAAATGCAGGAATTGTAACTGGGATTGTCTCCAATGTGGTATCTACTCTTGTTAAATGGCTTTGGTCACTGAAATCCACCACTAAAACCAGCACAGGTATGTCTCTGAGCTTATCAAATTATACAATTGGCATTTGATATGAGATTGTCAATGTGGTGATCAGAGTGTTTATGCAATGGTGAGGTTAATGAGGTTTGATGGGTTTCATTCTCTCAGCAGTTTCTGGCCGTTCAATGGTGAAATTTGAGGGTGGATATACTGTAGATACGGTTTTCGATGGAAGCAAGCTTGGGATTGAACCCCACTCCATTGAAGTATCCCCAAGTGGAGACCTTCTGGTTTTGGATTCTGAGAATAGTAACATCTACAAGATTTCAACACCATTATCCAAATGTAAGTTGGTACTTGGGAGTACATTATTGATCTTGTTTGCTTTCCCAACAGGCCAAATACTAGTCCCATATTGGTTAGAGTTTGCTTTGGGTTGTGTTGCAAGACTTCAGAATTGTACTAGGGACGTTGTAATCTGATTCTTTTCTTGAGTTCAGGTTTTACATTATTCCAAGTTCGTACATAAAAAGTACTGTGGTGTTTTTATATGCTTTGTGCCTAGTCAAATGCATCTTTTTGAAGATTTCCGATGTACTTCCTTTTTCTTTTGGTCTGGGATCAAATGTTATTTTTTAATGACCAATTAAACTTCTTGTTCACACATCCTGTGTATTATTTTCTTAGGAACGATTTGAGGACTTTCTGTACTTTAACATGGGGAAACTTGATTCATCATACTTGATGCCTCAATGCCTCAATGCCTCAATGCCTCAATGCCTCAATGCCTCAATACCTTTAAGCTTCTTAAAGATAACATTTTCTTATCAGTGATCAGTTAACAAACCCCAACGCCATTTTAACAAGAACTATAACAGAACATTTCAGATTTTGTTTATTTAAGATGAGTGGATATGCAAATAGATTAGGTTTACACTTCAAATGTTCTCACTCCCTTCATTTCCCACTTGAATGCTTGCTTTTGAAGTTATGCTGAATGAACATGTGCTATGCAGATAGCCGGCCCAAGCTCATAGCTGGGTCACCTGAAGGCTACTCGGGGCATGTAGATGGAAGGACAAGAGAAGCAAGAATGAACCACCCCAAAGGAATGACTATGGATGACAGAGGAAACATCTATATTGCAGACACAATGAATATGGCTATCAGGAAGATAACTGATGCTGGTATGTAACTTTATGAGTTGATGTTTAAGAACTTATGGCTGTTAGGGCATAATCCTTTCTTCTATTTTCATTCAAAGAGAAGCTTACTTCAACATTGATGTGCTTTTAGATGATAGTTATTGATGTCATGCTTTCATTAGTATTTACAAACTTAAGCCACCCTCATAACCCATATTCTCTTATTCTAAAGTAAATGAAATTGTTGGATATGAATATTAAGTATACATTTCTACAGGGGTTACGACTATTGCCCCTTATTCTCTTATTCTAAGGTGAATGAAATAGTTGAACCAATTTGAATATCAAGTATACATTTCCACAGGGGTTACTACTATTGCTGGTGGAAAATGGGGCCGAGGAGGTGGTCATGTTGATGGTCCAAGTGAAGATGCAAAGTTTTCTAGTGATTTTGATGTGGTTTATATTGGAAGTAGCTGCTCTCTTTTGGTTATCGACAGAGGAAACCAGGCAATTCGGGAGATCCAACTCCACTATGATGACTGTGCTGACCACCATGATGGTAGTTTCCATTTAGGTATGACTCTCAGCCAGAATTTTGAACACTGTAATTCGCCTTCATGCTAATGCAGGGCCTTAAAATTTTTCCTCTGTAATTGTAGGAGTAGCAGTGCTGCTTGCAGCTGCATTCTTTGGTTACATGCTGGCATTATTGCAGCGTCGAGTGCAAGCAATATTTTCATCAAAAGATGTAAGTTATCACAGGTTATTTTTAATCTCTTATCTCCAAATGCTCCACATGATTCCTAAATATTATTTTAATTCTGCAGGATCAAACGACTGCTGCTATAAAGAGAGCTGCATCTATGACTCAGTACCAGATGCCTCCTAAATCTGTTAGGCCCCCTTTAATTCCCACTGAATATGAACCTGAAAAACCAGATGATGGCTTCTTTGGCTCACTTGGGAAGATGTTTCTCAACACTGGCTCATCTGTGGGTGAAATCGTTGGGGGATTGTTTACAGGTAGAAGAAAGTCCATCCATTATCAGATTCAACAGCAGTATCATCAAACTCAGAGAAGTTCAAATCCATGGCCTATGCAAGACAGCTTTGTGATTCCAGATGATGAGCCTCCTCCTCCATCCATAGAAACCAGAACCCCAACTCCAAAGAAAACCTACACTAAAGAACTGGAGAACCCCCGCCATTCTAAGCAAAGTCGAGCCTACTATAATTCATGGGATGGTGAATATAACCAACAGCAACAACATCAAATGCAAATGCAGATGCAGATGCAGCAGCAACAACAACAACACCAGATGCATTTGCAGATGCAGCGCCAGCAGCAACAACTGCAGCGCCAGCAGCAACAACTGCAGCAGCAACAGCAGCATCATCATAGGCATTACTCATCAAACCCAAAGACATACTACGAGAGGAGCAGTGAGACTAATGAGATTGTGTTTGGAGCGGTTCAAGAACAAGGTGGACGTCGTGAAGCTGTAGTGATAAAGGCTGTAGACTATTCAGACCCTACATATAATCACTACAACATTCGACCACGGAGTAGTTATACTGATTATAGTTCCCCTGGTTATTGAACAAAAGGATATCCTTCATGTTGTATGGGAGATGGGAAGATGAGATTTTGGGCTTTACTGTGTCTCATATTTACATGTTAGCTTTCCTAAGTAAGTTTTCAGTAGTTAGAAGGATGTACAAGTTAAATTTGGCAAGTTTTTCCTTTGTTTAGAATTCCAGAGAGGCAAGGTAGTGCTGATGTTATAGCTACTGAAACAAGAAATCTCATGGACATGTCAGTGCAAGTGTAAATCTATGATTGTATCAAACAGAGGGTCGTGCTAAGAAAACATTAGAATGTATAAACTCTATCTTCCGTTAACCTCATTACATACATCATCAACATCGATCTTTCACATAATTGTCTCAAATATGCAATATTTTAGTTTGACTGAATGTTTTGAACAAGAATTGTTGACTGAATCAAGGATGGCTTACCAAATTTCAAGATCAACTTGTATAATTGAATAAATGAAGACCAAAATCTATACTTCTTTCTATCTAATCATAATTCAATCAAAATGTTGGACACTTCGTGAAACGAAAACTATACTTTGTCAAGCTGGTTGACCTCTTCATCCATCTTTAGGAAAATTATGTTGTACGTTAATGTATGGCATACATACTTGTTTTTGCAGGCAAACTTTCCAAAGCAGCTCACCCCTGCTGCACATGATCTCCCCCTTTTTAGTTGTTTTTTTTCAGTTTGTATGCTATATTGCTATACCATCTTTATTCATCTGTTGCTTCTGTGAAAATGGTACCAGTTCATTTGATGATACTTGATGTCAAAATGGTCCTAGACTATGAATCAGAGGGCAGTGCTTTCAGAGGCACAATCACCTAATATTTGGACCATAATCGAAATTATAATGATCAAATATCTATCAACTATATTTTTTCTTTTTCATTCAACATTAATGGAAAAGAAAGATCAATGACCTACAGTTTCATCCAAAAAGCAATTATGAACAAGTTTAATTAGAATTCAAAGGTGTATATTCAAAGGTGTAGAGCACTCTCTATCTTGTATCAAAACAAAAGTATAAGCTTCTATATTGAAATGATGAAGAGATCAAAGAATATTACATGTGTACACAAATAAGTAACTTCCTCCTTATGACCGCCAAAACCACAAGGTAAAAAATTCAAACATTTTTCTTATTTTTGACCTAGTATATCACACTAGCTCCCAGCACACCATGGGCGAAAAGTTTGCAAGCAATTAACTAATTAAGCCTCAGTTGTGTGCTAGCTAGCTAGCTAGCTTCAACAACACCCAAAAGATTCACTAATGGCCTGCACCAGGACTCGGACCACTGCTCTTCACTCCCCAAAGGTTCAGAAGATCAAAAAAGCCTTGACCAATTAGTGCACCTCCTGGGCTTGGTACAGCCTTCCTGTGACCATTGTACTTGTGGTTGCTGTGCACCTCCTTGTGGTGGTGAAACTGATGAGGATGATGATGATGAATCTTCGAGCCATGCTGATGCATCGGCCGCGCTTCAATGGCGATACATAGCAAGATGAAGCTCAGAACAAGCACAGGAACAATAAAACGCTGCAGCTTTAGTACTCCGGCCATGATCGAATATCAAAGAATGAAGAGAAAATGTATATGGTTTCTTGGTAGCTAGCGAGGTTTAAGCTAAGTGGAATGTGTTGAATGAGTTTTGAGTTGTGAGACTGGGGTTAGAGAGAGTTTGGTATTTATAGCAAACGAGTATGGTAGGTTGAGCTAGGTATGCATGGTTTGACTAGGACTTCAATGGAGGAAAAAAAAGATTGAAAGCCGATTCAAAGATGTATATGGGTAAGAGGTTTCATGTGAGGAAGCAGGAAGGAAATTTACGGCATGGAGAAACATTCAACAAGCTTAAACATTCAATTTTGAAGAGGGAAAATCTGGCTAGCTCGATTCTGCTGGCTAACTTTTTCTTTGACCCAAATGGAGAAATTAAGCATCTATGAAGCTCATGCATATTCGTCGTTTTTGACTATTTAGTTGTTAATGTCTGCTTAGCTAAGTCTAGTTATACTCTATGATCAAGAAGACCATGCATGTATATGACTAAGAGTTTGATTGATTACCCAGAAACGAATTCGATACGTGAATTATTGAAAACTAAAATGATGAAATTGGAATTATGGGAATGGAAAATAGAGGAGTAAGGTCGACGTTGTATAAAATTGTAGACAAAAATGGACTGGATTATTCATTGACAATAGATGACATGACAAACAGAAAACGGGGAAATTTTTTAGTCAGAACCGGATCAATGTGACATTGGAGAAAAGTTCATTCCTAGAGTCAAAGTCAACAATGTGCTTCTTGTTCAAGAAAAAAAAAACAGAAAATTGATCCAGCTTCATGCGTCATGCCTTTTAGTCAACCTCTTTGCTTTGAAAAAAAACACAGAGAAGAACATTCCTTTGACAGAGATATATAGGTTAAGTTGTTAAGATGATACTGCTCGGGCCGGGTTTTAATTACAAGAAATAAATTGTTGCAAAACTGTAAAATATAGGTCTATTTTAGAGAGATTTGATACTCTGACACAATGCTACGTAATGAAAACATGTATAAATTTATGTAACTTTCTTTTTATAAATTGCATTCTATTGTTTTTGACCAATATATTAGCATGTATAGTAAACTCTTTCAACAAGATTGGTAGTGTGAAGATTTACCATTATTAAGACATGAGAATAACATTGATTTGTTAAAATAAAAAAAAGGCTCCCCAAAGAGTATGTGATGAAAGATAAGCTTCATCGGCAACCAAATTGTAAATTATTCTTTGTCATTTTCGTTTTCTAATTAACAGTCAATTAAAACCAGCCTAGCTTACAATAATCCTAATTAACTCGAACAGTAAAAACTAATCATTCTGAAAACCGTTACAGCTTTGCAGGGCTCAGCTAATAGGACTAACCCCCCAAACAAACTCATCGATAAACCACCAATTTGGACCGTTAAAGTAGAAACCGGTCACCGGATATTCAATGCTAGCTGTTCTGTTTCCGTTTCAAAAGGTCACAATTTACAACATGCACAAATCCGGAACGGATCGGAAGAGAAATGTGAGTTGGTTATACAAATACAACGACCTCTTACGTCCATGCCATTTGTATCTGGCAACACCCTCACTTTATCTCCAGCCAGATTTCCGTTACCAACTGAAACTCGAGGCTATTTTTCTCTCCTTAGTAACCTGCGAACTCCAGCGCTAATTCTTCACACTGAGAAAGAACAAGAGATAGAGAGAGAGAGATAGAAATTTACCTAGGGTTTCTATCCCTCCCTCTCTCTGTTTGTGTTTTCTCTCTCAAAATGTCTCCAACGACCTCATCAATGAAGGTTTCACCCCGAATAACCGGCATTTACGATGATGTCGTGTTCGCAAAGAGGGGGTGCTTATATTGGATCCCTGGCTTGAGATCAGACCACTCCTTCAGAAACAGATCTTGGGAGCGGATCCCGAGAGACCACCACGGATGTGGATTTCCGTGGTGGAACCGGAGCTGCAAGAAACTACGAAAGTGGTCCGAACGCATAGCGGGTCCGAAATGGAAGACATTCATCCGCCGGTTCAATAAGAAAAACAAAAGATCAGGATACAAGCGGTTTGGGAATAATAAGTTCAACAACTACGACCTAGCAAGTTACTCCCTCAACTTCGACGAAGGCCCAAGGCGGAGCAGTAATTTGGACGATGAGTACTACTTGTACAGGGGCTTCTCGTCTCCATACGCGGCCATCCCGGCACCGGCGAAGTCGTCCATGCCTTCCTTAAGCTTCACATGATGAGAGAGAAGATAGAGAATAGATTTATATTAACAGCGGCGGTTTAGTACGTCCTCCGGCTGTCGGTTGTGCCACGATAAACATGCGACGGAGGAAAGAATGGTGGCGGCTGACTACCTTTTTTTTCTTTTACGTGCGAACCGTTGTTTACATTGGTTGCCTTTATTGTTTCACTTGATTTCTCTGCTTAGCTCTGCTTCTGTTATGTGGGTAATAAGCAAACCTTTAAGCCTGTTGTATATAGCTTGAGGTGTAAGAAATGACAAAAGGCTAGGACAAACTAAGGTTGTTTATCGTACATACGGTAATGGATTTTACGTCGACGAATGTTACTCGATGGTGGTTCCATTCTTTGTTTTAACATTGTTGACGAGTTGTTCGCAACAATGAAGCTTTCAGAAATATGTAGTTTCCTGAGAGACTTGCATTCTTTATTGATATATGGGTTACGCAAGATTATGGTAATAATGAGTCTGCTAATAATTTACCATTGGTGATAATGAATATCGATTTGATCTAACAAATGAAGAGTAAATCGAACTTTCTACCATACACCGGTTTATGTCGTATGCCACGTTTTCCAACTAGTGGAGCAAATGACGAGGTTTTCAATCCTTGAACCCTACCCTTTGCAGCCTACATGAGGTAGCGCCACCCTCAAGTCATCTGATTATAGAACGTGAATATATTTATCTTTGTGTTGATCGGAAAGATAAAGATCTATTCATGTTTTATAAATTAGAAGGCTTATAACCCTATTTCCCATTCATCATTCCGTAGTGATCTATTCATGTTTTCTAATACTTCTGAAACGTTTAGCATTAATAGATTTATCCTTCTGCCATAGATATAGATGCATGGGTATATTCATGGCTGGCTATACCAAGGGTTTACGATTTGTTGTGTTTTGTTTTCTCTGTGTGTTTCCAACAATCCGAATTAATTGGTTTAGGAGTTTGCATAACCGGATCCAGTTTTAATATCTTTGGGTCGAATATTCGGTCCATCTAAATTTTTGAATTATTTTGGGCCGGTTTCAGTTTAGGCACATATTAGAAAAGCGTTTTTTCCATATCAATATCTTATTACAACCTATAAATTTGAACTTTAACTCTTCAAGTTCATAACTTAAAGTAACGTGATTACTCCTTTTGTACCATCTCAATATCTTATTACAAGATGAACACTCTATTTTTCTACTATTTTAGAATTTGCCTATAATCTATGCTCCTGTTTCCTTAGATTATAGGCTCGCTTTGTTAAGTGAGCTTGAATGGTTGTAATGAGGATGCTATCCTTTACAAATCGTTTGTTCTTATTTGCTTGCACTCAAGGCAGTATAATGAATTGCTTTGTAGTCTCTATTGTTTTTTATTAATCAGTAAACAACTTATACACTACAACGAGTCTGATGTGAGTCGAACTCACAACCTTCCACTTATAAGAGGAGACTTATGTCACTAGATCAAATGGTACTGGGGGTAACCTCTATCTTTGATCAATGAGATTTTTGAACTATTTATAAAAAATAAAAAAGAATAAAAAAAAGAATGTGGTATTAATGAGTCTTTGTAAGAATTTACCGTTGGTGATGATGAATATCGATTTGATCTAAGAAATGAAGAGTTAATCGAATGTAACCGAGTAAATTCAAGCAGTGGAGCAAATTCAAGCAGGGACAAAATGCAACTGAGTAGGAACGAGATGAGTATTGCCCTAGATGCTCCGGCATTTCATGTACATCGGCATCTCGGTTGGACTTGGCAATGCCTGGACTAACGCATTTTGGAAGCCATAGCCTGCCCCAACGCCTTGCTATGCAATCCAAAAGAACACAAATTACTCCCTACTTAACAAAGCATTCGGGATAAACCGATCTACACAAGGGACAACATCACTAGTGTATCTTATTTTAGCATAAGATTGAGGTCTTGGTGACCGTGTGCTACATTTTCCCATAGGAGGGCTTAAACAAAACAAGATCATTTTCCATATTCTCATATTCGAATGCAATCCCAAAATAAACAAGTAGCACTATTCGAATCTGTTTCTTTGAAAAAAGAGTTTTGGCACCTGCTAGTACTTAGTAGTTTGGAGCCAATTGACAACTCGTCTCCCAAAACAAAGTCACGGGTCCTGAATATTTGCAATTTTCACATTTCGTATGTTATTGGAACGATTACAATGTCCAAGCTTCTTCTCAACTTTGGCAGTTTTGTAGAAGTAGCGTCTGAATCCTCTCACAAGTAGTAGTCCTACTCCTACCCCTTCTAATAATGTACTTGAATTTGATCCCTAATGCTCATCACAACATGGGAGGTTATGTTTCTAACAACCTAAAGGTTTCAGTCAAATCACTCAAATGTCTTCAAAAGGTGCACATTTGCTCTAATATGCAAGTCAATGGGGAAACTTAAAGCACTTTTTTAAAAATTTGAGGGGAATTTGATTTCAACATGACCACATGGGAATGGGCAAAAAGAGACCCCATATTCCAGCCCATTTTTGAATAAAAGGTCTCATTTCACAAGAAGGAAAGATTCTGTTGTAACACAGCTTTCATGGATCCCACCATCATGATACTGCCCAAAAAGATCACTAGAACACACTTAGGTATGGCAACATATTAGATTGCATTCACCTTATCATTCCAAGATCAGTGGCTATAGCCAAGCTACCAAGATCAGAATTCAGAACACTCAGATTCATCAAGAGCCAAAAACAAAGTATGTAATTGACTTAGCTGACAACTAGGCCCTTGCAATGAATCATAAGAGTGGAAATGAGCAACCAGAAGAAAAAGGACAGGTCCAAGCTCAAAACCAGGAGAATCATTGCTGAACATTAGTATGGAACTATTGTTTTATCTCAAACACTATGCAAGTTTAACATGGATAATAATATTGGACAGAAGCATGGAGGACACAGATAAGGCCTCCAAATCTTTGCCCTTTCATAATAAGAACCTATCCACAATGTCACAGTGCTGAACAGAAATCTTCTGGCTGCAAACAATTTAAACCCATTTCATAGCATTACCCCATGTGATGAACTAGAAGAGGATTGGATTATCCAGTCAAGAAAATTGTTTGTAACCTTGAACTGAGGTCACCAAAAAAATATGCTCAAGTAATTGATGTGATCAGATTAATACATTTTTCTGTAGCACACAACAACGGCATAGCTAGAGAAACCATCATACAATGTCATTCCCTAAAATCAGAAAATGCCTTCTTCACACGACATAACATCTCGGTGTCGAAGGACAAGATATGTTACAACAACAGTCACGCACTAATGCCACACACCATTACTGAATTAGCATTGTAAAAAATTTTGGTAAAGGCAAAACTAGACTAAGGTGGAACAACCTTTGATCATTCTATTCAATTCAACCACGGATGGTAACAATAAGGAATTATACCTCTCTCGCTTCTTCTGTTCTTCTCATCCATGGCAATTCTGTATTAAGTGATAAAGGCATACCCGTCTGTGTATCTATTGAGCTCGAATACTTGCCCTTCTTAGACCATAGCCAGATCTTGGAAACAGAGTAGCTTTCACCTCTAGTCACACTACCAATCTTCTTCGCCTCTACATCACTATCAATTGAAGGATTACCACTGTGTTCCTCTTTTGTTAGCTTTATATTGCGGCCCTGTTGATCCTTTGATAAGGCAACCCGGAGTTCTGAATTATCAAGCACATACTGATACGATCCCATTGAATAGCATCTTCTCGCATCCAATGTACTGCTACTAGTCTCTCCTCCTGCGGTCTCCCCTACCTCAGCATCTACCTTTCTAAACTTGCCGAGTCTCACAGGCAAAACACCATTGTCAACAACAACTTCCTCAAGGTCCACCGTCTTTTGACTAGAAGTGAACCCATTCTCTCCATTACCGGGATACCCATCTTCTTCTCTGTAGTCATCAAAATCAAACATTGGGTTCTCAACCGAATACCCGGGAGAAAAGAGGGTACCCCTACAAAGAGGACATGTCGAATTCGACAGTAGCCAAGTATCTATACAGTTGATATGGAAAGCATGGCTGCACATAGGAAGCAATCTGAGCTTGTCCTTCTCAGTAAACTCACACAGACAAACAGCACAATCAAACGGCTCTTTCAAACCCACTATCTCCCTATACTGGAAAACAGGAAGAGCATCTATAAAAGCCTGATCCAGACCCGAATCATGAAGATGGAAGAGCTGCTGAAGCTGCCTCTGAAGAACATCAGCAGTGGAAATTTCTGGGTACCTATTATTAGTCTGAGAAGCAGCTGAAGACGGATGCTTTATAAGAAATCTAACAAGCAGATGAAGCAAACCAGAGATGAAGAACAACACAGCCAAAATCACAATGATGAAAAGCACAGCAGGACTGATCTTTGTACCAGATGATGAGGATGAAGGTGGTGATGGTAGTGAGGGATTGGATTCTCTGTAAAAGGTACCAGCATATGGTGGTGGGTAGCTCATATAACCATCATTAAGCTTGATTTGTTGCTGAACCCAAGACATCTTGAATTTGGTTTTCCCAAAAAAACCATCTAACACTATAACTCTTGTGTACTCAGAGATCAAACACAACAACAACCCAGTTCCACTATGCAGCTATTTGAGCTCAAATCAAGCACCTTTTCCTCCATATCCACTACTTAATAAAACACCAAATCTCTCCACAACTTTAATGCACATACAATTTCATAATCCATATGAAAAATTCAGCACAGTAAAAAACAAGAGCATACCTAACTTGATTCTGGGGTGTGCACCATTTGTGTTGCAGCAGAAAACCCTAAAGACTGAGTCACTGAAGCTTTGTGGGTGACTTGGTAAAAAGAAGAGCAAAGTTCATCCACTTGGGTTTGCTTCTGTTTTCTCTCTCTTGTCTGAAAGTGTCACTCTCTCTCTCTCTCTCTCTCTCTCTCTAGATTGAGTTTCTTGATGGAAACCAGAGAGACCAGAAGAGGTGACAGTGGCCAGAGTTCCTAAAGTACAAAAAGAGGCACTAAATATAGGCTCTCCACGTGCTCGAGGGAGCGCGTGGGAGTGATTTGGTCAACTGCTAGCGGACAAAGTTATGGGCTTGGAAGTTGGCCCGGGCCGGGTTGAAACCGGTGGATCCGGGTCTATTATTACGAACCAGGTGGTTCAGTTCTGTTTGGCACATCTACAGGTGGTTGGTTTTTTGAGAAATTAATAATAAATTTATTTTTTGGTATTATTAGAGATGTGATGTGATTTTGACACCGGATCTGATTTGCATTTCATTTTCAATAATTCCATACATTCCACAAGTTTATAGAAAAGGCGAAAATGAGGTAAGCAATTTTGAATGGTAAATCATAGTGTAAGTTTTCAACTTTGTATCATTATAGACCTGTAGTAAATTTATTTTGTTAAAAAAATGGTAGTTTGAGTCGTCGTATATTATCAGTTATCTTATGATATTTGAGTTCGTCCATACATTTGGTTACAATTATTATTATTATTATTTTTTAAACTTTTATTAATAACTCACACACCCTACATATGTCGTGAGGTTTGAACTTATGATCTCAAAGTTGTCAGTTAAACATTTTAACCAACCAGGCCACAACTCATTGACACAATTATATAACAAGTAATTCTTTTAAAAATACAATTTCGGTCTAAATACACGTACCTTTTTAAGTTGGTATATGATATTGTGTGTTTATTGTAGTTTCAGTTTGTTTATATACAAAACAGCTGATCTGTGACATTCCTTGGGAATCTAGGTAAAAGATATTACTTGTATTTGGGGCAACTGGGTGTGCCTTAAAGTACGATACATATGAATACTTAATCTTAAGCTTAAAGGCAATTAGGTATTTTAGGTGTGAGGGTTTACAATGACGATCACATATATATATTAGTTGGAAACTTATCAGAAGGGGAAGATTCTGGGTTGCAGTTAGGTGACTGAGACATGTATAAAATTGCCAATCATGTTAGGTTAGTGAACAACTGAGGGAATATAATCTAATTACAGTTTGATTAATATTCTAGCTCTGGAAAAGTATAGTCCTTCTTAAAACTGTTGCTTGCATCACCTGTGCTAAGGACAAGTTAACACCTTCTTTATACTCATAATCAGTCCATATAATCTGCCAATGGCATTGTTAGGAGAAAATTACATATTTCTAATTTTCTGTTGTATTCATGTACTTGCACTTCTGCAGGTAAAGGTGATTTCATTAATAATCTTCAAGAATCAATATGATCATATATGACTTTTGGTTCATTCTGTGGATTTAAATCGTTGACTTCGTGTTGCGTCGGTGACCTTTCAAATTGGAGGAAGGAAACATGCATTCTGGTGCTATAAGCTCTCATGATTTGTGGCTTGACTAGCAGCAGAGTTGTGGTATTGCTTCACTACCAGATTTGTGTTCAAAATCATGATTTTGTCTATTACCAACTTAGAAGCATGTTAGCACCAGAAATGGTATATTGGTGCTTGGAAAAATCCTTATCTTTTCATATCCACCATTTTAGCCAATTGGAAAAATACCAAAATTGTAGACTAGATAACCCATCAAACAAGCTAAAACTAGTACTGCCATGATGGTTTTCTCTCAGCTTTACAATGTTCTTGCTTCTAGACTTACTAGCTTTGATTCATTTTGTTTCCAAATATTAGTGATCTAGTATCTGCTGCTAGAAGATTTAGTACTTTAACAGAATTGTTCTAGCTACCAGCAAGTTCATTGATAAAGGCAAAAGTTTTGGTTCCTTTGGAAGAGTTTGAACTTTGAACCCTTGAGAGAGCGATCATCTCAAACGACGGCGGTCAAGAGATCCCAGCCGTACTAAGCCTCCAGCCGTGGTTGCTCTTTGCAGGGGAGAAGATTTCCAATAGAAGAAAATCAATGGTTCTTATTCCATCGACAACGAGATCCAATGACCGGGATCAAGAGATGGTAGCAAATCCGAACGACGCTCAGTTTGACAAGGTCGCTGCGCGCGATGGTAAGGGGCAAAAGGCTGAAGAGATGGTGGTCAACCTGCCAACGACGACGATTGAGGTGCCGGCGAAAGAAGACTGGCAGCCGCCAGACGAACTGATGAAGGCGCCGGCGTGGCCATGGATGTTGGCGGCTGATCAATCATGGGCCTCGTCAGGGATGATGACTGCGGTTGACGAGAGGAGGAGCATACTTGCTAGGATTTGGGATTGGACTCAAGGTCTTGGGCGTGGGTTTGATCTCAAGCCCAAAAAAGGTAAATTTTGGAATTGGGCCTATGGGTCTAATTTCAATATGACTATGACTTAAGTCTCGGTGTTTGGAGAGCTTGACAGACTGAGCAAGCTAGCTGCAGCTAGATGAATTCATGAGACTTGCAGTACCGCAATTGAGCGCCTTGGCTCCAGTTTTTATGTTTTTTTGGTATCTTGTTTTGTATCTAGTTTAATCATCTGCTAAGCTCACTTGAATAAGTGAGCTAATTGTCTATTGTAATGGTGTTTTGATGTCATTCCCTTAAAAAAAAAAAAAAACTTTGAACCCTTGATCGACCTAGCCAAATCCTAATATACTAGCCCACCCTCCCTCACCACTTGCTGCGCGAACGGGAAGAAATGGGTAAAACTAATAGCAGCAGAGGAGAGAAAACTCAGTTCTTTAAAGACATGAGCTCGAAGGTGGTTGCATGGATATGCTTTAACTTACTGGATGGAAGTACAAAATATTCTTATGACAATATGCTATTAAGGTTCTAGTACATTAAAATACAGATATGGGAGAAAAGTGCTAATTTACTTTGCAAGTCTCTATATCAACAGGAAATCCAATTCAATTTTATAAGGAGATCACAACTTTTCAGTGTCATGATTCATACATCAATGAATGTGGATTTGTCTTCATCCTCTTTTATGTTGTTGATCATGGTAGCAACTTGTTTCATGCTCGGTCTAGCCTCTGGAGAACGGTTGACACACTTTATAGCCACCTGGAGCAAGTTCACCATCCTCTCCTCGCTTGCACATTCCGAATATAAGGACTTGTCGAAAACTTCTGCAGTCCATTCCTCTCTAACCACCGAGTGTACCCAAGATGTCAAGTCAACTCCATTGTGCTGCGCAAGTTTTCCTGTAAGTAGCTCAAGAAGAATCACACCAAATCCATAAATGTCTGCTTTAAACGTGGTAGAAGCACTAGTGGCAGCAGACACCTTCCCCGGCAACATTTCGTCATGATCATTTATCTCCATAAGACCATACTCGCTTATGCAAGGCTCCATGTTCTTGTTCAACAAGATGTTTGAAGATTTTAAGTTGCCATGAGCAATCCCATCTTTTTGGAGATCATCATGCATGAAAGCTAATGTGTCGGCAATGGTTGCTGCACAAGAAAGTCTGCTGGTCCAGTTAAAGGCTTTGCCCCCTTGGTTTCCTGATTCATACAATTACCACATCAGAATTCTGCAAACAATATAACTTGATAACCTCCTATACTAATTGAGTAATGTGACAGTGTTTCATTTGATTATTTCTATTATGTATACTTAACAAGATATTGTCATGCTATCAGTCTATCACATCGTTAAGTAACTAACATTTGGGAAAACTTTCTTCTCATTATGCATTTTTCAATATTTAGTATTCCCAATTTATGATAAAGCAAAAAACTTACCATGTATGAGCCTGAAAAGGCTTCCATTGTACTGATATTCATAGACCAGAAGTTTCTCTTGTTTAGAGGAGTAGAAGGCAAGAGCAGACACGACATTAGGGTGCTTGGCTTGGTCTAACCTCTGCATTCTCAGCTTGAAATCATTAGTTGAAATCGTCCAGTCTTTAATCCTTTTGACAACAAGGGTCGCCCCAAAATCAATGATGACCTTGTACAGGCTACCATACTTGCCTCTTCCAAGCATCTCAGCAGGAGCTTTAAGCAACTCCTCAAAGTTTAATCCATTGACCACAGGGCTGGAGAGGACTACAAGTGTGGTGGAGTTCATATTAGCAGTGCTCTCGGCTGAGAGAGTGACAGAATATTGTGATTTACTGATACCGCTTTTGAACTCAGTCGATGAAGCACTATATTTGCTGATCATGCTTTCATCAACCGATGCTACCTTGTTATTCACTGGTGCATCAACATCCTTATCATTTTTCTTTCTTCTTTTGCTGCATATCCTGGATATGAGTAACACTAGACAAATCAAGGCCAAAATACCATACCCCGAGTAGATGAGAACTTTGTTAGAGGTACCCTTTGAGTGCGGCTTGTCATCCGCTGCTGCTGTAGAAGAAGAAGAAGTTGCTGAACAGTTCTGTGGCAGTGGATCTCCACATAATCCAGGATTACCAAGGAAGCTGCTTGCAGAGAAATTGCCATTTGCATTGTGGATCGGACCATGCAAGTTATTGTTGGAGACATTGAAGGTATCAAAATGGTAGAAATCGAATTTCGGTAGCTCCCCAATAAGCTGGTTATTTTGAGCAAGGAAACCTGTAAGACCTGAAATTAAAGACAACTCAGGTAACGTGCCAGAGAAGTCATTGTTGGAAATGTCAAGCCTTCTCAGGTTGCTTAACGTGACAAGTGAATCAGGAAGGTTTCCTGAAAGCCGATTTCTGCTTACATTCAAGCGAGTGAGTTGCTGACAGTTCTGAATATCAGCTGAAATTTCTCCCTCAATGCTGTTTTCATTGAGGTCAAGAATGCTGAGAGAGGCAGCAACAGATTTCACATTGCAAAGGGTAGCAACATCAAGGGATCCAATGAGGCTTAGGTTGTTTAGAAAGAGTTCTGTGACACTAGTGTTTTGAGAATCACATGTTATACCTTTCCATTTGGGCTCGGTGCAGGGATCAGACAAGGAGCTCCAACCTAAAGCAAAGCCAGGTTGAGTAGCATGGTTTGAAAGTTTATCAAGGAAGGAGAGTAGTGAATCCCTGGTCTCATCATCCACTTTAGAACTAGTGCTGTGGAGGAAGAGAAACAATGAAAGGAAGATTACGCAGACGGAAATTTTGTTCATGTTGAATGATCTACGCATTTTTAGGTGTACACCATATGGCATATATGGGAAGTGTTCTTTAAGAAATGGTTGCAAGAGGAAGAAAACTTCAAAGCTGAGGTTAGTTATAACTGCCGATACTGGCCGACTCTACAATGAGACATTTGGATTCTTGTTGCTTACCTTGATGCTATATAACAGTTGGTGCGTAATAAGAAGCCATTGGAATTTGGCAAAAACTTATATGAATTTGCCGCCGGCAGCTTAATAATGGTTGGAAATGGTCTGTCACGTCGTTTTCCTTGAGGTCATGATGAAGTAAAATTACAGACGTTAACAATGATATTGATTGTGACAAGCCTTATAATCAAATTAACACCAAATTGATGAAGTTGATATTGTCAAAAACTCAAAATGTCATCTAGCATAATCAACATGGACGATTTGGTGTGGACATATGTAGAAAGAAGAATGTGAGGACCTGTACTATTTTGGGTCTCCATGCCATTACGCGGAGATGCATCTCCGTGTAATGGATGGAGACCTATCCTATGGTTGCGACCATTGAGTTACATGGTGGAGCAAATTGAAAAATGCAAAGTCATTTGGTATCGGCATGATCAGATGGTTGAGACATAGCTGCTTTGGCCCATCAAACAAGTTCTAGAGGAAATTCTACAATGCCATAGAATACAGCTGTACAACAACGTAAAATGCAAAGTCATTCAGGGTCCTAATAAGAGGGATTTGCAATTTTTTTAATCGACAGACATTAATCAAGTCTCAATTAGATTTCATATTCTATGTATAACTATTGGTATTATCATTCCCTATCAATAAGCTTCATCATAGACTCAAAGTGACTGCATCGTTGGCTTGATGGAACATTGGATTTCACAAAACTGAAAGCATAAGACAAAGAGAGCCATATTTTTCTGAAACAGATTCGCGTCCTTGTGTGTGCTCACATGCTTCTCATTCGGCTCAGATCTCAATAGACAATCTGATGATGCCAAACTTGTTAATATATAGATTATAGAGTTGTATATATGTCACCTTTCATTTGATTTCCTGCCTGCCTGTATATGTGTACACACTCACATATACTACTGCAACATGAAGATTTGTTCCGACTCTCTGGCCTGAAGCTGTAATTTGAAGAATAGAAATTGAGAGGAAAGGCTTTTGGCTGCACAAAGTTAATTTCAAATGAGTTATGTATGCGGACTCTTAGACTAGAATTCAGAGCTGTGTGAAAGGGCAAGAATGAATTCCAAATCTACTAGTTCTAACATTTTATATATATGATCCAGTTTGCCTGCATTAGCAAATTCTGGGTATGCAACGTTAAAACAAGACATTTGGGATTCGACAACGAGTGGATTAAAAAAATCGGCCAAATTAATTCTGTTGAATGAGGCAACTCGAAGTAAGATCAGTTCTCATTAATTACCTCATGATGTGAACATCCTTGAAGTGCTTCACATGTTCTATGATAACTGCTAGCTAGCTAGTCTAGGCTGCAAGAAGTAGTACATGGAAGCTATGAAACCTAATAGATGCCGGTCACTATCTAATGTGAGGTACATCAGGACCAGGCAAAGCCTGTACAAGGGAAACAAGAATTCTTCAAATTAGAAACATCAGGATTAAGAAAGAAGTAGTAACTTACTGTTTACCTTTAACAATATAGAGAATCCTTTGCTGATGTAAAAGAAACCAAAGCCAAATAGTTTGACAAGATATGCATGCAACACTGGAAGGAGTCTCATTTCCAATATATTTAGGATCTTTCATGCATCCATGAATGTTCTTCAATAGCGGCAGTGGCTGGACAGAGGCAGACTTAAATGATTGAATCATGATACATAAGTTCCATAATAGCATCAGCAAGCTTTCGATCCATTCTCCGAAGCAACTGACTGTTTTCTCCACAGGAGTATGACTGTATGAGTATGGAATCATGTTCAGCGATTGCTACAGCAACAAACATGTACTTAACAGCCAAAAGTAGGATGAATCCGCCTGAAGCATAATAATTCCAGAGATATATAGCCAATATATTGGTCTGCATGATTCAAAGTTTAAGCACAAGAAAGCATTTTATAGTGAAGCACACATTGGACAACATTATGGGTTGATGATGATAACATCCAGGGCATACATGCCAGAACTGCATATTACGAACACTTATTTTGACAGATTCATAACAGCCAACACTCAGCTTTCAAATGTTTCCTAGAAATATCAGCATCTATTCAAGCACATTCTTTTTTTGTCACCTTGCAGACCTAGAAGAAAGGGTGCATCCAAATTTTAACGACACCAGGGAATTCATTGTTGTAAAATTTATGATATAAAATGGTAGCAAACAGATATGGGGATGTTGAAGTGACGTACTTACTTGCACCTTTCATCCTGGTGTCAATTGGAAATCACAGCCTAGATAATTCAGGGTATTAACAATTGTTATACTATAACCACAAGAGCGATACAACTCATACAAGATCATATACAACCTGTTTACCGTAGTCGCTGATGTAGACCGAGAGCTCCAAGGATAAGGGATCTTCTATGCAGCACTCAGTTACCAAGTTCAGATGGAGAGAGACTCGTATTGGCGTCGTCTAGAGTGTGCATAGGGACCTCTTTATATACTGCACTTTGGATAGCTCAAACTCTGTCCATCAAAGAGTTTGAGTTCCATTAGAAAACAACAATATTAGTCCATCTCTATTATCTTGTTTAACAAGATAATTCTATTGTATTTCATTACTTATCTAACTATTTCATTTAGATAAATATATCATGATAATGTGTTTTTAATCCCACAATGTTTATTCTGCATATATTATGGAAGTTGTCATGCCTTTGGACTCAAAATGCTAAGTCCATTCCAACATTCTCCCACTTGGACTAGCATTAGAGTCTGTAACAAGAATCCATACTGAGTTCAGATATAACACTGTTCCTTTGTGCTCTTGAGATTAAAATTTCACATGTTTAATACAAACATCATCAGTCTGTCATCACAAAAGAGAAATGCCGGATCTCCAAAAAAATTGCATTCATTGAACACAGTAACTTAAAGACCACCAACACAACTCTAAATGTAATACATGACCAATTAGAGATGATAGAATTGCCAAAGTGTTTCCTCATGAACATGGTGATAATCAAACACTTAAGCAAAGTAGTCCATTCCTTGGTTCTGTATGCAAGAACCTCAACACAAACTTTCAAAGAAAGTTTTCTTGTGTTCCTTTAACATGCATAATGATGCAGCATATATATATATATATATATATATATATATATATATATAAGCAAAATCACTTATCACAATTCTTATGGCATGCTTAATGCTCATAACATGAATTTCAAAATTCAATAACCTTACTGTAATCAAAAGTCTGAACTTAATCATTTTAACAAGTGGCAGAATGCCAAGCTTTTAAGCTCAAGATATTTAGTCTATAAAACTAATAAACAATAAGCAGTGTAAACAATGCTCCCACTGTTCTCTAGCTATCTGAAAATCCATAATGGACTATAGTGAGAACCACAAAGTGTAAATAATCAAGTAATTCATGAATATACTCAATTCCAAAAGACATTATAGTAAATGACATGCATTTGAATTGTGAAATATTCTCCCCCTATATATATATATATATATATATATATATATATATAAAATATTCTCCCTCTATATATAATATATATAGAAAATATTTGTCTAAAATATTCTCCCCCTATATATAATCACAAACAAGACTATAATCCATATCAATTCATAATATATAGTTCATATACATTCAATACAAAACAATGCAGAATGTATATCAATTTAGATGATATTTTCCTTATGCATACTTTCTTTTCAATAACCTTGGCTACCTGTGTGGCAAAGCTTGGTCATTCCTTATTTTCCTTTAATGTCCTATCATGTGTGAAAATACGTTTTATAATCAAACAAGTCAATACCTGTATGGCAAAAAGAAAATGTCCAACTATACATCCTTATGCACTTCACACATGACATACAAAACCATAAAAATTACTTAGAATTACTTTGTTTAAAGCCATATGTGGATGATACGAAAGCATTCTAAACAACTTTATGCAAGTTTCCTGTTTTAGTGTCTGTATAACCAAATAGAGTATCATAAACAACTATGCTGTGTGCATTATGAAATTTAAAACACTCATTTTGATTCTAAAACAATGGCTGATTACCTTCGTTTTCATATCCATGAGATTTTCACCTCATAAGAAAACTCAGTCTTTTACTTATGTTATCTTTAGACATAAATTTTTCAACCAGGGAGAATTTATTTCAGTCATTTTATGTCCAAGAATCACATAAGCAATTACATGTTATGAAACATCATATAGTAGGTATAGGCAAACCAGAAACAATTCCATAAGAGTTCAGTAGCATACATAGACTACAAACACATTTCACTTAATTCAGAATCATCAACAATGGTTTTCCATCTCCTAAATCTATATTGATAAGTTTCATCTGGGCATCTATCCTAAAGCTTAAGTACCCCCCAGGAGAGTATCTAGGGTTCTTGCAATTGAATCGAAACAAAGTTCAATAAAATCTCAAAAACATGGACAGATGCATTCCAGGATGCTCATAGCGCTGCATAGCAGGTATCAATGCAACACATATATCAAATAAATCGAAGCAGACTTGTAAAACAAAATGGACAAGAGTGCTAAGAGCAGTCAACACATGTATGGTAATGAGAAAAGATCTAGGCAAATCAAATACATTTTATCAATTTTGTGATGTGCTGTGTAACCTGTATGTGCAAATTAAATGCATGTAAAGTTTAAACCTCCTGTGGGAGATACAGTCATGAAATTAATATGCACAACACAAGTTTCTTGATCTTATAACCTTTATAATCAATGAGAAATCCTAGTGGCAGTTTGTTGTGTGCAACATGTACCACAAAGACACCCCAAGGATCCAAGACCAAAGTTGGTTCCTGTAGTTCATCGAGCACAAGGCTTGAAGAACAAACCAACTATGCTTAAAGTAAAATTTAATGAAAATTTAACAAGATTCATTTTTGGGAGATATATTTTATCTTGTTAACTAAAATTTACACAAGCAAATTGTAACAAGTACACAATGATTATCAACATATGTAAGATATTCCAGATCATATAAAAGCGTTGAGGTAACATATCACTATAATCATTGACATATGATCATTACAGAATATCCTTATCTAAAATACCAAGGCAGCATGCTTTAATTAAGTTCATGTACATCCCAAATACATTTTAAGCATCACTTGATAACCAATTTTAAACATTTTCAAGAGTTCTTGAAAACATACCTTACTTCTGTTAAATCATGTCAGCAGTAGATGCATAGATACAATCCCATATAGTATCCAAGCAATTTCTGTTGTCTGATTTTAAAGAAAGCTCTATGCATGTCTCTTTTCTATGTTCTGTATAAAACCTTCAAATTTCACACAAGCAGCATTAATTCTTCACTTTATTATCCTTACAATCACATACTCATAAAGCTGGATTAGGTAAACATATTGGCATCTAAATATAGTACTGTCATTAGATGCCTGAAGTCCAAAACATTAACCTTTGTACATATTTAGATGAGTTTGATATTTGTTCCAATATCCAAATTGAAAATCATAATAATGACCAAGTAGGAACAATAATAGGCTATATCAAAAAACATGTATTTGCTTAAACAAATAGTTGGTTACTAGCTAGAAATTTAGCGTTATTGTCCAATCATCATGAGCATGCATGTTATATCTGCTAAAGATCAAGCAAGTATATTCGAGTTGGTTTACAATATGATTATTATTTTGCATACCAAAGATAGAACATGAATCCTTAGATAACCAATCAAAAACTGATACACACTCAATATCAATGGAGATGCAAAACAAGATTTTGATGCTAGCCAGCAATCATGTAAAGTACAGTAGCTATACACCAGCTTGATCCAAGTCAAAACTATTTACCTTTCCTGGAACAGTACTGAAGAATATGCTTATTATGAATGAATACAATATATACATAACTATTTATATTTTCAATTATCAAGGATATCAAGACAATCTTAAAGGCATATAAACGATAATCTAACATGTAGTACATGCAAGTGTATATATATAAGATTATCAGTAATGTGGGAAAAGAACAGTTAAGAGAAATGTTCTACTGTAGAAATCTTGTTTCTATCAAAATGAGGTGGTGTTGCTTGATACCAAAACATCTGAATTTTTCACAACTTAGTCTCCTGCCTACTATGGTCACATATATGGTCAACAATTCAATATGCACAAAATTGGGCAATCAAAACTGAAAAAACAAACAACTAAGCAATAATCTGCCTTCTATCAGAAAATCCAAAAACACTTATCCTTTCTCCATCAATTGAAGTTATCTAGAGTTCTAGACCACTCATTAGTCAAATAATAACTCAGAAGGTAATATAAAACTAACACACATTAAACATGTATATATATGTATATGGAACAGTTAAAGTAAAAGCCTGGAGAAATAACTAGCAGACTGAAAACCAGTTGGGAAATCTCATGAGTCATGACAAGTCTTTGTAATCTGCAATGTGGTCAATCTATTCTGAATGGCAATGACAGACTCTTGTAAGTAATATAAACAAAATACTAACAAGGAAAACCATCAATAACAATTGCCAAGACATTATAAAGGGAATACAACAGAGAGATTTTAGTTTCCTTATCCATCTCTTAATAGAAGTGTGTCTTGCAAATTATATCATGTAAACGTCTAACAAAAGAACAACCCAAAATAGACATTTACTCATATATACAATATACACACACAAATGTTTGAAGATGATCCTTAGTAGATACATCCAGAATGCAAATTTCCAGTAGGTAATAACATGAGTCGATGATTTTTCAATTACAATGGACAATTTCAAAAAATTTGATGCAGTCTAAAAAAATAGCCACACTTTCGTGAAAAGAAGATAAATTTGGTCTATAATCTAATGACTAACTTACCAAGCTTTCTTGTTAAGGCATTATTACGTCATTTATCAAGATGTCAATGAGTTCATCTTAACAGTCATATATAGTTTACAATTATACCAAAACAACAATACAGAGCATGCCACAGATATAAAACAAGTCATTGATCAATAGCTATTTATTGGACAGCAAGTATATGTAAGAACAATGACTATGAGCCACATTAACAAGAAAACCAATGCCTATCATTCCATATAGAAAACCAAATTTTTTTGAATTGCACAACGTAGGGCCACTACTGATCACTCATATGATAGGATCCCATATCATAAGCCCTTCCACTCCCTCAATCAAGGTTATGCAATTGAGCACTACTATGCTCAAAATCTGATATGTTCTGAACCAAAGATCATATTTCAAAATTACAGTTTAATAGCAATAACAATATCACTTTTATATGAAAGATGATGAATCTGATAGTTCCTACTATGTTTATATTACAACAAATTCAATAGCCAATGCTTATGCAGTAAAGCATAATCCACAAAACCAATTCCCAGAACTATTCTCATAAATCCTATAGAAACATCTCAGTCAACCATCCAGAAACAGTAAAACAAGAAACCATACACATATGTATCCATATGTATGTATGTGTGTGTGTATATTAATATGTAAGAATTTTTTTTGATTGAAAGACTGGCCATATGCCTATTCATAATCATATGAACTGAATTCCTTGAAATAAGAACATGTATTCAAAAGGACAATCATGATTTCAAAAAGCAACCATCGACATGCATATTCATGTACCTATCCATATATATGCTATCAGTATGCACGTTTGTAGCCTCATTGGTCATCACAAAAACCAAACCTGTGGATTGAAGCCTCTAATATCCTTACTGGACTCATCGCTAAATATCAGAATATCAAATTCCTCAACTCTAAAACCAGTCACACAGATAAAACAAATAGTTGTGCATATCGAATTGAACAGAAAATTCAATCAGTGAGTGCAATATGATGCTTCTCTGTCGTTTAAGAATTTTCTTGCTATCTTCTTCAGTTATCTTGCTATCACAAAACAACGAGTGTGTTTACCATATCATGAATGATGATAGCCAAATTTGATCTGCGGCGCTTGATCGCTTTAGGTTGACGGAGCGTCCGACACCCTCTTCCTCTTTTCCTTCCCAGTAACCGAGTAGAACCCTATTTAGTTTTCTCGCATCAGAAGAAAGACTGTGCATTAGAAACAATAAAATGCGAATTTGATCCCTAATTATTTTCCATTAAAAGAATGATCGACAATGAACCATACTGTAACTATCAATTTGAACAGAGTACCTTGAAATCAAGAAAATCATAGACCTTTTTCGCCAAAGCTAAGCCCCAGAACAGTTTTTCCAAAATGATCGTTGCTTCAACGATCGAGTTTCTCAACTTAAATAGGTTCCGTATAGTGATTTCGGGTCAAATAGGATCCGCGTGTTCTAATAAAACAGGTTTGGTACATGCTTTCGGGTCAAACAGCTTAAAAATCCTAGTTCTTCCTGTTTTACATTCTGTTCTTCAACTAGTTGCGGAAAAATTGTGAAGAAAACTTATGTAAATTTTGTGATCATATGTAAAATGATTTATGAAAGTGTTTTGGTGGCTCTGATACCACATGTTATACTATAACCACAAGAGCAAAACACTTAAGCATAAACACATATATAGATACAACTCATACAAGATCATATACAACCTGTTTACCGTAGTCGCTGATGTAGACCGAGAGCTCCAAGGATAAGGGATCTTCTATGTAGCACTCAGTTACCAAGCTCAGATGGAGAGAGACTCGTATTGGCGTCGTCTAGAGTGTGCATAGGGACCTCTTTATATACTGCACTTTGGATAGCTCAAACTCTGTCCATCAAAGAGTTTGAGTTCCATTAGAAAACAACAATATTAGTCCATCTCTATTATCTTGTTTAACAAGATAATTCTATTGTATTTCATTACTTATCTAACCATTTCATTTAGATAAATATATCATGATAATGTATTTTTAATCCCACAATGTTTATTCTGCATATATTATGGAAGTTGTCATGCCTTAGGACTCAAAATGCTAAGTCCATTCCAACAACAATTACTTAATTACACGAGTTCTTCGAGCGAGCCTATGTACAATCCTAACTCTAATGATCATTTTCTTGTCATTTGCATGTTTTTTTTTGGTTGTTTGAGAAATTCGCATGTTTAAGAGAGTTGAGATTTGAGAATAATCAACTGCAATACGTATCAATGAAGCTTCAAATAGCATATATATTGCCAATAGCAAGAACCTGCACAATGTTTTTTTTTTAAGTGATTAAGGGTCCATGATCAAAATATTTTCTCGAAGTGCAGCTGCATCTCTCTCTCTCTCTCTCTCTGGAAATGACATCGGTTACTATTGATGAAAATGTGGTGGAGCAAATCCTATCAATTCTGTCACCCAAATCCTATCCAAAAGGTGGTATGCTCTGATCAGCAGTCCAAGGTTCGTATCTGAGCACCTCCACAATTCCATGCACAACAATCCCTCCCCTAGTGAAATACATTTAACTGAGGAGCAGACTTCGTATACTATCACGCGTACGGATGCAAGTATTATAGTAGGGTTTAGGGTTATGGGATCATTTGTGTAGCTCGATCAAGTTCATACTGGTGATTGGGGATTTGGATATGATTCATACTTCAACGTATACAAAGTTTTTATCATTGGATTTGCTTCTCTTGAAGAGGAATCTGGTAGGGCATTTGAGATTCCTACTCCTCCCAAAGCAGCTGCCTACACTTTGGGTACTGATCATTCTTGGAGAGAGATCAAGACTGATTCATTAGAAACAGAAACAACTATTTTTCAGCCCAACGAATTCCTTATGCATTTGAAGGACATGTCTTTTTGGCATGGAGATGAGCAACACAAGGAAATGAATGTCAATGATTCTTGGGGAACAAGTCAGGGTATGTTCTTGCCAATGGGCCTCATTACTATTTACTTGTCTGGCATAGACCCAAGGCCCAAGAGAACCCCAAAAAACAGCAAGGAAAGACTGGCCCAAAGGCTCCAAGATTAAACGACGTCGTTTCACCTGTTTCGCTCCATATATAAACCTTCCCGGCGGTGAAGAAAACTGAAAAATCAAAATCAGCAATTATCGAAATGGGAGTCCACGGCCTCTGGGAACTACTCGCCCCCGTCGGCCGCCGCGTCTCCGTCGAGACCTTAGCCGGAAGAAGACTCGCCATCGGTAAACACCTCGAAAACCCTAACCCGATCCGCACCGTTTCAACTTCCAACACTAAACCATTTCTCGTTGTTTATGAATTTCACAGACGCGAGCATATGGATGGTTCAGTTCATGAAGGCGATGCGCGACGAGAAGGGAGAGATGGTCCGCAACGCGCATTTGCTCGGATTCTTTCGCCGGATTTGCAAGCTGCTCTACCTGCGGACCAAGCCGGTGTTTGTCTTCGACGGCGGAACGCCGGCGCTCAAGCGCCGGACTGTGATCGCTCGCCGGAGACAGCGTGAGAATTCGCAGGCCAAGCTCCGCAAGACCGCCGAGAAGTTGCTTCTCAATCATGTAAGCAAGTTTTGTTTCGCTCTTGAACTCTGCTGCCTAATTCGATTGTTGAAAAGATAGTGCATTTGAGAATTTCGTACTCGAAGTTAAATTAGTTAGTTTACGAAAATTTTCGATATGTTTTAATAGCTTAAGTCGATGAGGCTGAAAGAATTGGCTGAGGATATTAAGAACCAGAGGCAGGAAGTTTCGGAGAAAGCTGGTGTTTCCGGGAGTAGTGATTTAGAAATGAATGATGCGGCGTTGAAGCGTTGCAATCAGGAAAAGCTGGATGAAATGTAAGCCGAGATTGAAGTTGGAGTTATTAATGTGTTAATTATAATGTGGTTAGATTTAGTTGTTTAGTCTGTATTTGGTCATAATTTCAGGTTGGCAGCGTCGATTGTGGCGGAGGAAGAAGGGGGTTTAACAAACAGTTTGCCAAGTACTTCCGGTGCTGTTCCTTGTGAGGAGGATGACGAAGAAGAAGATGAAGAGTTGATACTTGTAAGTTTTACCAGAGTTTGAAATCCTTGTTTCCTTTCCAGCTCAACAAATGGTTAACTTCAATCTTATATGTTAAAAACATGGACTTCCTGTTCGTGACTTATGCATCAGTTCCTTCGTGTTTATGAGTCTCTTTTACTGATGTTGAAATATTCTGTCTTTGTTGCTTATAATGCAGCCAGAAATGCATGGTGATGTTGATCCAGCTGTGTTAGCTGCTTTGCCTCCATCAATGCAACGTGGACTGCTTGCTCAGGTTAGCATCCATATTCCTTATTTTTGGTTTCAAAGAGTGAAGCCCAGAGAACTGATTAAGGGTTTTTGACCAGACAAATAAACGGGCGAATGATGCTAAGGGTAAGAGGATTATGTCAGATCCCACTGAGTTAGTGGGAATCAATTCAGAAAAATCTGATGCGGTATTGAGGAATGTTGATCAAGAAAAACTAGATGAAATGTAATTTCCTACAAGATCATTTAGTTCTTTAAGTATGTGATTGGATGACTATTGATATTTAATTTTTAATTTAGGATTGCAGCATCTATTGCGGCAGAGACAGATGCTAGTGTAACTAATAATGCATCGACATCAACTGCTGCTTCTCTCGTTGGTGAGGATGTCAATGAAGAGGAAGATGATGATGATGAAGAGATGATACTGGTATGTTTGTAGAGGTCAACACTATTATGTTTATAAACACTATTACTCAGGATGATTTTGAGTATTAAACATATTAAATTCTTGGAAATATGTGTATTATTGGCCTATACTCCATCAGGATAGCTTAATCAACACCAATACCTTGATTTAAAGATTATTCTTCTTTGGTCTGTGGGATCTAGTGCCTTAGCTTCAGTAATCATGAGTCTTCTTAATAAGGTTTGAGTAATATACGGTGAATTTATGTACCTCTAATCTATTGTAGCCAGCAATGCATGGTGATGTTGATCCAGCTGTATTGGCAGCATTGCCCCCATCGATGCAACTTGATCTACTTGTTCAAGTAAGCACTTAATATGAATGGCTATGGTTCTTTTTCAGTCATTCTTTTATCTGTTAATCTTCAAATATTTTTCTGATGCGATTTATTGGTATATATTTTCTTTTCCATAGATAAGAGAGAGATTGATGGCAGAAAACAGACAAAAGTATCAGAAGGTCAAAAAGGTGGGTTCCTATGGAAATGTTCATATCTATTCTTGATCTATAGTTTTATTTTGTAGAGTTAACAGCTAGATTACAAACACTTTTTGACCTTGAAAGAACTAATCCGTGTCTTCTTTATGTATATATTTTTTCTTTTCTTTGGAAGCATAATGTAGGATAGGAGACGAAACAATAGAATACAGGACTAGTTATCCCTTGGAATAACTTTATAATTGGTGTCACATAGGTTCTCTTTTTCTGAGGAATGCTTGATTGGTATTGAAATTGGAAGCACAAAGTTTTTGAAAATAAAGTATTCTAGTGGAACTCTGCTCTATGGCTTTTTCTTGAATGTATTCAAGGGATCATGACAAACATGTGTGACTTTTGCATTGGACTAGCAGTAACTTAAATAATAGAGTGAATAATGAGGAACTTTCATGATTGCCATATGTCTATGATATTCAGAAAATGAAGGAGGTCTTCTGAAATTATCTGCAAGCATTTTGTTTCTCGACATTCAACTTGGCATGATTATTGGCCTAGAACCAATGGAGGTAACAATTTAGTAAAAATTAACAAACTTGTATGTTCAGAAGACACATTTTGTAAATTCGTGAAGCTCTGGCATGCATTATTTGTATATATGTTGTGGGTGTTCATTTATATGGTTAGGTCATATAATGTATTACATATGCTTTAATTGGAGCCATTAATGATTAGTTGCCTACTTGCATTACACTATCACACCTATACTCTTGAGCTTGATGGATTTCTAAGTCTGGGTTTGTTCTCTTTGGTTTTTCTTACACATTAGGACCCTGAAAAGTTCTCCGAGCTACAAATTCAATCTTATCTTAAAACTGTTGCTTTCCGTCGCGAGATAGATCACGTGCAGAAAGCTGCTTCTGGAAGGGCGTTTAGTGGTGTCCAGACTTCACGGATAGCCTCGGAAAGCCACAGAGAGTTTATCTTTTCATCATCATTTACGGGTGATAAACAGTGAGTATTAGTTCTCTGTTATTGTTTGATTTTCCATGATTGTGAGTATTAACTTTGTGAGGTATAATGGTTAAATGGTTCAGAGTGCTTGCAGCTGCAAGAGCTGAGAGAAGTGGAGACAAGCAGCAAGCACCGAAAGAACATTCTTCTAATGTCAAGAATAGTGTTCTGTCTACTGATAATGTGACTGGATCAACCCCTGAAGAATCCCGAAGGGTTTTTGATGACAACATTGAGACATATTTGGATGAAAGGGGCAATGTTAGAGTTAGTAGAGTAAGAGCTATGGGGATCCGCATGACCCGTGATTTACAAAGGAACTTGGATCTGATGAAAGAGATGGAACAGGAGAAAACCAATGGAAACAAGATAATTGATGCGGGGAACATGCTCACTAGCAATAACATTGGCAGCATTTTAAGGACCCCTGGTAATGAAACTCTTGTAGAAACATCCCCTGGTGATAATGGGAATTTTGATAACACTGGTGTGCCAAAAAGTCATCCTGGTCAAAACAAGGTTGGGGAATCCTCACTTGGTGATAATAACTTGAATGAGAGAAATAATCATTGTGTTTCAAAGTTTGGTACTCCTATAGAGATATCCATTGAAGATGATGGTGATGCAAAGCCTTTTGATGCTGAAGATGATCTATTTGCTCGTTTAGTAGCAAGTAATCCTGTTACTATTTCTTCAGCTAATGATGCTCTAAAAAGACAATTTCCTGATTCTAATTCAGACTCTGACTGGGAGGAGGGGACCTTAAAAAGTAGTAGTGTTCCTGTTGATAGTGAATTGAAAATTAATTCCGCCGATTTGAAAGCCAATGATAGTGATGACAGTGAAGTGGAATGGGAAGAAGGATTTTCTGGAATTACTGAAAATACCTCATCTTACCCCGGCAGAGAAACAACCTCTAAAGGTTATATCGAAGAAGAAGCTGATTTGCAGGAAGCAATAAAGAGGAGTCTTGAGGATATAGGGTATGAGAAGTGTAGTCGTGCATCATCGGAACATGAATTGCTGAAACCTCTTGGAGAAAATGTTCAAAAAGCTAGTGAATGTATTGATAGAGAAACCAAGATGGTTGACCCAACTACCCAACAAAATAAATCTGTTGTTGATGGACTTGCAGAGCTAAACAGTATAAGATACTCGGGCTCTTCTTCAGAACAAATAACACAAGATGCAAGTGAAAGGGCCAATTTACATGGAGAAATGCAATTCACAGTATGTATTACTCCTTCAAGCACAAAGGAGGTCAATGCGATGAGGGAACAAGTCCTGGGTACATTAAATGAAGGTGGTGGCTTATCTGCTGTTTCTAATGTGCGTGAAAATATTAATGTTGATACTTTGTGTGGTGACGTTACTCATTGGGTTGATGATCAGAAGAATGATACTGAAATAGAATCGTCATGTCGTTTGGTTGAAATGGCGAACCCTTCTTCCATAGGTGAGTCAATGCCAAACAAGATGACAGAAGAATCTGGTGATTATAGAAATTGGGTTAAGGAAAAGAGTCGTGACAGTTTTCCTCAGGAAATTGATCAGAATTTGGACAAATCTCCTGTTAAGGGCATTGGTGATGCAGACATTGAAGTAACTGAAGCTAATTTGGAGGAGGAAATGCTAATTTTAGACCAAGAGTGTATGAATCTGGGAGATGAGCGAAGAAGGCTTGAACGTAATGTAGAATCTGTAAGCAGTGAGATGTACGCTGAATGTCAGGTAGCTGCTCAATATTTCTCAGTAGGCTTTTATCATCTTTCAAAATGCGTACCTGTCTATTAGGGGTTTTATTTTCTGATATTTTGTTTTTTTATTTTTTTATGTGTGTTTTCCTTGGAGGATTTATCCCTCTGTACTCTTATTGAGAATTGAAGGTGAAATCTTTTGTAATCACAGAACTTTATTGTTAGTTTTTTTTTTTGCAAATGGGAGCCACGTTGAGGCATTCATTTACTAAATTTTAGACCTTATCATTTGACGCAAAATGAATAAAATTTTTTCCAACTTATTGAACTTGCAGAACGCTTTTGAATTTTTTTTTTTTTTTCACCTGTGGATATGTAATTGCTGCAGCTATACACTTCTTAAGATGGTTGTCACAAATGGGAAAGGATAACATTTTGTTCTATCCCTTTTACTTGCGTAGTTGTTATTTGCTAGTCCTCAATGCTTTTTTCATCAGCATATTTCATTCTTCCTTGGAAACGACAGAGTTACTTGATATTTGTGTGTTTCTTACTTTTCGTAGGAGCTGTTGCAAATGTTTGGCATACCATACATTATTGCACCGATGGAAGCAGAAGCTCAATGTGCATATTTGGAACTCACAAACCTTGTTGACGGTGTTGTGACCGATGACTCCGACGTGTTCTTGTTTGGGGCACGGAGTGTTTACAAAAATATTTTTGATGATCGAAAATATGTTGAGACATATTTTATGAAGGTGTGGATCCTGTGAGCCAATTCGGCTTCTCTTATATTCTTTTTCTTAAAATTAATTGACAGATACCTCAATTCCGTTACTTCAGGAATATTTTCTGTTTCCAATTTTGCGCCTGCCATTCTGTTTCTTTGTCCAACCTTGTATGAATTAAAAGATGCAATGTATATAGCACACTTGGAAAGCTCGCCCTTGTTCACACTTTTTCTCATTTCAGGACATTGAAAGTGAGCTTGGCCTGACCAGAGAGAAGTTAATTCGTATGGCACTTCTTCTTGGGAGTGATTATACTGAAGGGGTTAGGTAAATGATTGCAGATCTTTTTCCTTTACTTCATAGGGAAGTTTTGTTGCCGTATTGTTTGTTTATGGATTCAGCTTTACAGAATATATTGGTTAAAAACAACAAATTCACATTCTGGGCAAACCTGTATACTTTGGGTGTTATACTTTATTTTTCAGATCATCAGAGCTTTCTATATCTGTTTTTTGCATTCTTGATCGTTCTCCATATGTTTAGTGATTTGAAGTCTTTTGGTTTCTTACGCAGCGGGATTGGCATTGTCAATGCTATTGAGGTTGTAAATGCATTTCCTGAGGAGGATGGCCTCCATACATTTCGGAATTGGATTGAATCGCCAGATCCTACCATTCTTGGTAAGCTGGATACAGAGTCTGCATCAAGTACAAGTAAAAGAGGGTCAAAACTCGGGAAGAATGATATGAAGACAAAGAGCGGTATGGATGAAGTCTCTCCACTTGAGAAAAGCAATTGTCAAGATCAAGAACACAAGCAGTCAGATGATCTGACTGAGGATGTGAAGAAAATTTTCATGGACAAGCATGTAATGAAGTTAACATGTTTTCGCTCTAGATTTATAATTTCTTCTCTGTTCTTTGTGTATATTTAAGTGGTTGTAAAGCATGACTGTCATATTTATTTTATTTTTTTGCAGAGAAAAGTGAGCAAAAATTGGCATATTCCCCTATCTTTTCCAAGTGAAGCAGTTACTTCTGCTTATACTTGTCCACAAGTGGACAAGTCAACTGAGCCTTTCACTTGGGGAAAGCCAGATCATTTGGTTCTTCGCAGGTAAGCTCTCTAATCCTTAGGTGTGAATTTCTTGAGTTTCAGCTTTTTAATAGTGTATCCTTTACTGTCAGTGCATCAGATCTGGAGAATGTTGTGTGTGATTGTGTAACACATGATATGATGATGGTGATATCATTGATTGGCTACCTAAATTTGTTTAAAAGGAAATACTTGATATAACTTTTTTGTATAAAAATTGAAGTTATGCTCATAGTGAAATTTGTCTCTTGATTGGAGGTTTCCTGCATCTCGCTTGGTGAAATATCACATGTTCTATCTCGAGCTGGGCTACTTTTAATAACACTAATACTTTAGGTTAGATAAATATCTTGCTACTTTCTAAGATGGATTTTCAGTTAAGGCACCATGTCAATGACGCTATAGTGGGTCAGGCCCATGGTGGTTCGAAGTTTGAAACCCGTTGAAGTACCTACCTAGTTATTTTCTGGAATCTCTTGTTTTCTAATGGTTGTGGGGTACAGCAGAAGACTCCAGTTTCAAATTGTCCAGCCTGCAAATATTGTCTAGTGTATTTCTGGCTACCTAAAATAAAAGTGACGAAAATTAAGGCACCTATTTACCCCAGCTCTAAAAGAGTAAGGCACAATGAACTGATCTGCTGCTGCAATGAAATTTATATAATTTCATGCAAATAAGTCCTTTAAACCTGCTTCGCTGATGCGGTCTTGAAACTGGTGCTTAATACTAAGGTACCATGAGGGGGCGCAAACCCGAGACCACTATGGAGAGAAACATGGGCCTAACCAGCTACTAACCATGGGTCACACTGAAGTGTGTCCCCAAATGATATGATGTTTTTATGTAGTGGTGGCTAGTTAGTCCAATCGTTCTCATCAGCTCTGTTTGCATGTAGATTATGCTGGGAAAAGTTTGGTTGGGTTAGCCAGAAGTCAGATGAACTGCTAGTCCCTGTTCTTAAAGAGTACAACAAACGTGAGGTTGGTTCTCTCTCTCTCTCTCTCTCTCTCTCTCTCTCTCTCTCACACACACACACACACACATTGTCGTGTTCTGAAACAGTCCCCATCACATTGTCATGTTATATTATTTTCATTGTGCAAGGAAGATGACATCTTTTTGTTACATGTTTGTCAAAGACTCAACTGCGGCTGGAAGCTTTTTACACGTTCAATGAAAGATTTGCGAAAATTCGAAGCAAGAGAATCAAGAAAGCTGTCAAAGGTATCACCGGAGATGAACCTTCGGAATTGATGAATGCTGCTGCAGAAGAAGGTTCTAATAGTAGAAAGAAGAGAAGTATAAATACTGATGAAGCTGGGATTGACAATTCAGATAAACTTTCAGTCAGAACAGAGAAAAGCACAGTTAGAAATCAGAGCAATTCTAAGGGGAAATCAACTCGTAAGCAGTCAAGTAAAAGGCAAACTGCCGAGGGCGGACAAACCAATAGAAAAACAGATGCAAATGAAAGAGGCAGAGGAAAAGGAAGAGGAAGAGGAAGAAGCAGGCTACTTGGAAGAGGAAAGAGAAAAGTAGATTCTAGCTCTCCAGAGTCTGAAAACACCTGTAATGATGGTGCAGAAGCTGATGAGTTGGAAATTCCTATGGCCACATTTGAAAGCTCAGAGGAAGTGCGTAGGGTAAGCTGGTTTTACTCCTTTTATATTTTAGTTTTCTAGTACAATAGAAGTATAGAACTATCTGACTGCTCAAGGAGTGGTTATTTTGAATTTTGAAAAGTACAAAGAATTTTATCATTGTAGTTTCCCTTGCTTTTGTTGTGCTCTTTGGCATTCTTTTGGTGAGGTTTTGGGTTATAGTGGCGATTAGTTGGTGTCTTTCATTAAGTTGATAGGAAAGCAATGTCATATCAGATACATGGAAGAATAACTGCAACAGCGTGTCTTGCATTGGGTTTAAAAAAAAATTTCTCCGCGAAAGCAGGAAAACAGCTGTTGACTAGGATTCTTAGACTGCTGCTCCTTTCATCCTCATGGCTATGCTAAATGTTTCAGGAAATCGTCATTGATTAGTATAATTAGTTGAGAAATATCAACAAGGGTAAGCTATTGAAAGCAATTTCTATCTCGTATGAATATAATTAATGTGTGATCGCGGTGTGACCATTTTTTAGGGATACCTAGGATATGCCATGTATCCTATTGATTCTTTTCTTTAGTTTGACTGTTTGGCTTTTCTTGGCATTCTCATTTGCAGTCTGGGCGGTTGCGGAGGCCTGTGAATTACAGATTCAATGACATGGAGATTGATGACCTGGATCACACTGAAAGCAGAGTCTCCGACATAGAGGCAGGGAAACAAGTTGTATTCAACGACGGCATATGTGATGAAGTTGTTTCAGTTGTCAATGAAAATAAACAGAAGAGTGCAGGGAAGTTGTCTCCAGAGGAGAACCACAGTAAACATTACCTTGAAGTAGGTGGTGGGTTCTGCCCCTCTGAAGATGAAACTAGTGAACCAGGTTTGAGCAATGTTGGTCAATATTTTCAGGCTGATGTTTCTGAAGGCAACATTCAAAGAATAGGGCGAATTAGTGGAGATGAAAATGAGAATGGTACTGACCGAGATGGAATTCATGATCGAGGTACAGCTACTACTGTATCGGGGAATGACGGCTTGTCTGATTTCTCTGGCTTCCTTGATGAAGGTGATCTTGGTCATATGTCAGTTCAATCCAATCTTCCCTCAAAAAGACCGTTAGTGGGATTACCAGGTAGTGGGAGGACATCTGCCTACGATTCCGAACAGAGCTTAGATCATTATATGAATAACGATCATTCCACGTCCACTGTGTCACCGCCGGAGAATCCCGTAGATAATTTTGGACAGTCACCTATCAGAGCTCTAAGTGCCATGCCATTTTTAAAGAAAAAGAGGAAGAGTTGAGGTTACATATTTTGTAAATGAAAATATCTGTCGTCTTTGAACTTCTTTTAGTACTGAATTACTGATGCTAAAATAGCCCAAAGAGAGTTCTGGGTAAAGTTTTCTCATATCAAGGACTAATTATCCAACAACTACGGGAGTGGTAGGGAGTATGAAGCGCTCTATCTGAATTAGTACGTAACACCTAACTAAATAGTAGATCACTCTCGACTAATTGCGTATGTTATCATCTATTCAACCAATCAGACTTGTATCAGAAACTGAGAAGAACTTACCCTTCTGTCTGGCAACAGTTGCCTTCCTTCAACAGTATAATGAAGCAACTGTACATTACATGCTAAAGGGTACGTACATATACATAATCAGTAACTGCATGCATTTCCCTGATCAGCCGAACGTCGCAACCCTACACCAAAAGGTACCATGAACATTATACAAACACCAACGTACATAGGGTTCCTCATCCACTCATTCAACAACATACATTTCAGGTTTGAAATCAGAAATTAATCTGAAGCTTGAATTATGGCCAACGAAAGCGGAAGCGGAAGCGGAAGCGGAATGATCACCATCATTTTGGCGTTGGTGGTTGCAGGTTGCGTCTTCTTCCTACCTCTGACGATGGGACCGGTCCAGCCACCGTCATATGCTGTGGTGATGATTCTCATTCCGGTCATTATTCTGGCCGTCTTTATCTTACTTCACCAGGCGTCCAAGTGACCCTGTGTGAGTTCATGCATTCTTCTACTTTTGCTGGACGTTAATGGATATTTTCATTGACGTAATAATGATGTAATAAACTCAGAGAGTATTGAATTAAGTTTGGATCACATTATTAATTACTATAGCTATTTGATTTAAATTACAAAGTCATGTGCATGTGTGTTCTTTACGTACGATCATATTTTGTTTCATGGTTGAGATTTGAGTTGCATCTTATATCAAGCTAGATTTCATTTCCAAAGAAGTTCGATCAAGGTAACCTAGCTATTGCTCGTGTTTAGAAAGTAAATTGGAAATTGTTTGTTCTTCAACATCTAAAAGAGTAAAAGTTATACAAAAATTGATTTTTTTTTTTTTTTTTTTTTTGCCCTTTTGAGAATTGATATGCTTAACCGATGATATACCTGCTGAACTCATAAAAAACCTCATTTTGCAAAAAATCTGCAACATAAATAGTTCTTAAATAGCATGAACTTGGAAATAGAGCTGTTTCAGTATCATATACTATATTACTATTGCTATGCCATATAATCATATATAGTTATATACTGCATGCTGCCAGCTAAGTTTTTTTTTATGGTCTTCGTTTAATAATTTTTTAAATACTACAAAGAAAAAGAGGGAAGCAATCATGGGAGCTTGATAGTAACATGAAGTTGCCAAGTTAATTAAGAGAAAATTTGTTGGGTCCAGGTTAAACTTTTCTGTTGTACTCGGCACTAATCCTAAATGGAATCCATACATGAACTCCAATCATTTTTCAGGGACAGAACAACACCAAAATATTCTCTTTCTTTTGGTTTATACATATTTCACTGAAAGAAGGGGAGAGTTTGAAGAAAGCATAGAAATGGTGTCCTGTACATGGAGTGATGTGCTACCTTTTGCAGCTATGGTAATTGTGCAGTTCACAGACATAGGACAATCAACTATCAACAAAGCAGCCATGTCAAAAGGAGTGAGCAGTTATGTTTTAGTGGCTTACTCGAATGCGCTTGGTACCATCTTTCTTCTTCCTTGTTTCATCCTACTGTAAGCCGTATATAAACTTCTCATATCTTACTCGAATTGCTGGATACTTCATGTGCTAAAGGAAACTACTTCTCTGCAGAAATAAGGTTTCTCTTACCTTCTCACTCCTTGGTGGCCAATTCCTTCTGGGCATAATCGGGTACGTGTTATATAGACTAGGTTTTTTCTGTTCTATGATATGGAGCTATATATCTTCTGCTACTTAGACAAAAATTTGGTGTGTGCAGGAGTTCGAGTTTGTTATTAGCATATAATGGCGTCAACTACAGCTCACCAACACTTGCTTCAGCTATGGCAAATCTTATACCGATCTTTACTTTCATACTGGCAGTTATTTTCAGGTAGGAAGGGACAGTTTCCAGGTAGGAAGAGACAGTCGTATTAAGTGCAAGGCTTTCTTACAGCATAGTTCATTATATAATTTGCTAGTGATTGATCTGTTTCTAAATAACTAGGATGGAAAAGCTAGATTTGAGGAGGTCAAGCTGCCAAGCCAAAGTGTTAGGGACTATTGTATCAGTATCTGGAGCATTTGTAATAATTCTATACAAGGGATCAGTGATCTTTTCACCATCCAACTCTCCTGATCAGAACTTCATGATGATCTCACAGCAGTTAAAATGGGGGTTGGGAGGTCTTATGCTGGCAATGGTGTGCCTTCTGAATGCAACATGGGGCATTCTTCAGGTATTTGATATTCCAGTGCTAGCCCCCTTATTTAAAGTTTTAAACTACTACATCTTACAAAGAAAACTTTTGGAAATCAAAACATAACTTGCAATATAACTCTCTCTCTCTCTCTCTCTCTCTCTCTCTCTCTCTCTCTCTCTCTCTCAGACAGAAATGGTTAAGAACTGTCCATCTATGATTACCATACTCTTCTTCTACAACTTTTTTGTCACAATCCAGTGCACAATATTCTCTCTATTTATGGAGAGGAATCGGAATGCTTGGATAATAAGGCCTGACATTGAGATGATCTCCATTGTCTTCTCAGTAAGAAACCTGCCTACAGACCTTTCGTTCTGTTGCTATTTCAGTATCTTTAATATGCAAAGATTTCTATGAAGTTATGGATAGATAAGTGCTTATTTTGATTTTACTAATTTTAGGCTTTATTTGGGAGTATGTTCCATGTTGGTGTTCAAACCTGGTGCTTGCACCAAAAGGGACCTATCTTTGTAGCCATGTTTAGGCCCTTGGGAGTTGCCATTGCTGCAGTCATGGTAGTGATCTTCCTCGGCGAAGCACTTCACCTTGGCAGGTTTGGATTAATTTATATCTACCTAGACTGAGTTTAATCAACAGATAAGTGAGCTCAAAGTTCTAATGGTGGAAATTTATGTCTATGCATGGTAGTGTCATTGGATCTATCATTATTGCAGTTGGCTTCTATGCTATGATTTGGGCACAAGTCAAAGAAAAGAACACTACTCTTATGAAGGATGAAGTCCAAAACTTGGCACCATCATCCACCCAAAAGACCCCTCTTTTGCAATGCAAAACTTCAGGAGAAGATGTATAATCACAAAGAACTCAGCTTGTACAGTTCATTATGTATTGACAATCAAAAAAAAAAGTAGCTCTGAAAGTTATCCTCTCTATTTTCCTTGCTAGGAATTGTTTTTTTCCCCAATTATGTAATGATTAAGAAATTTAGTATTCGCATTTGACAGCACGGTTAAGTCTGTGGATTATAATTTCAAATGAGGATGTGCTTAGATGTGCTTAAGGAACCTCATTCTGAATTGGATCATTAATGAAATTAAGTTTGAGCTCTTTGCATCAAAATATTTTACTGTACCTTACTGAATCTTAAAACTTATATGCTAAAAGAAAGAAGAAACATCCAAAACTTGCAATAGAATAGGTTTAACATGACTGTGTACAGCAACTGCAACTTGGAGTGATTCAAGGTCTCCATTTAATTGTTTTTTAAGTTGTATAAAGACAATTATTGAAGCAATCATGGGACCTAATTGATAGTATCATTTAATACTTAATATTGGACCAAAGATTTTTCTATCACAAGTTGCCAAGTTAATTAGACAAAACTATGTATCCACTACACTATATGGCCTGCAATCATTTGTCAAGGATCAAATCTCATTTGCTTCTCGCATTGTAGAGACAAAACCAGAGATATTCTCTTTCATTTTCTCTACACATTTATATCGTAGTCGGATGTCGAAATAGGAAAGATGTACAGATATTCTGGTGACAAGAATTTGAACATGACAGATGAGGAGATCCCTTTTCCAATGTTTCGTAAGCTTGTGAATGATCAAGAGGTGTTGTAGAACTGTAGAAGTACATTGAGAGAAGAAAGAGGAGTTGAAAACGGATACATATGGCTCCTTGTACATGGGGTTCTGTACTGCCTTTTGTAGCCATGGTAATGGTGCAGTTCATAGATATAGGTGCAGCAACTATAAACAAAGCAGCCATGTCGAAAGGAATGAGCAGTTATGTCTTAGTTGTTTACTCTACTGCGCTTGCTACCGTCTTTCTCCTTCCTTGTTTCATCTTACAGTAAGCTCTATACAAAGTCCTCATAGCATATAACCGAATTGGTTTGAGGGTTGGATTGATACTGCTATATATGTACTAAAAATGAAACAATTTCCTATGCAGAAAGAAGATTTCACTTACTCCTTCACTGCTTGGTGGACAATTCCTTCTTGGCCTAATTGGGTACCTGTATATGGAATTTCTAGCTGTAGTATGATGTAGAGAAATTTTCGGCTACTAATAGATAGTTTGTGTCTGCAGGAGTTCAAACATGTTATTGGCATATAATGGCATCAACTTCAGCTCACCAACAGTTGCTTCAGCTATGGGAAACTGTATTCCAATTTTTACATTCATACTGGCAATCGTTTTCAGGTAGCTAAGAAGGTAAATCCTATTTACTGTATCGATGTTAATCTGGACTTAAAGTATGTAACTATGTATCATTGTTTAGTTAAGCTTGTGATATGTTTCTAAATTACTAGGATGGAAAAGCTGGATTTGAGGAGGTCAAGCTGTCAAGCCAAAGTGTTGGGGACTATTGTTTCAGTGTCTGGAGCATTTGTAGTAATACTATACAAGGGATCAGTAATCTTTTCACCATCCAACTCTCCTCACCAGAACTTCATGATGATCTTGCAGCAGTCAAATAAGTGGGTCACTGGAGGTCTTATGCTTGCAATGGCAAGCATTTTGAAGTCATCATGGAATATTCTTCAGGTATTTGAAGATCAACTAGTGCTCTAATTTCTGTGAACTACTTGATCTTTACATATAATTATTTAAGATGGAAACTTCTTCACTTGCATTATAACCAACTCCAAAACTAAGAAATCTGACCATGAGTTTATTTTTCTCTCTCAGACATCAATTGTTAAGAACTGTCCATCAATGATTACAGTACTCTTCTTCTACACCTTCTTTGTGACACTTCAATCTACAGTGTTCTCTCTATTTTTGGAAAGCAATCCAAATGCGTGGGTAATAAGGCCTGACATTGAGATGATTTCCATTGTCTTCTCAGTAAGAAGATCTACATATATATAAACCTCATATTATGTTGCTATTTCAGTATGTTTGATATGCAAATATTTTGTATGGGATTATGGATGTGTACTAAGTGCTGATATAGATTACAAATCTCAGGCTATATTTGGGAGTCTGTTCCATATTGGTATTGAAACTTGGTGCTTGCACCAAAAGGGCCCTGTCTTTGTAGCCATGTTCAGGCCCTTGGCAGTTGCCATTTCGGCAGTCATGGTAGTCATCTTCCTCGGCGAAGCACTTCATCTTGGCAGGTGTGTATGCTTTCTTATATCCAGTTCTTGATTAGTGTTTCATTAACATACAATAGTGAGCTAATAACTTAATGATTCTGGAAATTATGGCAGTGTGATTGGATCTGTCATGATTGCAATTGGGTTTTATGCTATGATGTGGGCACAAGTGAAAGAAAGTAGCTCCAGTGCTATAGAGAATGAAGTTCCAAACTTGGCAGCAACTCAAAAGACCCCTCTTTTGCAATGCAGCACCTCAGCAGAAGATGGTTGATAACCAAGAACGTTATGATGCATCAAGTGCCCTTTTTTTTTTTCTTTTGTTGGGTAAAGGGATACATAAAGTTTTCACTTCTCAGTTCTCACTTTGAAGGATTGCATTGTTTTCCCTTCTATATCAAATACTTCTGCATTGAGGTAAAGATAAAGCAATATGTGTAGTTATATATAAGCTATATGCCCCTAACGATGAGTTCGATTACTTCCGATGATGATACGTATATGAGTTCAATTCACCCCTCCTCTGTTCCACAATAGCTGCTAAAGTTGTATGCTCAAAATAGATAAAATGATTTAAAAATTTTACATTACAGGTTGTCGAATGCGAATGTTAAATTTAACGTCTATAAATTGTTACAAAAAAGAAGATGTGCTCAAGGAACTTCGGATCATTAATGAAAATATGTTTTGGCTTGAACTTGCAATTTGAACTCTTTTTTTTTTTTTTTTTTTTTTTTTGAAGAGGTCAATTTGAGCTCTTTGCATCAAAATATAATTACAAATTTACAGCAGTTAAAATCCCACGAGGAACAAGACAGCCCAGATGCTTTTCTTTATTTGGTTACATACCAAAACGACACTGGTTTCGGTCGTTACAGAATAATTTCTTTATTTGGTCACATACACCAAAACGACACTGGTTTAGGTTGTTACATTTTTGTACAGAAGAAGACATTTGACCTTTTCCGACACATGTCGAAGATAGAAAGCGACACTTTGAATTCTTTAGCTGACTCCTATCTAACTCATCCTATAATTTAGTCAGATCCCGCAGTTCAATGCAAACCAAGATGAACCTGAAATACGTCAAAGCCAGCAACACACTGCTTTAATTTCCTTGCAGATATTATCACAAATATATCTCAAATATGAGACTTGGGTCCTTCAAAGATTACCTCTTTTCCTTAAACCCTTTTAGATTTTGATCAAGGAGAAGATTACTGGGTTAGTTTCAGTTTTCCCATTGAAGATTTATTTCATTTTACAATTGTTTTTCTCTAAACAAGTTCCAAGTAGATATGCATGAAGCATGCGGTTGTGTAGATTTCAAGGTCAATAATGACGGGGTTATAGGTTATAATATGTCCATGTCCACTTTGATTCATGTCATCAACAGTAGTTTAATACATAGGGGGAGTAAGGACCTGTGAATGGACTATACCTTTTATAATTTTCTGTCTGGATTGTGATGCTTTGATTCTTTCTTGTTGGTAATCTATTTATTGCTTCTGGTTTTGAGACTTTGATTATGGCCCAATTTGTTGTATGTTAAGGAAATAAGTTGTTTATATCATTTATATGCAGATGGTTGACTGGCTGGTGTGCAACCGATGATCAAATCAGATTGATATAGCACACAGTCAATAGTTCAAGTTCTGTTCTCTTTCTCTTGATTTTGTTCTGTCTTTCTAATTTTCATAGAAGATATAGAGTAGGGAGTGTTCTGTGAGTGTGGAGAGAGAGTAAGAGATGGCAGTCGAATCTCGTATATGGGGCGCAGTGCCTTTTGCTGCCATGGTGTTGGTCGAGATTGCAGAAATTGGAGTATCAACGATTAGTAAAGCAGCCATGTCAAAAGGGATGAGCCATTTTGTTTTCATTGTTTACTATAATGCACTCGGTACTCTCCTGCTCTTCCCCTATTTCATCTTCCAAAGGTGGGCTGTCTGTTCCTTCATTTGTTGATTGTAGTTGCTATTTGAGTTAGGGTTTGTGTTATCTCAATGTGACAGTGACCACTAAGTATGAAGGTTTGATTGTTCCCTTGTGCAGAAACAAGAGAGCACCTTTGAGTTTCAAACTCATATGTAGATTCTTCCTGCTTGGCTTAATAGGGTAACCAGAATACTTACTATTGCTTCACATTCAATTGCTCATTGAAACTATTTGACTATATAAATGATGGAGAACTGAATTGCAATTGCAGGAGTTCAGGGAAAATTTTGTTCTTTGCTGGTGTCAAATACAGTTCACCTACTCTTTCAGCAGCACTGGCAAATCTTACCCCCATCTTCACTTTCTTGCTTGCCATAATTTTCAGGTACCTGGCTGCTCTACTGAGAATTACTGACACACTAGGAACAAAAATACTGCTGATTTATGTTTTCGTTACATTATTAAGTTCTTGGTAAACAGCTAGACTATTATGATGTTTTTGAGTTGGCTGAAAAATACTTGAACTTCAGGATGGAAAAGCTCGATTTAAGGCAAACAAGCGGTCAGGCCAAATCTTTGGGCACCATTATATCGGTTGGTGGGGCATTGATAGTGACCTTCTACAAGGGCCCTGCTGTTTTGATGGCTTCCTTAAAACATGCTGGCTTCAAAAACCAGCATATACATTCACAGCACTCAGCGTGGGTCTTTGGAGGTCTTTTACTTGCAATTCAATGTGTTGTCTCTTCATCATGGAATATTGCTCAGGTAAACAAAACAGAGTCCCACTACTGACCTCATACTTTGGTGCCTTAGAATCACTCTTGTAAGTTGTGCAATAAGTAGTGTACTGATTAGTGGTATCAAAACTGTTTTGACTAATCAGACAGCTACTGTCAAGGATTATCCAGAAGAAATGACCATAGTCTTCTTCTACACCCTCTTTTTGACAATTCAATGCTCAGTTATCTCACTATTTGTGGAATGGAAGAATCCAAGTGCATGGAAATTGGAGCCTGGAATTGAGATGGTTGCCATTGTCTATGCGGTGAGGAATAAAAAATCATCTGCCTTCATTTATCCTTTTAGGAACAACTATAATCTGGTGTTTTCATTATAGGCTATCTTTGTGAGTGTGTTCCGCATCGGTGTTCATGTTTGGTGCTTGCATAAGAAGGGGCCTGTTTATGTAGCCATGTTCAAGCCACTGGGAATTGCTATTGCAGTGGCAATGGTTGTTATTTTCCTTGGTGATACTCTATATCTTGGAAGGTATATATTTCTCTCTGCAGTTCTAGCTTCTCTTATGTTCTTCAAGTAAATTACTGAAGAGTAAATGTGGTATTCCACTTATTATTGCTTTCTTTCTGTGCAGTGTGATTGGATCTGTTGTAATTTCTCTTGGATTTTACACGGTGATATGGGCACAAATAAAAGAAAAGAAGACGGTGCTTGATAATGAAGTTCAAAGATCAGAATCATCCTTCCAAAGGGCTCCTCTTTTGCCAAGCAATGTAACCGAAGTATAAGAGACTTGTAAGTGAAAGTTGGAGCGTTACAGTACTAAAATTACAAGTATATTTGTCTGTGTATATACAGTTTATTGCCTGAACTGTTTTGGCATGATGAGTCAAGTCAGATTGAATTTTTAATGCTATATTGTTTGGGAGGTAATTTTTCTATGTCAATGTAAGTGACCGTCAGAAGGAAAGGAAGAGTATGGCCATTTCATTAAGATTTGAAATAACTATAAAACTATGCAAGTTGTCTGAAGGGCCCTGACTGCCAGAAGAAGAGGAAGAATATAACAATTTCATGTGATACACCAACCATTTTATCAATTAACATTTTAAATGACTATAAACTATGACCTCCAAAACTTAAACCAGAAAGAACAAAGAAGCTATAAACAAAGACCATATTGTTCTTCATGAGTTTATAAAGTTGTGCCTGTATCTGATTGTGAGAATGAGAAAGAGAAGAGATGGGATGGATGTCTGGTCACAACGGTGTTCTGCCATTCACCGCCATGATTATAGTGGAGTGCGTCAACGTGGGGTCAGGTGTCTTCTTTAAGGCAGCTGCCTCAAGAGGGTTGAGCTACTATGTTCTCATTGTCTACTCTCATGCAATTGCCACCATTGTCCTCCTCCCTCTGCCTTTCATCTTTCGCAGGTATATATAAATCTTGATTCCTCCTACAGTATTACTCTCTTCCTTGTCACTGCATACACTAACATTACGATGCTTCTTTGCATGTTTGATGTACAGAACCGGGCTTCCACCATTCAAGCTCTCTCTCATATTTAAACTCTTCCTCCTCGGGATAATCGGGTATGGTAGCGTGATTGTTATCATAGAAACAATGTAAAATGGCTATTCTTATTTTGTTATTTCATTTAAATTGGTTATTTATGTTTGATGAAGCAGGTTTTTGGGTAGTTTATGTGGATATAAAGGTATAGAATACAGTTCACCGACTCTTGCATGCTTCAGCTATTGGGAACCTCTCTCCAGCTTTTATCTTCATACTTGCCATAACCTTCAGGTTCATTTCCACTTATTTTCTTCAGCTTTGAATCTTTGATCACTACAAAATTTAATGTTTCCAGAGGTGAGTAGCATTCACAAATGATATCAACATCCAATAACATTTTCTCTTGATAATAGATGAGTTCTGGTAAATGAGGCATGCAATTTGCAAATGCTTTGAACTACACATTCCTTTCAGCTGTCAATTGTTACTAGTGTTTTCTACTCATTTTAGTCCATAAAACAAGAACACATACACGTTTTACAAAGTCAATTAATATTCAGCTTCTAGTGTTACACACAAGATCATTTCATTTTTTGGATCATAATAAGGTTACATATCCTGCATTTGTCTTATGGTGGACAGTATGGAAAAACTGAATTGGAGAAGCAGAAGCACTCAAGCCAAAGTGATGGGTACTCTAGTATCAATATCAGGTGCAATCGTAGTAGTGCTTTATAAAGGCCCAACAATTCTATCACCTACGACTCCATCCTTTCTCGGAATTTCAGAAACGGTGTGGGTAAACGGTGGCCTATTACTTACTCTTGGATACCTTCTCTTCTCTGCGTGGGCTATCCTGCAGGTATTTTGAACAACCTCACCACATGTTGCAAGTTCTTTGAAAAAATTAGCATTGGATTCTAATGTATGCATGTTTTGCTACAGACACTCATATCATGAAGACATACCCAGATGAGCTAGTTCTCGCCTTCCTATACAACTTGTGTGGGACAATTGTATCAGCACCAACATGTATCATAGTTGAAAAAAACTTGATTGCCTGGAAGCTAAAATCCGGTATACCATTGCTTGCCACTATATACTCGGACTATCCATTTATGTGTTAGCTTGATATACAATGTTGGCTAGAACATCTGTCCTGTGACAGCATAAGCTTTTGGCTTTAGGGGTCTGGTGGTTGTCTAATGCTTTAGTTTCTAGGGGTCCTTTGTTTTATCCTTTGTCATCCTAGTTCATATATGGGGAATGCATATGAAGGGTCCTGTCTATGTTGCAAGCTTCAAACCATTATCAATTGTTATTGCTGCTGCTTCAAGTTTCATCTTCCTTGGTGATGTTCCCTATCTCGGCAGGTCTATCTCTCATGCTCTCTCTCTCATTCTGTTATTAAATTTTCAAGAGGTTCATGGCCTAATCTCCTTCAAGAAGAAACCAAAAAAAAATAAATAAATAAAAGTAACTAATCTTTGCTTCTCTGTTCTGTGTTTTACTAACAGTAAATCCTAAATTTGCTGTATTGTTGGAGCTATAGTGCTCTCTATAGGGTTTTATGTATGGGGCAAGGCAAAAGAAGAAATTTTGAGTGAAGACTGTACTGGTAAGACACCTTTGATAGGCTACAAATCGATTGAATATATGTAACACTGTAAGCTGAAATAGTAGCTGATTAAATTTCCAGTACATACGTACACCTCAAGAACTGAATAACAAAAATATGTTTAATACCCATTGCTACTGAAATTTTCAGACTTTTTCCTCAATTGGGTGCAAAGCCATGTATGTAATTAACTCTCAAGTTGCCAAGATATGCAATAGACTGAGTAAACAATCTTCAAGTGTTCCTTTGTACCAAAAGTTGAACTTCCCTGAGGAAATTTTTTGTCTTTTGAAGTCTGAATTTATGGTATTATAAAAATAAGTAACTCATCACATCTTTCACTAAACAACATTACGTTGCACATTCAGCTCAAGTTTGTTCAAGTCTAGTGATTCTCAACCGACTATCAATTTTTGTGTAGGGAGCCTTTGGTTCATCCCTCAACGTTCTAGTTCATATATAGAAACCAAACGTGTATCACAGAAACACAAACGTTCTCTTTCTCTTCCACCAAATCGGATTACTGAATCAATGAACTCTTGCTAATCGAATCGATGGTATTCTGAGTGTCAACAACTCAACATTTACTTAGCTTACACTCACTGACCTCGCTTATTCATAGCCAGCTCGTGATTTTTTTCATCATATAAAGGTTTCTGGTGTTGCTCACAAATCTGTCACAAGCTTCTTCTTTTTTTAAGATAGTGACAGAACTCAAGGAGTGCTAGAAACTTGTATGATTAACTGAGTAATTATAAAGCAACATTCAATTGGAAGAAGAATGAAGTAAAGATCGCTAAAAAACATGAAATTCTCAATAACTATATGCAGCTCAATTACTTGACTGCATAAAACCAGTTCTATACATACTTGATCAAAACCAGAAACTTCAACTCAAAAAGATAAAAACTAAACAGTACTGTTTAATATGAGGGCCAAAAGTTTTGAAGCAGCTAGACGGATAAGATATCTAGACATTGGTAGAGAGTTGCACTTCATTAGTTGGCTTGCTAGGATCGTCTTCATCATTTGGTGTGTAGCATCCCGAAATAATCCCATAGACTATCAATTGGACTAGTCCAAAAAATGCACCAAGACCGTTGCTAATCTGCATTAGTAATTAGATACACACGTTAGTTAATAAGTTCAATCACCACATCATCAAAATATATTGATCACTAAGAGAGAAATAGTTACCAATATGAAGTAGTCAACTTTCCCAAGAAGAGCATATGCAGTCCAGCAACAACCATTCATGAAGTTGGCCAGTGAGATAGTGAATGGCATGTACTTCACACTCTTAGTTTTGATGACCTTTCTCTGTTAAAAGTTAAAACCAAGACAGTGAGTTAAATTATTGTGAGGTATACTCACCGATGGTAAAATAAATTTACAATAAAAACTTTGACATACCACAATGAACAGAGGAGAGCTATACATGATGACATTGAAGAGATCACATATAATACCAACCACGACAGCCCGTAAATGTCTATTCATCGCCATCTCATGCTCGGGTATTGCTAACATAGTTGCAAGCACAACAATCCCGAAGAAAACAAATTCACATATTAAGGATATGAAAACAGTTTTCTGCAAGAAGAAAGGTGAAATATTAAATTTCAGAATAAATACATGAAAAGTTTGTCAAATTGTGTAAATAAGAGTAACATATACGTACCCGTCCTTTTGGAGGAGAATAAAAAACGAATATGCCAAGATATATCAGCTCTATCAGTAGCCCAGCTCCGTTAATGGTGACTACCAGAATGCTGTTTGGATTAACAAACGGCATTCCATAATAACACCAACACAGACAGTTCAACACTGTTGCAAGGTAAATCTTTGGATCGAATGATTCCACATCTTTCTTTTTACATATCTTTATGAACGTAGGGCTGTCAAAAAGAACAAGGTATATTTTACATCAAACATGCAAGTTAGATAATCACATAAGTTCATATATGCTTTATATATTCTTCAAAAACAATTAAGAGAATATAGGGAGAGGCTTACATTGGGGAGAGGAACAGAAACGCAGATATGACGTTTCCTACCACACCAACCACAGTCCTTGGGGTCACCATCTTTGTAAGCAGAATGAAAATTCAAATGTGATCGAAGGATGAGAGATATGGAGAATGGAATTGAATGAATGAGATTTTGAAGAAGGGAATGCTCGTATTTATATTAGACTTGTATTATCAGTGTCCGAGTGGAACTGTATCTGGGAGCTCTTATCTCTGTCTGAGTCTGATACGATTACCTTGTTCTAGTAATAATGAGATTCTCATGTCTTTGGTGTGTATGAGGTTTGTAGTTATATTTGGTCACGTACTTTATCCTGGAGGCATATTAATCGGACCTTGGTGGATAATCTAGTCTTATTGGATATGAATTAACAGCTATTTTTGCATGGCACCTTATCAGAGTTAAGATCGGTTTCTTATATATTTAACTAATCGTTTTCGAATTCTATATGAACTGAAATACTCATCACCTTCTTAATGCAAAGACGGAGATATAATTACAATTCTATTTGCACCAGTAGTATGTTTCTTAGCTGAAAGAAACTTGAGTGCCTTGGAGAGCAGGACCTGTTATTGCAATATTGCTTCCCATTATCAACTGAGTAAGGTATTACTGTATTAGTGACAATACTATCTATTTATTCTATGTCGGGGAATTTTCATATACACCTAATTTTGAAGAGTGGTTTTAAATAAAACTCACATAATATTCTTATCTGATAGACATCTAAAATGTAATATCTCGCTAAAAGCCCAATTCGCTTTTTTTTTTCTTTTTTTTTTTTGGTGAAATGGCGACCGAGAGCAGCAACGCAGTTTTGCAGGTGCCTAACGACGTATATTGGTTCACCGACTACGTACTAAAACACTTCCTGAAGAAAAAGTCTTCTTATAAGGAAGAACTCCTAAAGAAACTCCCCCGATAAAAACATCATTGAGAGAGAGAAGGAGAGATGGCAGGGAGATCATGTTACAGAGATGTGTTGCCCTTAATTTACAGCCATGGTTACAGTGGAGAGCACCAACGTCGGTTTAAACATCTTGTTCAAGTCAGCAACCTCAAGAGGGATGAGTAACTATGTCTTCATAGTCTACTCTTATGCATTTGCCACTCTTCTTCTTCTCCCTCTTCCTTTCGTTTTTCCCAGGTACTAATCCATGTTACTTACCCTCTTATGTTATCACTGCAGCATGACATATACGCCCCAATCTAAAATTCTAAACTCCTTTTTACATATCTGATAAGCAGCAGAACAAGGCTTCCTCCAATTTTTTTTATTTTTTTTTTGAAGGGAAGAGGGGCAGCAGCCCCAGGAGCTTCCTCCATTTGAGCTCTCTCTTCTCCTTATTAAAGCTTTCACCCTTGGATAGATCGGGTATGGAAATTATTACTTGAACACGAAGCTAAGTACCATGTTTTTTTAACTGTGAAAAGTGGTTGGTTACACATGTTTGATGAAGCAGGTTTATGGCAAATTTATGTGCATATAAAGGTTTAGATTACAGTTCACCAACTTGGTTTAGTGACATGTTTAGTCCTTGCAATTTTGGCAATCAAGGTCTTGTAGTTTAATTAAGCTAAGCGACCAATTGCAGTTTGTCATAATACTCATATCCATCACATGAAGGTAAGAATGTTCGATGACACACTACTGAGGTTCATCCCAGATCATGTCTATCAATTTGATCGATTTGAAGTTGAAGTTGACAAGTGTAACGTGTAACTAGACTTAAAGACCTCTGACGATAATCAAAAGTAGAACTACATGAACCAAAGTAGAAAACCAGGTAAAATGTTGTAACCCTTATATGATCTCTCGATCAATCTGGTTCCGGGCATATTGGTCATGAACTCTTTAGCTTCTGTTGTGTTGTTGCACTTAGTAGGCTTGCTCGGAGCGTCTTCATCATTTGGTGTGCAGCATAACGAAAAAATCTATCAGTTGAACTAGTCCAAAGAATGAACCGAGACCTTTGCTAATCTGCATCAGTAATTAGATACACACACGTTAGTTAATAAGTTCAATCACCACATCATCAAAATTGATCACTAAGAGAGAAATAATCACCAATATGAAGTAGTCAACTTTCCCAAGAAGAGCGTATGCAGTCCAGCAACAACCATTCATGAAGTTGGCCAATACGATAGTGAATGGCGCCATGTACTTCACACTCTTAGTTCTAATGACATCTCTCTGTTAAAAGTTAGAACCAACCCGTCTAGGCCCATCACGGCCCAGACCGCCTAGACGCGTCACTTCTCCGCCTAGCCCGTTAAAAGCCCAATTCGCTTTTTTTCTTCTTTTTTTTTTTGTTTGTGAGTGGCGACCGACGTATATTGGTTCACCAACTACGTATTAAAATACTTCCTGAAGAAAAGTCTTGTAATAAGGAAGAACTCCTTAAGAAACTCCATCAAAACAAAACATCATTGAGAGAGAGAGAGATGGCAGGGAGGTCTGGTTACAGAGATGTGTTGCCCTTTACAGCCATGGTTACAGTGGAGAGCACCAACGTCGGTTTAAACATCTTATTCAAGTCAGCAACATCAAAAGGGATGAGTAACTATGTCTTCATAGTCTACTCTTATGCATTTGCCACTCTTCTTCTCCTCCCTCTTCCTTTCATTTTTTCCAGGTACTAATCCATATATTTCTCTGTCTTAATTTTACACTGCAGCCTGACACATATGGCATGCGATTCTAAATTCTTCTTTACATATATATCTGTTGTGCAGCAGAACAAGGCTTCCTCCATTGAACTTCTCTCTCCTCTGTAAAACTTTCCTCCTTGGACTGATCGGGTACGAAATTTTTACTTGAACATGAAGCCAAGTATCCTGTTATTCTTACTGTTAAAAGTGACTGCATATATATGTTTGATGAAGCAGGTTTGTGGCAAATTTATGTGCATATAAAGGTATAGATTACAGTTCACCAACTCTTGCTTCCGCCATTAGCAACCTCACTCCGGCTTTTACATTCATGCTTGCTGTCATCTTCAGGTTAATTAATATCACTTATCTTGCTCCTTATTGTTGTGAACCTAGACCATAGAATCAAAATATTTCCTATCTGGTTTAGTGAATGCCGCCAACTAATAGACCAGAGCTGATAAGTTAGCTTACTTTTTATTTCTTTGATTGATTAAGACAGATATTTCTATGCATTATATTTCGTTTCTCCTTTTGTAAAACAACTATTAATGTAATTGGGGTATATGAATTTGTGGATGCCTCAAACATTAGGATGGAAAAGCTGAGTTTGAAAAGCACCAACACTCAAGCAAAACTCTTTGGCACTTTAGTGTCAATGTCAGGTGCTCTTGTAGTGATTCTCTATAGGGGTCCAACAGTTCTATCCGGTACAGAAAGAGATTGGCTAAAAGGTGGTCTATTGCTCACTGTCGGGTACCTTCTGTTCTCTTCCTGGTCTATACTTCAGGTAATTTCACAAAGTTAAGTAATGCACCATGTTTTGGCATAATGACATTTTTAGTCATTGCAATTTCGGTAATCAAGATGTCGTAGTTTAGATAAACTTGCAACCAACTTGAAGTTCTTATATCCATCGCATGAGGGGACGAAAAGAAAAAAAAAAGAATTTTGAGTCACACTTGGTGATTTTGAGGTAAGAATGTAAGATCAGAACCTAACCTAAGGTGATATTGTATCATTTCAACTGACTGAAGTTGGTTGTAAATGTAACTAATACATTTACTTATTAATGGTCATTAAGATCAGCAGCACACTAACCAAAGTAGAAAACCAGGTGACAGTAATCTTGCTGTCCTAAAGAGAAAAAAAATTCAACCTGGTTTCTGGCCTATTAGTCAAATTATGTAGCATGTTATTACAGACACATATCATGAAGACATACCCGGCTGAGTCAGTTTTGGCATTGTTCTACAACTTGTTTGGAACCATTATATCAGCACCAGTTTGTTTATTAGTAGCCGAAACAAACTTAAGTGCCTGGAGACTACGGCCTGGCATAGCGCTGATTGCAGTTATATACTCGGTAAGAAATTATCAGACTATCATACATAATAACAGTACTAACAGCCAACACAAAGGTAATATATGTCGAATTAACTGTGGAATGTTTTTGTGTTTCCATAAGTTTAGGGGTTCTTTAGTACAGCGTTCAGCACCATTGTTGTGACATGGAGCCTAAACTTGAAGGGCCCTGTGTATGTATCGATTTTCAAGCCATTGTCGATTGGCATTGCTGCTGCATCCAGTGTCATATTCCTCAGCGACGATCTCTTTCTCGGCAGGTATTGCTCACTCTCTCCTTTGTGTTATTACTTCTTTCTTCAAGAGTTTAATCAACTTTATGACAGGAAAGAAGCTGCAACTAATGTTGACACCTAAATTTGCAGTGTTGTTGGTGCTATAATGATATCCATAGGGTTTTATGGTGTAATATGGGGACAAGCAAAGGAAGAAGAAATGAGAGATCAAGACTATGACTTTGATAACTTGAGAGGGTTACATAGTGGTAATGCACCATTATTGGAAACCTACAAAGTTGAAAGTATGTAACATCATCTACATAGATGAATACTAGCTGCTTGAAGACTGATCAGGAAGGCAAAAATGTCCATCATTTAAATTATGTAATGAACTGAAATTCCCCTTCTCTGTCACTAGCAAGTTGCTAAGATATTTGGCTCATTAAGCTCCAATTTTTTCTTGACAAAGGTCCAAACCACAGAGAGCCATAGAGGTAAGCCTCAAATAAAAAGTTTGGCTTAGGTAGGAACCTTAAGAAAGCAAGATATGTTGGTCTACCAACCATCTATTAAAATGCTAAGAAAAAGTCTCCTGATAATTAAGGAACAGCTCTATAAGAATTCACCAAAGAAGAATACTTCATCGAGAAATCATTGAGAGAGAGAGAGAGAAAGAGAATGGCAGGGAGGTCTTGTTACAGAGATGTGTTGCCCTTTACAGCCATGGTTACAGTGGAGAGCACCAACGTTGGCTTAAACATCTTGTTCAAATCAGCAACCTCAAGAGGGATGAGTAACTATGTCTTCATTGTGTACTCTTATGCCTTTGCCACTGTTCTTCTTCTCCCTCTTCCCTTCGTATTTCCCAGGTACTAATCCATGTACGTAATTTACTCTCTTAAGTTTTCACTGCAGGCCTGCAGCATGACATATACACCCCAATCTAAAATTCTAAACTCTTTTTACATATCTGATATGCAGCAGAACAAGGCTTCCTCCATTTGAGCTCTCTCTTCTAGTGAAAGCTTTCATCCTTGGATTCATCGGGTATCAAAATTATTACTTGAACACGAAGCCAAGTACCATGCTCTTCTAACTGTGAAAAGTGATTGATTACATATGTTTGATGAAGCAGGTTTATGGCAAATATATGTGCATATAAAGGTATAGATTACAGTTCACCAACTCTTGCTTCAGCTATCAGCAACCTCACGCCGGCTTTTACTTTCATACTTGCCATCATCTTCAGGTTAATATCACTTGATAATCTCCTAGGTTTTGTGAACCTGGAGCACAGAATCAACCTGCACCAGAGAGCTGCTAAATTACCTAGTATTGTATTCTTTGATTGATTATGACAGAGATATTTTGTGCATTGATTCTTGTTTTTCTTTGAGTAAAGCAACTTCTAATATGATTGGGTGTGCATTTTTATTCTTGTGGATGCCCCAATAGAATGGAAATGCTGAGTATGAGAAGCACCAGCACACAAGCCAAAGTCATTGGTACTTTAGTGTCAATATCAGGTGCGCTGGTGGTGGTTCTCTATAGGGGCCCAATAGTTCTATCCACTGCATCAGAAAAGGATTGGGTAAAAGGTGGCCTATTACTTACTGTTGGGTACCTTCTGTTCTCTACCTGGTCTATACTTCAGGTAATTTCCACAAGCTTAGTAATACATTAACTTTTGGTTTAGTGACATGTTTAGTCCGTGAAATTTTGGCAATCAAGGTCTTGTAGTTTAGTTGAGCACTTGAGCTAAGCAACCAACTTCAGTGTCATATGACTCATCCATCACATGAAGGTAAGAATGTTCGATGACACACTACTGAGGTTCATCCCAGATCATGTCTATCAATATGATCAATTTGAAGTTGACAGCAAGTGTAACTAGACTTAAAGACCTCTGATTATAAAAGTAGAACTACATGAACCAAAGTAGAAAACCAGGTAAAATGTTGTAAGCCTTATATGATCTCAATCTGGTTCCGGGCATATTGGTCATGAACTCTGTAGCATGTGTTGTTGCAGACACATATTATGAAGACATACCCGGCTGAGCTAGTTTTGGCACTGTTATACAACTTGTTTGGAACAATTGTATCAGCACCATTTTGTGTACTAATAGCTGAAACAAACTTCAGTGCCTGGAGACTAAGGCCTGGGGTAGCGTTGGCTGCCATTATATACTCGGTAAGAAGCTAATCCGATTGAGGCCTATTATACACATTACCGATACTACTAGCAAACAGTAATGTGGAATTAATTGTGGATTATAGGGGATCTTTAGTTCAGCCTTGAGCACCGTTGTTAAGACATGGAGCCTAAACTTGAAAGGTCCTGTGTATGTATCAATCTTCAAGCCCTTGTCAATTGTCATTGCTGCTGCATCCAGTGTCATATTCCTCGGCGATGATCTCTTTCTCGGCAGGTCTTGCTTGCTCTCTCCTTAGTGTTATTAACTTATTACTTCTTTTTCCAAGAGTCTAATCAACTTTATAAGATGAAAAGAAGCTGCAACTCATGTTGATACTAAAATGTGCAGTATTATTGGAGCTGTAATGATATCCATAGGATTTTATGGGGTAATATGGGGAAAGACAAAGGAAGAAGAAAAGATAGATCAAGAATATGGCTTTGATAGCTTGAGAGAGTCACATAGTTGTGAGGCACCATTATTGGAAACCTACAAAGCTGAAAGTATGTAACTTTTATTGTACAAATGAATATTAGCTGACTAGATTTGATTCAGCAGCATGATGTAAGTTTATTTTCATGAACAAATCACATCCAAAACATAAACTTAAGGCCAAAATCTTTCTTACCAGAAAGCAGCAAGTCCAAACCGATCTACAGATACAACTTGTATATCAGCACTTGAATGGTTCCATGGCAGAACAAAGTGTAGTTACGTGCTCAGACAATACCATTGCCATCATATCTGCTGGTAATAGAGATAAAGAAATCTGCCTAACATATTGGAGCATTACTGTTATCTACCAAAATCAGAGCCCACCTATAGACTTTGCAGTTGGGGAATTTCAATAGAGAAAGAAATCTGCCCAACATATTGGAGCATTACTGATATATAGCAAAATCAGAGCCCACCTATAGACTTTGCAGTTGGGGAATTTCAAACAAAATCAATTTGATGACGGGTAAAGAACCATCGGAAAAACCTCTTATAAAAACTGAAAAACTAGGTTTTTTTCCCAAATTGTTACTTTCACCTTGATGTCAATTTGCTACCTTAACTTTCATTTAAGTCAATTTGCTACCAAAGGTTTTCATAACTAGTCAATTTGCTACCCTAGGTATTATTTCTGCCGATTTGCTACCTTATGTTTTCAAAATTAGCTTATTTGCTACCTTTTATCATTTTAATTTTTTTATTTCTTCATCCAAACATGAATTAATTCTGAAAATCGAAGCTTAAAGTTGGTCGATATTGAAATTTCAATAAGTAAATTGGTTAATCTTGAAACTCTAAAGTAGAAAATTTGATGGAATGGAAGCAAATTGGCTAAAAGATTAATTACAAAACACCACCCGAACTATGATGTTATTTTCATTTTCATACCTAACTATAAAAAACTTGCATTTTCATAACCGAAGTTTCATTCCGTTAGCATTTTGATACCTTGACCACTAACACTGTTAAATTTTGAGGGTATTTTTGTCATTTCAATAAATTTATCATTTTTTACATTTACTTTAACAAAATAATTTATTTACTTTAGCAAAAATATTCAAAAAAAAAAACTCCAAAATTAAATATTTACTTTTGCAACAATAGTGATAAAAGTTAGTAGAGCTCTTGTATGTATGTATATTTTTGGAGTTACATGTTAAGCAAAACAAAATAAAATTAATTAAAATAAATTATATCGAGAAAATATCGAATATCGATGGAAATTTTATCAAATTTTATATAAACATGTTTAATCTAGCATCATAGTTCGGGTGATGTTTTGTAATTAATTCTTGGTTAAAATAAAACTTAAGGTAGTAAATTGGTTAATTTAGAAAAGTTAGGGTAATAAATTGGCTGAAATAAAAGATACGGTAACAAATTGACATCAAGATAAAAATTAAAGTAACAAATTAGCAATTATGGCGAAAAACTAATATAAACACACGCTTACTGAAAAATTTGTCCTCGGATTTTCATTATCTATGTAATTGAGATAGATCATAACGCTCCCCTAAAATCAGTTGATCATGTACTGTTGGGTCTTGAACGGAGTACATGATCATAAATCCAATTAACAAATATGACACACCATGCATTATTTGAAGCAACCATATTATATTCGACTTAGCCCCATATAATGGAGATTGACATCTTAACTTATTCTATCATAGATCCTTTTCACACCAATATGATATTATGACGTAGGACTCCGATAATAACACATAATTAGGAAAGTTACATACAACATAAACACCCAATTAATGAGCAAATATGCAGAAAAAAGAAGTAACAAAACCCAATAGTCCAATCATCTTACCGCATTACACTTCCCATCGTTGTCAGGCTATCCCCACACCACCTAGCTAAGCTACTGTTGCTTAAAGCCATTATAATGCTTCCTTGTGATCTCAGATACCCCATTTAAACTTTACCATTGTTCCTCTGTTTGTGACTGACCAGTGTTGTCTTTGAGTGTGTTTGAGATATAGAGAGAGAGAGAGAGGAAGATAGAGAGAGACATGGCAGGAAGGTCTTGTTACAGAGATGTGCTGCCGTTCACAGCCATGGTGGCTATGGAGAGCACCAACGTGGGTTTGAACACACTGTTCAAAGCTGCAACCAACAGAGGAATGAGCTACCATGTCTTTGTTGTCTACTCTTACTCCATAGCTGCTCTTGCTCTTCTTCCAGCTCCCTTCATCTCCCACAGGTCTGTATCTTTGTCTTTCATATCTAACAGTTCCAATTTAACTTCAGCTTTGTTGACATGCATATCTCGGTTTTGCTTTGCAGATCAAGGAGGCTTCCTCCTCTTAACTTTTCCATCATGAGCAAAATTCTTCTTCTTGGGCTAATTGGGTACGAGATCCTCATCTAAACCAACTCTTATATATGTCAAATTTGATGGATTGAATATTGTTGAGATATAAATCCCACATCGGGAAAATGGGACATCGTCTGTGGTTTGTTTATAAGGGTTTTGGTCACTCCATCCGTTGCCAATTGGTTTTGGATGTGAACCTCAGACTAATTTATCATGATATCAAAGCGGATGACTCATATCCACGTGTGAATGTGTAACGGCCACACGAACACCCAAATAGTTGTCTACGTGTTAGGCTTGAAAATTCGCCACACCTGCGGGGGCGTGTTTAGATATAAATCTCACATCGGGAAAATTGGACATTGTCTGTGATTTATAAGAGTTTGGGCCACTCCACCCATTACCAATTGATTTTAGATGTAAAACTCTGACTACTTTATCAAATATGTTTTGTGATTTTGGTGATTAGGAGTTCATCTCAGATAATGGGGTATACAGGAATCAGCTACAGCTCTCCCACGCTTGCTTCTGCTATCAGCAACCTTGTGCCAGCTTTCACTTTCATTCTTGCCATCATTTTCAGGTTATTTCCATCTTTTCAACCGTCTTTTTGCTTACCATTATGCCCTCCGAGTGATAAAAATCCAATGGCCTAATTATCACAGTTTGCTTTCTGAGAAAAGTGAGGGACCATAGACAGTTGCTTCTGAATTATGATGAAAAAATATCCATACTTGTTGGTTCTTGTACCATCCCTACTTTGTTTTTATGCTGAAAACAGAAGAGTAGGCAGGACTCAACTTGAGAAGTAATTGTTGCACTTCTAAGTTCTAGGCAATTTTTTTTGTTATCAACTCGTGTTAACGTGTCGTGTGCAATTTCGTCCGAATATAATTCATTTGTCTATTGGAATCAATTTATTTTTATGACTAAATTCCATTGTTTTCCCTTCTTTCAGGCTGGAAGAAGTAGCTTTAAAAAGTAGAAGCAGCCAAGCTAAAATCATCGGTACTATAGTTTCACTTGCAGGTGCATTTGTGGTAACTCTCTATAAGGGTCCCCAAATTTCCTTCACTGGTCAAACACAATCTCTTTTGCTAAACTCACCAGCTTCAAACTCAGACTGGGTCATTGGAGGCCTTCTGATAACAGCTGAGTATATATTGGTGACACTATGGTACATTGTTCAGGTAACTTGTACTCAAAACCTACTTGGTATTGTTCATCTATTGTCGGATAATGTGAGCTTTAATTCCAATTAGTAATGTTTCTACAGGCACGAATTATGAAAGAGTACCCAAATGAGTTAACTGTGATCTTCTTCTACAATGTAATAGTCAGCATCGTAGCTGCCATTGTTGGTTTGATTACAGAAAGGGATCCAAATGCTTGGAGGTTGAGACCTGATATGTCATTGGTCTCCATCCTGTGCTCAGTATGTAGCTAACAGAGCGCTGGAAATATTTATATTATACATAGACTACACCTATATATATTTGCTCACTGTGTCTTAAGATGACTTTTCTCTAATGTTTAGGGATTACTAAACTCATTGTTGAACAATTCTGTTCACACATGGACCTTGCGTGTGAAGGGACCTGTGTATGTGACAATGTTCAAGCCATTGTCGATTGCCATTGCTGTTGTCATGGGCGTAACGTTCCTTGGTGATACACTTTATCTGGGAAGGTTTGCTATTGAAACTAACCACTCCTCTAAGATTTCAGTTTATTCACATTCTTCAGATTGAAGATTTGATGTGCTCATTGTGTCTCTATTCTGCATTTTGCAGCCTACTTGGAGCAGCAATTATATCTGTAGGATTCTATACAGTACTATGGGGAAAAGCTAAAGAAGAGAGTGGTGACGACTCCGGAGCTGATAGCCTGGAATCACCATCTAGCAACAAGGCTCCTTTATTGCAAACCTATAAAACCGAGAATGTCTAGACCAAAAGTTTGTAGCAGTATGTATATACAAGGTGATCAACACCTATTTGCTCACTGGAAATGTTGAATATACAATGGTGCTTATGAGAGATCAAGATGCATGCCTCGCAAGAATCAAGCGATACAAGGTACAAGAAGTTCTCAGCTGCAGAAGTTAAAGCCTCATTCATCCGCCCACTTTTAACTTGTGGGTTTTGAAACGGTTCCCTTTGTTAAGGGTGTCTTATACAAGACTAAAGACCAGTATGCATCTTTGAAAGTGCCTATATGCCCTTCACTATGTAGTATGTACATAAGATGTCCGGAGTAGTTCACCATGTACATAAGATGTCCGGAGTACATTGAAATCCAATATTTGCTGAGAAAAACAGCTGTTTCCTTTGATATGATCATGATGAACACTAAAAAATTGTATAATTTTCAATGGGATTTTGCAAACTATTGAACCACTGTTTTGAGGAATATTGTTATTGATAAACCTTGAACTTGTTAGAAACTGTAACCTTGATAGGTATCTATTTAGTATTGCCCTGACCTGCAGATCTCAGGAAGTTCGAATTAGATAACTTCAATATATGAGCATTTCTCTTATTTGATTCATGCAGACCAAGTCTGGAAAATGATGGGGAGATTCTGCTGATCTCCCAGTTGAAACTTGAGTTTTTAGTAGATTAAATGTTTTCAGTTGTATAAACTTTTCTAATGTAAACTGTTACAAGAAGGATAGTATACTCTCCAACATTATGCTCTTTTACAAGATGTACTTGATTGGTTCCTCTGAGGTCTTCCTGATTCATCTATGTGCATACCGCTAAAGCAGAAGTGACCATTTGTTCTTCCTCTAATATCTTAGACTTAATATCATCAGACATAGACTTTACTTCCTGCAACATATTAGTCTTAAGGTCATCAGACATGGACGAAGATATGCAGTGTGTCGTCAGGATATCTAGTGTTGCCGCCCTGGCAGTTTTCGTCTGTAGAACAACCATCTGCACAGGAAGTATACAATTTAACACCAAAGTAAAAAGCAGATCATGTATGCTTGTATTGCTTTGTGAGAGAGACATACCTGATTATATTCTAGGCTAAACTTCAGGTACTCGTCATTACAATTCTCGACCATGTTGGCTAAGCTCTTCAGGTTCTTCACAGGCTTACCATTGAAATCAAGAACCTAAACAGATGCGAGATCAATCTTGTCAAGTTCATTCTATGTAAATTCAGCCATTTCATCTCAATGGGAATCAGAGAGGAAATGAAGCTTATCTGCAAGTTTTTAAGTAAGTACCTGATTGTTCACGATGTCTTCGTAACCAATATTAATGTCAGCAACAAGTACCTAGAGCAATATCGAGTGAGCTTGAGCCATGAAAGCAGAGTAAATAGTACTTGTAATATGATGGAAAAGCATAATAGACAGAATAGGAGGGAGAGAGGGGAAGAGAGGAACCTGAGAAACAACAACAAGCTGTTCATCAACAGATTCTGCCATTGCATGTAAATGTTTGTCCAACAATTTGATCGGAACATCAAATAAATTTCCAAACTGTAAACCAAAAATCCATAGGTCAACATAGAGAAAGAGACAGAGTGGAATGTAAAGAGAGAGGCACAGAAGCATGAATTTAGACACTCACCTCAGAACGCAGATATGGAACAGATACAGCTGTGAATACAAATCCAGCAATGATATAATAGGAAGGAGGTTTTCCCTCTATGTGTGAAGGGATCAGTTCCTTGTGTTTTGCTAGTTTTATGTTGAATTCAAGTGTCTGGGAGTTGCGTAGAACTTTGACTAGAGCATTATCGCCAATGTACTTTTGGGAGACAAGGTAACTGAAACCTATGCGCTCTCCATGCCTGAATGGAACTAGAAAACCGATACCAATAATACTGTTAACATTGAAACTCAGAAAGCTTATGACACTTTAGATGATGAATATAGAGCATCTCCCAGATAAAACACGGGAGTCCAAAGGTGACTTGAAAAGAGAACACAAAATATAACCTGTGCCATCATTAGCAATATTCACCCCATCAAAGCTAAGAATAACATCAGATGGTTTCAGAACAAGAGATTCCGGCGATGTAGGCTCCATTCTTCTGATTCGAACACCCTTTTGATCAGGTGTCATCCCCATTGACATGCGCAGATCAGGATTTTCCATCTTTTGCCACTCAATTCCAAGAATTGGGAACCCTGCAATACAACAAATGACAATAAGAAACAAAGCAAAAATGAGATGAGTCTTTCACTACTGCATATACAAATAAAATTTACTGTTAGGACAAGAAGAAGTAAGCACTAAACATTAAGCTAGTAACAGTTAACAAACCTGTATATGCCCCATTCTTCTCATAATCCAAAATGAAGTGCATAATAACTGGTATTGGTATGACGTAGCCTATATTTTCCACATCTTCATGTTTGAGAGACTGAAATGCAATCCCCACACATTTCCCCTTGTCATTAAACGCCGGCCCACCAGAGTTTCCAGAGTTTATTGCAGCATCTATCTACAAAGTATCAAACATGAAGAACCCTAAAACACTTCAGTACTCAAATCTCAGTTACTTCCTAGGCAGTAATAGACAGTAGATAACTGTTACCTGCATTCCGAGAAGCTCAGTGAAGCCATGAACATAAGAAAGTATCTGCATGCGTGACACAACACCACTCGTGACAGAAATTGTGTCACCTCCAATAGGATATCCCACAACAGTCACAGCATCTTGCAGCGCAGGCAAAGTCCCAAACTGCACAGGTGAAATCCCTTCCCAGAACTCATCATCACTCACCGTAAGCATTGCTTAACCATCAACAACAACAACAACAACAAAAATCACATACAAGCAAACTTCAACATTGGTACAACTACACATTAGTCACAAAATTGGTCTACTATTACTTTGTTATTCGAAAATCAAGTAAAACCAGACAAGCTAGAGAAGGCAAATGTATGCATACCAATGTCACACTCGGTTCCAACGGCCAATACAGTAGCCAAGTACTTGGTGTCAGAGCCACGCTTCTTGACCTTGACCTGTGTATGATGATCCACAGAATGCGCATTGGTCAACACCCTCCTACCCTTAATCACAAAACCACTACTACTCGTACTATACTGCTTCTTCCTCTGCCACGGCAACGAGAAGTTGGGCTCCGTGTGTACACAAAACACCTTCACCACCGCGTCCATCGCCGGCACCACTCTCCTCCCACCACTACCCTCCCACCTCTGCACCATCGGCTCCGACACGACACCCAACTCACCGTTTTGGTCTACAACTACAAGTGACTGCTGAGGCAAAGAAGAAGAAGAAGCTATCTTGGAAATGGGGATGTTGTCGTTTAAGGTGGTGGTTGTGCTTGTGGGATTGATGAACTGGAGGTACATTGTTGCTTAATCTATGTTGTTTGAGCGTTACGTTTTTTTTCCTTTTTGTAGAAATGGGCGTCAACCGGGTTTGGTGGGGGGAGTCTGAGTCGTCATAGAAAATGATTTAGTGAATAGTGCTTTTTTCTTTTCTTCTATTTCTTTACAGGTCGACCGGAGACTCGGAGGTTTCAGATTCAGAGTCAACCTACGTTTCTTTCTCTGTTTTTCTGGATCAAATACGCGGTGGCGATGTGTGAGAGTTTACTATACCTTGCGAGAGACGACCAGTCACACAGGTAATTCATTGGCGCCAATTATTAGCTGCATGTTCACGTCAACATCACCATGGATTCCAAGCTGGGAGGTTCTACTTATGTGTTTGCTTGCTTAAGAATTTGGTATCAGCTTCCTGAGAAAATGCGAGGAATCAGACCTATTCCAGGTTGGACCTAGCTTACAACAGCCAAATTGACCATACTCTACTCTTTTCAACCATAACTTACCCGTCGAAATTCTCGTATCCAAACTCAATCAGAGTATTCTGAAAGGAAATAACTATGAAATTTTGGAATGAGTTCAGCAACCATGCGAAATTTGAAAATGATGTCGATGCAACAGTCAATGTTACATAGTTATCCAATATCAAAAAGTGTATGACTGTATGAGGCAAGACTTAAAGAGGCTCAACCATTCTACTATGAAATGTGCCGATGGATCATATTATATGATAATGCTGCTCAATCTGGCAAAACTAGCTTTCATTACTGCTTTCTTCTTCTCTATAGAATAACTTAGTATTACAAAATTTCTAAAGAAGACAAACTCAACAGAGGCGTATAGTTGATACAGAATGTAATGGAAGCCAAATTCCAGTGGTTAAATGTCTGCAGATACTTCAAAAACAGAAGCTAATGACGATATAGGTAATGGATTTGCAGCTCTTATCCTCCATAAGTAATGAAATATTTGCAGCGTTATACCTGGTTCCATTATGAGCATTCTCTCACATTCATTTATGGGGGAAAATCTTCACTTAGGTCTTAAGACTTAAGATCATCAGACATGGCTGAAGGTATGCAATGAGTCAGAAGGATATCTAACGTTGCAGCTTTGGCTGTTTTTGTCTGTAGGGCAACCATCTGCATATAGAAGTATGCAATTCAGCTACCAAATGAAAAAAATGCAGAGTATGCACATCAGCACATGCATATATGGGGCATCTATGTGTGAGACGCACCTGATTGTATTCTAGATCAAACTTTAGGTACTCATCATCGCAACTCTCCACCATGGTGGCCAGGTTTTTTAGATTTTTCACAGGCTTACCATTGAAAGCAAGAACCTAAAGAGATAAAAGAATCATTTCAACATGCGTATTTCAATTGAAAGGTGATGGCAAATAGTAAGAGAACAATATATAAACAGGAAAAAGAATCCTGAGTTTTGCAATAGGCCCTCACCTGTGTGTTAACAATGTCCTCATATCCAATATTAATGTCAGCAACAAGTACCTAACACAAGTTTAAATACATAACCTTAATCCATGAAAGCAGAGCAAACAGAACTTATATAAGATGGAAAAGCATAGAAAATATAGATTAAAAAGAGAAACCTGAGAAACGACAACAAGCTGTTCATCACTAGATTCTGCCATTGCATGTAAATGTTTGTCCAATAGTTTGACTGGAGCGTCGAAATCATAATCCTTTCCATACTGGAAATTAATGAAAAACCAAAGGTGAGCTGCAACTGATACTAACAAATATTTTCTTTAAAAGAACACTTAAATATCAACCATATTTTTTGTCTTAGTTACACGTGTGACCCACCAGTTCAACCCCAAGCAAATAATAAAGGTCACTAACTCACTATTAAAGTAAACTCTGTGACATTTATTTGGAGTTTTCAAAGCCTACATGCTATTCAGGAAAACAAAGACTGACATCTTAGTATTAAATCCAGGTATAATCGTAATACAATTATCATAACTAAATATAATATATTAAAAACATACGGTGAGATAGAATGAAAGATATAGCTAGAACTGGAAAGTGCATAGACATAGTGGGAAACAGAGTAAATGAGAATAGGTATGAAACAAAGGGCACACCTCAGAACGCAGATATGGAACAGATACAGCTGAAAAAACAAATCCACCAATGATATAATAGGAAGGAGGTTTGCCGTTGATGTGTGCTGGGATCAGACGCTTGTGTGTTCCAAGTTTAATTTTGAATTCCAGTATCTTTGAGTTACGAAGAACTTTCACTAAAGCAGTATCGCCAGTATATTTCTGAGAGACAAGGTAACTGAAACCTATGCGCTCCCCATGCCTGAATGGAACTGGAAAATCAATACCAAAGAGTGTGTTAATACAAAAGCTTATGCTATATTAGGATATGCCTGTAGAATAAAATAATAATAACAAGATCCTGTCCTGAGTTCTTGAAAGATATACTATAAATATTAAGAACCAAATGCCACCCTTCATTCTATGAAAAATTCTGTGGTACCACTACAAAACCATTGTGCCAAAGCTGAATGTTTTTTTTTTAAGAAGATGAATGCAGAAGTTACTTACAAAGAGAAGAAGAAACTTGAGCGAATAAAGATAAAAAAAAGATTACCTGTGCCATCATTTGCAATATTAACTCCATCGAAGCTAAGAATGACATCAGATGGTTGCAGAAGATGAGAATCTGGAGCTGTAGGTTCAATCCTTCTGATACGTACACCCTTTTGATCAGCTTTCATCCCCACTGACGTGCGTAGATCAGGATTTTCCATCTTTTGCCACTCAATTCCAATAATTGGGAACCCTGGACCACGGAATAGAAGTAATGTAAGAAGAGGGGAATAATTTGGGGCAACTGAAACACTATAAAGGTGTTGTCCAGAGTAGATTGCCAGTTATATCATATATGTTCTGCAAGGACCATTTGCAAATAACAACAATTTCTTCCTTTGTTTCATTTTTTTTTCTCTTTCATCTTGCTAGAAGATCCAATTAAGTTATAAGCACACCTGTATATGCCCCATTCTTCTCGTAATCTGTAATGAAGTGCTTAATAACGGGTGTTGGAATCACGTAGCCTATATTTTCCGCATCTTCATGTTTAAGGGACTGAAAAGCAATGCCTACACAGGTCCCCTTGTCGTTGAAGGCAGGACCACCAGAGTTTCCAGAGTTTATGGCAGCATCTATCTGCAAAAGCATCCAAAGGAGAAAGGAAACCAGGAAATAAAAATATGCCAAACATTGAAATGTCTCTATGGTGTATATAGAAGACAATGTCAAGAAAATAATAACCTGCAGTCCCAGAAGCTCAGTCGATCCATGAACATATGACAGTATCTCCATACGTGACACAACACCACTTGTCACAGAGATTGTGTCACCCCCGATAGGGTAACCCACAACCGTCACAGCATCTTGTAGTGCTGGCAACTCTCCAAACTCCACCGGTGAAACTCCTTCCCAGAACTCATCATCACTCACAGCGAGCATGGCTGAAGCATCATCAAAACAACATAAGGGACTTCAATCGCAATAACTCGTATTTCGCTAATTAATTTCTGATATAACCTTTCTAGCCTAATAACGCTAGTAAATTCAACCACCTTCAACACATAAGTTTCTCCTTTTTCCTCATTCAAACAAATTAAAGGGTCTTTTCCTATAAGGACATTTTACAAGTTATATGCTCCGAAACTTCTTCTTAGATTGATCACATAGATTGATCACATAAAAGAATGAATGATCACTGCAACACATTCACTCAAAGCTACAATCTTTAATGTATTGCTAGTATAGTAACTTCTAGAAAAGTTCATAACTTCCTGCATTCATTTCAATTCAGCAAAACTTGATCCTCAAAACTCACCAATATCACATTCAGTCCCAATGGCCAACACAGTAGCCAAGTACTTAGTCTCCGAGCCACGCTTCTTGAGCTTAACCTGCGTATGGTGCTCCACCGAGTGCGCATTGGTTAAGACCCTTTTACCCCCAATCACAAACCCACTGCTACTCGAGCTATACTGCCTCTTCCTCTGCCACGGCAGCGAGAAATTCGGCTCCGTGTGAACGCAAAACACCTTCACCACCGAATCCATCGCCGGCACCACGCGCGCCACGCTCTCCCAGCTCGGCACCATCAGCGGCGGCTCCGCGGCGTCGCCGTTCTGCTCCGACACGTGGCGCGAGCTGCGGCGCTCCGGCGAGGCGGTGATGTTGGCGGAGTCGGTCTTCCTGGGGCGGCCGCGGCCGCGGCGGGAGGGCTGGGAGGTGCCGGCGTCGGCGAGAGGCTCCGACGTGGGGGGCGGGGCGGCGTCGTCGATGTCCATTGCGGTTTCTGGGGTTTTGGGCTTTGGAGCTCCTCGCTTTCTTTTGGTTTCTCCCATATTTGAGTTGGAAATTGAAGAGAGTCTGAAGATTAGGGCTTGTTTGTTATGAAGTTGCAGAGAGAGAGAGAGAGAGAGAGAGTTGGTTTTGGTTTAAAACCAGAGGCGGTAGTGGTGACGGAGACGAAAGGAAATGAGTGAGAGGGAGAGTCGGGCCTGTAAGAACGGGAATAGTTTGGTTGGGCTTAGTGGGTATGGTCCATTATGCCTTCAAATTGTTATTTTCGCCCACATTGGGAATTTCCTTTAATATTTGAGATTATTTATATTAGCCTAATGCATCAAAAATAAAAATAAAAATAAAAAGGTACAAATAAAAGATCCTCTCATGATGAGGATTTTTTTTTCATTTTTGATCGTAAATTTGTTTTTCTTTTATTTTTTATAACTTTTCATTTGCTTCATCTTTGTTAATTTTTTTACTATCTTCTCGGTTACACTATTATATGTTTAATATATTATACGAGTCGACGTACTAATTACCTATTATATCATCATACATATCATGTCATACGAGCCGGCTTATTTTTTACCTATATCATATTATATCATCATATACAGATCATGTTATATAAGTCAAGTCAGCTTACTCTTTTTTCCTATCAACTAAACCCCAAAAATTGTTATGTCACCTGCTATTCATTATATAAACGTATTAGAAGAAATTAATAACATGTTTCATTACTGTATTGTTTACTAGTCTAAACCATAGCTAGTTGAGTAAAAAGACCTAGAATTTTACAAGTTCATCTCAGTAACTTGGGGTTTAGGTCAAGAAATAAAAAATTCAGTGGAATGACTAATGAGTCTTAAACTCTAAAGCCTTGAAAGGAGCATCATCACTCAAAAAACACTGAAAAAAAAAAAACAATTAAAGAATGAACCTTTTCCCAATCAATTAAATGCTCTCTTTTTTTTTGTCATAATTCAATGCCCCTCTTTGTTTCCTTTTCTATCATTTCTTGAAGCAGCGAATCTTGATTTCGACTCAGAGAGACAGAGAGTTGAACCCAACCTACCTCCACAGGTGACCTTGCACCATACTCTTCTTCTTCTTCTTCTTCTTCTTCTTCTTCTTCATCTTCATTTTCAACCAACGGTGCAAGGCCACTCCTCTCTATCTATCTCTCTCTCACTATCTTATCTCTCACTCTTATTCAAAGAGTGACCTTTTGAGTTTGTCCTTCATTTCTATTGGCCCTTCATTTCTTCTTCTGTCTCTTTCTGATTGAAACTTCAATCTCCGAGGCTCTTTTTCCTTGTTTACAATTCTGGGTCAGTTTGATTTTGGGTTTTTCAATCTGGGCAGTCTGAGATCTCTGTTTCTGGTACTGGGTTTTACTGGGTTTTGCTGATTTTGACCAAAGTAGATTGCTTTGCCCCCAAATTTCAATGCCATAATTTCCACTGGGTCGCTTTGATTTGGGGTTTTCTTACATTTCTCGATAAACATTCTGAGATCTCAGTTTCAGTTTACTTGGTTTTGCTGATCTTGACCAAATTCGATTGCTTTACATCAATTTTGATTCTGTGGCAATGTCACAAGGCTATGCAATCGAGCTTTACTTCGATCCTGCGCTGGAAAACCAGGTCCTGAAGGCTTGGAATGTTCTTGCTCGCCGCCAGATTAGTACCCAGCTCATCGAAATCGAATCACGCCCTCACATCACTCTCTTCTCCAGCTCCTTCATTGAACCAGCAAAGCTCGAAAACATAATCAAGGCTTTCGCTGCAAAGCAAGAGCCTTTGGCCTTGTCTTTCTCGTCCATTGGGAGCTTTCCGACTGATAACAATGTGCTGTTTCTGGCCCCAACTCCTTCGGTTTCGTTGCTTCAGTTCCAGTCCCAGTTGTGTGAGGCAATGAAGAAAGAAGGTGTCGAAATTGGGGAGGAGTATCGCACTGATTCGTGGATGCCTTACTGTGCTGTTGCTCAAGATGTGCCAAAGAGTCGGATGGCAGAAGCGTTCTGCGTATTGAGGGAATTAAAGTTGCCAGTCGCTGGGTATGCTATGGATGTTGGGCTGGTTGAGTTTTCGCCAGTGAGGGAGTTGTTTTCTTTTGTGCTAGGTAACACAGTAGAAGCATGAAGTTTCAGAATCTTTCTTATGCGTTAATCTGAAATTTAGTTGGATTGTTCAAGAATATGTTACCCCCTTGATGTTATTGTAGATGATTGTCTATGGTGGTGCTAATACAGAATTTGCATTCATGTTTTTCGATTCTAGCAAATTCCCTTATATCGCTCTTTTAGATTGATAATGTGTTTGTTGACTTTGTTCATGTTGTTGATATGTTGATAATGTGGGTTTGGACTGCATTCATCAACTAAATTAACTGTACAGTGTATCTTATTGTGTTGGTTTTAATGTTTAATTGGTTACAAAAGATGGCAATTGGTTTCTAATTTATATTTAGGGGGTCATAAAATTCTACTATTACCTGCATAATGCAAGTAGTATTGTTTACAAAGGTGAATTCCGAATTCTGATTTTGTGTATGATGTGTGTGTATCATGAATCTCTCAAGAACTAGACAAGCTCTATTTTTCAAGTAAATTGATGAATTCTGCTGTATACCGACTCTTAAAGTATGGAACATGGTCTAGTCTGATGATTATATGTTGCTGCTTAATACCATACATAGCCTTCTCTGCTTCAAAAATTTAGCTACAGTTTGTGGTAATCAATCGACTTCATGGTTTTTACGTTTCTTTTTTCTGATTGCTCTCCACTTCAGTAAACAAAACTAGTCTTATATTACAAAAATGTATATCCTCAATGTTTTGTTGTTGGTGTTATAGATTATGTTGGTCTGCAATACTTTGTCTACTTCACCAATCGAGCTATGTTCTTCCGTTTGTGTAGTCATTGGACCAAACTTTTTCTGTGGCTATCTTTGGTTTTAACTTAAGATAATATGGGTGCAACTGTGCATGAGTGTCTGTTCAGAACATCCCTGAATTCCTTTGCAATAAAGGTGACGTTCCCAAGTTTTGACTGGCATATATAAAGACTTGCTGTATATTCTCTTTATCTCTGCTTATTTGTTTTATACCACCTACTCTTGAAAGATATGAATTTATTGTGAAGTGACCAACTGTGTTCAAGTTATATATCCTGGCTTCCATAAATGAGTTGGTATCATTTTACCTGAAGCATGTCCTTGTGTGGAGATATCAAGTTAGCTACACAAGCAAACAGAACCCAGATATCTGATTTGTGTGCTGGGGTGTTTAGTGTTTTTGTCGAGGAATAGTTCTTAGATTTGGTTTCTGTGTCACTTTGCTACTTATTATACATACGAGACTTGGGTCTCTTGCTTGTTTTTGATGCAGAGTATAGGATAGAACGGTACCAGGTCTAGGATAGACGTGTTTTTGGTTACCTGATTATGTGATGCACTGTGTAATATTTTTGTAGTTACTACAAAGATTTATTTTCTAGGAATGAAGCTCTATGCGTGTTGGATTATGATTATACATGGCTACAAACTACGCTTTCCATAGTTGTGTACAAAAGTGCCGACTGGTTTTCGGTTTCAAGTAAAAATGTCTGTCATGAACTTGGTGGCTAAAGCAGGTCGTTGCTGCGAGCATAATTTGCATGAAACTTCATTTGCAAATATTGACACACTCCAACTAACCCATCATGCCGCCAGACCTGTTTAAGAGTTGGCTCAATTAGGAGAGTGCGGATTGCTAATTGAGGACCGAAAATTATACAGCGCACCCGGCCAATCTCACAGTCCACTCATTGAGTCCGGCCTCACCCGGTCATCTCACCGTTAAATTTCCGGGTGCGCCGGCTCTCGGACTCCTCTTTTTATATGCATTATATATCATCATACACACTTAAAATGCAAAAACCATCCAAGAAACACAATATTGTTTCTAACAAGAGAACAGGGAGACGAAGAATGAAAATGATAATTCGAAGCGTTGATCCAGCCGTCCGATAGTTTCTAACTACCCTGATCAGGTCCAAGGAATCCCCACTATGCGTAGGTTTGTGAGAGTGGGTAGAAAGGCTTCCCATAAATCGACTCTAAACTCATCGCATCTCACTTCCTCTAACTGATCAAGATCGGAAACTGATGGTGGCAGCTTCCGCACTTGGTAGCAATTGGGCCTTGGGCAAGGTTTGTGTCTGGGATCCGGGGGGGGTTTTGTGGGCCTTGGGCCTGGAATCCAATCTCTTTGTGCTCTTGGAAATACTGTCAGTGTCTTTGGTTTTGGCCTCTACATTGGTTTTGCTATTGGTTGACGGACCCACAATTATGGTATTTGTTCGTTAAGGATCGTTTGCCATCACGGCCATGTCTGAAATCATCCTTGGTCGGCTTCGATTCTTCAGGTGGAAGATTACCCTCAGCCCGATGCCGCAGTGATTTTTATCATTTTGTGCATTGGATTTATGTGGGTAGTCTAATCACCGACTACTCACTTCGCTCAATGGCTGCAATCCGTAAGCGTAAACCCGAGTCCAAGTGTTATTGTTTTAGCGCTGATGCTCATATTGCAATTTTATTTTTGTATGTCTCTTATTTCTGGATGTGGTTTCTACATCATCTATCTGTAATTTCTTTCTTATAAATTATAATAAAGTATGACCTCTTTCATTCAAAAACAAATATTTACCTATATCCTCAATTTAAGAACCTAATTAGCCTGTCCCTCTAGCTCCTTTAATTTCTGATAAGTGCCATCAAAAAATTGTTCCAGTAATCAACCGGGCCAGGCATGCACCAATGAACACAGTCACTATAACCCTTCATCCATTGATTTCCCCAATGAATTCCAGGGTGCCCATCTGGTCTCATCAACATGGCCCTAGTTACATCCAAAACCCTAAACTGCTTCCTGTTGTTTCTTCTTGCATCTTTTATCTCCTTAATCTGAATGTTCCTCATTTCCCAATCAAACGTCTTGTAATCAACTTCTGCCTCACCAAAGGGACTTGTCCTATTGCAGTACCCTCCGGTGTTCCAAGCCCCGTTCTCAAAATGTGCCGGTGCAAATGTCCTCAAAATGGTCAGAAGTCCCCCTTTGCAATTCTTGCAAGTGCTAATGTACTTAAAGGCAGATTGAAACGCCATACGAACTGCGTTGCCGGTGTTGAAGCCGGTAATATTAGGTTGGTTGCAATAGACACATCCTATGAGTTTGTTACCTTTGTATAGGTATAACACCCGAAAAAACCAATGCCCGTCTGAGATGATGGCATAGTCTAAATCGGGTAGGTGCTTTGCCCATTCATCGTCGATTTTGTCTATGTGCAAATCGAAGACGCCTGATCCAGTGCCATTAACCATCCTCTCGTCTGCGGCTATAAGATATTTGGTCCACAATTTCATTAGAGTGAAGTCATGTTGAGGAAAGTACCATGTCCTGAAACGATCTTCAGAATCCTTGTAAATGTCTTTGGGGAGTTCCTCCTGCAAGATTAGAAATGTTTATGACATCAAACGAAAATTACCAAGCACAAATCACAACTCATAAACTTCACAAGATTAGAAATGTTTATGACATCAAACGAAACTTACCAAGCACAAATCACAACTCATATAACTGATCAAATTGACCGCTGTGCATAATTCACCCACCCTAAATCTTATCTATACGCACCAATATGAGGAAAGTTGACTCAATTCACCCTAAGCAAGCATTTTGTTTCAATTGGGTTGGTAGACTTAGAAGAACAGTTGCATGATTTGCATCGTTAAATCTTAGTCTTAGTCTTGGATGATAATGGAATCCAGTTGTGAATTCCAAATCTTCAAAAGATGTCATCGATGGCATACATACAAATTCTGTTGCATTGCGTACATGTTCTATAAGTCATTCGTTTGACTATCAGACTATATATGTACATTGCAACCGTCTCCATAAATTGAAACTGAATGGTGTCAATAAATACAGAATTTCATAATAGAAGAAGAAAACAAAACATGCAAACAGAAAGGGATCGTCTGCATCAACCCAATTTAGTTGATGCAGATTGCACGAAACCAAGGAATAGGAAAATTTGATACCAAACTTAACATGCATGACAACTATTAACAACTAAGCAGAATAAATAGTAGCAAAAGAGAAATGACTAGCAAACAATTTGGATGCCTTCTTTTCTTTTCTTCCATTGGTGTAAAAACCTCTTAGAGTTCAATTGTGCCAGTAAAATTTCCCAACAAAATTTTACGTTTCATTATATAAAAAAACAAGAAAACAAAACCAAATTTACGTTACATTTTTTTTGTATTACATTTTCTGTTTGTAGGCTTTACTTCATGAATCATTTTGTTGAATGATAAACTAGAACAGATACCAAGTTTTGTGCCTATGATTTGTGGTTGTGTTCGGACCTAATTTTATGCTCTATATTTGATTTCCGAGTAAAAACGGGTATTATTCATGTACATTGATCAGAAAATTGAGACTAACCTGAGACAAGAGGCATAGAAGAGACTCAAAGTGATTGCGAGCAACAGAGTCACCAACAAATGCCATCTTCTTCCCTCTAACGATTTCCAAAAACGCCTTGGGATCAAACTCTGGCAGCTCGCATTTCTCCGGCTTCCATCTCCAATTCAGATAGTCCCTATCCATCCTCCCATTCTTGAAACAATCCTTCGATTCAGGAATAGTCTTACATGTTGAATTCGTATACAATGGCCCTCTCGAATCCGGAACCCACTGACCCTTAAACAAGTCACACACCTCTTTCTCTACAAACAAGAATCAAAACATATTGAATGCAAATCATTTAGACTGGAAAAGATTCAAAAGTTTATATATGAGAATTAGGTTGTGAAGCAAATGTACTTTTTGGAGGTGGGATCAGCCTGACTGGTGCTGCATGGCTAAGATGATCATGATCTGGCTGCAGGTTCTGATCATGAACAACAGAATTAAGGGCTTCTTTGGAAGTGATCGGAATAGGGTTTGGGGAATAAGCGAGGAAGAAGCTGAAAATGGAGGCTACGGCTAAAGAAGTGAGGAGGAAAGGCATGAGTCTGTTCATGTTGAGACCTCTCTCTCTTTTCCCATAGATGTTGACAGAAGCATTCATGACTATTCCAAGAGGGAATGAGAGAGAGAGTTTGTGATGCAATATAAGAGAGAGTGAATGATTTTTCTATCAAGAAAGGGTAATGAGGAGTAGATTCTGTGACGCCATAATTGAAGAAATAATATGATGATCTCTTTCCTGGAGAGCCATAGAGGCTCTTTTCTTTCCTTTTGGTTTGTGATTTTCCATTTCTGATTCTTCTACAAAAAATGAGCCTCTGTGATGGCGGCCGTTGGATTGGCACAGGTGGAGGTTGATAACAGTGACTGTGCATGTGAATTTTAGGAAGGAGGGTTCATTACTAATTGACCTGAATGCTCGGCGCAATGTGTTCGGAAGTAATATGAACTTTTCTAATGGTCTCTAAAAGTTGCACACAAATCTTCACTTTCTCACTAATCCATGTAACCAAAGGGACCAACAATGTCCATGTGCAGAACAATCCGATGTTGATGCATCAGTAGCAACACAACTTACCGTAGCTGCCTCGACTGATAAGCTCGAAACTTCGAATGGTTTGCCACAGAACCCCAGCAATGAGCTAAGGTAGCGCGCGACGGATTCTAACATTGGAGGGGTTCATCTTTCATAGGTAAGAACCCTCCCTTCCTCCACCAATCTCTTTCAAACTTTGCATAGTGAGAGCATCCAAGGCTCATAAACACGATGAGGTTCTCTTCTTCGTGATACTATTACATTAAAAAAGTAACGGTGGAGTGTCAGACTAGGAAGAATGCAAGGATTCCTAAGCAAGGTATAACAGATCTTCAAGATTAAGTTTCGCCTCTCTTCTTGTCCTATGATAATCCCAACTGTCCTAATCCTTTATCTCAATTGCATCTGGTCCCTTTCTCATCACCTACCTTTGTACACATACATGACATCTGTAACATTATGCATATAAAAGAAACTGGCATGTGCTCCGCATACAAATATGCTCCGAGATGTCGCACACTGACATATGAAATAAAGCTTTTGTTCCTGAAAGAGTGGGATTGAAAAGCCAAATGAAATCTGGGAACAGAAAGTTCCTTCAAGGCTTCAACCTTTTCGTGCAATGACTTTATTGAGAATGATAGTTTACGTACAACAGAAAAAATGCCATGAACAAGATGGCGTCCATTCTCTGAGAACCAAATATAGCCTACCCGTAAAATCTAACAGAGACGAGGGCATTCGGCTTTCCTCGCAATGAAACCAAAAGTTGGACAACAGTAGAAAGAAATATTGAAATCTTGAATTAGCTACACTAGGCTCACCAGCCGTAACACTCTTGTAACGAAGTTAGCAAACAATCACAACTCACAAGTACATCCAACCGGGCAAAACAAATCTTGTTATCATCTAACCATCATGGCAGCGTTAACTCATTTAATCCATCTATAAGCAGTTATTATTATCATACAACATGTTACGAGAATAAGTATGGTTTTGCAGTACAGGTACATGAATCTAACCAGAACTTTATCACTAACCCTATACCAGAATACACTGCACAATATGCTGAGCGGTACTCGATTTGCTGAGAAAAAGGCAAACCAGATTTGAAACCAGTCAACAGCATCATTGAAATTTCATGATCATATTAGAAGCCATTTCATTTTACAAATGAATCAAATGCACCAAAAGTGAAGTCTCTGTCCAACATTCTCTATGTTGAAAAAAAAGGTCCCGGCTCTGGTTATAACTTATAATACAAAGGAAAAACAATAAGCTGACAGCCTGTGCAAATTTCAATAACCAGAATGTTATAAGATAACAAAATTCTGCAGTCCTGACTAAGTAACAACTATATATGTAACAACTGGGGTGAAAAAATAATGACAGAGAATACAAGCCGACCTTGGCCTGGGGTTCATACAACCTAATCTCCCCTATAAAGAGGATTCAGTGAGGACTGGGGTTGCAGTGTGTACCTGAGTGGGCACAAGTCCGAACACTGAGCAACCATGACTCAGCGTAGGCAGCAACATCAAAGATGCTTTTCATGAGTTAGATATCTACATAGAAAAACTCGTCTTCAGAGGCCATCAGAACAGATCCATTTAAATAAATCACCTCCGGGGCAGCAGGGTTTTCCATAGTTGGAGTGGCGCACAATGAACACCTGTTCCTGCCCTTTTGGCATTTGCCTCTTGAGCTCCACATCTGCTGTTTCACTGCAACACCCTGAATAGCTGCAGAAAGGAAGCAAAAAATTCATAATGAACAACAGGCATTTGAGATATTTATGGAGAGAAGTTTTGCAACGAAAAGGCCAAGAAATAAAAGCACAGTAACCAAAGATTCCAGAACTACCAAAAGATTCAATTTGCATTTGCAGATGACCCCAACAAGTCAAAACTTGAAACTTGCAAAATGAACAAGGCGGACAGAAAGGCAATCTAAAATTTTAAGGAACTTGCAAAATGAACAAGTTAGGATGATATTCGACATATAAGAAGGAAATGATTGTTATAGAGAACCTCGCAGGGCTATCTAAAAAATTTCCAAATGTGAAAACTAGTTTGCAAGAAAAAAACACATTCATTAACACGTTGCTGTTATATGATTATAGAAAGAGTAACTTTTGGAACATAATGGATAGCATATATTTAATTTCTCGACTAACATAAACTTGTAGTGAGTCCAACTTTCAAGTGCTTCCCAACTTGTCTAACAGAATCAATAGAAACTTAGACCAACAAAAACAGAATTTTAAATGCGAGAAGAGCTCACCAGGCCGTTACAGGTTTCTGCACCGTACCATGATTCTATTCTACTGCCAAGGTTGCTTGTAGCTCATGCGATCGACAGCATCCAATCCACTATCAGGCTCCTTTCGCTTCAATACCCCTCCCACCTGATATAACTTCAACTGTTCCTCTACAAGGGCTTGTGAACTCGGAACAGCAAGCTGCCTCAACCCTGATGGCAACCTCTCATCTCTCCGTTCTGCTTCCACACCTCCAGGCCCAGAATTAAGGTCAAGGCCCTGACTACCCCATTTCCTACCATCAAGGCCAGCATTACTGCTACTGCCAGCAAGGTTCATCATATAGGGACGTGGGTAAGGTGATGAGACCACACCTCCAGGTCCCATGAGCTGTGAAGGCATGGTGGGGAAGCAGAGTGTCCCACCAGAGGATGAATCCACATATGCAGGTGAACAACCTGAAAAGGAGCTCGATGACAGAGGGAAATTGGTTTCGAAAGGAAATCCTGGATACGGAAATGAAGAAGCAGGTGGAAATGGCACTGCAGTTGAGGACGACAGTACAGGCCCCCGGAAGATTTCAGGACCAAATGAGGAGTTACCAGTGGGAGGACACAAGATTCTCTGTGACCCAGCAGCAGCACCATAACTCTGCTCACCTCTGCCTGGAAAAATGGATGGGACTGTGATGGCAGGATATGAGTTTCCAGGAGCAAACCATGCTGAAAAGTTCCCAAAGTCAGGGCTATTCATTCTTATCCCAGAAACTGGTGTTCGCAGTGGCACACTGCTTTTTAAATGCTGGGTAAACTGGGTAGCTTCAGTCCCAACTTCATCGAGGCCAGGGCCATTGTTCAAATCAAAGTCTCTAGAGTCGTTAATCCCACCATTAGATAGACCACCAGATAATGATGACCTACTTGGCGGAGGAATCTCTAACCTACAACTGTTCATTACAGGATGCGATACAATATCAGGACTCTCATCAACTCTATTCAAATCGAGATCAAGCCCTCCAGTACCACGATCACGAGACCCAGACTTGTGATCCCTGACATGTGCAGGGTTTTGGGATACAACATCTTCATAAACTCTCTGATCAGGCACATTGAGATCAAAGTCCAATGGCGGGCGGCCTTGCTTGCTAGATGCAGTGTCAACTACAGGCAGATCACTTGTACTGATTGGTGCTTCCAAATTTTTTCGGGGCTCAGCAGGTCGGAATGCACTCCTAGCTGTAGATCCTTTCCATCCAAGTTCACCCTTACTTCGCATTGGGTTTTCAGGAGGGACAAATGAACCTTTGGCAGGTGCAACCACAGTGATTGATGCAGGAAAACTCCCTGACATGGAAGACATTTGGAAGGGTAAAGGGCAAGGAACATGAACAGAAGGTGGAGTTCCAGGATCTCCTGCCTTAACAAACTCTTGTTGAATACCATCATCAACAGGGAAACCTTCATTCAAATCAAAGTCCAGCTTTACAGCAGTATCTGACCCTGAAGCATTCACACATGAAATTTGACGCTCCTCTTTCTCCCCTGATTCAATAGCTTCCAACTTGCAGCCAGGATTGTGATTTTCTTGCACTGGTAATAAAGGTGACTGAGCATGGGAAACTGGAATACCAGAACAGTGACCAGAAGTCTCCTTTTTTGCCTTAGTCTCCTGAGAAAATTCACTGCTGTGTTCCAAAGCGTCTTTTCTTTCCACACTCTCAGCCCTTTCGTCTTTCACAGTCTGCTCAGACTGACCCACGGCCTTATCTTCGTCTGTATTTTCACCCTTCAACTGCAACTGCAAATTATTTCCAGAACCAGAACAAGGAACAGCATCCTCACTCTTTCCCTCCTTGGACTCTGAGTGAATTCCCTGCTCTGCCAGTAGGGCAATACTTGAATCCTTAACTGTAACTGGGTTGGCATCAGCCATTTCAGTGGACGAGCAGGTTGATGTTTCATTAACTTTTTCACTCCCAGAAGCTGCTTCAGACACAAGAGGCGTACTGCTCCCCACAGTTCTTTCATCTGCTTTATGTTGAGTCTTGTCCTCGTCATTCAAAGTAGACGACACTTTTGATTTAGACTCATAAGTACTGCATCCTTTAGCATTCTGCGCCCCTAATTTTCCTTGTTCATGAGACTGGTTACACCCTTCAGCCCCCACAGGACCCTCTTTTCTAGCACATGAAGGTAGCTCTGATCCAGAAGCATCCTCGACAGGCTTCCTGTCAACCGCCAAGGATAGTCTATCTACATCTTGTTGCATATTGGAAGAACATTTCAAGTTTGCACTACAGTCGAATTTGCCAGTTGAACTGCAATTGGTGTCTCCAGAAACATTAGCTGGCAGATGGATAACAGAATCTCTTGATTCACTCTTACCCCGCAATGAGTCATCAGTGTTTCCCAGCTCTGCAGTAGAACTGCTATTAGCCCTGCCAATAGGTTGACGTTGGGTTTCAGATACTTCACCCTTTTGTTTCAACTTGGCATCTTTTTCTGAGAATGATCCATCAGGCACAGGAGAATTTCTCTGGGGAGAACATGATGGTGACACATTTTCAGATTTGGACAACTCTCCAGCTGCCACACTAGCTAGTAAATTCATCCCAACATCATCTCCAGGCGAAGCAGTATCACCACCTTCAGAAAACTTAACACAGCTTTCAATCAAAGCATTCATTGAGCTTAAAGATGCTTCATATGACTTTCCCGTCCTTGAAATAACTTTTGATCCAGGACCAGTAGCTTTTGATGCCTCCACTGGTTTTTCAGCATCTTCACCGGCCCTATTTTGTTCACTGGAGATGGGTGGCACATTATTTTCTTCAGGACCACAAAATCCGTCCTTGCTGTGACATACAGGTGAGTTCATATCGGAAGTACTATTTCCCAGCAAAGCATCGCTTCTACCCTTAGCTCTTTTGTCCTGGTTGCCATGCTTTTCTGCAGACGGAGAAGCTCTGCCAGCTGTAACAGGGTCTTCAAAAGAACCACCTGAAGCACCTCTAGCTGGACTGCGGCCAGTGTTCGGCAACCTGACAATTAGTCTGCTGCTTGCCTGGTCAACAATAGGAACTTCATGAACTTTCTCATAAGATACTCCGGCAGTTGATGTCTTCTCAGAAGTCAAATTTCTACTTGGGGTACCGACTTTTCCAGATCCTGTTTCCTTATGCACCCCTGGGACAGCAGACCCATGAAGGCCATTGCTTGATTTTCGATGTCGAGAAGAGCTGCTAGAAAGCTTATTTGCATTCACTGAACCAGCACTTGAGCTTCTTGCATCTTCCTTATATAGGGAACCCACAGTCTTTGCATGATCACTTGATTGGCTGTTGTTTTGAGACTGGCTAGAACTGCTGCTCCTTTCCTCCTTGATTGGCGTCAATGGAAGGTCGGAGTTTCCAGCACCAACTAACATTCTAAAATTTTGATCCTTAGAGACATTACCAGAGGACACTGGCTGCCCTTTTGTTGACCCAGGAGATGTAGATGACTTTGGAACCATTTCAGAAGAGCCAACTTTAACTTGAGGAGATTTGGACACCAAAGGTTGAACACTGGAGCTCTTTGAGCCAACCTCAGACGTACTTCCAGTTTTTCTGCTCCCAACCTGAGAAACTTCTGAAGGTGCAGGCTTTGAAGGCCAGGAGACACCACCACGGCTTGATCCAGACTTTGATTCATTCAATTTCATCTCAGCTTCTACACGCTTCTTCCATGTGTCAACCAAAGTCCTAGCTTTCTTCTGAATTTCAGAGTTTTTGTGGGTACGTAAATTATTCACAGACTTGCCAACATTACAAGTTTGTAGAGCATGGAGATTCACAGGCAGCTTATCCAGTGCACGAAGTAATGCAAAGAGAAATTCTTCAACAGATTTATCACTTTCTTTAGGGCTACTACCATCACCAATTTTTCCCTTGTGAACCTCTTGAAGCCATTCATCCAATACAGCCAAACCCCTTAGCTGTACAAATCGCCCAAGGCAATCGAACCTGTCAGTAACTGCTATCACATCAACAAGCAATGTTCGGCCAGCCATATCTATTTTCTTGTCGGCACTGTCAGGTTGCATAAGGTGAACAAACTTCTCGACCGCCTCCAAGTCTACTAGTCCTCCTTTGTCTGTTATTTTGGAAAGCTCGGACTTCAATACACTTTCCGGTCTGGCCTGGCCAGACTCCCCATCCTCTGTCTTAACTAAACGCTCACGTTTTACAGGATCAGAGCTCTGATCACCTCGTTCCCTCTTTTTTCCCTTACCCTGAGAAGAAAAAGGGGATGCACTATTCTGCAAACTATCTGAACCAGATTTGAACTGTGGTGTTGATGACGGACCATTCAAGGGCTTCGGAGATCGACCTCCCGACTGCACTGCCCCATGCATTTCTAGTTTTGTCTTGTCTAAAAGATGATCTACTTCTTCCTGTCGTTCCTGTGATTAAAAAAAGTAATCAGTAAAAGTCCAAACAAGCTAATGACAGCCACAAGATTGAGAGTCATGGGAGTAATTATTCATACTCACATTAATGTAATCTTTGTCAGTTAACCACCATAAACACTTGTTCTCAGTATCAAACACTCTTCTGCACACAAATGAGGATATCCCTGTAGGAAGTTCAACACCTTTACGAAGGAATGCAACTTTACACGGATGCAGTAGCGATGCAGCAGGTATCTCATCCTTGTGAAAGGAGTAGAAGACCTCGTTCGGGGCAGCTTCTGGCGAGACCCCTTTAAGAAGCTTCACATCAGCAGGTCGATAAAGCCAATTAACCCCTAAACTCAAACTGTCTCCCTTGTCTAATTTTAGACAGCGAATTATTCCAATAAAAGGTGGGGAATCCTGAGGAGGCTTGAAAAGTGCACAATCTCCGACACGAATTTTGCGTCCATCCTGTAACAAAAGACAGCTAGCATGAAACTAAGGTAAACTATGAACCCAACAGAAATCACACCAAAACTAACAATGAACAAACAAAATGACCAGGCATTTTCATAACACAACAATACTGTCAATACACAGAAAAACAAACAAATTAGACAACAGACTATAGAAAAGCTTCAAAACTAATGAAGGTCATTTCCCAAGGCTTCAAGGATAACTGTAGTCCACATAAAAACAGAAAATCCACAAAGGAATTCTACAATTCAACACACTGCTTCTCATTTGGGGGCAACTTCATATTCGGGAAAACAAAGCACAAAACCAACAGCTGAAAAACAATTCAAAACCAGAAAAAACAACAATATAAGAACAGAAATATGAAGCCTTTGTAGAAAATCAGATTGATAACATATATTCAGCTTAGCGTATTAAAAATTAGGCAAAACGGTGACCATTCCCGAATCAGAAAAAGTGAATAAACACCAAATTGGACGAATTGGAGCACGAATTCGACAACTAACATCGAAACCCTGTAAAATTAAGAAACCCCCTTTGCGGAAATGAACCGGTAACAAAATCGAAAACCATGATAAAATCAAAAAAAGAAAAACACAAAATTGAGCACCTAATAATCGAAAACAACAGTGAACACACGCCGGAATCAAACACAATAAGCAAAGCAATTTACTTTGTTGAAGAAGTCAGGATGTGTAGAGGGGTCGGAAGCTACAGCTACAGTCGTGGCGTTGGGATGAGGGACAGGCCACATGTGCCGAAAACGACGCCGTATCGACTGCTCAGCTGGAGACCCATGCATAACAATAGCCCTCCATCACAATCGATCCCGGAATCGTGCCTGAGACGAAACATCAATCCCGGCTGCTGGGGGTTCGAAACTTCACGGCATCAAAACTCCAACCCTAGATTCGGCGGAATTAGGAAACCCTAGATCAACAACACTCCGCAGAGATCTCCGATTACAACACCCCCAAATGCGAAACCATTTTCTAGGGCTGAGCTGGCAGAGAGAGAATCAAAAACGAGAGAGATTTGGGGGATTGGGATCGAGAGGGGAGGAAGAATAAGAGGGAGAAGGGATTGGGAATCGAGAGATTTGGGGCGGGTAAGTCGCGATGAGGGAGAGATTTGGTAACGCAAAGACCCAACGGTGAATGAGAGAAAGAGAGAGAGAGAGAGAGAGAGAGAGAGAGAGAGAAATGGGTTTGGGGCCAAGAAATTGCCCGTGTTTGCCAAAGGTAATGGGTGATGGGGACGGCTTGAACGGTGTCGTTTCGGGAAGGTGTCTGTTTTAAGTAATTTTTTTTTTTTTTTTTCGGGGTGAAATAAATTTCCGGGGGTGCCCCGATTCCTCGTTCAGTTTAATTGAATGTACTTTCTGGTGTTCTGACATTGCTAAATTCTATGTAGATATAATTTGTTTTATTTTTTTCGTTTCTTTTTTGTTTTTTTCGTACGGTTACTATTTTTAAAGGTTGGTGTGTAGATGTAACTACTAACTAAATGGGTAAAATAATTTTGGTAAATAGGTAACTATGGTAACTACAAATGTAAAAGTGGTGGTGAATGAATATCATTTCTATGTTAGTTATAAAATATATGTCTTAATGAACACCCTTAATGATGGTGCACTGCCCAACTCATCATCGGTAGGGGGTTACTTCTCTCTGTATTGTTAGTTCTTTGAAGTTTCAAGTTTGGTTATTGGCTTACACATCATTAGCATGTCTAAATGATCAACATGTAACATAGCAACATTTTTGCAAATTTTGATTATCGTGTTTTTAGAAGGCAATTCAAAAGCATAATTATCAACTTTTAAACGAAAGAAGAAGTGTTTCTCGCTTCTCTATACTTCTACCATAGATAGGATTTCGTTCTATTCTCTTATGGTTTTGATATTTGTTAGAGCTATGAATCTACGTAGCCAGAGACGTTATCTCGATCGCTTTCTCGTTTTCATAAGAATCTCATAACTTTAGTGGAGTTTTCATTATTCAGCGAGAAAGTTGTTTGTTTGTGTAGTTATTCGAATGTTTGATTAAAATTGGGTTATTGTGGTTTCAATAGTTTGATACGCTCGAGTTACATGTCTCGTATAGATGTAATGAACATTCAAATCCGCCTTTTACATCGGATTGCAAACTCAAGCCCATAAACTAGCTTGTACACCGCACCCACTGGAATATTTTCCGGTGAACCACATAACCGACTTACATCTCCGTCCGATAACAACCGTTGAATCAATTCCTCACCCCCTAGATCAGTGAACACGATACCTCCATGACATGACATGCAACATGTATGTTTGAAAAATCCAGCCATCACAAACGCAAAGCGGCAATGGCCTTTGTTCTCTCCCTCTAGCTAGGTCGACGATTCCATCTCTCTTATTGGTCACCCGCAAACCAAACTTCACAAAAGAATCGTAGCACCCCAGAGTCAGCCATGCCACCCCATCATCTAATTCATCACATGGATTGTCCTTTTCTCCCATACAGTGACATGATTATGATCGATGAATGATGCTGATGTTGCTAGGTTTAGTGTTTAGTGTTTATATTAAGCAAAATCCCAGAGAGAAAAAACCCTAAAGCTATAGCTCGCGTTACAGTCCAAACCGCTCAGAGTCGTCGACGCTGACAGCCGGAAAACGACTGGTTATGGTTGGGTGGTTTTAGGGTTTATATAAAAAAAAGGGACTTCTGAAAGCTACGTTTGCAGAAAACAAACCCAGCAATGTTGCATCTGATTTTGACTTGGGAAATTATTGTTTTATTGAACCCCAACAAACTCATCATCTCATTTCAGGGAAATGACAATGGTGGTTTGATTAGGGTTTTTTCTTCTTCTTTCTTTTCTTTTTGATTTTTCCGTGGACTGGTTTGGCTACACAATGTGGCCACACAATGTGGCCTATCTGTGATGAATGCGACACATCTAAATCATCACAATCGGTTTCAAAATCAAAACAGTGTAAGAGAGGAAAACAACAAACATATGTGCACACGTAAATGGGTATTTATGTGTTTATCGGTTCTTGATTTTCAGTCGTAACCAATTTTGATCGATTTTATATGTATAACGTACTATCCCCGGCCAAGCTTCTTGATTAGTTAATTTGACATGACTTGTGACAGACAATCTTGTTGTTTAACGGACTAATTGATCAGGATTCTAGAACACAGCTCATTTCCAATGCAATAAAACTGTTTGTAGTCTTTGTACCATGACTACACTATTTACATAGTTGGTACCGACTTACGCAGACTCGTTTTCGTTCTCTTATAACGTACGCTATTTTATTTTTAAAAAAAGTTTCATGTTGTCTTATTAAGAATCGTTTGAGTTTATTTATTTTTGTTTCTAATCGATAAGTTATCAGAAATTTGAGAATACACCACTTTTCCTCAAGGACCTAGTTCCAGGTATGTGCTTGGCATGATAGAGCATTTATACAACAATATTCTTAAACGAATAGAATGATGATGCAGTCAATATGAATGGGTTATATATCTTTATGCAAAATGACTTTACCAGTAGAGTATATCATGGCCAGCATTCTGGTCTATGCATGCTCGTCTCCTTCCTAAATCTATACGGCTGTACCTAACCTATGAATAAACAAAAGCCATGAGAGAATCAATGAATTCATGTTTCTAATAATTAAGTTTGGAAGGCCGGCGTTGAAATTACTTTGTTTCTTTCAGGGGTTTGCTGTCCAATTAGATGTAGTCTGTGATTGAAAAACTTCCATTGCATTCTGCAACATGGTTCATGCCAATTCAGATCGATTTCAAAGTACATCAGATTCATTACTTGCCAATCTCAATCTTATGATAATATAGCTGATAGCTAGGTCAGGATCCAAGAACGAAATCCGAGATCGAATACATATTTCTGGTAGCAAATTAATAATCGACTTTTCTTAAGAGTTAAAGAGTCAATATGCAATAGAAAGGGCAATGTCATAGGAACTTATTAATCGTGCAAACCAAACAAAACAAAACCAAACCAAACCATGTATCTTGCATATATTGACGTAGAAAAATTTAAAAATTACATCAACACGTTTAATTCAAAACACAGAAGCTTCAATTGTTGAAAAAACTGGGGAAGATTTTCAAGTGGACTTTGAAATAATTGTAGAAAGATTGAGATGGCATGGAATGGGCCGGGGAGGGTTTAAACTGAAAAGGACAGAAGATGAATAGATTGCTGGGATAATAGTGGTAGACACGGCACTGCTTTATGTTGCTGGCTTAATCACACTGCTCTCTGGATGTTTCATCTTATGCGGTAAACATAGCTTTCACAATCACGATTCATCAAACAACTCTCTTCGTCTGGTTCGAGTCTTTGCCAGCTCCAGCTGCAAGTCGGTCTTTAACTCTTGGGCCTTGTGAAAGACCCCTGTTTGATTTGCTTTATATATTAAGGTTGGCATCCACCTTTCCCTTGGAATAAGCCCATCACATCTATTATTGATTAATCTCGGTCATCCGGTTACTAGCTGATCACAGCACATCAGTGTATTGATAGAAGCAAGACCACGCAATCCCACAGTCCAAATCCTGAATATGGTAACACGGCGCCTTCGTAAGATCACAAATCTCACATTTCTTTTTATTTTCTCTCCTCAATCGTCTTGGACTAAAATAAAAACACAATCACACACACTGCGGACGCATGCATAGACTAAATTTTTTGCTTTACCTTGATTATATATATATAGGTTTAGTTATATGATCCGGATTCTCTGCTTGGATTTAAGTTGTTTGGATCTACTTTGATGTCTTATAACCATTAGATGAAGTAATGATGACGTAAGGATGACATGACGATCTTAGATTGTACTCAATCCAATGGTGAGAAGTCATCCAAACAAATTCAAGCAACATAAATCCAAGTAGAGAAGCCAAATTCTTAGTTATAGACAAGCAAGGCAAAAATGGCATAAAATGGGCAAACCATATTGTTGTTAGTATATATACCGCAAGCATGAGCAACGACCGAGTAGACCGTTCTCCGGCCACGAAGGGTCCCGCCCCCGACATATTTTTGATAGACTGACATCCGGGCTACCTCGTCATGGTGAAAGATCATCGGTACCACATCAGGAATGTGTTCCTCCAAGCCTTACAAGAAGACACCATGATAATAGTTATGTATAGTTTGTCCCACATCGGAAACATAATATGTGAGAGAACCTTTCTTAGCTATAAAAGGAAGGTTTCCCATATGTAGAAACTCTCTGTCTTGCTGACTGAATCTCTTTCTCCCGATCACAAAGGCATACTGGCCATGATAGTTGATTCATAAGTAGACGTAGCCATGCCCTCCGATGGCATGGTGAACCACTATATGTTCTTGAGTCTCTTGTTTATATGTTCCACCGTTATTCTATATAGTCTCCGGGATTATGCATAAGCACATATAAATTTGGGGAAAAGACGCGAATTCCAAGCATTTTTTTTTATCTTACTACAAATCAAAACCACGTTCTGACGTCGTTTCATAAGAAAAAAAAACTCTGATCCAAAACGCATATATAACGGGTTCAATTATAATTTATAAACATCATTGTTCGTCTTAATTTTTCTTTGAACGTTACTACTTAGCTCAAGACTTGCCTTACTTGACTTGGATCCGCCACTGATCACACATATCCTCTCACCTCATAGGGACGCAACCAAAATGCAATTGTATCATTTGTGTTTTTGTATGCTCAAATGTCCAATGGATCCAACTAGAGCAAGGATAAAAGAAGTCTAATCAAAGGCCCAACTGTAGAAAGAAAGAAGAAGCTAGATCAATTTCTCGATAAGATATGACAATCTTCATCTCTGAACTGAGCCGGACTCAACAATACTTGTAGTTTGGTTTGTACAATGCAAGTCTTATCATGAGAAAGTTAAGTTTAGTGAACTCAATGTATCCTCAGTGACGAAAAACATGTGTTTTTATCGATTACTAGCTCGACCTGTCGATGGATGTACTCATGTACATGATTCTGATAGATATGGTACTGATTTGTATGTAATGGATGGTAGCCAATGAAGTTGTATGTGTAGCTCTCAGTCTGTTGCAGACACTTGAATGTGTTATGTGTGTGACTAGCTAACTGTATCTAGGTCTATAATCCTGAAGTCATGTGTTATTCGCGAAAGTATAATTAGTACATATATCAATGGAGAAATTCTCCCGATCGAGTATCATGATCTACAATAATGTTGTGTTGTATTCGATGAATAATTGCTCGACATGTATCTTGTATTGTTAATGATGAGCTAGTTCACACATGCAACAAGTTACCGGAAGTTCAACATAGGTACATTGTTCCGATGTAAAGTTCAACATAGGTACATTTTTTTATAAACATATTAAGGAGTAAGAAGATGGCGCATATCAGTAGACTTATATACGATGATGGCATGGATCAGAGACTCAGATCCGAAGGGATTGTTTGTTTATGGTTAACTAGTTGGGAACCTGAGAAATATATGAATCGGCTTTGCCTGGATTAGTCTGCATCTTAAAGCAATTCAGGCCAATGATTAATCTGGCTCATGCAAGATGCAACGTCGTAAATACAATCTTATTAGGGGATCGCGCACATGAAACATACTAATTATATTTGTTCTTGCCGGACTTCAGATCGATGATGTATATTTTAAAGGAGACGAGAGATCGATGCAATTAACGAAATGATGTATATGTTTTTTATAGAGACCAATCCCATTCCGCTAAGGTCGCAGCAGCATGCATCCAGTACTACTACTACTACCCCAGTCGATTCTCTGCATAGAATAATTCCAGCTCCCTCACATGGAACTTATTTGCAGTAGTAGTACCAAGCTAGCTAGTGAAATGGCAAGCATAAGTACTAGTAGTGATCACATCGATGTGATTCTGCCGGACAACATTCCATGTTAGCAGTCTTGAGCTCGAAAACCATCCTCTGCTGCATCACTGCAGGATCGATCTTCTGGTTTAGCTAAGGTTGCAGTGCCCTAGCTAAATCGATCTGTTTGCTCCACCAGAAAGAGCCTGCAGTTGTTTTGGCTGAGATTGGGACTTTGCAGGGAGCTAGCTAGCATGCACATATACGAGCCATCAAACATGACTAATCAATTTCCTCATTTTCATTTCATATATATCTCCACCGCTAATCTAAATCAGAATTAGTACGAGTGCGAAGTCAAATGGCGTCTCCATATATATCAGAAATCAAATTGCTTTCACAGCCATCATGCATCAGAGTTTTTTTTTTTTTTTTTTTTGGGTCTGAAAATCATGCATCAGAGTTGGGAATAAGTTATATAGTCTCTGCTGCTACAGGGTCCAAGAATAACGCAGTAACGTGCGCCTTAGGTTTGACTTCTCTCAAACTCTGTGACTCTATGATTTTTCTGTACACGTTTCCAGACCTACCTATCACAGTTCATGCATGCATGTTTTGACATCCATCAATGGAAATGAATAAGCAAATATGTCGAATTGGGATTACTCGTTGATCAGCTACAATATGAACATCCAGACTCTCTGGAAGTCGATCCGGAACGTTCCCAATTTTTTAACGTTTTCAGTGTTTACAAATCCTCTTTATGTATTTGTATCATTTGGAAATATTGTATTTTCTTGACTATTTTGAAAAGGTTTGATTTTTGAAATAACTTATTACGCACTTTATTCGTATAAACTATAATGTAATCGACAATGATCACTCTTATTAAGGACATCAAAAGCCGTGTTAGGTTTTATATATTGTAATTAAGATATTAATTCAATCATATAGGTTCTTTTAAAAAATTCAATTATATCAGCGAAACTAGTCTTTCATGAATATATTCTTATGTGAGTGATATATGAAACTAGTTGCAACATATATATAAATACATGGAACTCACCGTTGCGACCGATTCTTCATCCAAATATCGGAAAACAAAAGACAGAAACATAAAAATACGCTCCGCTGTACATTTTCTACCTATATAACTGAAGAAAATGAGCGGAGAAAAAAGGGTCTCAGCTAGGGCTGCCACTCGGTCGGTTCGAATCGGTAATGGGCGTTACCAACTTCAAAACCAAAGCTTTCGGTAATGAAATATGACTTTCAATTACCAAACCAAAAACTTCGGTATGAGATAAATCTTACCAACTTCGGATGTCGGTTTTTCGGTATTACCAAACTTCATAACAAATATATTTTCAAAATATAACAAAACAATACAAAACTATAAAATTTAAATATCACTTGAGTTTCTAGAGTCTGATAATACATATACAAAAGATAATCATTTCAGTACACATTATCGAGTATGGTTTAATTTTCTACCGAAATAGTCAGGATGTAAATGTTTCCAAATTTTTATATGAACAAGTTATGTGTCATCTATGTGAAAGTATGTGTGTGGAAGAGTCAACCAAAATAAGTCACATAAGGGCAGTAAAAGCTTTTTCGTGTAATAAGTGACGTTAAATTATGGTTGACCGCTTTGATCAAGACCTGAGCATTATTGAGTACAATTGAATTTTCTATCATAATTGTATTATACTATAATGATCACATCAGACGGTCGAATTTTAATTTTGTGAATTGTAATCATTGGAACCACAACATGCCTGGTAATGTGGTATAACTTATTTAGTAAGTTATATGCATATGTACATCTTTGTGAACCAACTACAAAGAGGAAGCAAAATTTTCAAAAACCTTGTGAACTATGATGTGATCAATATAGTGAAATACGACTATGGTAGAAAAATTAGGTATTTTTGATAATGTTTTGACCTTGATCAAGGCGGCTAACCCTATTTACGCTTGTGCTTCCAATGGGGAGCCATATCATCAAGAGAGATAAAAACATTCCTAAATTTTTACATGGGCGGTTACATGTCATCTAAGTGGGTTTGTCTATGTGTGTGTGTGATGAATCGACTAAGACGGGTAGGTAAGAGCGTTTTTATATAACAAGTAATATTGAATTAAAATTGATCGCTTTAATTGAGACCCGAATGCTACCAAATATAGTTGAATTTTTCTATTCATTGTCTTGTTTTTTACTAAATGGTATATACAATTGAAAACATGAGATAAGATTATTAGTCTGTGTGTTTTTAGAAATATAAGTCTTTAAATAATTAGAATTTCGGTAAATTCGGTATTTACCAAAAACCAAACCAACTTTTTCGGTATTTCTCGGTTTCGGTTTTTTTGATTTCGATTACCAAAATTCAATTTACCAAATCATAAATTTTCGGTCGGTTTTCGATCAGTTTGGTATTTACCAAACCAAGTGGCAGCACTAGTCTCAGCTCACCCCTTGTTGCTGATTGTGATTTTCAACGACGATTTACTTCCCAATGTGACAGACTGACAGTTATAGTGCCGGTGGGAAGGACAAATTCAAGATCAAGATTTTTATCTGGACAACTTATATTCGTAAAAATTCCAAAAAAAGAAGGAATCGAAACTTCTGTGCAAGTGTAGGTGCCCAAATGAGTGGGCAAGAACCTCTTTTACATGTGTGGGCATAGCAGATGATCTGGAACCTGGTTGTTTTATTCTTTGTATTAATTTCCTTGTCAGCTTACCACACTGTGATGCATGTCAAAACCAGCTGATTGTTCCTGAAGCACCACCCTGTTCACCTTTAAACAATCCAAACAAATTTGACTTGCCCTTTATTACTCTTTCCTGGTAATTAGCTAGTTGCCATTTAATAATGATTTTGATGATGCACCTTCCATTTCTCACCACAGCCTTTATGGAATTTCTATATCTTCCTCTCTCTGCTGGACTTGTACTTCAACTGCACAACCAGTTCTGAGTTCATGCTCTCACTGATCTCTCTCTAAGATATCCCAGTTTTGTTTTCAAATGGTTTATCTTTTCTATACCATATAATACATACACCCAGTTCAGCTTTCAGTTTCAAGATTTGATCTGGATACTGTGTTCCTTTTCTTCATTGGTTTCTGAAGAAAATGGCTCCAAATAATTCAGTTGCAGTTACAATAGAGAAGCCAAGCAACTCTTTCTCAAAGACCAAGTCTTTTGAGAAGCAGAAAGCGGCCAGCACTAAACAGTTCACATGGGTTCTTCTTCTCAAAGTCAACAGAATCTTTGCTTGCCTCTCATGGCTTCCAATGGCATTCAGAAAACGCATTACCTCATCGGACATGAGCGACGAGGAGCCGAGGAATCGAGGGAAGTTGTATAGATTCATTCAAGCGTTTCTTGTTTTGTCAATTGTGGCTCTGGGAGTTGAAGTGATTGCTCATTACAAGAACTGGAATTTGAATCTGGTTCATCATCCTTGGGAGGTTAAGGGTCTGCTGCACTGGTCTTATATGGCTTGGTTGTCTTTCAGAGTTGATTATATTGCTCCTGTGGCTATATTCCTCTCTAAATTTTGCATTGTACTGTTCTTGATCCAATCTCTTGATAGATTGGTTTTGTGTCTTGGATGTTTCTGGATCAAGTTCAAGAAGATAAAGCCAAGAATTGAGCCAGATGCTTATGATGTTGAAGACCCTTCTAGCTTCCCAATGGTGCTTCTTCAGATTCCCATGTGCAATGAGAGAGAGGTAATCAGAACAACCTAGGTGTACTTAATTTCTGTTATAACAAGACCTTTTGTGTTGGATTCTTATGTTGCTTTGTGTATGTTTCAATTTCTTCAGGTGTACGAACAATCCATTGCGGCCGCGTGCCAGATGGATTGGCCAAGAGACAGACTTTTGATTCAAGTTTTGGACGACTCAGACGACATAATTCTGCAGAATTTGATCCAGGACGAAATCTCGGAATGGAGTCAGAAAGGCATCAATATAATCTACAGGCATAGATTGATCAGAACAGGGTACAAAGCTGGGAATCTGAAATCTGCCATGGGTTGTGAGTATGTCAAAGACTACGAGTTTGTGGCAATTTTTGATGCTGATTTCACACCCAATCCTGATTTTCTTAAACTCACTGTTCCTCACTTCAAGGTGATTGATCGACTCATGTGACTGACTAGTATATTATGTTCTATAGATGAAGTGTTTTCTAAATTAGCCACTAACAATCTTTGAACTTTGTCACAGGGAAATCCAGAATTAGGACTAGTCCAGGCTAGGTGGTCATTTGTGAACAAGGATGAGAATTTACTTACAAGGCTGCAAAACATCAACTTATGCTTCCATTTTGAAGTGGAGCAGCAAGTTAATGGTGTTTTTCTAAATTTCTTCGGGTTCAATGGAACCGCTGGAGTTTGGAGGATTAAGGCTCTGGAAGAATCAGGAGGCTGGCTAGAGAGAACAACAGTTGAAGACATGGACATTGCTGTTCGAGCACACTTGAATGGATGGAAATTCATATTCCTCAATGATGTAGAAGCCCTCTGTGAACTACCAGAGTCGTATGAAACTTACAAGAAACAGCAGCACCGTTGGCATTCAGGTCCAATGCAGCTCTTCAGATTATGCCTTCCAGCTATCTTAACTTCCAAGGTTGGTTTTTCACCTTTCATTTGTGTATGCTTCAGCATTTCCCAAGTTGTCATGTTGTAAGTGTGTAACAAACTTACGATTTCTTGATTACAATTGTGCAGATATCTATATTCAAAAAGGCCAACTTGATATTTCTGTTCTTTCTTTTGAGGAAGCTAATTCTTCCCTTTTACTCATTCACATTGTTCTGTATCATACTTCCATTGACCATGTTCATTCCTGAGGCTGAACTTCCCCTTTGGGTAATTTGCTATGTGCCCATTTTCATGTCATTCCTAAACATTTTACCATCCCCAAAATCTTTCCCTTTCTTAGTCCCATACCTACTCTTTGAAAACACAATGTCCGTGACAAAATTCAATGCCATGGTCTCCGGTCTATTTCAACTGGGAAGTTCTTATGAGTGGGTGGTGACAAAGAAGACTGGAAGATCATCAGAATCAGATTTGTTTGCGCTTGCAGAAAGAGAATCCTCGAGTGAAGACAAGATCCTAAGGAGGAACTCCGAGTCTGGTTTAGAATTGTTGAGCAAACTCAAGGAACAAGAAGTAGCACCTCCCAAGAAGAAGAAGAAAAATGGGATCTACAGAAAAGAGCTTGCTCTTGCTTTCCTCCTACTCACAGCATCAGCAAGAAGTTTCCTATCAGCTCATGGAGTTCACTTCTATTTCTTGCTTTTCCAAGGCTTGTCCTTTCTTGTTGTAGGCTTGGACTTAATAGGTGAGCAGGTTAGCTAAAAGCTTCAAACAAAGCATCAATTGCCCACAGTTATTCTTTGATAGATATATGTTGAACTGTAAGAGACATATTTCAAGCTCTTTGGTGTTCAAAGTTGGATTCAATTACATGTAGACATAGTTACCATTTTCCCATTTGAAATAGAAGGTAATATATCAAGTTAATTGTACAATGATATTTGTAATCAGTGAAAATAATGGCAATCTTTATAACAAAATTTCAGTTATCTTTCCATTGCTGTATGAACTGTTACCATTAGCCTCCCACACAAGAACAACAACACCAAACAAACAGAACCAGACCAAATCACACCAATATAAAACATAATTGGATTTTCATGAAAGGCAGCAAGGCACAATCAATGAAGGAGAAGACAAAGAATCCTTTTGTCATATGGATTGAATCTGAATTATTTGGAGTGTTTCTGGCTGTCATATCTCATGTTACATGTCTGCATTTGGTGACAAAAGCTAAATCTTAAGAATTAAGACGTATTAGACCATTGGGCTTAATCATAGTCTGAGCCCAAATCTGTACTAGCCCATAATAGGCTTTTTATAGAAAACACTCTCTGTGATCTTCGCCATTGAGGAGTCAAGTTACTCAGCCCTGAAGTAAATGTCCAGTCAAGTAGTGCAGTTGAGTTCAACTTGTTCTGGGTTCTTCAAAGTTTGAAACTTTAAGCTTCAATGGAGGAAGAGAAGGATGCCTTTTATGTTGTTCGAAAGGGAGATGTGGTTGGCATATATAAAAGCTTGAAGGATTGCCAAAACCAAGCTGGTTCCTCGGTAAAGTTTTGATCTTTTAAGCCTTTTGTAATTTGATTACTCTCATTGTTTTATCAATTTTTGATTTCCCATTTGATTATATTACTGGGTCTTGTTTATTTTGTTGAAATAACTATGCCCTTTCGTTCTAGTATGCAACTGAAATTTACTGCTACATTGTATTGTTGTGCCGTTGTGGTGTTCATTATGTAAAAGAGAATGGATTCTGGTGGTGGGTATAGAGTACCTCCCTGATTTTTTATGAGATACTACGCTTCTGGAAAATGTTATAAGATGAAAACTAGTTTTTCTAAGAACTTGATGTTATTTACTTGATGAGTTGATGGAGGATTACATATGTGGTTTAGTTTTGTTTTTAGGTATGCAATCCTTCTGTAAGTGTGTTTAAAGGGTATGGTTTGCCTAAGGAGGCCGAGGAGTACCTTGTCTCACATGGGCTTAAGAATGCTTCATATACTATCAGTGCCAGTGATGTGAAAGATGGTCTGTTTGGAAACCTTGTTGCTTGTCCTTACCAGGTTTGAATTGATTTCATGTGTTCTAGTTTCTGTTTGGGTATCTGTTATTTTCATGGCATGTGGCATGGAGCTAGTTGCATATGATATTAAATCTTTTGTTTGGTTCCTCATTGTATAATTCAGTTTTTTATTATAATCTTTCAGCAGCCAGCATCTTCTATGGTTAATTCAGGGTTCAAAATTGCACCTAATCAGCTTACACGAAAGAGAATGCCGGATGTGGTAAATTCAGGCGTCAATGACCCTCCACAAAAGAGATCATTGGATGTAAGTATCATATGCTACATGGAACTTTTGTAGTTTGATAGAAGATCTTCTATTTGGTTACTCATTGTATGATTCGGGTTTTTATTATAATCTTTCAGCAGCCAGCGTCTTCTATGGTTAATTCAGGCTTCAAAATTGCACCTTATCAGCTTACAGGAATGAGATTGCCGGATGTGGTAAATTCAGGTGTCAGTGACCCTCCACAGAGGACATTGCCGGATGTAAGTATCTTATGCTACATGGAAATTTTGTTCTGGCCAGATTGGCATGAAAATCCAGATACCTTCAGTTTGGCTGGATTATGGAGTTGCGTTGATCACTTGTTTATTGTATTTATTCTGCAAATGATGTTTTTCGGCTTCCAGTTTTTCTGCACATAAGCATTTTAAAGCTGATAATTGTAATCGAACTCGAGTAATTCTGCTACTGGTGTAGTTGCCTTGTGTCACCACCACTAAGATCACAATTTCGTATTTTATGATCAACACTGAATACCTATGTCTAGTGTTGTGATTATGGTCATGTGTAAGTGGATTTCTTAATATATGCCTCATCTATGTCTTCATCCAGCAATCCTGCATACTTGAGTTTGATGGAGCTTCAAAAGGAAATCCTGGATTATCTGGTGCAGGAGCTGTACTCCGTGCTGAAGATGGGAGTGTTGTATGTGGAGTTCATGAAAACATTGTGAATCTTTTAGGATATATATTTTTGTTTTTGTAAAAATGGATCTCTTTATAACATTGGGTTTACTATAGTTGCACCGGCTGCGGGAAGGGGTGGGCATTGCAACAAATAATGTCGCTGAATATCGAGCTGTAATTCTAGGATTGAAATATGCTCTTGACAAAGGTTATAAGCACATTCGTGTTCGGGGAGACTCTAAACTTGTCTGCTGCCAGGTTTGTATATGTTAATGCACTTGAGTATCCGTAATTCCCACCTTTGTTACTTGTTTGATAATTCACTCTGATGTTTTATTTACGAGTTCTCTTATGAGGATTTCTGATATAACAGATTCAGGGGACCTGGAAGACGAAAAATCAGAATATGGCCGACCTGTGTCAAGTGGCCAAGCAGCTTAAGGAAAAGTTTACTTCTTTTGAGATCAATCATGTTCTCAGGGTATGTATGGTTGTGTGTTGAAGAAATTTCTGTATGGAGAAGAGTCCAGTTGGAATGAATCAGAATTTGACCTTGTTTTGATGTATAGCACAAACATATGAATATGATGATTATGTGGTCTATGTTCACGGTTTCTACTAAATCCATTCAAATCTCTATTTTTTAACCTGACATGATATGCTTACCTTGCAGGAGTTCAATGCCGAGGCTGATATTCTAGCAAACCGAGCAGTAAATCTCAGAGGTGAGTGGCTGCCAGTTCAATGAGTTCTCATGCTTTCCATGGTGTATGCTTTGTTCATATTCATTAGAATTCAGTGGATCTTATATGCTTTAACCAGATGGTCAAGTTGAAGTGGAATCACAGCATTAGCTCAACGTCCAAAAGGGGGAATTAGAGAGAATCAGGATCAGGAGTGCATAAGTGTGCTTGACATGTCTAATGCACTGTTTTTCTCAAGTAGGCAAGTAGTCCTTCTCACTATGATTGCCAGGTCTATGTAAAATTTGCAGTGATCATTTTGAACCCCAAATTGTAAGTTCATTATGTAAAATTTGCAGTGATGAACCCCAAATAACACCATCTAAAAGACCAAAATGAAAACAAGATGCTACATAAGCTCATTTATTTTTGTACCCGGTAACACCAAATACAATATTAACTAAATTAGACTCTTTATTTAACACGATCATATTTAATCCATCAAACAAACATGCTAACGGTACTACTATATACTAGTGCAGTGAGTTATAAGGCCCAAAGACTAGGCCCAGCCTATCTTCTAGGCTATCCCCTCTTTCCTCTGAGAGAGCAACACACTGAACTGGTATCAGTCGAAGAAGAGAAACCAAGGAAAAGGATAGAGCTGAGCGAAAACAAATGGCTACCATTTCAGTCTCACCATTCTCACCTCTGCACCCAATCCCCACCCTCACTCATTCCCATTCCCTCTCCATTCCCACTCTTTCGTTTCGAAACGTTTCCGGGTCCTTCAGGCGCTTGTGTTCAGTCAGAAACACCAGCTCCCGCAGACCCACAATTGTGAGGTCAGCCGAGGAAGACACGCCTATTGAACCGGTCCCGGAAGAAGAAGCCGGCGCCGAGCAGCCCGTTTCGGTACCCGTTTCGCCCTCCGATACTCTCACCATGTTTTTTCAGGTACCCGGTTTGTAGACTTGTACAAAGTTTCATTCTTTATGATTAAACATCATTGTATTCTGTTATGTATGTGATTTATGGTTTTGGTTATTTTCTGTTAAGGCGGATGGAACTTTGAGTGATGCTGCTGTGCCTGCAGTGACCAAAGCGTTAGAGGTACCGTTTTTGTTTTAGACTTGTTAGAGGGTTTTCGTTGTGATTATGGAGTGTTGGAGTTGCGGGATTTGATGTCTGTCCGTGGATTTTGTTGTAGGAAACTCAAGGGATTACCAACTTGAAGGTTGAAGTTCATGAGGGTATTGGAATTGTTGAGGTGCGTGTGAGCTACATTATTCGCATTTCATAGTCGAATACTTGATTTACTTAGGCTGTTATATATGTACTTTGATCACGTCTTCTTGTTTTTCAATTCCCATTATTTGCATTTCCTGTGAATGATTTGTCCTTAGGAATAGAAGTAATACTCACATAAACACTCATGTATTACAGAGTGGAAAATGTGTTATCGAGAATAAGTAATTTCTGTTGTATGTTTGAATAGTTGGTTTACTTTATCTGTGTTATACTGTGATCATGCCTTTGGGTGTCCTGTTCTGTGTAAATCACCTCTTGATTTCAATGGGAGAACTAATGACCTTTTATCTTTTCTCCAGCTGAAAAAGCAGACAACAGTACAAGCTACCGGGGTTGCTTCCAGTTTAGTTGAGGCCATACAGAGTTCAGGATTCAAGCTACAGACGCTGCATTTGAGTTTTGAGGAAGAAGAGGAAATTGCTGTATAGAACTTGTATGCTTGTCTACTAGTATATACGCAATTCAACCGATAAAAGAACGAGAAGTGTATCATCGAAGCTTTGTTGCGAATGACTCAATTGTTTGTAGTTAGTGAGGGTCAAATTTTCCTAATAGTGATAGGCTGCCATTTCCGAGTCTTGTTCAGTTTGTATCAAAGACTAAGAGGATAAACAATATCACATTCACAGATCCTGAGATGTTTTGTATAATGCGAAGTCTACTGTTTTTGCTTGGTGACTGTACTTTAACTTTGTAAATTTGCATTGATGCTCTAGATTTCTTTCTTGTATGCTGTCCATAACAACACCATGATAAGGGCATGCATGCCTAATGCCTTTCATTCTAACACTAACCAAACCCAGGATGCTCAGACTGGCCAGAACCATATATTGCTGGCCTTTGGTCTACAATGTACCTAAAAAAGTTCACAGCTTTGGACTGTAGAGGCAAGCTGAGGACAAAGGCCAGCTGTGTGAGAGTAAAAGCAATGTCTGTTGAAGCAAGCATGTCTGTAGGCTGTAGCACAGTGAGGGGCTTATCTAAAAGCATGGGGGAGAAAGCTGAAAGGCTGAAACCATGAACACGCTTGCTTGCTTACCGAGCCGGGAGTCTGATAGTGATAGGTGCCCAATTGTCACAATAATTTCATCCGTATAAAGCTTAGAGAGGTAGGTGGTTTCTTTACTGGCGAACTGCAGAGATAGTATGATGTCTTTGCCTCGATCCACTAAATTGATCCCGATGGGTCCTTGAAAATGGTGTTTTTCCATGGAATGGTTAAATCAGCTATTGAAAAAAAATATATGTAATTATAAAACAACAAGCGCCTGTAGCTCAGTGGATAGAGCGTCTGTTTCCTAAGCAGAAAGTCGTAGGTTCGACCCCTACCTGGCGCGGTCTATTGTTTGTTCCAATTTGAGCTTCTTTTTGCCGTTTTGAGCTTCCAGTTCATACATTACAATACAATCTGATATGATTTGTGTAGTAAAAAAAAAAAATGTAATGTTATTAACATATCCTATTTTGCTATTCACACACCTTATGCATTTTCATAACACTACAAATTTGATTATGTTTATGAAATTGCCTCTTAAAGTTGCTTTATGATTGGTCCACATCATAAAAAGATGTGTGAATAACAAAATATGATAGGTTAATAGCACCACCAAACAAAAATACACTAAGACAAAGCCAGACTGAAAAAACAGATTGATTAAGATCTCTCTGACATTTCCATACCAAACACGTTTTCCACCGAGGTACCCAATTTTGGTTTCAAAATGGTATAACCAGATGAGTATCAGTACAAAGTGTGGTGAAAAAGCATTGGGATTCCTAATGTTCTCTTTGTTAAATCACATTTCTCAGTCAGTGACCCAGAAACACCCTCCTCCGGTCCTCCCATTTGCTTCCATCTCTCATCAGTCAAACTATTCTATATATCTAGCTGCATTTTCTTATATATACATGTCGGTGCAAATGACATTTGAATTTTCATACAAGAAGGGAGAGGAGGCAGCTCACAACCCCAGATTGTTTTTATTTGAATACAGATATCGAAGCTACCAAACTAGGAAGGTGGACAATGAATCTTCAAGATGAGAAGGAAGAAGATGTTAGCTTTGGTTACAAGTCTGATTTCGATATGCATGAGACAGGCCTCGTGTGAAGGATCTTAGTTTATTGGTGCTGACATATAATACAAACCTCTGGTATTATTAACTTAGGGGTATATAGGATTATAAGGGGGACACCGTCCTTGGGTTGGGGCAGGTGGGTAAGGTTGAAACTAATTTCAAGTCAGATTTTTAGGACAGGCCAGCCTTTACTATAAGGGCAGTGTACTGAGTACTAGTCTTTACTGACCACTTGATCTGGCCATTCATCATCAACCCCATCTTCTGGTAAATTGAAGCTGTCAAGCACCTTCATCAGTATTTCCAGCTGTTTCCATTTTCTTTCTTTCTTTCTTCAAGATAAATATCAGATACTGAGTTGTGAAAAATTACTATCCCTACCTTTCAGTACTACTATTTAAACCAACTTTCTTCTTCTCCTTGACTCAGAAATCTTACTTGCCTAGCATAGTCTTGTTCTTGGTTCACAGAACATCACACTATGGCTTTCAAAGCCTTCCTCCTTCTCTTGGTCACCATTCTCTTTGTTGCCACAAGGGTTTGATACTCTATAATCACATCTCTCTCTAGTCCTGACACTTTTCTAGCATTTTGTTTCACTTGTTTTACTTGGGTTTTGTCTAAAATAATTTTTGTTGTGTATGGTCTTTTGTAGGTTTCATCAGCTCATGATCTTCATGAGGAACTCAAGATAAAGGTAGCGTCTTTTTCACTTTTCTTGTTCAGTACCACACTAAAGCTCCGATCTTGATTGAATTATGTGTGCTTATTTTTCAGGCTGCTTATGTCCAGAGCCAAACACCACCATCACTTCCAACTGTCAAAGCTCCAGCTCCACCACCTACTTATGCTCCACCGCCAAAAGTGATCAAGGCACCCACTCCAGCACCACCTCTGCCCAAGCCACCAGTAGTGAAGCCGCCTACTTATGCTTCTCCACCAAAAGTGATCAAGGCACCTCCTCTAGCTCCACCTCTGCCCAAGCCACCAGTGAAGCCTCCCACCTATGCTCCACCACTTCCCCCAGTCAAATCAAAAAAGGGTGAGTTTATAAAAACCTTTGATGTATCCATTTCAATGTTTGATTGGTTTATCTGAAGTTACACTTTACATATTGGGCAGATTGCATTCCACTATGTGAACAAAGGTGCTCTTTGCATTCGAGGAAGAGGACGTGCATGAGGGCTTGCATGACATGCTGTGACCGCTGCAAATGTGTGCCTCCGGGAACTTCCGGCAACCGGGAAAGATGCGGCAAGTGCTACACTGACATGACCACCCACGGCAACAGATCCAAGTGCCCTTAGAGTAGTAGTAATCCAACTTTTTTCTCTCGATTTGTTGGAGGGCTTGTAATGTGTAGTACTGCCTAAGCAAACTATGGATGTAATTAATAAGTGTGTGTGAGAGTGATGCGAGAAAATGTAATGGTATTCCAGCTACTTCCCTGCTGCATCAATTCAATGGCCATTTAGTGTTTTTTTCTTCAAGACTCCGAATCCTTTCATTCAATCAATACCATCTCTGTCTCAAATTTCCCTGTGAGCTAGCAAACCTGGACCCAACTTTCAAGCCCATAAACTAGAGCTAAAGAGATACAGGCTCATTGCCCATGGGCCTGTCAACAGATTAACAAATGGGCCTAAAGCCCTTTCCTCTTGGGTCTAAAGTTTCCCCTTTGCACATACTTTATTGCAATCCTTAATTTTTTTTGTTAGTATAGAAACTTGTTCTCCTTAAATAGCATGGAAGTTGAAGATCCAAAGTTTCTTTTTGACAAATTCGAGCATTGTCGTTTGATGCCTTTCGATTTGGGGTCATATGCTAATTACGTAATAAGGCTTGTGAATAAATATTCTTTTTGGTAACTCTATTTATGCTAATTTTGACTCTAGGGCTCAATGCACGTCATGTGATATTCACATGTATGTATACGAATATACGAAACAGAACTAGTGGGTATTGATTTTGCAAGGAAATACCTAATTTCGACACTATTTGTAACTCATGATTTTGGTTCTGTTGTAGATACAGTCATCTGCTATTTGAATCCTCGTTGTTGAGCTTCGTGGTTACGCAGTACAGAGTACAAAAATGGCTATTAGAACTCTGCTATTTTGGTTCGTCGTTGTTCTCTTAGGTACTACAGTGGTAAGTATGGATTTATACGAACTCCACATCTCATGCATAAGAAGCCACTTTCAATTCTCTCGTAGGAGCAAAGCCCCCCTCTTCAATCTCAGCTTTCCTTCCTAAATGTCCTATCTTCACTAATTCCTCCTGATCAGATCTCAGGCCTTGACCCTTCCTAAAACACAACCCGACCCGGCCCACCCCTTCCGTCTTCTGAACAGAAAAAAAAAGAGCGCAAAAGAGTAGCTACTCTACGGCCAAAGCCAAGAGCAACAACGAAATGGGAGGGAGAGCGGCAGAAGAGAGCGGCAGAAGCCGCAAGGTAGTGAACTTAAGCGTCAGAAGAAAACAGCTCAAGACGAAGGAGAAATGGCTCGTCGTCGTCGGCGTCGCTCTTCACGCCGTTTATATGCTCAGCATCTTCGACATCTACTTCAAATCCCCCATCGTCCACGGCATGGATCTCGTCTCCCCTCGCTTCGCCGCCCCGGCCAAACGCCTCGTCTTGCTCGTCGGTACGTCGTCGTTTCACTTCTTCTATAGTAGTAGTGGATTCTTGATCGGAATTTTGAACTGCTATTTGATTTAGCTGACGGTCTCCGAGCGGACAAGTTCTTCGAATCCGACGCCGCCGGGAAGTTCAGAGCGCCGTTTCTGAGGAGCGTGATCAAGGAGCGAGGCCGGTGGGGAGTCTCGCATGCTCGGCCGCCGACGGAGTCGAGGCCGGGACACGTGGCGATCATCGCCGGGTTCTATGAGGATCCGAGTGCTGTGACGAAAGGTATGACCTGGATTTTAGGTCAGGTTTGTTGTTGGAGATGGCAATGCGGTTTTGATATGATGTAGGATTTGTTTTGCAGGGTGGAAAGCTAATCCTGTTGAATTTGATTCGGTGTTTAACCGGAGCCGGCATACATTTTCGTATGGCAGTCCGGATATAGTTCCGATTTTCTGTGCTCAGTTGCCTCATGCTACTTGGAATAGTTATTCTCCTGATTTTGAAGACTTTGCTACTGGTTTGGTTTCCTTGAGCTCATTGTGTTACTTTTCGAGTTATTTGCATTTGCAATTCAGTTCACTTAATAGTGTAGTTTACATTTTTGTTAATTACTGATCATTCGGTCTTCGAACAGTAGTAATGTTCAAAGTGAATACTAAAATGATGATATAGGTGTGATCGGAAGTTCTTGTTTCATACAGTTATTTATTAATTTAGATGTGTTAATGCAGATGCCTCCTTTCTGGACGAGTGGTCGTTTGATCAGTTTCAGGGCCTAATGAATAGGTCCAAAGAAGACCCAAAGTTGAAGGAGTTACTTTTACAGGATAATCTTGTAGTCTTTTTGCACCTGCTTGGTTGTGATTCGAATGGTCATGCACATCGGCCCTTTTCGTCCATCTATCTCAATAATGTTGCGGTTGTCGACAGTATAGCTGAAAGGGTTTATAATCTTCTTGAAGATTACTACAGGGACAATCGTACAGCATACATATTTACTGCTGATCATGGAATGCATGATAAAGGTTGAAACTTTAGCTTGAGTATTCTATTGCTTCATTGTTCTCCCCAACCTATTATTACTGTTGTTTTGATTCTGTATTAGCTATAACTTCTCTATCCCCAGAAAAGAAATCTTCTTTGTGCTGATTTTCCCCCTCATAACGATTCTCATGTGTTATAATTTTGTGCATAGGTAGCCATGGAGATGGACATCCTACAAACACTGATACTCCCCTTGTTGTTTGGGGAGCAGGTGTTAAACACCCAAAGCCTATTTCCAGCAGCAGCCATGGAGATGGACATTCTGATTGTGGTACTCGTTTTGTTGATGACCATATGCATGACACGCCAACGCCTAAAGAATGGGGCCTTCATGGCATTGAAAGGGTGGATGTCAATCAAGCTGATATCACACCTCTCATGGTATTAGAATTTACGTCCCTGATGTCATTTGTCCGTTTGAACTAACCTCAAGTTTTCTCACTCTTATCTGCTGATTTACTTTTCTGGCAGTCAACCCTTCTTGGATTGCCAGGTCCTGTTAACTCAGTTGGAAGTTTACCCCTTGATTACATAGACATGAATAAGGTTAGTCAATCTATTCAAAGGACTATTTCTATTTGTTGTAAAAGGGTTAAGAGTATTATCTCTTGTATCTTTCCCAACATTATTCTTTTATCTTTTATCAAGAATGAAAACAATCAGTAAAAGTACATGTCTTCAATTCCATTATCCCACTGGTAGAGTAGTGTCCTGCTCGCTTTTTTCCCGTTCTTGTGATTTGGGATATGTTCTGTTGATTAGATATACTTGTCCAACTAGATTATAATTGGGTAGCATACTGATAGATCATTATTAATTTTGTCTTGATCCAGACAGATGAAGTTGAAGCTGTTCTAGCCAATACAAAGCAAGTTCTCAATCAGTTTGTTCGGAAATCACGTATCCTTTTTTATATCTTTATTTAGATAACTGATGCGGATTGTAACAAGGCCTTGTTTACCGTAGCTGATACTACTGGGGATCTTTGAAAGGAGAGGAGGTGGTACTGAATTTTATTGATGTTGATTTTCTTGACAAACTTAGATACCAAGGAGGCAACCTCATTATTTTTCAAGCCTTTTAAACCACTGGCCCATTATTCATCCCTCTTGGATCAAATTGAGGATCAAATATCTAATGGAGACTATGAAGCTGCAAGGAAACTATCTGAAAATCTGCGAGACTTGGCACTACAAGGACTTCATTATTTTCAAACTTATGATTGGCTGATGCTCATGACTGTAATTATTCTTGGGTATATTGGTTGGATGACCTATATTGTTCTCCATGTGCTGCAATCATACACGTCATTGGCAGGTGATATATTGATAAAGGAGCAAGCAGATCACCAGACAGATAATACCAGAAAAGTAATGTTTGTGTAAGCTTGATCTTGCATAGCCATTAATTACATTATCAATTGAAGTTCACAGAAAAAGAGGGATACATTTTCCATAAGAAAAAGAGAGGCCAAATTCAGGAATATTTTGCAAAATTTACCTGATCTGAACGTGCATAAGTTTTAAATTCTCTAAATATAAAATTTAACTAAAATATCTTTATTAATTTTTGGCAGGTACAACTTTCTGGATGCTTGTTTCTGGGACTTCTCAGCATGATACTGTTCATTGAGCAGTCTCCTCCTCTTTACCATGCATACACAACAATGACAGTATTTTTGTGGACACAAATATCTAGTGAATATAGGTTCATTAAAGCATTATGGAGACAGTTATCTGAAAGGAAAATCAACTATTTCACCAAAGTTCTAGCCGCTTGTGCTGTCGCAGTATTCATACTTGAATATCTGGTATTGAAATCAAACTTGTTTATCATCCGGCCGCAAAACCCGGTAATTTGGTATTTTGAACTCTGAACAGTGTACTTTGGTATATTCTGTAGGTGAATAGCTTCACTGAGAGGAAGCTCTACACCTGGTGTTTTCTAACTGTGGGAGCCATAGCCTTTTTTTATCTTTTCAAGTCAATTCCATGGAGATCTGGGATTCCTTTCTTTGTTTGTGGTGCATGCTGGTTCTTATCTGTATTTACTTTGATGCCAGCAGAAATTCCGGACAATAATAATCTTGTGTAAGTGGACTCTTGTGGAATGTTTATTTATCAATGTATGTGCTTGTGACAGTTTAGTTTTCAATAAGTTGCGGACGTATTATCTGACAAAGAATTAAAGTTGTTTGCACAATCTTGAATCCAAACAATGTTGTTCTCATATCAGCTTACGGATAAAATCAGTAACTAGTCAATAAGATTTTGAGCCTGTTATGATAAACAGACAGTTTTACTGTATTAACTATCTTGAGTTTGATGTCTATTAGTAGCATTTGGGTTGGCCATAACAATTATGTCTGTGTTTGTGCAATATCATGTCTACAGAATATGGAGTGGGGTTATGATTATTATGGTTGGAGCAGCTGGTAGGTTTCTGGATCAGCATACCGAGGGAAACAAGTTTTGGCTCAGTATCTGTAATAGTGACGCAAAGAAACCCAAGTTCCCCATGCTCTTTCAATTACAGGTGCTTCACTTGTCTCAGCTCTCTATTGGTATGATCTTATGTTTGATGTGACTCCACAGATCTAAAGTCGTTTTTCTTTCTCTTGGATATTTGTGAATTAGGCTCTTCTGGTTGGATTATCGTCTGTGATGGTGTCAATTTCAACATCTCATAGAACACAGAACCAAGAACTGCATGTCTGGCACCAGTTTATAAATTGGTCCATTGCTGGTATGCTCTTAGACTAGCATTTTAGGTTATAGTTTTGGGCAGTAGCATACATCCAACATCTGATTTTTGTTATGTTTCTCCGTTTCATTTCTTTTGCTCTACAATTTTTGTTGTTTCTTTTTGTTTTTCAAATTTATCTTATTATATTTGTTTTATCTGTTCTGTATGGTCAGTAAACTGATTGATAATATTTCAATGCCCGAGTAACGTTAGAAGTGAATTCCACATATGGTATTTATCTATTATTTTGTCTTGTCATAGGTCCCTCGATGGTACTTCCATTATTTTCAGCAAATGGTCTCTTGTCCCGGCTTACGTCCATATTTCTTGGCTTTGCACCCACATTCCTTCTATTATCTATCGGGTAAAGGCAAATTATGTGTCACCTGTCATTTTTGTCTTTAGCAACTTTGTGATATGCATGAAATTAGGATGGATTTTCTAATATCTTTTGTTCATTCTAAAAAATTATGCAGATATGAAGCTGTCTTCTATAGTGCTTTTGCTCTCGTACTCATGGCTTGGATACTATTTGAAAACACACTTATTTACTCTAGTAAGGTGAAAAGGTTGTCAAGTTCCTTTAACAATATGGAGGATAATTCCCTAGTTGATGGTAGATACTTGCAGCTGTCTGACGTGAGAATTCCTTTAACATTTGTAAGTGCTTTGTTTTCTTAAATTATATCATCATGCATTTTAAATATTTTTTCTGCTATGCTATTCCAAATGAAGTTTTTGAGACCTTTACAAGACTAGCACACAATATTTTATAAATTCAGATATGCTTTATGTATGACCTTCTGTATTAGTGATCTTGGCTATTAGTTATGCGTCCATCTGTGACCTTCCTTACCTATGAAATAAGTCTTGTAAGATTTTCTGAAGCAGCAATATAATTGAGAAAACTGTGAATTAGAAAATTAAAGCTTGTAGCCACCTATCAATTATGTTTAGCATGGTCTTTTGTTTTAATTTGTGCAAATAAATTTAGCTAGTACTACTCTTGCTGAAGGAATCATAGAAAACAATTCAAACTCATTGCACTGATGACTGACCTCAAACATTTCACTAGAAGTATGGGGGTGTTTATAAGAGAATGTATTCCTTGCCTAGTGTTTTTCTTACTTATTACTGGTCATGACGTGATGCTAATGGAGTTTATGTCTTTAGCTGGTCTTGTTTAATGTTGCCTTCTTCGGAACGGGAAATTTTGCAAGTATCGCAAGTTTTGAAATCTCATCAGTCTATCGATTCATTACTGTCTTCAGCGTAAGTGATGGTTGAATTTTTGTTGAATCCAGAATATTTGCAGAGTTTTGCTACTTTGCTAATGTTGCTTTCTCTTATTGCAGCCCTTTCTTATGGCAGCGTTACTCATCTTCAAGCTATTCATTCCATTTCTGCTTGTCATGTAAGTACAATCACAATTGTGTGTCTCATTGGTGTTTATGACTGATTATAGCATTGTGCCAGAAGAAAATTTTACCAAGTTATAAATGGTGATAGATTGTACTAATGTCTTCTCATGGCTTGAGCTGCCCTGTTATCATATGTTTTGTGGCTACATTGTTATGGTGTGAGGAAGTTGAGTTGAATTTCTATGAATGAAAATATAACCTTTTCTTTGGTGGATTGAAATGCAGATGTGTATTCAGTGCAATAACTAAGCTGAATCGACTTCCACGATTGGGATGCTATTTCCTCGTTATATTGTTTTCAGATGTTATGACTATGCATTTCTTCTTCCTGGTATGTTTACCAACTACATTCTTCGAATAAAATTATGCCGTCTCATAACTGATAAAGATACTAGTTTGGTAACTATAAATGTGTGTCCAGACTGCATTTCTATACATAATGTACATGAAACCTTGTATTCTTACCGACTTTACTGACTATTTTGATCGGTAACAGGTCCAGAATACAGGAAGTTGGATGGAAATTGGTAACAGCATCAGCCATTTTGGAATAGTGAGTGCTCAAGTTGTCTTTGTTCTGCTGCTTTTCGCGCTCACAAATGTATACACAAAGGATATCCACATTGGTTCTGTGGAAGGTTCCTCCCGTAAAGCAATGTAAGGCATGTTGGATTAGGATATTACGCTCATCAGTTTTCCTCAAAGCTGAGCTTTATGTTCGAAGCAGACCTGCTACAGCTGACACCTCTAACAGCAGCTTCTTATTTCTTCTGATATTTGGCGATTGCTTGGCTAACTGTGAGATTCATAGCAAGGGGATTTTCCAAGTGTTCCCCAGAGGTTGTACAAAATCGACGTTAACTTTGTCGCACCTTTTAATACAAGTTGATTAATTAGTTTAACCAGTTATATTCTCTATAGATCATTGATCAATCTGTAATTAAATTAGATTATGGCCGGGAAAATGTAGCTTAAGAACCGAAACCACCAGGGAAAATATAGTCCGGGATATAATTACTCCAGTGATTTGCGTATGAACATGCATAGACTACGCGGAACTGCAACACGTTAAGTTAAAAGGGAAAGAGATGAGACATCTTCCTATTAAGCTTTCATGAAGTTGCTCGGTTTGAGACACCAAGTGATAGAGAAGACTTGTTGATGTTGACGTGCTTGACGAAGACTTAGTTTTCTAGTTTTTGGACAGGAAGAGGTTTTTATATGCTTATCGGTAAGTTTCCTGGGGATTGCTGGTTTTCCCTGTTGGGAAATTAATTAAGATAAAGGTGAATGATCTCACTGCCTATATGTATAAGATCATTGTTGTTTCTCTAAGCATATACCAGAAAGCTTGAAGATGGTCAGCCAAAACAAGTATGTAGTCTCTTCCTAAGCTATTTTTGTTCTCTCTTTTTTCCTTTTTTTTTCTTGCCAAGTTTGTTTTTATGATTGTAAGTTCACCATGTCTGAGTGTCATTTTCAGAAATGTATCTATTCTTTGCTGGGTTCTGTTATTTTGTTTATTCTTCCCATTTTTACTTTAGGTTTGATTTTTGTTCCTGATGATGTTAGGTTTAGCAGCGGCTTAGAATCGGGGAATGTTGTGCTGAACTCTGATCCGGTAAACCGGGCATGGTGTGCGGTTGAGCAACAAAGACAGATTAATCCAAATGCAGAGCCATCCTTGTACAATGAAATAATCCAACCAGAAAATCAGATCATCATAGCTTTTGGCACTCCGCCTAGCTCTCTTGAGGGACAAGAAGGCTTGGTTTCGTCAAAAGTCTTTGCTCACTTTGAGTTTTTGTGCAACAAAAACAATCCAGTCTTCTACATCAATGAAGCAGCAATCAAACTATTTCAGTCGCATTATAATGACCTCCTCCTTCTGAAAAATAAGGTTGGTTGTAAGAAGCTAAACACTGAAGTTGTCATCTTAGTTAGTTTCACAACTATTTGTAAAACATAAGATTGACATAACATGCTTTGTCTCTTGTTCTGCTTCATTATCATTCTGATGAGTAAATAACATTTTACATTGTTTCAGCTGGTAGAGAATAGCAAGAGCAAAACCCCACCATTGATTATCATCACCGGACAATATGTGGGAGGCATTGTAGCTACACTCTTCACCTTATGGTTGCTAGAAGGCCTCAACTTGGTCAAAACCAAACGCCCTCTTTGCATTACTTTCGGTTCTCCCTTTGTTGGTGATGAACACCTTCGAAAATGTGTGTTAGAATTCTTGACTTGGAAATCTTGTTTCTTGCATATTGTCTCTGACCAAGATCATACACCTAAACTCTTTATGTCTCGAAACACATTTGGTGCTTATAAGCCATTTGGGACATTCTTATTATGCTCGACCTCGGGCTGTGCTAGCTCTGAGGACCCGGATTTCATTTCAGAACAATTCGTGACAGCCAATTCTCTTAGTGCTCAAACTCAAGATCCTAATTCGGGGTTCCCTTATGGACATATTTTGGAGGATCTCAAGCGCAAGGCATTATGTAATGTTTACAAGTCCATTGGAGGGGAAAGAGATCCACTTGAAGCTAGCATAATCACACAACTCCTAGCTGTCGGAGTAGTCTCACAGGTAACAAATGATCTCACAGAAAAATAAGGAAATTATCATTATTCTGTGCATTTCTATATTTGTTGTGAAGTGTGGAAAATGAAAAAATCAAACTAATTTATGATAAGAGTATGGTATCATTTTTCCATACTTTTTATTTAACTTATTACCAAAATGTTATCATTGCAACAGCAACAGTCCCCTGATACTGACAATCTGGTTGGGAAGATGAAAAAACATGAAACAAAGTTGTTAATTCAGAAGATGAAGAACTCGGACAACGACAAGAGACTGAATGACATGAAAATTTGCATGGCCAACTTGGAGTGGTACAAGAAGGACTCCAAACGGAAAAATATTGGATACTATGACAGGTACAGAGAGAAGGGCAATGAATCTGACATCAATGTTAACGGGTATAAGAAGAAGCTCATGAATTACTGGGAGGACTCTGTCACAGAAGTAGAAAACAAGCCCCAGTTAGAAGGAGCCCACTTTCGGGTTCGTTGGCTTTATGCAGGCACAAATTACAGAGGAATGGTTGAACCACTTCACATTGCAGACTACTATAATGATGGGAAGAAAAATTACCTAACTGATGGAAGGCCTAAACATTTTACTCTGTTGGAGGAATGGCATTCGGAGAAGCAGAAGCAAGAAGAGAAGAAGAAGCAAGAAACACTGAAACAAGAAGAAAAACCAGAATCTGGCCCAAGCAAATCCAAAAGAGAGACAGTGGGTTCTAGTTTGAATGATGATACTTGCTTTTGGGCGCGTGTTGAGGAAGCTCTAATCTTGTTGAAGAATGGAGAATTAACATCTGATGACAAAAGGAAGTTGAAAGAGTTTGAGGACTATGTGTGGAATGCCCTGAAGAATTATGCAGTGTCACCTGAGATCTTCTTGGAGAAGAGCAGTTTTATGAAATGGTGGAATGAGTATAAGAAAATTGTTGAAAGCTCCTCATTGCTCTTGGACTTCATGAAAAATTGCATTCACAAGGAGTATGAGGCAGGGAGGTTCACCTGATTTATGATCCAAATATCCAACAAATATATAAGGTTTAGGGCAGTGAACACTAAGTTTGTGTGTAATTTGGTAACTTGCTGCTGTTGTATTTCACTTTCTTGCTGCTGTTGTATTTCTCTTAGTTCGGTTTCCAATCTTTGGAATTCCGGATTTCCTGACCCTTGTGGGAAAATATTGCTTTGTTGCTGTGTATTGCATTGTGTAGTTTTGGTTTCAAGTTTCAACTCTCAAATTGCTCAAAATCAAGATCCTGAATTAGGAAACCATTTTTTGATATAGACAAGTTTTGAATGATCTCAGGGTCAATTAGGGTACTTGAGATAGCTACTTCAAGCTGGCATTATCATACACCTACCACAGTTGGTAATGTTTTAATGAATGACTAATTTCAGTTTACCCCTATCAATTTTAGGTCGATCATCATGTTAGTTCTTTTTCTTTCAATTTCATCAAAAACACCTCTTGACTTCCAATTTTCATCAGCCGTGTCCGAACTTCCGTTTTCCATCTAATTCCCCCGTCATGTGATGATGTGGCATTAAGAAGAAAACCAAATTTGAAGTTACTGGGTCCACAGAAAAATAGACAAATTGCATTTAATCCCAACAAAATCACTAAGGTTAGGGGGTTGTGATGAGAACGGAGATGGTTTAGAGGGTTGTGATGAGAACGAAGATGTGTATCGATATGGGGAGAGAAAGTGATCGGGGATGCCGCTGGTGTCCGCTCAGGTGGAGGCGATCCTTCGCCGGCGCCGGACGGTGGAGAGCAGAGGGACGTCCGCAATTTAAGCCTAGTGCGGACGTCCGCTTCTGAACGGCTCCGTATATATATATATATATATATATATATATATATATATATATATATATATACAGTTTCCTTCCAGAGCAGTGTCCCGCTTTGAAATTAAAGTGTGGACCTCCTTATTTCGCTCACTTTCAGGTCGCATTTTCACATCTTAACCGTACAATGTCTAGAACATAGTGTGTAGATCATTTTTGTAAAGTTTCGTCCAATTTGAAGATCATTTAAACTTCCGTAATCGTGATTTACACGAACGGTTCTGTTTGGACAGCTTTTGTTCTTTTGATTTATTTAATCTAATTCGGTACCCAAATGATCTCCAAATTAGATGAAACTATGCATGAATGATCTACACACTATGTTCTAGACATTGTACGGTTGAGATGTGGAAATGCGTCCTGAAAGTGAGCGAAATAAGGAGGTCCACACTTTAATTTCAAAGCGGGACACCGCTCTGGAAGGGAACTGTATATATATATATATATATATATATATATATATATATATATATAGGCCGGATATGAAGCGGACGTCCGCAACTATGTTAAACTGCGGACGTCCCTCTGTTCTCCTCCGTCCGGCGCCGACGACGGCGCTCCTCCACCCGAGCGAACACCAGCGGCATCTCCGATCACTATTTCTTGCCGGCGAGATCGATTTGAAGGTCTAAGCAGCAACCTCCACCCAAAACTTCATACAAGGTCGATCTCACCGGCAAACTGGAATTCAGCGGACTCGTCGAGAAGAGAAAGTAATCGGGGACGCCTCTGGTGTCCGCTCGGGTGGAGGCGCACCGTCGTCAGCGCCGGATAGAGGAGAATGGAGGGACGTCCTCACTTTTTCTTCGGTGCGGACGTCCGCTTCATATATATTATATATATATATATATATATATATATATATACCCCAGCATAATTCCCTATGCAGGTCATTCCCCCATTTCAATAGTCAATCAATATAGTGCTCTTGGTAGCACCTTCAATCTGAATAAACCCAACTACCAGTCAGCTCTAGTAAACCAATATGACCCCTACAAGACAGATTCCTCATCAAACCCTCCAGTCAATTATAGAAAATCATCCCCTTACTTTAACAAGGCCAAACAGTTCCTGTTTTATAGTGACATAGTTGTTGGCTGCCATAGACATATGGTGTAATTTATTTAAGATTTCTTGTTCTGATAAATTATCAATGTTCCATTCATAAGTTTTATCGGAAGAAACTGAGAATTGATTATTAAAATGATTACTAGGCTGTATATCTAAAGGAAGAGGACGTTCTGTCCAAGTTTTAAAAGGTCGTTTCTTGGGATGAATTAGTGACATAGCTGATCATCTATGAGTCATCTCAAAAATGTCTGGATCTTATATATATATATATATATATATATATATATATATATATATATATATATATGGAGGATCTAAAGAGTACCTCCTTACTTTAAGAATTTGAGGATTTCTACTATTTTACATTAGTAGATCATGACTTCACATATGAATCTATATATACACACAATGTTGATCAGGTAAGGACCTCCTTACCTTAGCTAAGGTACGGATTTCTTTATTCGACCCACTTTCCGATCATATTTTTCAATCATAGCTAGCCAATATCTAGATATACATGACTTGATCATCTGTGTAAATTTTTAGGCAAATTGATAAACGTTAAGGCATTCAAAACTGTGATTTAGAATTACAAGAACGTACGGTTCATGATGAACAAATTCGGTTCATTCATTGATTTAATACATTTTCGATACCTAAACGATAACCAAATTAGCTGAAAATTTGTAGGGATGATCAAGTCATGTATATCTAGATATTGGCTGGCTATGATCGAAAAATATGATCGGAAAGTGGGTCAAATTAAGAAAATCCGTACCTTAACTAAGGTAAAGAGGTCCTTATTTGAAAAGGTCTGATATATATATAGTCCTTCTCAGCTGCGGATGTCTGCATTTATTCTTACGGGGCGGATTTCCACTTTACACTCACTTTTCAATCGAATTTTCACATCTCCACCGTCTAGTATTTAGATACTAATGTATAGATCATCTCTGCAAAATTTTAGCAAATTTGGTTATCATTAAGGCACTCAAACTCTATTAAACCAATGGATGAACATAATTCTATCGAACTTGAACCGTTGATGTTTATAACAGAAAAACGCAGTTTTGAGTGCTTTAATGATAACCAAATTGGCTGAAATTTTGCAGAGATGATCTATATATTAGTATCTAAATACTAGACGGTGGAGATGTGAAATTCGATTGAAAAGTGAGTGTAAAATGGAAATACACACCATACGAATAAATGCAGACATCCGCACCTGAGAAAATATATATATATATATATATATATATATATATATATATATATTAAAGTAAAGATCTAAAGAGGACTTCCTTACTTTAAGAATTTGAGGATTTCTACTATTTTACATTAGTAGATGACTTTATTTAACGATCTCAACCGTTGATCCTCTAGATTCATATGCATAAGAAACATGTCTACAAAATTTCAACTAATTCTATAATCATTTGGTAATTCAAATTGACGTAAACAATTGTAGGTCGTTAGATAAAATTAAAACGAATATTGTGCTAATCAAATGATTAAACATTTTTCATTTTGGCTAATTTTTTGTAGGATTCAGATATGAGTAAGTAACTAGGGAATGAGTGGCTTTGATTGTCAAAATACATGCTAGAACTAAAAATATCCTCACTTTAAGAGTTTAAGGAAGTTCTCTCTACGAATATATATATATATATATACACACACACACACACACACACACACACACACACACACACACACAGTCGGGATCAGAGGCGGACGTCTGCACGCCCTTAAAGTGCGGACGTCGCTCCTTTCTTCACCGTCTGGCGCCGACGACAGCTCGTCTCCACCCAAGCGGACACCAGAGGTGTGCCCGATCACTTTCTCTCCCCAGCGAATCCGTCGAATTCCAGTTTTCCTGTAAGATTTTGTCTGAAGTTTTGGGTGGAGATTGCTGCCCAGACCTTCAAATCGATCTCGCCGGGAAGAGAAAGTGATCGGAGGCGCCGCTGGTGTCTGCTCGGGTGGAGGGATGCCGTCGTCAGAGCCTTCGTTGGAGCCGTCCTGTGGAGAACGGAGGGACGTCCGCATTTTAAGGGCTGTGCGGACGTCTTTTTTGGAACTGCTCCATGTATATATATATATATATATATATATATATATATATATATATATATATATATTTATATATATATATATATTTATCTATCTATCTAATCAAATAGCATGTTGTTTGCAGATAGTTTATTTTCAAATAAGCTGCCCAACATGACCCTAAAAGAAGCAGAGGTTTTAATCTTGAATTTTCGAACAAAGAAATATATCTTACCTGAATTTGTGGAGAAAGAGAATATGCCTGAATTGAGGGTGCTGTTAGTCAAATATGATGTCCCCTCGGATCCCTCATATGCTGAGTTAGATAACTTCAGACAACTTGGTTCATTACCAAATCTAAAGCGGATTACATTGGAGAGATTATCCATGCGGTCAATAACAGAGAACCCCTTCATATTGAAGAGTCTACTGAAGATGTCATTGATCCTGTGTGACTTGAGTCGAGCTTTCAGGAATGGTTGCGCCAAGATTTCAAATGCATTTGCAAATCTAGAGGAATTGATCATTGACCGTTGCTTTAATTGCAAGGAATTTCTTACCGAGTGCTGTGATCTGGTTCATCTAACAAAGCTTAGTATCATCAACTTTTCTCTCTAATTATAGAGTAAAAAAACAAAGAACTTCACTCGTTAATTATTACCCCCGAACAGTAAAAGAGTAGATGAAAGTACTTGGAAAACGATAAAAAGCAGGAAGAGAATCGTTTGTATTGCTGGTCGTGCATGAGCACTTGAGCAGTAGTCCTTTATTTTATTTTATTAAGCCTATTAGAGTGAGATTATTTACTAAAGATGATAAACAAAAGAGGGGGACAAACACCCACACCTCTCAAATAAAATAACAAACGTTATTTCGTTAACAAAGAAGTTTCAACCTTTCACTGCCATAAAAGTGAACTAAAAAGGAAAAAAAATCCGGTAATGTATCCCACAAAGTCATATCACCAGAAGAAGAAGAGCCAAAACTTGGAAGAGCATCAACTACGGTGAGTCGAAAATTATACTGCGCACCCGGATGCGCTGAATAAGATCTCATGATGAGTTGCACAAGAATAATGCAACACCCTTTACAAACGCAAGTAAAATTACAGAACATTTGTCCATGTATTGGTCTTGGTGAAGTGCAAACACCTTTTTTTTTTTTGTTTCTTTTTCTTTTTCTTTTTGGTGAAAGTGCAAACACCTTATCATGGGCTTCCTAATTTTTTTGAAAATATTATAATTTTCCATATTGTATAAAGTACTTTGCAGTAAAAACACCTTGATCCCGGCCATCTGGCTTGGTCGTGGCTTTGCTTTTGAACAATGGTCAATTTGGCTGTTTGCGTAGGAACGAGCCAAAGTTCCAAACTAGAGGCAGAGGGTATATTACTGGGGAACTTCCTCTTTCCCTTTTCTTCTTAGCAACAGGCAAACGTTTTCCAAGTACTTTTCTTGACGTGTCTTTAGACAAAAGACGAAGACTTTGTTTATTATTTTTGGGTCTGAAGACGAAGAGTTGGTGAATTTCGAGCAAGTTCCTGGTTGGTGGGGAAGAAAAGTAGCAGAGTATTTGATCCCCTTTAAATGACAACCATCTGTTCTTGTTACAAATTTTAACTTACGATCCTTGTGTTTCAAAGTAAATTGAAGAGAAACGAGCTTGAAGATGACCAGCAACCAGTAAGTAGAGTCCACCTCTTGTTCATCCCTGGTTTTTTGTGATTCTGTTTTGTTTACTTGCGTTGACTTTGGTTCTTGATGATGCTAGATTCAGCAGCGGTTTGGAATCGGCGAACTTTGTCTTGACATCTGATCCAGTTCACCAGGCTTGGAACGCTATCGAGAAACAGAAACAGATCAATCCGAATGCAGAGCCATGTTTGTTCAATGAAATCCAACCAGAAAATCCTACCATCATAGCTTTTAGAACTCCACCTAGCTCTCTGCAAGGACAAGAAGCTTTGGTTTCATCATCAAGCCTGAAAGAAGACAACTTTGCTCACTTTGAGTTTCTGTGCAACAAAACCAACCCAAATTTCTCCCTCAACCAAGCAGCAATCCAACTCTTTAAGTCACAATACCATGAGCTACTTCAGCTGAAGGAGAAGGTTAGTTGTAAGAGGTTAATAAGTAAATTAGTTATGACGATTAGCTTTAATTAGTTTTTGTAAGACTAAACATGACTTGTTTGCACCTCTAGCTGTTCATTATCATTATCACTAGCTTAACTGGTAACTTCTTATAATGTTTCAGCTGGTAGAGAATAGCAAGAGCAGAAACCCTCCATTGGTAATTATCACTGGACAATCTGTGGGAGGTAGTGTGGCTACACTCTTCACTTTGTGGCTGCTACAAGACTTCAACAAGTCGAAAGCCAAACTCCCCCTTTGTGTTACTTTCGGTTCTCCGCTTGTTGGAGATGAACACCTCCGACAATGTGTGTTGAAGTTCTCGACATGGAAGTCTTGCTTCTTGCATATTGTCTCTAACCAAGACCCTACACCTCAACTATTTATATCGCGTAATCCTGCTTACAAGCCATTTGGGACATTCCTACTATGCTCGGCTTTAGGTTGTGCTTGTTTTGAGGATCCGGATATCATTTTGGAACAGTTGGTGAAAACCAACTCTCAAAATCAAGAGTGCCATTATGGAAACATTTTGAGTGATCTCAAGTGCAAGGCATTGTGTAATTTTTCCAAGTCTATTGAAGCTAAATTAGATTCTTCACTTCAAGCAAGCCTTATCACACAACTTCAAGCAATTGGAATTCTCTCGCAGGTAGCTAAATTTACACTTATTGATTATATGACTAAACAGTTTGCTTCTCGTTCCTCGCATTATATCTAGGACCTTATATCTAAATTGAATCATTGCAACAGCCAAGTAAAGAGAATGACAGTCTGATTGGAAGGATGAAGAAGCATGAAACAAAGTTAGCAATTCAGAAGAAGAAGAAATCGGATTCGGATAAGAAGTTGAATGAAATGAAAGTTCACATGGCCTTTTTGGAGTGGTACAAGAAAGAATCCAGAGAACCCAAAATAGGAGGATATTATGACAGGTACAGAAACCAGGGGAATATTAGTGACGTAAATGTTAATGAGTTTAAGAAAAAACTCATGAATTATTGGGAGGACTCTGTAACAGAAGTAGAGAACAAGCCCCAAATAGAAGGTGCTCATTTTCGGGTCCGTTGGCTATGGGCAGGCACAAACTACAGAAGGATGGTTGAGCCACTTAACATTGCAGACTACTACAAGGATGGTGGAAAGAACTACATATCTGATGGGAAAAGGCCTAAACATTTCATACTGTTGGAGGAATGGTTGAAGAAAGAAGACAAAGCTCAAGAAGTTCCAAGCAAAGCGAAAAGAGAGTCAGTGGGGGCTAGTTTGAATGAGGATTCTTGTTTTTGGGCGCATGTTGAAGAAGCTCGCATCCTATGCACTCTGGTGAAGAACGGATCATTTGAAGAGAAAGAACGTGCATTGCAAGAATTGAAAAACTTCGAGGCGGATGTGTATGGTTCCCTTAAGAACTATGCATTGTCTCCGGAGATTTTCTTGGAGAAGAGCAGCTTCATGCAGTGGTTGAAGGAGTACAAGGGAGTTGTTGAGCAACCCTACTCCTCTTCGCTGCTGGACTTCATGAAAGAGCGCAAGGACCAAGCGTACAAGGAAGGGACGTTCAACTGTCCATGATCCAAAATATGATGTGCTTGTTTGCCAATAAAACATGAAAATATGTAACATCTTGTGTGGTACTTCTGTTTTTCTTTTTTGGGTTGTTGTAATGCTTTATGTATTTGGTGTTTGTTCTAGTTTTCTTTGTGTATGCAGAAATAAAGTTCAATTCTTGCATATGAGTTCCATCTTGATAAAGACTTTGCATCCATGAATTGGAATTGAAAGCTTAGTAAAGATGCAGCTGTGTTCATATTCAGATCAGTAGGAATGAGCTGTTAGCTAAGAGATGGACAGCGCCATCAGCAATAAGGAATATAGCTCAACATAGCCACATAGGAACAAACCCAGCTTATATGGGACCAGCTTTGCACATGCATCTGCATTTCTCTCACATCAAGATCAAGTCATCGACCCAGCCTCTACTTTCTAATTTCGGCACCTTATATTTTTTTACAGGACTCCGGATTATTGAAACTCTCGAAATTTGATGTGTTAGTTTGTAAACTGATCTCCTTTCAAAGTAAGGAAAAAATTTCGCACTTTTGGATTTCACTGCTGGATACAAAGTGTAGAAAAGTTGAAACCATTCAAGCTTTGATCGACACTATGAGTTGATGCAAAGTGAATAATTTTGGCAAGTATGTAATGAACATGCCAATTAGGTGAGTCGAGTTGTCTTAGTCCAGCCCATAGTTCGCTCATAAATTCCAAACTAGATCACCGCTCTTCTGGATTTGAGAACATTAAAAGAGTGGCATGAGATGGCATCCATGGGACCATCATACAGCCGTGTGGAACTTTTGATCTCTTTATGATAACTAGATTAAATTCAAGAAAAAGTAAAAACTAAAATGGATGAACAACGGATAATCGAATTGGAATCTCAAAATTTGATAGATGATTTGCTAGCTGCTTCTATAGCTGGTACCAAGAGAATTTAGATTGAAGTAGACTCTAAGAGCAAGTCCAACAGCTTCCTTATATTTTTTACATAATAGAGAAGCAAAACTCAAAATCTCTAAAAAAATTGTATACCAAATCCAACAGTTTCTTTATTTTAAAGATTTAAATATTTATTACAACAACAATCATCATTTATTACAATATAATAATAAGTATAAAAATTTAAAAGTTTATTTTTTAGAATAAATTATGTTTTCTTTTTTATCTTTGAGTCTTCAAAGAATGTGCAACATTCAATTCTTCTTTCCCTAAATATTTTTAGATAATCTGTAAATATGGGGAAGCAAAACTTCTCTTTCATCTCTTTCCCTATTTTAGAGAATATGATATGGAAGTTGTTGGAGTGGAAAATGACCTTATATTCTCTAAAATAGAGAAAATCAAAGAATTTAGGGAACCTGTTGGACTTGCTCTAAAGTAGTTATTGATAGTATCATATCAATGATAAATTCAGCTTTAGTAGAGAATTTGGGACTCACAGTCGTATATTTTGACGATATTTTCTTTTAATGCATATGAAAGGAAACAAACTTTCTTGTCGATTGTAAATTTATAATTAATCACTCTATTTCTCTCGTAAGTTAGAAATCAATCATTACCTACTCCATCAACTCGATCTTCTCATTTTAGTTTCACTCACCTATGTTGTATTACAAATTTACGAAAATGTTTATTACGAAAATTGCAAAAGACTTGAAAAATTCTCGATCTTCCACCATGTTTCATAAAACCATCGATTTTCAAGCTCGACTTTAAACAATTCATGTCATGTGATTCGAACGGATCACCCGCTAAACGCGCTGTGGTCTCACCTCCCCGGGTCCCCGAATTCTAAACCCTAGAACCGACGCTCCTTAATTAACTCCACCCCACTTATCACTAATCAAAATTAATTAGCCCTCCCACGCATCCCTCCAATTACACAAAACTCCACCACAGGCTCACATCCCAACACCAACCAAAAGGGCACCCCCGTCATTTCCTACCCCTCCCGTGATTGGTGGCGCCTATACACATTACTCTACACGCTCCCTCATCCAAGTAAAACCCCCTCACTCTAAAACTAGCTTCAACTCTTTCAGCTCAGAAAGGAAGCAAGAAACCAAACCAGAAGCTCAGCCATGGCGGTGCTTCTCATTCTCTTCCTCGTACTCCTATCAAGCTCTGCTTCTATAGAATCAAGGCTTTACACAAACTACTACTCCAAATCCTGCCCGAGATTCACGCAGATTGTTCAGGACATTGTCACCAACAAACAGATCTCCACCCCCACCACCGCCGCCGCCACCCTCCGCCTCTTCTTCCACGACTGCCTCCACAACGGCTGCGACGCCTCCGTCCTCGTCTCCTCCACCCCATTCAACAAGGCCGAGCGCGACGCTGACATCAACCTCTCCCTCCCCGGCGACGCCTTCGACGTCGTCGTCCGCGTCAAGACCGCCGTCGAGCTCGCCTGCCCCGGCACCGTCTCCTGCGCCGACATCCTCGCCGTCGCCGCCCGCGACCTCGTCACCATGATGGGCGGCCCTTACTACTCCGTCCCCCTCGGCCGCCGCGACGGAAAATCCTCACGCGCCGCCGCCGTCGACGGAACCCTCCCCTTGCCCACCATGACCATCTCCCAGCTCATCAACGTCTTCGGATCCAGAGGCTTCTCCGTGCAAGAAATGGTGGCCCTCACCGGGGCCCACACCATCGGATTCTCCCACTGTAAGGAGTTCACCGCCGCGATCTACAACTACAGCCGGGCGGAGCAGTCCGACCCGGAGTACAACCCGAGATACGCGGCCGGGTTGCGGAATGCATGCGCGGATTTCCAGAAGAACCCGACTTTGTCGGTGTTTAATGATATCATGACGCCGAACAAGTTCGACAATGCGTATTTCCAGAACCTTCCGAAGGGACTGGGGCTGCTGAAGTCGGATCATGCTCTGTTTAACGACCCGAGGACGAGGCCGTATGTGGATCTTTATGCGAAGGATCAGAGCAAATTCTTCTATGCTTTTGCGAGAGCGATGGAGAAGCTGAGTGTGTATGGGATTCAGACCGGGAGGAAGGGAGAGATTAGGCGAAGATGCGATGAGTTTAATTGATTAAAGGAACGGACTTTGCCACTTTGGTTGAGTTACACTGTTGTTTTTCGGAAGCTGCTGAATTGGGTATCGTAAATTGAGCATTGTATACATGTTTTTTGTACTATGTTGAAGGTGATCATGATTTGTTGAGCTTCAAATATATATACACATATATGTTCATTCTGTGAGTCTCTGTTTCTGGGTTTGGTTCTTTTGCTTGATTGAGTGCTGGGTTTGAGTCTTTGAGTTGAGCATTGTGTTGGAAATGGTTTGTTAATTGTTTCAGGTAATTATGTGGAATGCAGATTTGGTTTAGGGGAGTGTGTTTGTGGAGAAACGAGTGCTAGCTGTTAGTCGGTGGCAGTGTTGGTAGAATACAATTAAGATTACAATAGTGAAGAGATTGAATAAACTAAAGGTTTCTGATTTTGAAACAAGCGTTTATAAATGTCTTTGTTTGTTGAAGTTCATAGTTTGCTTTGAAGATTACGAGATTGAATAAACTAGAGGTTTTTGATTTCTTTTGTTTCTTCAAAAGAAATCGTTCATAAATGGCTCTGTTTGTTGAAGTTCAGAGTTTGCTGTGTCTCTTACTTGTGTCTTGATCTTCTCAAGTTTCTGAGTTTCTCTTCTCAAGAACCTGTTTTTAAAAAGTGTTATATTTTTTCAATTATAAGTTTAATTAGTCCTTATTTTTCTGGGTTGCATGTGCTTTGCCTAGTTTATATGCAGAGCTAAAATTTGCTATGGCGGCTACTGAAGCTATAGGGAGCATCCCTGCGGTGTACAGACAACTCCAGCAGGGAACATATGGCAACCCTGTGCGTTTTTTATTGGAATATTGCGACTCTAACAGTGTCTCACTAACAAGGGAACTTCATTTTCGCTTCACATTGATTCTTTTATGGCAGTCAAATTGATCTTTTTTCCTATATGAGGTAATTTCAGAAGCTACCAGAGTCGATATCAGTTCAGCAAATCATTGACATAAATAATCATGTCTGGCTTGCTGGAGTTAATTACTCTGTGGTGTTTATTTTCGATGTGAGTAGTCCAGTAAACGAAAATTCTAGTAATAGATCATCTATCTATTCACGTTTGTTTTATTTAAAGTACAAATAGATCATCTATCTAAGCTTAAACAAACCAGTGCAGTGTAGTCCGACTTAGCTTGATTACTGAAAATAAGAAACATAAATTTTAGTTCAAGGCTCACTTGGAAACAGTATATCTGAGAATCTTATTTAATCAAGCAAACGTACATACTATAATTTGAGGAATTAAAGGAAATCTGGGCTTAGCTTGAAGATTGGGCCGCAGAGGCGCAAATAGAGGAGACTGGAACTATATAATACTATACAAAAAAAAAAAAAAGAAGAAGAAGCAGGAGGATGTATAATAATCAAGGTGTGTGCACCATGTCGGTAATAAACTATGGCCAGCTTGCATTTTTGATGTGTGATCACAGACTAGATTAAAAATATTAACGAAGATTATAATCGTAGCTAGTAACCTAATAATGTGAATAGATCATTATTAGTCATTTAAAGCTTAATTAACAAAGATATTGTTGATGCAAGAACCCGTAGACTATACATAAGAGAGCATGGGCAAGAGACAAAGGCATATAGTGGTTCACCATGCCTCGGAGGACATGGCTACGTCCACTTACAAATTCACTATCATGGCCAATAGGCCTTTGATGTTACAAGAGTATCTACCCATCCCGCCCGGGAGAGGGAGATGGGGAAGTCAGGGAGACAAAGTCCTTTCTACATAGGGGGAGCCTTCCTTTTATAGATAAGGAAGGTTCCCTCTTTTTATACTTTTCCGATGTGGGACTAACTATGCATTTATCTTATCATGGTGCCTTCTTGTGGAGCTTGGAGGAGGACCTTCCGGATGTGGTACCGATGATCTGTCACCACGGCGAGGTAGCCCGGACGTCAGTCTACAAGTTTCATGACTGGTCTATGGGCAGGGAAGGTAGTTTACTGACTACCGACTACAAGTCTCCCCAAGTTCCCGTTCAAGACACATCTTGAGTGGGGACTTAATATACAAAATGCCCATAGACCAGTCATATGTCTCCAACACGGACCCGGTCCCAGTCCCCCCAAGTCCGTACTCAAGACGTGTGTTGAACGGGTCCGCCTCGTACAGAAAGGATGACACCACCAGGCGAGCTAAGGAGGGCGCGAAGCGCAAGGACTGAAATTGTCACACGAGCTGAGGAGTTCGCTTTGCACAGAAGGGTTGACACTCGGGCGAGCTGAAGAGTCTGCCTCGCATGCACGGAGTACATGCGAGCGGACTCCACACACAATGACCACCGCGCGAGGTGAGTTCGTGTGCGAGAGTTGCGAGCTGTGGTGTCCGCCTATAAGATAGAAAATGCCCCGCCCGACCCCGGCCTCAAAACTGACTCGGCGGGGCGAGGATTGTTGTACCTTCACAATGAACAAATGATCGACACAATTAGGGGGCTAACCATGTATGGATATGGCATAATAATTATCGAAAAGCAAAATGGTTCATGCAATTTGTGTAATACTGAACGTCCAATGCCACTCTCTCGGTGGAATGTCAATCTTGGTCGAATGCCTATCTCTCGATGGAATGCCAAAATCTACTGACCAGCACGCATATTCAGGACGTATGTTGCACAGGTCTTATTTCCAATGTGGGACGAAGGTAGCGAACCTTTACATATCATGTGTTTCTGCTCGAGCGTGGGGTATTATCCCCGCATGGGTTATCAGGCCACTATTCTCCGTGTGAAGGGAATGATATGAACTGCCCAACTCCCACTCTACGGGAGTTGTACAAGGGATTTACAGTTCTCATGGCTCTAGTTGTTTCGTCCATGCTGCCCGGTGATACGTTTCCGGGGTTGTATGCATGTCTTCTAGTTCGTGCGCATGCTTCCCGTTGGTTCTTGCTCGGGTATAAGAATCTCATGAAACAGTTGTTGTATGTTTCTTCTCGTTAGTTCTTATCCGGGAATCGAGATTTTCCTAAGCAGTTGTTGCATGCTTCCTCCCGGTGACACTTATCCGGGACTTACTACTATCATAAAGACTTGGAACTCCCTATTCAATGTCCGGGAAGCAGGAGTATCTATGTACATTGGCCTCACAAATTTGAATGGACAATAGTGATCATGGACTGCATGTTATATGGTTCGTACTTGGTTACAACAATGCTTGGTGAGCCAACCGTGTCATGATATAATTGTACGTGAAGCATGCTTTGTACTTTCATAAGAGGGAATTAAATGAAGGACTTATCTGTGGAAAGAGCTGCCGAACGGGTGCACATAAGAGGCATAGTAGTGTGGACACCTTCATGTTAGAATCCTGGAGAGTAATATCATGTTGTATTACCAGTGTTTTATATCTGCCTTGCCCACAAGATTTTTTCCCTTTTTTTTTTTTATGCATCTTTTTGTCGTGAAAGCCACCGAGACCCGATGATTTCTAACTTTTCGCACAGCTGCTTGTGGATTAGACTGAGGCATCGAGATTTTGAGTTCCTGGTACCGGAGACCTGAAGGTTAGTATCGAGGAGGTGAAGCTCCGGGACGTTGTCACCAAGAGTCGTTGAATATGTGGTGAGGCATAAAAACTGCCGATGGGGTTCCCCGGGTGTCCGGATATAAGAACATTGAAAATGTCTGCTAGTGGAGTTGCGAGACTCCGAGTTCATCGATCTTGAACCGTATATGTCTCAACGGGTACCGACGATTTTCTGTTCCTCTTTCCCCTCTTGTTTTTGCTTTGCTTTTAATACTGGGTGACAGCCACCGGGCTCCAGATGCTTTGTTTTTTTTACTACAGCCTTTCCGGGTACTGGAGACTGTATACAGACCAAGATGGGTTTCATAGTAGGATAGGACCAGCGGGCGAGGCATGACGGTACCCGGTGAATCATGGAGGAGTATGCCTTCTAGAGTTTGAAATAAGGGTCAGCTCCCATGTTATATAGAACCATTTCCCGTCTACGAACTCACACACATCAGAATAATAGCATAAACAAAAGTTTCACATGTCATTAAATCATATGAACTTCAAAAATGCACCATTGCTAGGGATATGCAATTTCCAGCAAATCTCCAAATCACTCAACAAAACTAATTCCCCAACAATAAATAACTGGTCGATTAGCAAATTATTCATATGGTATAATTGATCAACTAGATATGGAGTCAATCAAGTATTGTTATGGCAATTATTGTCAAAAAGTACAATATGATGAACTCAAATATCAATAATGTTTGGAAGAGGATATCAGTAATAGCTCATGTATGCCTGTGTGTAATAAGTCATGCCCAAGAGAATGTCAAAAACTTCCCCAAATATGATGAACTGCAAATTATACTACAAAATCAATTTCCCCAAGTTGAGACCAGTGTACGAAGAAATCAATTTCCAAATTATACTAGCTATCATTGTAATAATGCTACAGCAGAAGTATATATAGTACCGGTGAGTTAGAGTAACTATAACACCAATTTGGAATACAAACACCAGAAGTGTACTATTCTTTCTACCTTTTTGATGCAACGAACTTATAATGGTTGCTAAGTAGCTGTTCACACTGAGATGTATACATGCAAGTACTTGTTTTATGCTACAGAAATGCATCATATTCTGACCCATGGATACAGAATAACCAAATCGATCATGGCTTCCTGGAGCCTAATGCCTCAATCACACATAAAGACATGCTGCACACTAATGACACCCTTACTTGATGCATATGTATATCAGTTGAAGTATGATATGCCAATAGATTACCATATAGAACACAGGGCGTTAAGTGGTGTCTGTGTTGTGGAGATATGCATGGACATTATATTATCAATGTGAATGGAACTTGACATCAAGCATGATAAACTTCATGCATGCTTCCATACTATTTACATAAACAAGCAAAACTATGTTTAATTCCTCAACTAGCTCACGAATAACAGACATGTCTAGCTCTCTAGTTCAAACACGAACATATATAGTAGCAATACGTGTCATCGCACAGACCTCTCGGTCCCTGGTCGAACAATTATAAGTGAGGTGCTAAGTTCAGAGATAAACACATCATGTTGACTTCTCGGTTACTGACTACTGCCACGAGAAAGAAAAACAACAAGAATAAGTGTATAACTGCGTTGCTGCATATCGAATACAAGAAGCAAAATTGTATATGGAGAAAGAAAGGGACTTAGCTTCATTTAGTTGCCGAATTGCACATGTTGGTAAGGTGCATGGTGGGTGCCAGAGATGGGATTGCAGAGTTACCACCGAGAACCTTTTTGGAGGTGCCGTGCGGGTGGCCAGAGTAAGATGGGTGTCTAGACCAAATCGTTCTACATGAACTATCACTCCTCCTGGCCGACAATGGATGAGCTTGGCCTGAGAGGGCTAATTACCGAGACTCGCTGCTTGCATGGGGTCAATTCTCTAACCTCCACAATTGCTCTGCTCCCGGTGGCTGAATATGCTCAGATGGGAACCTCGGAGAGGTGATGCTGCTGCCGGGCCGGGTGCCCAGAGTAAGAAGACGGGTGCCCAGACCAACTTCTTTTTCTTTCCTTAGCCGGAGAACAGAATCACGCCGCAAGACTTATATACTCCGGGGTCCCGGTGAACTGATGGAGCTGAACCCATTTGCCATGGTGATTTGCAGATGAAACCAAACGAGCCTTGACCGAGTTGCTCGAGCGGTGCCCATCCCGGCCAGGCAATTGACCGACGCTGCCTGTGGATCCCGGGAGCTACCAGGTGGCTCCCGACGCATCACTCCTGGCCGGGCACCGGGTGAGCTTGGCCTAGGAGAGCTAATCGGGCTGGACCGGGCTAGAGTCCTTACGCTGGTTACCCGGCCGATCGGTGATGCCAGTCTCTGTCCAGGTTTCAATGACTGCAGGTGCTCTCGGCCTGCCAACTTGTCGATCGATCCCAACCTAGCAAGAACCACCGGGAAGTGGTAGCCGAGGCTAGCGACGAACCCCTGCATCCCGGGAGAAGTATACTCGGGCGGTACCTTCAAATGCTGCTGGATGGGGTCGCGGGTCCCGGCGATTCGACCGAGCGATGGCCAGAGGCGTCGGTCATGAGCCACCGATTGAGGAACTAGATCCGGGAGAGCTCATCCGGTTGAACCCGTTATACGACAACAACGGTTCCGCAGTGATGAAATGATCCCGGTGAGTCATAGCTTTAGGAGGCTAGTGGAGTCGCGATTGAGCCGACTGGGCGGTACCTGAATTTCAAGGCGATGAATTGGAGATAGATTTCTGTAAAGCTACCAACGGGACACCGATGATGCTTGGCTAATCCCCTCACATGAATTATTTCTCCAGGATCCCGATTAATTATCTCCAAGTGCTGCTTGGAGCCGTTGTAGTCGGGCTCTCGTTGAGGACTTGATGATAAAGGGGACATGGGAGGGTCGTGCTATGCCACCTGATGGTAGGGTCCGATGATAGTTGCACCAGGCCGGACGGTCTCGCTGTCCCGTTGAAAGCCTGAGCCTAATGAGTGGCCTGCTGTCCCGCTGACTGGGCTACCTACAACCCCGGGTTTGGGGACGACCCGATGGCCCTATAGCTCTTTATGGACTTGAATGAGTTGCCTCTCGGAGGCAAAGCAACATGATTTTTCGTAACGATTCCCACAGACGGCGCCAATTGTTGATGCAAGAACCCGTAGACTATACATAAGAGAGCATGGGCAAGAGACAAAGGCATATAGTGGTTCACCATGCCTCGGAGGACATGGCTACGTCCACTTACAAATTCACTATCATGGCCAATAGGCCTTTGATGTTACAAGAGTATCTACCCATCCCGCCCGGGAGAGGGAGATGGGGAAGTCAGGGAGACAAAGTCCTTTCTACATAGGGGGAGCCTTCCTTTTATAGATAAGGAAGGTTCCCTCTTTTTATACTTTTCCGATGTGGGACTAACTATGCATTTATCTTATCATGGTGCCTTCTTGTGGAGCTTGGAGGAGGACCTTCCGGATGTGGTACCGATGATCTGTCACCACGGCGAGGTAGCCCGGACGTCAGTCTACAAGTTTCATGATTGGTCTATGGGCAGGGAAGGTAGTTTACTGACTACCGACTACAGATATAAATAGTTCTTAATTAGCTTAATTATCTCCGTGCTCTCCCAAAACAAAAGAATTCCAAGAAAAAACAATGTTGATCGCCCAATCAAACACCTACAGTGCGTCTAAACCTTTAGTGGAGTTTGATTGATTCGATTCCAAACATTTTCATGGTTTGTTTAGGGGAGTGAAATTTACACACCCCTTTTTACAATCCACGCACCTCTACCTCATTTTTTATAAAGAAATGTCTAAACTATCCATGTTTTAATCTCTTTAAGTTGTCAAGGATATAGACATTTTAGACATTTCCTTATAAAAAGTGGGGTAAGAGTGAATTGTAAAAAAATGTGTATAAATTTCAGCCTCTTTTGTACCATGTTGTTTGATTCTCTCTCTTTTATTTCATAAGCTTCTCCGGAGACAGAAGGCTCGATAGGTGCACAAGTTTAGAGAAAGACCAGACTATGGCAAAGTCAAACTCGAGCTTTCCATCAGTTGTGTTTTTTTTTTTTTTAAATTTGGAGATCCTTCTTAAATTCATCCAGTAATTAAGCTTGTAGTTGTATAAATTGAGCTTTGAGTATCAGTTCATGTCACAACCAAAGCAAGTGAGAGAATATTGATTACTTGAGTTTTGAGTACTGGCTCTCTCGTCTTCCAAGTTTAGATTAAAGAGCTAGCACTGTACTATGGCAATGGCTGTGGATTTCGTTGTGGGAAAAGCATTCGAGGCACTCTATGCGGGCGTCGAAGAGGTCATTCGGAATAATCTGATATTCTCCGATCTCTGCAAGGACATCAAAGACAGGCTCGACTGTTTAGCACCGCTGATCGACGAGATGGGGAAATATAACCAACAATTGCATCTTACAAAGGAGTTGGAAGCTTTAGAAGGACTCATAAAGCGGGGGACAGAGCTCGTCGGCAAATGCTCTAAGCTTGGTAAGTGGAGCATCCGGAACATCTACAAGAAGCAAAAGTACTCCAACGAATTTCTTGAATTCAAAGAGTCTCTCCAAAAGGAGTTAGAGGTACTCAAGGTGCAGGTGGCAAGAGATGTGAAGAAGACTGAAGTTGCCGTAGAGAGTATGGCAAGAGAAGTGAAGAAGACTGGAGTTGCCGCGGAGAATATCCAGGTTGTGCTTCAAAACATACAAAGGGGTGTTTCATTGCTTTTGAAGAAGAATGAGGATTTAGAAATCGAAGCTTTAAGTGCAGCACTGCCTGAACTCCCAGAGCTGATAGTCGGATTGGAAGTTCCTTTGGAGGAACTGAAGGTGAAGATTCTTAAGGATGAGGGATCCATGCTCATCCTGACTGCTCCTGCAGGATGCGGCAAGACTACTTTGGCAACAAAGATTTGTCAAGATCAAGACATCAAAGGTATCACCAGATCGATATACTAATTGTACATTGGTATTTACATACAGTATCTTCAATTCATCATTCATTTCTAATTATTGCCTCCTTGATCCACAGTTACTGCCATATATCTACAAATTATCCACAATTACATACAGTTTCTGATGTTTTTATGCTGTATTATTTGGTTAGATAAATTCCAGGAAAACATCTTCTTCGTCACTTTTACTAAAAAGCCCAACTTGGAGCGTATTATGAAGGGGTTATATGAACAAAAGGGTTATAAAGGACCTGCTTCCCATAATGAAGCAACTCCAGTGAAATGGCTTGAAAGGGTTGAGATGGAAAAAGGTGAAGATCCTATATTGTTGGTCTTGGATGATGTTTGGTCTGGATCAGAATCTCTTCTTGAGAAGTTTCAATTCAAAATGTCAAATTACAAGATTTTAGTGACATCGAGGTCTTTATTTCCGAAATTTGGTCCTTCATATCATCTACAACTATTAGATTATGAAAATGCAATGCAACTTTTTCATCATACAGCATCGTTGGGAGACAAGAGCTCTCATATTCCGGAACATCTTTCGAAAGAGGTGAGGTGAATCTTTTCTTGCACATATTTAAGCTTTACTTGACTTGCTAAACAAATCTCATCAATATACGGTAAAGTAGGTACCAGGTATCTCACCATTTTTTTTAACTTCTTGAAATTCCAATTATGCAGATTGTAAAATATTGCAATGGGTTTCCATTGACCATTACAGTGGCCGGAAGATCACTTTGCGGGCAGCCTGAAGAAATGTGGCGAAGTAGAGTAGATGAATGGTCCGAAAGTTCTTCCATTCTTGATTTTGAGACGGGTCTGCTTCTTCAGCTCCAAACCAGCATGGATGTCTTAGATAATGCTCTGCCTAAGGTCAAAAAATGTTTTTTCGACCTAGGTGCTTTTCCGGGAGATGCTGAAATCCAAGTTACAGCTCTCTTTGATATGTGGGCAGAGTTGTATGATCTAAAGAAAGAGACGTCCTGCATTGGCAAACTCTATGAACTCAACAATCGCGGTCTGGCTCTTTTACAAGAACCAGAAGGGTATGCAATACAAGCTCATATGTTTCTCCATATATATGTACAATATTTTCATTTTGTTGCATAATACTTGATACATAGGTTAACAGATTTATGATCAGCACTAAAATTAACATTATTGTTTTCTAATCATGAACACTATATAGGGATAAACGTTTCGGAGCGGTACAGGAGGCAATAGATTACAGTGAATACATTGTTAGACAGCATGATTTGCTTAGGAAACTGGCTATCTACAACTTGAAAGGGGATCCGGTGGAGGATAGAAAAAGACTGATTATAGAGATATGTGGAAACAATTTTCCCAAATGGTGGAGAGAACAAAAATATCCATACATCAATGCGCGACTTGTATCTATCTCAACTGGTATATATATGGTTTCCATTACATATGCAAATACTAATATTACATGCAAACCCTTATTATATGTTTTTTTGCAGATAGAGAGTTCTCAGTGAAACTGCCCAACATGGAATTTCCAGAGGCAGAGGTTCTAATCTTGAATTTCCAATCAGAAACGTCCTTTGCCTTACCCGAATTTGTGGAGAGAATGCATAAACTCAAGATGCTGCTGGTCCTAAATTACTCTGGCTGTTATGTTGAAATGGATAATTTTGAGCTACTGGGCTCCTTATCTAATCTTAGGAGTCTCAGATTAGACGGCATCAATTTTTCTTGCATAATTAAGAGCCCAGTACAGTTGAAGAATCTACACAAGTTGTATTTGAGAGCAGGGAGCTACGAAGTCGAAGAGGAAGATGAATGGAGCTATGACGACGAAGAGCCTGTCGAATTGTCACATGTATTTCCAAATATTAACGAAATGGTAATTGAGGCCTTCGATTTCTGGGAATGTCCTGCAGGGCTCTGCGAGCTGGTTCATCTAACAAAGCTCAAAATCATTTCTTCTGGTCGCAATTCATTTGAGTTGCCTGAAGCCATTGGAAATCTGGTCAGTTTAGAAGTTTTGAAGCTTGAGAACTTTGGAGTGCTTCCTGACTCGATTGGGAATCTCAAGAAATTAAAATTGCTCATCATCAGCCGCTTTTATTCCAAACATGCATTGCCTGAATCGATTGGAAATCTGGTCAGTTTAGAAGTGCTGAGGGTTGAGGACTGCAAAAATCTTTCAGCTGTTCCAGACTCGATTGGCAATCTCAAGAAATTAAAATTTCTTAAGATTTCTAACAATAATGCATTTCAGTTTTTGCCTGAACAAATGGGTAAGCTCAAGTGTCTGAGACATCTCATCATCGACCGCTGTGATCGGTTATATCAGTTGCCTGAATCGATCGGAAAATTGATCAATTTAGAAGTATTGAGTCTAAGGTACTGTTACATATTGTCAGAGTTGCCGAAGTCGATTATACATCTCCAAAAGTTGAACCTTCTTGACATCGATGCATGCTGCAGAATCGAGGAACTGCCTGACCATATTGGCGAATTGAAGAGTTTAAGAAAGCTGCAAATGGTTTTCTGTAATGTATTGAGAAAACTGCCTCAATCAGTTTCACATCTTGTGCAGTTAGAGGAAGTGATCTGCGAAGATTGGCAGGCAAGAGAGTTATGGACACCCTTGTTACCTACTCTCAAAAACCTGAGCATCGTGGTGTGGAAGGCCAAGTAATTCCAGTTGATGATGGCCAGTTTCTATATTCATGGTTTTTTTTTTTTTTTGGTATAAACAAATGATTTCGTTGTGGAATCAAATTGCAGCTAATGGCATTGATAGAAAACATTTCAGATTAGATCGAATAGATTGTCTAATTGATGTATAGCTGCATGCATTTTTGAACTGAGCGAAAGAGGTCACAAAATAACTTTTGTGGAACTCAATAATATAAGAGCTTGCAAATCTATCAAAAACAAATAATGTAGAAAAATTTACCTCAAGAAACCCTCAAATTATGTACTCAAAACTCGGACTAGTTAATTAGATGCTTCTAAGATATTTTGGAGGTTATGTACGTTGCACCCTATATAAGGATTATGTTTGTTGTGTATTCTCTAAGAATTCCAGAATTAAGAAAAAGAAGCGGCTAAAGTTTTGCTTTAACTTCATCTGTGTTTTCTTCTGCCTCATTTGCTACAGCAAATTGATCTTGATCATATTTTGTTCAAAATACAAAGTAGAGGCTCAAATTCTAACAAAAAGCACTGGAACCGCCCCCAGCTTAACTAACTTGGACCGGTTGCTCTGAACTAACGTCAAATGATAAACAACCAGCGCATAGTTGTGCCGAGCCCGCTCGCTGTCCGAGTTGAGCAGGTTAAGTAAAGGCGGGAGAGCCCCTAGCACACCTATAGCCGTCTTGCAGTCGTCGTCCAACGCCAGACTGAAGACCACGCCGGAAGCGTGCTCTTGCGCCTCAGCCGATCCCGCCTTCAACACATCTATTAAAGGCGGGAGGATTCCTAAGTGTACGATCTTGATCTTGTTTGACTTTTCTAGAGAAAGGTTGACCAAAGCAGCTACTGAGTTCACCTGAATAGTAATGTACTAATGTACCTGGAAACAACGAGGGTTTTCAAGGCGGAGAGGAGCCGTGGGCTGTAGAGGTGGGCCCGAACTTCCTCTCTAGTCCTAGTGATCCTTCTCAATGACGTCATTGTGTGGAGGCTTTTCTTTCTAGGGTTGGGCCTAGTCTGTTCTGGTCTATTTGGGCCAGACGGGCTAGGTTGAATGCCTAGGGGTTTCGCATCTGCTTCAAATGAGTCGGATGACTCTGACAGCTACTGATTGTTGATCATGTTGCTTATCCAAGTTGTATTCATGTGATCAATAAAAGACTTTATGTCTTTCCTTCAAAATAAAACTATAAACAACAAACAATGTTGAAAGATTTTCCTCAAGAAAACCTCAGATTATGTACTCAAAACTCCAACATAAAATGATATATAACGACCGAGGTTTAGCCGACTTGCATTTTTGACGTGTGAATGTGATCTGGGATGGATTAAATTCAGAGTAATCATAGCTGACAACCTAATAATGTGGATCAATCATTTCTCGTAAGTCAACTAAAGCTTAATTAGTTTACAACGTCTGATAAATATAATTAACAGAGATTAATATCATACAATCAACAGAGATTAATTTCCTCCGTCTCATGGCGGTTGTGGGGGATTTTCTTGTAGGGAAAGCGCTCGAGTTACTGTATGGTGGTGTTGAGAAGTTGATTGCCAACAATCTACTCTTTGAATCACTCTCCACCGACATCAAGGCCAAGCTAGACGCTTTGAGGCCGATGATCCAGAAGATGGTACAGCGTAATCACCAACCGGATTGTCCTGAGGATCCGGTTTTAAGAGATTTACGAGTATTAATGGAGGAAGGAGCAGTGGTCGTCTGTAAGTGCTGCTCTAAGATTCGTATTTGGAACTTCTATAAGAAGTACAAGTACACCAACAAACTTCTCAAGTTGAATGAAGCTCTTGAGAAGCAGTTAAGTTTACTGAATGTGCGTGTAGCAGTTGTTACAGACGAGAACAATGGTATACTGCATGAGCTCTTAGATATTGCGAATCAAAACAAATCTGCAGGAATTGAAGCAGGTTGTGCACTACCTGAACTACCGTCACTTATAGTTGGATTGGATATTCCACTGAAGGAATTGAAGACGGAGTTTTTTAAGGATCAAGTATCACTGCTTGTATTGACTGCTCCAGGAGGATGTGGGAAAACTACTCTGGCAACAAAGTTCTGTCAAGATCAAGACGTCAAAGGTATTACTGATCATATTGTTACTTACTATGCCAAACAAGTCCTTTCTAGATCTACATTATGTTTGATAGTATTTACGTACTATTTAGTCTTAATCACTTCATGCATTTCCATGTACATTTTTCTCGTGCAGTTATAGACAACTATTAATTATGTAAAATAAAGGAGATCGATGACAAACTAATGTGTTTTTACTGAATTTGATTAGATGAGTTCAAGGACAACATCTTCTTCGCCACTGTTTCTAAAAAGCCTAAGCTGGAGCTTATTATGACAGAGCTATACAAACAAAAGGATTACAAGGTACCTACTTTCCAGAATGGAGTATTTCCAGTGAAATGGCTACAACAAATTGTGGAGAAAGAAGGTGATATTCCTTTATTGTTGGTGTTGGATGATGTTTGGTCCGGATCAGAATCTCTTATTCAGAAATTTGAACTTAAGATGTCAAATTACAAGATTTTAGTGACATCAAGGTCTGAGTTTCCGAGATTTGGCCCTTCATATCACCTGCAACTATTAGATGATGATAATGCAATGCAACTTTTTCATCACACAGCATTCTTAGGAGACAAGAGCTCTCATATCCCAAACGATCTTGCAAAAAAGGTGTGATCGATGATTGAGTGATTCATTTCTTGCATATATTTAAGATACATGACTTACTATAGAAATCCCATTGATTTATGCAAAGAAAAATAGTTACAAGTATCTCACCATTTTTTATCTTGTTCAAACTCCAATTATGCAGATAGTAAAACACTGTAATGGATTTCCACTGGCTATTACAGTGGTAGGAAGATCACTATGCAGTCAACCTATACAAACGTGGCGAAGTAGGGTAAATGAATGGTCAAAAGGTGCTTCAGTACTCGACTGTGAGATGGAATTGTTTCAATGCCTCCAAAGCAGCTTCGATGCCTTGGATAATGCAACGCCTAAGGTCAAGGATTGTTTGTTAGACCTTGGTGCGTTTCCCGAAGATTCTGAAATCCAAGTTACAGCTCTCATTGATATGTGGGCGGAGTTGTATGATCTAGATGAAGAGATGTCATGCATTGCCAAACTCTATGAACTCAACAATCGCAGTCTAGCTCTTCTACAAGGGTATGCAACAAGCTTATATTGTTATATGCATATGTCTCTCCTATATGTACGAAAATTTTCTTTTAGTTACAAATTTATTCTGAGAAGTCTTATTTACATAAGAGAAACTAAATGTAGCACCATTTTTCTTTTTAATCACGGACCATATAGGGATATGCGGTTGGAAGTTGTACAGGAGGCAATAGATTACAATAGATACGTTGTTAGGCAGCATGATTTGCTCAGAGAACTGGCTATCTACAACTCAAAACGTGATCCGATGGAGCATAGAGAAAGACTGATCATAGAGATATGTGGAAACAATGTTCCCAAATGGTGGAGAGAACAAAAATATCCATACATAAATGCTCGCCTTGTATCTATCTCAACTGGTATATACATATATGGTTTTCCATTATTTCTGCAAATGTATTACATTCACTTTCGATATTCAAATCAAATTATATGTTGTTTGCAGATGGAGAGTTCTCAGTGAAACTGCCCAACATGGAATTACCAAAGGCAGAGGTTCTAGTCTTGAATTCTCAATCAGAAACGTCCTATGCCTTACCGGAATTTGTGGAGAGAATGCATAAACTAAAGATGCTGCTTGTCATAAATTATACCAGCTGGGCAAAATTGGATAATTTTCAACTACTGGGCTCCTTATCAAATCTCAGGAGTCTCAGATTAGACGGCATCGATCTTTCTAGCATAACCAAGAGCCCAGTACAGTTGAAGAATCTACACAAGTTATATTTGAGAGCATGTGGAGATGAGAGCAGAGATCTGAAACTATCACATATTATATTTCCAAATCTGAAGGAAATTGTTTTCGAAAGCTGCTCTTTCTGGGAATGGACAGGAGTTTTCTGCGAGCTGATTCATTTAACAAAGCTCAAAATCACTAGTAGACGCCTGTTATCAGACTTGTCTGAAGCCATTGCAAATCTGGTCAGTTTGGAAGCGTTGACGCTCGACGTCTGCTTACATGCAGAGATTCCTGAATCGATTGGGAATCTCAGGAAATTAAAACTTCTTAAGATTAATAACGATCGGGATTTAAAGAAGTTGCCGGAACAGATGGGTATGCTTAAGTGTCTGAGACATCTCATCATCGAGGGTTGTAGTAGGCTATCTGCGTTGCCTGAATCAATTGGAAATTTGGTGAATCTGGAAGTACTGAGTCTAAGGTATTGTATCCGCTTGTCAGAGCTGCCGGAGTCGATTAGAAATCTCCAAAAGTTAAACTTTCTTGACATGTATAGATGCATAGAGATCGAGGAGTTGCCTGAACATTTTGGTGAATTGAAGAGTTTAATGAAGCTGCAAATGGTTGGTTGTTATGCATTGAGAAAACTGCCTGAATCAGTTTCAGATCTTGAGCAGTTAGAGCAAGTGATATGTGTAGATTGGGATGCAACACATCTATGGACACCCTTGTTGCCCACTCTCAAAAACCTTTGCATCGTCGTGCGGGAGGGAAGCAAATCCTTTGTCCCGCATTGCCCAACTTCTCCCCGAGTTAGTAAAGTTGAACTATTGGTTCATGCGTTTGAATCTGTATTGTCTCTTAGCACACGCTCACTGGGGGGTTAATTTGTTTTTGTTTTTGTTTTTTTTTATTTTTTTCAATTATGTTGTATACTTTTGAATGTTTCTTAACTGTTATATTGAAATTGATATTTCAAAATAAGATTAAAATTTGTTAATTTTTGAGGCAAATATGAGCTCCAACATAATAGTTAAAAATTGATAGATAAAACTGACAAATTTGAACTATTGGTAGATGCGTTTGAATTTGTGGTGCCTCTTAACACATGCTGACTCAGGGTTTTTTTTTTGTCGTTGTGTTTTTTTTTTCTTTGAGAGGGGTCGTTGTGCCGACTTAGGAGTTAATTTGTTTTTCGTTTTTCAATTTTGTTGTATACTTTTGAATATTTTTTTGGCTCATCTGTCTAGATTCATGTCCCTTGGATATGCTTGGATCACTTATAACTATTAGATATTGTGTACAACATGAGGCCGCCATGTCATCAACTATGATATGTTGTTTTGGAGATCCATCAATAGTTCTTTACTTCTTAATCAGTTCGAATGTAGAAACACTATTTCTAAAATGAGCCGTAGCATACTGCTTCCTCATAATCAGTTCGATAATTAATACTCTAATTAAAAAAGAAAGACCGAATAAGAGTATAATAGAAAATGAAAGACCAACGATCAATGATAAACATCGATTTCTGATTCGTAAGTCTTCTGTAACAGAAAAGAATATATACCAATGAAGGTGAATGCATCATGTCGCTAATAAACTTTAGCCAACTTGCATTTTTGATGTGTGAATGTGATCTGGGATGCATTTTATTAACAGTAATCATAGCTAATAACCTAATAATGCGGATCGATCAGTATTAGTCAACCAAAGCTTAGTTAGTTTACAATGTCTGAAAAATATAGTTAACTCATTTGATCGATGGAGCTAGCTCATGACAGCAATATCATATTCACTAAGATTAATTCCATGTGCATGGAAGCCACTGGCTGATGCCATGTGGGTTGTGTTCCTTGGAAGGCTCCCCGAAGCTCGATAGATGCACAAGTTTAAATATAAAGAATGGAAACGCATCAAGGTACAAATGAACCGAGTAACTAATATGCAATATTTTGATTCGGTCATCCACGTCTCATTATCATGCATGTATTCTAATACAGTTAACATAAAACCCAAAAAAATAGTCTTAAGTGTTTCCAACACAAGAGGTGAGGAACTAAGGTCAAATAAGAGGTACTCTTATTATGGACACTTAATTTGATCGGATCAAAAATGAAATGATAGAATTTAGGGTCTATGGTCTTCATTGGATGTTTACATACGACAATTTGAGGACTTGCACATTAATGGCGCAAGTGCACTTTGGTGCGTAGAATCTGCTCTGCATACACATACACCGGGTCAGTCCATCTATGATGTATATCAAAGTCAATGGTCGCCAACTCCAGCTTTGAGCTTTCCAATGAAAAAAAAATGTGAGATTCTTGATTCGGAAGTATAAAAAATGACAAAATAACAAAAAAGACAGCCTAATTTGGAGCTTATTATTTATATTTTTCCAATATTAATTGTAGTTTGTATAAATTGAGCTTTGAGTATCAGTTCGAATCACATTGAGTTTTGGGTAGTGCCTTTAATTTCTTCTTGTCTCTTCCAAGTTTAGGGAGAGCTAGCACTGTACCACAGAAATGGCTGTGGATTTACTTGCGGGGAAAGCATTCGAGGCACTCTATGCCGGCGTTGAAGAAGTCATTCGCAAGAATCGGATATTCTCAGAACTTTGCAAGGACATCAAATACAGGCTCGACTGTTTAGCACCACTGATCGACGAGATGGCGAAATGTAACCAACAATTGGATCGCACAAAGGAGTTGGAAGCTTTAGAAGGACTCATAAAGCGGGGTATAGAGCTCGTTGGCAAATGCTCTAAGCTTCGTAAGTGGCACATCTACAAGAAGTGGAAGTACGCCAGCGAGTTTCTTGAATTCAAACAATCACTCCAAAACGAGTTAGATGTGCTCAAGGTGCAGGTAGCAAGAGATGTGAAGAAAACTGAAGTTGGCGTAGAGAATATCCAGGTCGTGGTTCAAAACATACAGGAGGAGGTTTCTATGCTTGTGAAGCAAAATGGATCCGTAGAAATCAAAGCTTTAAGTGCAGTACTACCTGAACTTCCAGCGCTGATAGTCGGATTGGAAGTTCCTATAGAAGAATTGAAGGTGCAGCTTCTTAAGGATGAGGTATCCATTCTCATCGTGACTGCTCCTGGAGGATGTGGCAAGACAACTTTGGCAACAAAGTTTTGTCAAGATCAAGACATCAAAGGTACATATTATATATACATCTAGAAATTCTATAGTTGATGATATATATTAAGGGTAATTAAGGAAGCATCTGTTTTATATATTTAGTGTTCAACCCCATGACAGGAATCTATAGGCTCTAACTTGTTAAGAAAAATGCGTCAGTACTTTTTTCTTGTTTTCTATGTTTTCACTTGCACGGTTATAGACAATTATTATTATTTACCTGATAGTCTGATACAAATTATACACAATAGTTTACTTGGCATGAGCAATGTCGACTAATGTTTTTCTTGCTGTGTTTGATTAGATAAATTCCAGAAGAACATCTTCTTCGTCACTTTTTCTAAAAAGCCCAACCTGGAGCTTATTATGAAAGCGTTATATGAACAAAAGGGTTATAAGGTACCTACTATTCTGAATGAAGCAACTCCAGTGAAATGGCTGAAAAATGTTGAGATGGAGAAAGGTGATGATCCTTTATTGTTGGTCTTGGATGATGTTTGGTCGGGATCAGAATCTCTTCTTGAGAAGTTTGAGTACAACATGTCAAATTACCAGATTTTAGTGACATCGAGGTCTAAATTTCCGAAATTTGGTTCTTCCTATCATCTAAAACTACTGGATAGTGACAATGCTATGGAACTTTTTCGCCATACAGCATCCTTGGGAGACAAGAGCTCTTATATTCCCAAAGATCTTTCAGAAGAGGTGAGTTGATTCCTTGCTTGCATATACATAAACTTAATTGACTTTCTAAAAATTCTCATTAATCAGTATCTCCATTTTTTTTTATCGTATTGAAACTCCAAATGATGCAGATAGTAAAACATTGTAATGGATTTCCACTGGCCATTACAGTGGCTGGAAGATCACTTTGTGGGCAACCTGAACAAATGTGGCGAAGTAGAGTAGATGAATGGTCGAATGGTTCTTCCATTCTTGATTTTGAGACGGAACTGCTTCTCCAGCTCCAAAGCAGCTTCGAAGCCTTGGATACTGCAACGCCTAAGGTCAAGGAATGTTTGTTAGACCTAGGTGCTTTTCCTGAAGATGCTGAAATCCAAGTTACAACTCTCATTGATATGTGGGCAGAGTTGCATGATCTAGAGAAAGAGACGTCATGCATTGCCAAACTCTATGAACTCAACAATCGCAGTCTAGCTCTTTTACAAGAACCACGAAGGTATGGAATACAAGCATGCATATACTTCTCCAATATGCACATATCTTGATTTAGTTGCATGATACTTAATATAGGTTACAACATTATTCTAAAAAGTGTTCCCCTATCACCCTATGTATGTGAAACTCTAACTAATTAGTTTTTTTTTTTTTCTTAATCATGAATCATTTAGGGACAATGCTTTGGAAATGGTACAGGAGGCAATAAATTACGATGAATACAAGGTTAGGCAACATGATTTGCTAAGAGAACTGGTTATCTACAACTCGAAACGGGGACCGATTGAGCATAGAGAAAGACTGATTATAGAAATATGTGGAAACAATGTTCCCAAATGGTGGAGAGAACAAAAATATCCATACATGAATGCTCGTCTTGTATCAATCTCAACTGGTACGTATATATATGGTTTCCTATTACTTCTAGCTGCAAATAATATTACATATTTACATTCAAGCCTTGAATCTATAACCGCAGTGATAAATTTATTTTACTTTTGAGCTTTGATACTCACAATAGATTTACATGCACTATGTGTTGTTCGCAGACGGAGAGTTCTCAGTGAAATGGCCCAACATGGAATTACCGGAGGCAGAGGTTCTAGTCTTGAATTTTCAATCAAACACGTCCTATGCCTTACCCGAATTTGTGGAGAGAATGGATAAACTCAAGATGCTGCTTGTCATAAATTATTCTAGATACTGTGATGATGATTTGGAATTGCAACTACTGGGCTCCATATCAAATCTTAGGACTCTCAGATTAGACGGCATCGATTTTTCTAGCTCAGTACAAATCAAGAATCTACACAAGTTACATTTGCGAAACGGCCTATCTCTCGGGAAAGATCCTTCCAAATTATCACATGTATTTCCAAATCTGAGGGAAATTGAATTCCGACGCATCCAAGTGGACGAATTCCCTGCAGAGCTCTGCGACCTGAATCATCTAACAAAGCTCAAAATCAGTTATTGTTCTTTCTTTTCAGTCTTGCCTGAAGCGATTGGAAATCTGATCAGTTTAGAAGTGCTGACGCTTGAGGCATGTGCAAGGCTTAAAAAGCTTCCAGACTCAATTGGGAATCTCAAGAAATTAAAATTTCTTAAGATTCGTCGGAATAACATGTTAGAGAAATTGCCTGAAAACGTGGGTAAGCTCAAGTGTCTGAGACATCTCATCATTACAGATTGTTTTCGTCTATTTGCGTTGCCTGAATCCATTGGAAATTTGGTCAATTTAGAAGTGTTGAGTATAAAGGCCTGTATCTTGTTGAACGAGTTGCCGGAGTCGATCAGAAATCTCAAAAAGTTAATATTTCTTGACATCCTCTATTGCCGCGAGATGAAGGAGTTGTCTGAACAGATTGGTGAACTGAAGAGTTTAAGAAAGCTGCGAATGACCAAATGCGATACACTCAGAAAACTGCCTGAATCAGTCTCAGGTCTTGAGCAATTAGAGGAAGTGATATGCAATGATTGGCAAGCAAAATATCTATGGACACCATTATTACCAACTCTCAAAAACCTTCGCATCGTGGTAGCATATGATTAATTTCTGGAAATTGAACTGTAGGTTTCCATATTCATGGATTTTCCTTTGTTTTTTTTTAGATGAGAAACATATTCATGACCTATTAGTGTAATTGATTTCGTTATGGAATCAAAATGCAGCTAATGACATTGATTGAAAAACATGTAAAATTAAAATAGATCGTCTATTTATTTTTTTTATCAAATAAAAAACGAGTTTAATGTGAGAGACTTATGTTACTAGATTAGACGGTAATGAGCAAATTGTCTAATTGATTTAATCAAAAAAAAATATTGTCTAATTGATGTATAGCTTTTAACATTTTCCAATTCATTCTTTTGCTCTAAAAATGTTAGTTTCGTTGGAACATAGGCGGAAGAAATCACAATTTCAATCCATAAAATAACAAAATAACTTTTGTAGACTCAATTGGGAATCTCAAAAACTTAAAATTTCTTAAGATTTCTCAGAATGGGATATCAAAGTTGCCTGAAAACATGGGTAAGCTCAAGTGTCTGACCCCTCATCATCGAGGGCTGTTTTTTCCTATCTGCCTTGCCTGAATCGATTGGGAATCTTGTCAGTTTAGAAGTATTGAGTCTAAGGGACTGTGTCTGCTTGTCAGTGTTACCGGAGTCGATTAGAAATCTCGGAAACTTAAACATTATTGACATCGATCTTTGCGTCGACCTCAAGGAGTTACCTGAACATATTGGTGAACTGAAGAGATTAAGCAAGCTGCAAATGGTTGGTTGTAATGCATTGAGAAAACTGCCCGAATCAGTTTCAGATCTTGAGCAGTTAGAGGCAGGGATATGCAACGATTGACACCTTTGTTACCCTCTCTCAAAAACCCAGAACGGATTCAGTGCACCATGGTGCACTTGAATCAGTCACGCTTTGTTAACGGACGTCATCACAGACCTGAAAACCAAAAATAAACTGCTATATTGATCTCCCCAAAAACCCAGCCTTTCCAGCCATCCGATTTCAACCCCTCGAAGGTCATCAAGGTATGCGTCCAAAATCGGAGGCGAGGATCGCCGCCGTCAATTTTCTCGCTCCCAAAATCGGTTATCTCGGCCTCTCCCCCAAGCAAATATTAGAAGACATCGCCAAGGACCCGAAGGTCAAGGTCCCGTCGTCTCCATCGTGTCCGCCGCCACCCTCGTCATGGAGAGAACACCAGATTCGTATTGGGGTGTTTTGGGTTTGGTGGATGTAGATGGATGAAGGTTTGAGATTCGTTGGCTCTTATGGAGTGTTGGGGGTGTTGAATAAGATTGTGAAGAAAACCCAGATTCGGGAGGTTGAAACAGAAGCACAACGAAGGCATTGGTTCTTTCTTCCAACTAATACTTACTATAGATGAAAGCTAGATTAAAGGGAGGCCGGTTTTTTCCGATTTCCGACAGTAATGGAAGGAAAGTTGCCTTCCAAAACGGCTCCAGCGGTGGTCGATTCAGTTGGTGATCGTCTTTTTTTTAGAGTTCCAATTAAAGGTCGACAGTGTCATTCTTGGAGCTAGTGAATATAGAAAGTTAGATTAAATCAACGACTGAGATTGCATTATGAGAGTTGGTTCACATGCATCATGATACATAGAACTTTAGTAATAATAGATTTTGTTATATATGGAATCGAAATGCAGCAAATGGCATTGATTGAGATGATTGTCTAAACAACTTTTTTTTTTCTTTGGATAATGAAATTCGTTAAAGAAAGCTATAATAGGAAAGGCCTAAACTGGAAAATAGAAAATCCTACCCCAGCCCTCTATGCCATCATTCCTCAAAACAGGACATCAGGTTTTTTTTTTTGTCGTTGTGTTTTCTTTTTTCTTCGAGAAGGGTCGTTGTGCCGACTCAGGAGTTAATTTGTTTTTCTTTTTTCAATTTTGTTGTATGCTTTTGAATATTTTTTTTGGCTCATCTTTCTAGATTCATGTCCTTTGGATATACTTGGATCACTTATAACTATTGGATATTGTGTACAACATGAGGCCGTCATGTCATCAACTATGATATGTTGTTTTGGAGGTCCATCAATAGTTCTTTACTTCTTAATCAGTTCGAATGTTGAAACACTATCTCTAAAATGAGCCGTAGCATACTGCTTCCTCATAATCAGTTCGATAATTAACACTCTAATTAAAAAAGAAATACCGAATAAGAGTATAATAGAAAATGAAAGACCAACGATGAATGATAAACATCGATTTTTGATTCATAAGTCTTCTGTATCAGAAAAGAATATATAACGATGATGGTGCATCATGTCGCTGATAAACTTTAGCCAACTTGCATTTTTGATGTGTGAATGTGATCTGGGATGCATTTTATTAAGAGTAATAACCTACTAATGCGGATCGATCATTATTAGTCAACCAAAGCTTAATTAGTTTTCAATGTCTGAAAAATATAGTTAATTCATTTGACAGCAATATCATATTCATTAAGATTAATTCCATGTGCATGGAAGTCACTGGCAGCTGATGCCATGCGGGTTGTGTTCCTTGCCATGGAAGTCTCCCCGAAGCTCGACAGATGCACAAGTTTAAAGAAGGAAGAAAGACCATACATATATACCGGGTCAGTCCGTCTATGGCAAAGTCCAGCTTTGAGCTTTGCAGAGAAAAAAAATGAAAAATGTATTCTTCTTAATTCGGAAGTAAAAAAATTAAAACGACAGCCTAATTTGGAGCTTATTACTAATATTTTTCCAATAATTAAGTTTGTAGTTTGTATAAATTGAGCTTTGAGTATCAGTTCGTATCACATTGAGTTTTGAGTAGTGCCGCTTTCTTCTTGTCTCTTCCAAGTTTAGGTTAAAGAGAGCTAGCACTGTACCACAGAAATGGCTGTGGATTTACTTGCGGGGAAAGCATTCGAGGCACTCTATGCCGGCGTTGAAGAAGTCATTCGCAAGAATCTGATATTCTCAGAACTCTGCAAGGACATCAAATACAGGCTCGACTGTTTAGCACCGCTGATCGACGAGATGGCGAAATATAACCAACAATTGGATCGCACAAAGGAGTTGGAAGCTTTAGAAGGACTCATAAAGCGGGGTATAGAGCTCGTTGGCAAATGCTCTAAGCTTCGTAAGTGGCACATCTACAAGAAGTGGAAGTACGCCAGCGAGTTTCTTGAATTCAAACAATCACTCCAAAACGAGTTAGATGTGCTCAAGGTGCAGGTAGCAAGAGATGTGAAGAAAACTGAAGTTGGCGTAGAGAATATCCAGGTCGTGGTTCAAAACATACAGGAGGAGGTTTCTATGCTTGTGAAGCAAAATGGATCCGTAGAAATCAAAGCTTTAAGTGCAGTACTACCTGAACTTCCAGCGCTGATAGTCGGATTGGAAGTTCCTATAGAAGAATTGAAGGTGCAGCTTCTTAAGGATGAGGTATCCATTCTCATCGTGACTGCTCCTGGAGGATGTGGCAAGACAACTTTGGCAACAAAGTTTTGTCAAGATCAAGACATCAAAGGTACATATTATATATACATCTAGAAATTCTATAGTTGATGATATATATTAAGGGTAATTAAGGAAGCATCTGTTTTATATATTTAGTGTTCAACCCCATGACAGGAATCTATAGGCTCTAACTTGTTAAGAAAAATGCGTCAGTACTTTTTTCTTGTTTTCTATGTTTTCACTTGCACGGTTATAGACAATTATTATTATTATTTACCTGACAGTCTGATACAAATTATACACAATAGTTTACTTGGCATGAGCAATGTCGACTAACGTTTTTCTTGCTGTGTTTGATTAGATAAATTCCAGAAGAACATCTTCTTCGTCACTTTTTCTAAAAAGCCCAGCCTGGAGCTTATTATGAAAGGGTTGTATGAACAAAAGGGTTTTGAGGTACCTACTCTCCAGAATGAAGCAACTCCAGTCAAATGGCTGAAAAAAGTTGAGATGGAAAAAGGTGATGATCCTATATTGTTGGTCTTGGATGATGTTTGGTCAGGATCAGAATCTCTTCTTGAGAAGTTTGAGTACAATATGTCAAATTACAAGATTTTGGTGACATCGAGGTCTGAATTTCCGAGATTTGGTTCTTCATATCATCTAAAACTACTGGATAGTGACAATGCTATGGAACTTTTTTCTCATACAGCATCCTTGGGAGACAAGAGCTCTTATATTCCAAAAGATCTTTCAGAAGAGGTGAGTTGATTCCTTGCTTGCATATACATAAACTTCATTGACTTTCTAAATATTCTCATTAATCAGTATCTCCATTTTTGTTTATCTTATTGAAACTCCAAATGATGCAGATAGTAAAACATTGTAATGGATTTCCACTGGCCATTACAGTGGCTGGAAGATCACTTTGTGGGCAACCTGAACAAATGTGGCGAAGTAGAGTAGATGAATGGTCGGATGGTTCTTCCATTCTTGATTTCGAGACGGAACTGCTTCTTCAGCTCCAAAGCAGCATAGATGTCTTGGATAATGCAATGCCTAAGGTCAAAGAATGTTTTTTAGACCTAGGTGCTTTTCCTGAAGATGCTGAAATCCCAGTTGCCGCTCTCATTGATATGTGGGCAGAGTTGTATGATCTAAAGAAAGAGACGTCATGCATTGCCAAACTCTGTGAACTCAACAATCGCAGTCTAGCTCTTTTACAAAAATCAGAATGGTATGCAATAGATGCAATACAAGCTTATATGTTTCTCCTATATATATGTACGAGATTTTCATTTATTTGCATAATACTATTTATTCTGAAAACTGTTCTCTATGTTAGAAACACAAAAATTAGTATTTTTTTTTAAATCATGAATTATATAGGTATGCGGATTGGGAATTGGCACAGGAGTCAATAGTTTACAGTAAGTACGTTGTTAAGCAGCATGATTTGCTCAGAGAACTTGCTATATACAACTCGAAGCGGGATCCGATTGAGCATAGAGAAAGACTGATTATAGAGATATGTGGAAACAATTTTCCGAAATGGTGGAGAGAACAAAAATATCCATACATGAATGCTCGCCTTGTTTCAATCACAACTGGTATATATATGGTTTCCCATCACTTAATTATATCTTTGTAGTAATAATTATATTTCACTTTCGATGTTCACATCATATTATATGTTTTTTGCAGATAAAGAGTTCTCAGTGAAACTGCCCAACATGGAATTACCAGAGGCAGAGGTTCTAGTCTTGAATTTTCAATCAGAAACGTCCTATGCCGTACCCGAATTTGTGGAGAGAATGCATAAACTCAAGATGCTGCATGTCACAAATTATTCTTTCCTGGAGAATGGACTGGATAATTTTGAACTACTGGGCTCGTTGTCAAATTTTACGAGTCTCAGATTAGACGGCATCGATTTTAAAGGGATAACCGACAGCCCTATTCAATTGAAAAATGTACACAAGTTATATTTGAGAAAAGGTGGTTATTTTATCTACCAAAATCTCATGAAATTATTTCCAAATCTGAAGGAAATGGTCATTGAATGGAGCTCGATCATCAAATTTCCTGAAGGGCTCTGCGAGCTGATTCATCTAAAAAAGCTGAAATTCACTGTTAACCCCGGGTTGCGATACTTGCCTGAAGATATTGGAAATCTTGTCAGTTTAGAAGTGTTGAGGGTCGAGACATGTCCAAAGCTTTCTAAAGTTCCAGACTCAATTGGGAATCTTAAGAAATTAAAATTTCTTAAGATTTCTCATACTAAATATTTAAAGTGGTTGCCTGACCACATGGGTAAGCTCACGTGTTTGAGACATCTCATCATTAGTGGCTGTGTAAGCCTACTTTCGTTGCCTGAATCTATTGGAGATCTGATCAATTTAGAAGTATTGAGTCTAAGGCAATGTTACACACTGTCAGAGTTGCCGGAGTCGATTACACATCTCCAAAAGTTAAACCTTCTTGACATCGATCTTTGCAGCAAGATCACGGAGTTGCCTCAACATATTGGTGAATTGAAGAGTTTAAGAAAGTTGCAAATGGTTGGTTGTTCTGAACTGAGAAAACTGCCTGAATCAGTTTCAAATCTTGAGCAGTTAGAGGAAGTGATATGCGACGATTGGCACGCAACACATCTATGGACGCCATTGTTACCCTCTCTCAAAAACCTTACCATCGTGGTGCGAAGGGGCGATTCCAGTTGATAGCCAAGTGTACCTACGTTTCTATGTTCATGGTTTTCCTTTTTAATTTCTGTTGAGAAAGATATTCAGACCTTTCATTGTAATTTATTTCGTTATGGAATTAAAATGCTGCTTTGGCATGTTTAAATGCATTATTCTTCTCAAAACGTAGTTAGATTTTGACCGGAAGAAATCAGGGGTATGAATATGATCGAGTCACAAAATCACAAACTTTGGTAGAACTTCAATATATAGTTACAAAAAAAAAGGCAAAACTATCAAAAACAAACAATGTTGAAAAGTTTACCTCAGAAAAACCTCAAATTATGTACTCAAAACTCCGATGAGTTGACCCAAGATCCACTCAATCCACCACCACCAGCCTGAAACCTAGTTCGACTTCCCAACCCCGAGTCAAGCAACTCCTCCCAATCCACCTCCTCCTCTTCCTCCTTATCCCTCCCTCTCATCATCTCCAACATCCTCCTCGCCTTCTCCCTCCCCCTCTCACTCCCACTCTTCTCCACCTCCCTCAACACCTCCACCGCGCCGGCCGCCTTTGCCAACCCCTTAAACCTCAAACCCCCATGACTCAACCCATACAATGCAGCCACACAACTTTCCTGACTCGACCGGGAATCCATCTCATTCCCCCTCAACACCCCCACCAAACACTCCACCCCACCCGAATCCAACATCGCCGCCCGCCCATCCCCACACCAACTCAAATTCCCCAATATGAGAAAAACCCGACCCACCATATGACCCGACTTCACCATCCTCAAAAGAACCGGAACCGCCCCGAGCTTAACCAACTTGGACCGGTTGCTCTGCACCAACGTCAAATGATACAAACCAAGCGCCGAGTCGTGCCGAGTCCGCTCGCTCTCCGAGTTGAGCAAGTTAAGCAAAGGCGGGAGAGCCCCTAGTACACCTATCGCCGTCTTGCAGTCGTCATCCAGCGCCAAGCTGAAGACCACCCCGGAAGCGTGCTCCTGCGCCTCAGCCGATCCCGCCTTCAGCACATCAATTAAAGGCGGGAGAATTCCTGACCGTACGATCTTGATCTTGTTTGACTTTTCAAGAGAAAGGTTGACCAGCGCCGCTACTGAGTTAACCTGAATATTAATGTACCTGGAAACAACGAGGGTTTTCAAGGCGGAGAGGAGTCGAGGGCTGCAGAGGTGGGCCCGCGCGTCCTCTCTCGTCCGTGTGATCCTCCTCAGTGACGTCAGCGCCGCCTCGATCTCCGACACGTGCGTGCTTCTCAGTCCGGCCAGGATTCCGTCTTCTTCCTCGTTCGGATTCGTTAGGGTTTCGATTTCCGAGGAGGAAGAGGAGCGCGACGAGTAGCAGCTCGGCTGAGTCGAGAACGGAAGCGGCGGCGCGGCGACTGACTCGTCGGAGCTGGAGTGGAAGTGAGTTTTCCGGCGAGTCACCTCCGTCGCGGCGTGGTTGAAGTTCACCTTCGGCGTCTCCTCCACGCCTCGGATCAGCGACTCGTTGTCGGAAATTGACACTTTCCGGCGACCGCAGGATGCGCGGACGAGCTTCTCGGCGGAGACTGGATCGGGCGGCGTCGGAGGGGCAACAGAGTAATTTCGGCACCAGTTGAGGATGGTGGATTTCAAGGCGAGGTTCGGGATGACGGAGGTGAAATCAGGTGGGGGAGAGTCCACGAGATGAGGAGTGAAGTCGAGGGCTTTGCAGAGTTGGACGCAGACGCGTTCGAAGGTGTGACCCGAGGAGACTATAACCGGGTCGGACATTAACGACCCGGAAATGGGGCAAATGAACTCTGTTGGGATTTGTGTCTTTGATGGGATTGCTGACGAGGATCTGTGGAAGAGCTTCCATCTCCGGCTTGGACTCCGGGCAGTGGTTATAATCTCATTTAATCTATCTCCGGCGTCGTAAACGGTATTGGTTTCTTTTGATTTCTGGACTACTAGTCTCATCAGACCCTCTTTGAACTCCATATTGGAAATGATTGGTTTATTGATTCAGTATGAAATGAAAGAAGTGAGGTTTCTGATCAAGCCCCATTGAAGTGGTTTGGATAAGCTGAAATTCTTGGGTTGCTAAGGAGAGTGTTTGAAAGTTTAGAGATAAGAGTTTTGAAGTGAATGGGATTCCAGATTCCTGTGCTCTATAATAACAACAAGGCAGCTTCAGGTATTTACGGAAGTAATTCTCCCCGTTCTTCTTTGGTTTTTGCTGTCTGAAAGTGAAATGTGATTACCATGTCAGGAACTCAGGAGTGCTCTATTGATTGAAGTGTAGGACTAGTCTACTATATTTGGACACTGTTTTATATGAAAGTGACACCAAGCATATGAATCCAAAAGCCCTTTCTCTGCTTTTTACGATTGTCTTTCTGTGTTTTGTTAACTTGGGTCGACACAAGTTTGAATCTTTACTGTTTCCTCCCATGGAAAAAGAAATCTTGGTGTTACTAATTTACTTGGGTTTGAAGTAATAATGCATTGGTTGTGTCTCTGTAAGCCCCAATGACCTGAAACTAGTAGCTAGCAGTCAAAGCACTTTCTTTCATGTAAATTGTATTCGATTTTATAAAAGAGTATGTAGAACTGGAAGGAAGAATATCCTTTAGGTTTTGTTCTTTGATCTGTTACCAATACCAAGCATAACAAGTTTGTTCATACTATTCCAGTTTCCAACCCATCAACTTCATTACATAAAAAGCCCGAAAGCTGAAGCACCTTTTACCTTTGTTGCTGAGGCTAAAATCGCTAAATCGATCTCTATTATTCTCAACTTTTATGCTATAAATTATGTGTTGGTAAACTTTTTCAGTGTTTTAATCCGTGACTAAACTCACGGATTAAGCTTCTCTTTTAGCCCCTTCTGCAGACAAGCTGCTTGATTGATCCCACCATTCTCAAAGTTTAGAGAAAGCGAAAGGTGCTCTCTCCCTTTTCTTCAAAATTGTATTTATTTGTATGGGAATATTTGTATGTCTCTGACTAATTTGCATGCTTTAGAGAGATCTCCAACTAGAACAGCACAACTCTCATCATGATTGCCCATACTTAATTGTTAAGTTTCTGAAGCCATTCATATTTTTGCTTTACTTTATATCAGTGTTCTAGGCTGGACAATATCCCCCTTTCTTTTACCAAAGTAATTTGATTCCTTTTCTCTATACCCAACGGGTCCATTCTTGACATATATAAACTGGATTCTTTTCCTCCTTCATTTGAAGCTTTTCTGGACTAATTTATAAGTCCGAGTTCATTTTTACAGTTGAACACAGCTTCTCATTTTCTAGGAGGAAGAGAGCCATTATTGGTTTTTCTGTGAAACGAGTAGAGAAAAATATAATCTAATATCTGATATATATTCCATCTGATCATTTGGTATCTCTTTCTAATTCTTTTTTTCTTTTGCTTTCAAAGAAAGAAAGGCAGGGAGAATCCATGGCAACAACCTTGGCCTAATTGATCTCCAAATTAGGTGTAAAATAACCCAAGTGCTTAATTATGCTTTGGTTGTATTCACCAAATATTACCTGCACTTTTCACGTGTGGGATTTTTTCAATATTTTCAGAAGGCTCGAGAGGGTCCAAGGTTAATAAACTTTTCTTGTATGATCTGATAAAGGCTGAATGAAATTGGCATTGCATATGAGTTGTGAATGCCATGCCACAAGCTAGCAGCACCCAATAATTAAGCATGAACTATTGTATCTTTGCCTTTTGATTTGCTCTAATCTTCCACTAACACCCAATGAAAGCAATCTAATTGTATGCACTATGTTAGAGAGTATTAGACATCAAGAATTTTGGTTGTTTGATCATCTTTGTTATATAGCTCACTGTTAAAACTTTATGAAAGTGTATTCTAACTTTACAAATTGCTATGAGCTTTTTGTTTGCTGATAATAGTGCATTGCCCTTGTGATCCCCATCCATGGCTAGGTCACCATCTCACCAACTGTATGATAAACCCCAATTATTGTTGACTTGCTTCATCCCCTTATGGGATGGGGGGGCGGGGGCGGGGGCGGGGGCGGGGGCGGGGGCGGGGGCGGTCCTTACTTTAGCTTGCCATTCTGGTGTTCCAACTCTTTGAATTGATTAGAGATTGTATTGATTCTGGTCTTTGCCAAATGCCCCTTCTGAAAATCTATTATTTCACTTTCTTATTCTTGTTAGTCACCTAGCGACGTAAATTTCACTACCGGAAATGATCTATAGAACAACTCCTTGGCCTAAAAAACTGTGATCAAAACCCTCTACTCCAACGAAATAAACATGTTTTGTCTCGAGTTTCTTATTCATCGAGATCACACGGTTTGCTCAAGTGCATGTTTGTTTTTGTTTCGCCACAAGTTTGTTGTCCATTGTTTCTAATTTTATCATGATAAGATTTGGGTTTTTCAGTTGGGCGTGTGCGTTTGTGATGACGCCATAAAAAAACACGTCTCATTATAAAAGCGCGGTAAACAAAACCAAAACAATAATCCAATCCTTTCCAGGAAAGTAATCAAACGTGTGAAAACTAGAATCTTCTTCCTTCCCAATCAACCTGGGTTTGGGTTTGGCTTTTCCTCCAAGCCAACCCCAGAACCACCCAAACCCTCTATAAATACATCACCAACCCCCCAACCCTCGTTAAGTTTTGCCCCAAAATTGAAATCTCATTGTTGGTGAACAAGAAAACCAAACATGTCAGGAGGAACAGAAGCTTTTCCAGATTTGGGAAGACATTGCCAGCACCCTGATTGCCACCAACTCGATTTCCTCCCTTTCAAATGCGCCGGCTGCCATGACGTGTTCTGCCTCGATCACCGCTCCTACAAGTCACATGATTGTCCCAAATCCGATCACAACAGCCGGAAAGTGATTGTTTGCGAGGTATGCTCCACCTCCATAGAGACCACCGGCCACGACGGCGACGAGAGCCAGAAGGTGTTGCTGGAGAGGCACAGCAAGTCCGGGAATTGTGACCCGAGAAAGAAGAAGAAGCCTAGATGTCCTGTTCCGAGGTGCAAGCAGATTCTGACCTTTTCGAATTGTAGTACTTGCAGGACTTGCCATCTCAAGGTCTGCCTCAAGCATCGGTTTCCGGCCGACCATGAATGCAACAAGCAAGCAAGGGCGGCGGTGGCCGTGGCCGCGAATGAAGGAGCCTGGAATGGGAAGTTCTTGGCTGCTTTTGCTTCAAGGAATGGGAAAGATTGTGGAAAGAGTGAGAGGGGTTCCAAGTCTCCTCCCAGTACTCCATCAGTTGGAGCGTTTTGAGTTTTTGTTCTTTTCATTCAAAGTTTAATACTGCTTGTAAACAATCAAATTATGCATTTGTGTTATGCTAATTGAAATTCTTCACTATTCTAAAGTCTCAAATTTCCATGAATCAAGTATGTTCAAACACACAAACTACTATAAACTCATGTCAATATACAAAATGACCGATTAGCTTGTTGAACATTACATTTAAATACAAACGTTTGCTCATGTCCTGCATCTATATGTAAAACAAAATGGTATACTAATCATGTTCAAACCATCAGACCTGTGGAGGGAAATGAATCAACTGAACATGCCCCTACTCAAACCTCACCCTTAAACTCAAATATTTCTGATACAACATGTGAGAGGTACAAACAAGAGATATGCTGTTTACACAGCGCAGCATTCAAATTACGGTGGCGGTGGTCGTTTACCACGGGCCAGAACTGCAAGGAGAATCTTTTTCCTTGGCCCCTGCAAATCAAACAACCTTAAGTGTGAGAATAGTTCGATGAACTACCAATGGGAAGCACAAGAAAAATGGCACTACACAAATGAGCTAGCAGAACATAACACAAGTTTCAAATCACATGCTTGATGATATAGACAAGTTAGGATAAAGATTTAAATCAGAACATATATAACGAATTGGTGCATTAAAATATTTACCATTGGTATACCCAGCTCCTTGAGGTCCTTATCGCTCATCTGCTTCAAAGCACTCATGTCTACCTGCCAAAACCCCAAAACGAAAAGAGAAAAGAATTGATTATTAAAATTAAGATTTTGCTTCTTGAAATCATCAGAACTTTACATTCTAAGACGTGAAATTCTTTCTGCTGTCTCAAAAATCGAAAGACCAGTGAAAGAAAGGCACACCTCCAAAAATCTGTCTATGGAATGAAAAATAAGCTTAAGATTAGGTTACTTACTTCTTCAGCCTGGAAAATAATAGCATATTTTCCCAAACCAAGTCTATGCAATAAACTAGCAACACTTAGAGGTTCTTCCCCCTGTACAATGCAGAGAGAGAGATATTATACAACTTGCTAAAGTGATCGAAGTGATATTTGAAAGGAAGCTAAAGTGGAGCAACAGCCAGTAAGTAGTACCATATAAGAGACTTTTTGCATGCTGTAATTTGTTGGCACAAGCTGTCCAACTGGCTTGGCAGTTTGAGGGTTAGACTTCGTTCTGAAAATAAAGTCTGTTGGCTGAGACGAACCAACCATACCATTTCTGAGGAACTGGCCAGCTCTACGAGCGTCAACTGGCCTGAATGATGACGCTGACTGCAGCTCACCAAAGTTTCTTTGTGATGATGGCCCATAAGAAGTGTTCTGAAAGCTATCAGGGGATCTAGCTCGGAATCCTTCTCTACTTTGAGAAGAGTTGAAGTTCCTCTGTGAATGTACATGGTACAAATCAGCTGCACTTTCCCTGGTTTCCCTGGGAGGAATTTTTCTCAGGAAGCTATTCTCATTTGTTTCTGGCTCATGCTGTGACATCTGATAGCTCACTGCAGAATGAGCAGGTTTTGACAGCTTTGGGCGCTGGACCATCTGCTTGCGTTCTGCAATACCTCCCCCATTTTGCTTAAATGATCTTTTGCGCAACAGTGTCAATCTGAGGTCATTTCGACTGATTCGTGAATCTTCACTTGTTTTAACGAGCAAGAGTCAATACAAGGAAACCATATAAATATAAAAATATAATAAATCATACATAAAGTTGGTGGTATCAGAATTCAGAAAAGATGGTTTACCATGTAATGTATTGTCACCCCCTCTCCATTTTATTCCATCTCCTCGTTGCCTGGAAATTGAGATTCAACACATCACTACAGATTCAAATAACATAACAATGCAAACAGCAGCCCATCATCAAATAAACATGCTACCGCCTTTGCAGACAAACAATGAATTTTACAAATTGGAGAAACACATTTCTCTCCTTAGCTTCTAAAACATGTTCAAAGAAAAGAAAAGACGACACAGATTGCTTTTACCTTTTTTATACTATGCACCTGTGTTATAACGAGTGCAAGAAAGAACACAGATTTACGTGGTTCACTAACAACGTGTTAGCTACGTCCACGGACAGAAGGAGAACAGTTTTATTATGTTGAGCAACAATACAGAATGACATATACACAACACACAATAGGTTGTATATATACAGCCCTAAATCCGATATACTAGTCCTAATAGGTAACCATAACCTAGTATAACCCGAATAGGTAACCATAACCTAGTATAACCCGTCAGCACAGATTGGATGGTTCAAGGCATATATTAACAAATCTCCACCTTGACTTGAATCCTCTCACAAATAACAGATGTACCAGATGCACCATAGTGATGCCAGATGTACAGATAACTCCTTCTGCCTCAGATGTCGCCCCCAAAGGGCAACTAACAGCTTGTAACATTTAGCAAGTCCAAACAATGTTGGAACTTGCTGTGTGGAACCGACTTGGTGAACATATCAGCGGGATTGTCAGCAGTGCCCACCTTCTTCACCTTAATTCTGCTCTCATCTCTCAGAAAATGATACCTGACATCAATGTGCTTAGTCCTCTCATGATGAACTTGATCCTTAGCTAAACATATTGCACTCAAACTGTCGCAATATACTATAGCCTGATCATGATGCAAACCAAGACTACTGACCAGTCCCCTCAACCATATGCCTTCCTTTGCAGCGGCTGTCAGAGCCATGTACTCTGCTTCAGTAGTAGACAAAGTCACTGTAGGCTGCAAAGTAGCTTTCCAGCTAACAACAGAGCCACCAAGAGTAAAGACATAACCAGTCATAGATCTCCTAGTGTCAACATCTCCAGCATAATCGCTATCTGAATAGCCTGTTACCAAACAGTTTGTATCACCTCCATAAATGAGACCAACATCAGACGTACCTTTGAGATACCGAAAAATTCTCTTCACAGCCTGCCAATGCTCCTTTCCGGGATCACCCATAAATCTGCTGACAACACTAACAGCATGTGCAAGATCAGGCCTAGTGCAAACCATAGCATACATCAAGCTTCCTACTGCACTAGCATAAGGAACTCGAGACATGTATTCCTTCTCCTCAGCAGATTTAGGTGCAAACGCAGTAGACAGATGAATATTTGCAGCACTTGGAGTATCTAAAGATCTAGATGTAGACATACCAAACCTGGATAATATTTTCTGGATGTAGCCTTTCTGAGATAAGAAAAGCTTCTTCTGACTTCTATCCCTGTAAATCTCCATTCCCAAAATTTTCCGGGCTGCTCCCAAATCCTTCATCTCAAACTCTGCACTGAGAAGACCCTTCAACTTCTGAATATCAGACTTGTCTTTTGCAGCTATCAGCATATCATCTACATACAGGACCAGATAAATGAGGGAATCATTTGTTAACTTGTTGTAGTAGACACAACAATCATACGGACTCCTGATGTAGCCGATTTCTATCATATAGCTATCAAACCTCTTGTACCACTGTCTAGGAGACTGCTTTAGTCCATACAAGGACTTCTTCAACTTGCAAACATAGTCTTCCTTTCCAGGGACTTGAAAACCATCTGGCTGAGTCATGTAAATCTCTTCTTCCAATTCTCCATGTAAGAACGCTGTCTTCACATCTAGTTGCTCAAGCTCCAGATTATGATGTGCAACTATGGCTAGTAGCACCCTGATAGAAGTATGTCTGACCACAGGTGAGAAAATCTCATTGTAGTCAACTCCCTCTTTCTGATGGAACCCTCTTGCAACTACTCGAGCTTTATACTTGATGCCCTCAGCAGGTGACAACCCTTCTTTCTTCTTGAAAACCCATTTGCAAGTAATAACCTTTCTCCCCTGATCAGGTCGTTTGGTCAATTCCCAAGTCTGATTTTTCTGAAGTGATTCCATTTCATCTCCCATTGCAGCAAGCCATTGAGCTGACTCTGTACTTGTAACTGCTTCCTTGTAGGTGGACGGCTCATGAGGATCCACCTCTTCAGCAACCTGTAGTGCATAAGCCACCATGTCCTCAAAACCATACCTTGTAGGTGGTTTCCCAAAGTTTGATCTCCTAGATCGCTCATGAGTCAAACTATGCTGATTAGCAGCCATTTGTTCTGATTCTGAATGTAGGTATTGATCTTCTTGTTGTGGTTCACTCACATCTTCAGTGACTTGTTGCTCCACCTGTTTCTCAACACTACAATTTTCACAGAAACTAAAATCCTTGACCTTGTGACCACCAAGAAGATCATTCTTTGACAGAATTTGCATCCCTCTTTCACTTATATGACCAAGCCTCATGTGCCATAGCTTGGTCATATCATCCTTGTGAACCTCTGATGATGCAACAGCAGCCGAGCCTGACAGCGTTGAACCTTGCAGAATATATAAAGTACCTCGCTTGACACCTTTCAGAACCACATTGACACCTTTGTAGACATTTAAAATTCCACATGAGCCTTTGTACTTGAAACCTTTGCTATCTAGAAGACCCAAAGAAATCAGGTTTTTCGTCATGTGTGGAGCATGCCTAACATCATTCAATGTACAGAATTTACCATCATGTGTCCGTATTTTTATTGAGCCAATTCCAACCACCTTACTTGCAGAACTGTTTGCCATAGAAATATTGCCTCCATCTATCTGCTCATAGGTTGAAAACCACTCTCTGCGTGGACATATATGATAAGACGCCCCGGTATCCAAAATCCACACATCCCTGTGATGTATGTGTGCATCTGCAACCAAGGCCAGATCTTCTTCCGAAGTGGTGTCAACTTCTGCTACAACAGCAGTACCTGATGCTTTCTCAGACTGCTTCTTCTTCTTTGGACATTCGTTTTTCCAATGTCCCTTCTCTTTACAGTAGTTACAGACATCATTGGATTTGGAACCCTTTGAAACTGGATTCTTGTATTTCTTCTTCCCCGAGCCTTTTTGTCCCAAACTTCCACTGGCTACCAACCCTGCAGCCTGACTGTCTGAACTAGTACCAGTCACCTTATGGCGCATATCTCTAGTATGTAAAGATGATCTAACATCCTCCAGAGTCAGAGTATCTCTCCCACCAATAAAAGAATCCACAAAATTCTCATACGACGAAGGTAGAGATACCAACAGGATTAGAGCAGCATCCTCATCATCAATTTTAACATCGATATTACGCAACTCTAATAGAACAGTGTTTAACTGATCTAAGTGATCTCTTAGAGATGTACCTTCTTCCATACGCAGACCGAACAGACGTCGCTTTAGAAGCAACTTGTTGGTTAAAGACTTCGTCATGTATAGACTCTCAAGCTTCAACCACAGACCAGCCGCAGTTTCCTCCTCTGCGACCTCGGTGATTATATCATCTGCAAGGCACAACATAATTGTCGAGTGTGCCTTCTCCTCCAGACTGGCCATCTCAGCGATTTCTTGATCCCCTGACTTCTTAACCAGCGGCGCCCACATCCCTTGTTGTTTTAACAAGGCTCGCATCTTGATCTGCCATAAACTGAAACTGTTCCTCCCTGTGAATTTATCAATCTTCACATTCAAACCAGACATCTTTCTTGGCGGAAATCACAACCAGGCCAGATAAACCTTGCTCTTGATACCAATTTGTTATAACGAGTGCAAGAAAGAACACAGATTTACGTGGTTCACTAACAACGTGTTAGCTACGTCCACGGACAGAAGGAGAACAGTTTTATTATGTTGAGCAACAATACAGAATGACATATACACAACACACAATAGGTTGTATATATACAGCCCTAAATCCGATATACTAGTCCTAATAGGTAACCATAACCTAGTATAACCCGAATAGGTAACCATAACCTAGTATAACCCGTCAGCACAGATTGGATGGTTCAAGGCATATATTAACAACCTGATTAAGGAAACAAAACCCATTACCCTCTACTCCCGAATCCAATCCTTTTTGGGTAACGCTAAAATTAACAATGTTTCCATATTGAAAACGAAAAAGCTTCAAGATGGACAGTGGCGGTGATGGTGGATTAAACTATACTAGTGTGGTGAGCATGCCATTAAAACCATAGGAACCAAACTAGAGCAAAACCACAACTACTCTCAACCTAAAGCATCACAAAACTTCAATATCAAACTTAAGCAGATAAGTGCCATGTAGAACTCAAGAGAGACGGAACAAAGTACCGCTTGCCACGGGCATTACTCCCAAGCCTGTCTCCCATCGATCGTTTCCCTCCCGAAACCATACCTCTTTCGCCACGCATTTGTGCAGAGTCTGATGTTCCTCCCCTCTCCACAACCTACAAAAACTTTCCACAATAAGTAACCAAATCCTCACACACAAAACACACCACAATCCAATCTCAACAATCCGACCACAACCATATCAACTACCTCAGTCTCAAAAAGTAGTTCATCGGAAACACAAAAATAATTGAAATATACAAAATCGACCCCACCGACTATGCAAACAAAACAAAACTTCCTTTGATCGAATAAAAAGCTCTGATTGACTTACCTGACCAGAGCGGCCGAGGGTGATGGTGACCCTGGGCTTCGACATAGCCGCGAGCCAAATGCGGAAAAGAAGGAAAGGGAAGTAGAAACCCTAGAACCTAACAGCAGTGATTTTAGAGTAAGGAATCAAATTTGGTGGGCATTGGCTAATCTATCTGATCTTAGCGCGCTCTCTCTCTCTCTCTCTCTCTCTCTCTCTCTCTCTCTCTCTCTCTCTCTCTCTCTCTTAGCAGGAAAGGAAAGGGGTTGTGATGTGTGTGTCCGCCTTGACCTTCAGAAATTGGCGCCGGGTCAGCCCGTATATCTTTTGGGCCACAACCGTCCCTCACTTCTAAAGCCCAAGTCTTTTTTTTTTCTTTTTCTTATTCTCTCTCTCTTGAACAAATGTTTAACCTGAAAAACACCGGGTACACGCTGAGATCAAAAATCAGTATTGCCCCATGTTTCCGATTTATTTACGACTACGTTTCCGCCGCGTTTCCGATAACAAATGTTTAACCTGAAAAACACCGGGTACACGCTGATATGGCCAGAAATGGGGTGGATATCATCCAACTATACCATGCAACTACCAATTTCTACTTCTATAGATGCTCTTGAGGCATGGTAACTCCGAATGAAAGTCCTCAATAAACAATAGTCTAAGATGCATACACAAATGTGTTTGATTGTGTATCACTGTGTTTGCAAATCTTATCTTGTTATTATATAATATGAAATTATCACAATTTCACAACCGATATTTGAGACACGGTCTATACCATGACACATTGTTGTTGGCAAATAATATATATAAGAAACAATTTTAAACCAGTGTTCTATTTGGATAAGCTGCGAGGGGGGTGTTGTTAGCACTTTCAATCATCTTAGACATATTTCTTGCATAGATATTCCTGCTCTGCTTGACTGCTTCAATCTGATTGCTGAGGAGTCTGTTATCGACAGAACCACTAAGGTTGCTGCTTGAAGAAGATATAATTTTGGTGTCAAGGTCGCTTAGGAATAGTGTCCGGTCACCGAGATCGTAAACCGGTATACAGTGAGGATCATCACCCTTGTTGCACTCTAACTTCATCACATGAAAGCTTACAACATTGTTGGAAATGTCTTTTCTTCTATAAACGATAAAGAGGTCCTTTGATGCAACATCTTTTGCTAGATGGGATTGAAACAACCACGTAGAGGAAAGGTTAACCAACCTTTCGGCCGTATAGGTATCACCTTGGATGTTAAACACCATTAAGATGCTGCTGAACGTTACGGCATATAATTTCCCATCAATTATTTCTATGTCTGTAAACAATCCCACTCCGGCCTCAATCAAGGTCCATGATTCATCAATGGGTCTACAGAAAGCCAAACTATGAGTAAAAAGGCAAGCCACAAGACAGTGGTCTAGACTTGATTGATCGAAAGAGGCCACTGCCTTACCTATGGAGTTGACGCTGTTGCTATGGAGGAGGCCTGGAATGGTGGACTGTGGTGGGAGCCCGACTCGGGAACCTGTTATAGGATTCAGTAAATAGTTGGCAACAGGGGAAATTATATGAATGATTGCAACCATGATCAACCATCCTTCAACTGATCCGAGACATCTCGACTCATGAAACAACATTGGGGAGTTGTGAATCCTGGGATCGCTGAGACAGCTTTTAAAGCATTGGTCTTGGTTGCAGCAGGGATAATGAGAATTATATAGAAGCCATGGAAGCTGAGGAGCAGGAGGCCAACGCTAGCTTAGGGCACGCCAAGGACGGCATACTTGGCGAAACGCTAGGTACTCGGATATGTTTAGCCTCTGCAGAATCATTTCCATAATCTCATCAGGGACTTGTTTCACCAACTTGCTCCCCTCCTGATTAAGATCATGTTTTTTGGAACGCCGGTACTTTTGGAGAGACATATTGACCATAGGAATCAAAGGCTTGTAGGGGGTTAAAGGTATATATAAAGAGTTGAGGAGTTTCCTTCTAGCCCGGGGATTCCTATTAGGGTTTAGGAGAATATGAATTTTACTAGAAGGAATTTGAGTTGTTAGTCACTTCTTATTTCTAAAGTAATCACCAAGATCTTGAAAGCCTGCACTCAAAGAAGTAAAGAACCACCACAGCCAATGAAGGCTTTGCACCAAACTGGGTGGTGCTCTAAACAATGGCTGTTTCTATTGGGTACAGATGGCATGATTTGGCTTTGCCTTACATGTGCTTCAAATTACAATGAGAGAAGCAAATGAAAATGCATGCAGATAAAAATGAAGAACAAAAAAGAAGGATCAGAAATAGTGTGGTTTGAGACATTCAAAGCATGAACTCTTTTCTCTTTTCCTTGTAACAAATACAGAAGTGGTTGTTTATACATAATTCTCAATACACATTGATGCTTATTACATGTTTGCCGTGGATTCTCTGATCTCTTCTAAGGTGATTGTCTGCATTGCACAAGAGTTACAGAGACAAATAATTAGATATATGTGGAAAAAGATGTGAAGTAATATGCCCTGAATGTGCAAACAGTTTGCAAGAGAACATCATGAACAAAAGAGCGTTTGATATAGACATCACAATTGATGAGCTAAATGAAACGTGTCTAAATCACCTGTTCTTTTCCAGCAAAATCATTTTCAGGGGTGAGAAAGAGCATGCAGTGGCACTCCTTCCTGCCAAAGACAATCTTACAATTTTAGCAAGAAGAGGAAATGCATATATAAGCTGGCATATATATGATAACAGGACAAGTATAGACATCAGAGTCAAAGTGTGCAATAAGGTTGTGGTACACTTTAGTTATTTATTGGGATTTTTATTGCATCTAACTCATTGTGATTAGTTTGTTTGGTTATTCTCGACCTAGATGCCTGGATTAGAACAATATCTACAGCTTATATCAAACCTTGACATCAAATAACTTCAATCTGAAAATGAGTGTAAGTTGCAAGTGTGTATTGTGGGTGGAGAGACGAAGTGTATTTGATAGAGAGGTTTCGGATGAGAATTGGTTTAACGGATTCTGGAATAGAATTTGCTGATCAACATGTAGGATTTCTACAACCCTTTTGCAGAACATTATAATAGGACCAGCAAACAGCCTATGATTGTAGAACATTAGCTAATTATGGTACGCTTTTATCTCATGTATTTGTCCAATACTTTCCCAACAAGATTTTATACGACCCTTGTAACTATTTGATAGAATGGGTATAAAGAACACATCTTCCCATTACTAGGACACGTAGTTGCAACCCAAGCATCTACGCTTAAACGAATTTAGAACAAGGCTATTGCCTATTTGTATCTTTTGATTTCAATGGCTGACTACCAAACTCGTGCTCATAAGGAGAATAATATATCACAATACACTAGTATCTCCCAGGTTTTCAACTAAATTTCAACCAGGAATTCGAATCTACAACTTACTGAACATAGAGAACGTAAAAGAAAAGGTCAAACTTACCTTTCCCTCATGGGAACACAGGGGCAGTTCCAAAAGCCTTGGCCAGCCTCTGCCTGTTTGTCATCGTAATGCCTGCAACACCAGCATATTTGAGACTTGGAAACCATGAACATGCTAGTTTGATCACTAACACCTCATAGGAACCAATTCAAAAACAATACGAAAGAACAGATGTTTACCGACAAGGGCAAAGCGGAGCACCCAATGAATCTTTGTGGTCTGCCAATCCCTGTTGACAAATCCAAAATGAGTTTCTCTTGCAAACAATCAAATGCCAAACCAAGCTTATACATCATCTAGCAAAATTAGAACTAAAGAACTATGCTTATGGACAACACATTACCTTGATAACAACAGAAGTGACTCCCTTATCAACACAGAAATATGTCCCGGACTTACGAGCGTACTGCTCCGAAAACTTCCTCATAATCTCAACAGACTTCTCTGTCGGTTCAACTGCCACATCAATACATGTAACTCCAACATTAAAACCAAAAAGCCACAATCTTTTTTGGCAAATTAAATCGAAAAGATTATCCTAATCCAAGCTGGAAAATGCTTCAAATAAAGTCTCAAAGGTTTTCACTTTTTCACTTCTTCATCCACATTCATACATATAAACACACATACGATTTCAGAATACAAATCAGAAACTCCGATAAATCGGGGACTGACAAAACACAATTAAATTCCGAACCTTGAGCTCGAATTACGAAGCGGCGGGTGGAGCGGTTGAGAGGGGAAGCAAGAGACGAAATGGCGGCGGCGAACGACGGAGCTTGGAGCTGGAGAGTCATGGCCGGCGGCGAGCTTTGTGGGTGAGCTTGTGGAGTTTAATTAATTTTGGTTTTTGATTTGTGGGTAATAATAAAGGGGGTTTTGTTTATATAGTTTTGGGGTTTGGATTTAGGAAAAGTAGGGGGGGATTGTTTATCTGAAATTGATGGGATTTGAAAAAGGAAGAGAGGAGGAGGAACGGTTTGGTGCCACTCGTTGTGAATATCGATTAAGGGAAGACGCCAACCACTCGGTCTGCGCCCAATGAATTGCGGTTGGAAAACCACGGTCACAACCCAACGTCAGTTTCAGTATGTTTAGAGATACCTGAATTACAATAACATGAAGCTGGAATAGCTCAGTTGGTTAGAGCGTGTGGCTGTTAACCACAAGGTCGGAGGTTCGACCCCTCCTTCTAGCGCTTTTTCATTTTGTTGCCCAAGCTAAAATTCCAATTCATATAGATACGTTTGACACGTACATATATATTCTTGACATTATTGAATCATATTCAATATCCTTTTTTCTTTTGATTTTTGTCACCAAACATCTAAAAATCATATGCATCCGTATGAGTACCTGAACCGTGAATCTTGTCTTTGAGAAAGCAACATGGAGAAAGCAATGGGGAAGTCAGACACATTTGACTGAAAAGCGATTATGTATACGAGAACGTATTAGGGTTTGCTTCGAGCATGGTTCATATTTGTTTTCTTAATCTTTGTGAATTATCCATGTCCTTAATTAAGATTTCTGGACACACAGCACGTGTCTTGGCTATGTTTATCATGATTACTATTCATTAAGCGATGTGGGACTTGTCAGTTGTCGCCACTTTTATCACGATCGGTTCTGTAATGCCATTGCTGCCGAAAGCAGCAGCAGCTTCTGCACCATATAGCGCGCATTATCATCATGATTATTCTTCTTCTTCCTCCTCATCATGTCCTGCATGTGAAAGAAAATACACATATTGAAATTTCAAGTTTGAAACTATAAACGAATAATACCAGACTCCCACAGCTCAAGTGAATTAAGCTCCAAGTTCAGCTCTGGCTATCTACGTTATACCAATACCAACTCGTTGTTTTCATTCATTTGAAGTACTTGGCCCTAAGAACTCAGATATAATGCCTGCATGAGGTTGGTTGCTTTTGGATTAAGTTTAACTATATCCAAACCCAGATAGCCAAAAAGAACCGATCGGAGATCATAACCTTTTGTCCTTACCTTTGTTTTGACTCCAAAAATGGATAGTTGAGTCCGCAACGTACAAATGAGGCTACCGTAGGTAGAGTGTATGGATATTTAAAGGCCATCACCGTACTCCGTATATAGTAAGCTATCAAGTATCATCTGGTAAATTCCCAGACGAAGAACACTCAAGAATCCAACTTACACAGGTGTTTGCTGTTATGAAATAAATACAGTATGGAAGAGGAAGACGTACGAAGAAGTATCTACATGAATAACTGTTTATATATATATGGTGCATGTTTTATAAAGTAATCAAGTTTATAAAGATATTTAAAGTAGAACAGAGATAATTCTGAGTACCAAACATTTGTTTTATGTTCTTGTTTCTTCTCATTCTGTTGAAGCTAACAGAATCTTCAAAAAATACTCAGGTCAGTACTCAGTACTCAATACCTGAATCTTCATTAATCAATATAAGAAATCACATATATCAATTCACACATCTCTAAATGAAAACCCTACTATGGATTATGGAGTGGATCTAGCTAGGAAGAAAAGTTTTCAAGGAACTCATGACTTAATTAACATAACCGAGTACGATACTTTGGTTCAATCATACACTAGCTAATCAAGTTTTCTGCAGCAGGAAGTTGAAGTAGAAACTAATCATACTAACCAGAGTACCAAACCATGCATTCACATATATACATATCTAGAATTATTGGATTTCAACAGTAATATATATCTTATTATCATTTCACCAAGAAATTCGAACCACACAAATTCAATCATCTTCAAGCTAACGTTGAGTTGAAGAGACGCCAAATCTGTTGATTTAACAAGAGGAATCCATACACAGATCAGAGAGACAGAGCATATATAAGACCTTCTTCGTAACCAAATAGCTAGCTAGCTAGTAACTTAATTGTTCTTAAGTAACCTAGTGACAGAAACCCTTATCCAACAAGATCCCAACTACAAGGATCACATAAACAAGAGAGAGAACTACAAACCGATCGATACAAGAACTAGAGAAACGATCTGATGCAGCTTTGATGGAACATACACAAGCAAATCGAAGTAGAGTCGGACCATGATGCTTGATTCCCCAAAAGCAAAGACTTGAAAAAATCTTTGAAATCGTCGGATCAGAAACACACTTTTCACTTGTTCATCAGTGGCAATAACCAAAGAGAAAGCTCAAGCTAGCTTGAGAACAGCTAGGGCTGATCTTTCTGTTGTGCCTTGAAAAGCTTTCTTTTTCTTCTTCTTCTTCTTCTTCCTTCTCCTTTGTTGATGATAATGATGATGGTCTGGACTTTGTGGGGTGGTTGAGGAGGGGTTGGAGCAGAAGAAGATGGAGTGGGAGCAATGATGGCGATAAAGAAGGTAAGGAGAAGACAGCATGATTGCGTTTGGCCTCTGGCGTTGAAAGAAAGGCAGCAAAACTTCTAGGTTTTTTGTGCCTACCTCTCTCTTTCTCTCTTCTCTCTCCTCTCTCTGACATATGAAAGAGAGAGAGAAAGTGTGTGTGATGATGATGATATTCATTTATGAAGCCCGAGACTAAGAGAGAGATGTGGCTTAGCCAGACTCATCTGAACTCCAAGCGCGTGTGAAACAATATTTGCGATTTTGGGCAAGTTAAACTTCGTCTTCTACCATTGAGAAAATTAGTGTGTTTTTTCTCCAATGTCATACCCAGTACAGTTACATATTTGACTAGCTTCTTGCTCTGCCGTCATAGTCAATGTTTTCATGCGCCAGCTTCGACTAAGCTTATAATCTGTTATATTTCTCTTTGAAACTGACACTAGCAGCAGTTTCGGTTTGATTTAGTTGAGATGCATGTTTTGTTTCATCAGAACATATACACCCAATTTTGAAGGATGATTTTAAATAAAATCTATCTAATATTCTTATCCTATAGACATCTAAAATGTATCAATTATAATAAATATTATATTTTATTTTTTCTAAATTTTACACAATTGTCATTATTCAACTATAACATATTAATATAATAAATAAGTTTAATTGATACTGTCTTAAATACCTTGATTATGAGTTTTTCTTCTAACACTGACATTTTTCAATCAATTTGCAAGAATCATGTAGTTTTCTTAATTTTTATAAAAAAAAATCTACATTAAAGAAATTTATTCTCTAATCTATACATAAGGTAAAATATAATATGAATAAGATATATGATCTAGACCCTATACCCTAAGCCCTAAACCCTATACCCTATACCCTATACCCTAAACCCTATACCTTAACCCTAAACCCTAAACCCTACACCATATACCCTATACCCTAAACCCTATACCTTAACTCTATACCCTAAACCCAATTTTGAGTTTATTCTTTTTAGGTATATTATCATATCATGCCCTACTTAATAGGTACATTAGAAACGTAAGTAGTAGAGAGTAAAATGTTATCTCGATTAGGATGGGAAATGATACAATAATATACCTAAAAAGAAGAAACTTAATCAAAGAACAAGAACGTGTATCTTACAATTAGACATTTTTCGACTATGTAGAGAGACATCAAATGTGAGCTTATGAATGAAAAGTATCATCTTATTACAAATGACATACTTATGTATATAACATATATACATATATATATATACAGTCTTTCTCAGGTGCGGAGGTCTACACCAATGGTTTTGGTGCGGATTTCCATTTTTGCACCATTTTTTGATCGAATTTCCTCATCTCCACCGTGTAGTATCTAGATAATATTGTGTAGATCATCTCTGCAAAATTTCAGCCAATTTGGTAATCGTTAAGGCCCTCAAACTCGAAAAACAAATTGACGAACTGAATTTTGTCAAACATGAACCGTTCATGTTTAAAACAGAAAAACGCAATTTTGAGGGCCTTAACGATTACCAAATTGGCTGAAATTTTGCATAGGTGATCTACACAATATTATCTAGATACTGGACGGTTGAGATGGAGAAATTCGATCGAAAAGTGGTGCAAAAATGGAAATCCGCACCAAAACCATTGGTGCGGACCTCCGCAGCTGAGAAGGCTTGTATATATATATATATATATATATATATATTTATTATAAACTCAAGTTAGTAATAACAAGGTAATAAATTAAAGAATGTAATTAATTATGACAAAGTTAAATCTAAAACTGAGAAATATACCAAATTTAGTTTTTTACTGTCTGAAGGGCAAATTAAAAAAACCGAAAAATGAAGAAAACTATTAATTATACACATTTGCTCTATATGATATGTTTGCTTATGTGGAATGAGTGTAAAAAAAAAGAAAAATATGTATGAGTTTATCTTAAAAGAGGTCTAGTATTTTGGGTTTTTATCTAATTTTCTCTAAAACTAAATGAGGAAGCCTCTAAGACACCCGGAGTTTACAATGACAAGAACAAGGGCATAGCAGCCTCATTAGGAATCATATTCGACCACGTATTATCATTTGGTGAAAAATGACCTAGATGATATAGTTGTTTATTTATAACAAAAAAGAAGATAGTTCTATGTATTTCAATACGTAATTTAGTTACAATCAACACCTTAGGGTTGAATATATTACCAACACATTTACTAATAACAATGTTGTGTGTATTGTACTGCTTAACTTCTATGTGAGAACTTATCTTGCATTTACCCTTATTGCATTAAGTTTAGCTGATGCCCATTTGTTATGCCAGCTGCTTCAGGCTTCAGCTGCTTCAGTTTTTTCAGGTCATCATTTTATCTGTATAATTGAAACACTTCAGAGTTTCATCAATATATATGAAAAGAAACCAAGGCCTGAAGCCATGTAATTTTCACCATTTTCTTTCATTGCTACGGTTGTATGCAACTAAATTACGGATGTAGTTCATCACACATTAGTAGAAAAAGATGGACGTACACAGGACTAATGATAGAAAACAACTAGTCGCAGTTCATATTCACATGTCTTCCAGACAAGATTATACCTCCTTTTTAGCCCGATACAACTTTAAACACTAACTAACTCTTCGTATCGTCTCAACTATCAACATGAAGAAAGCAATCCTCCACCTAGAAAAGATTCAAAGAATACGGAAGGAAGGAGTTCAACTGTTGAAGGAAGGAGAAAGTGGGGTTGGGGACATCGTCCAAGAATCGACAACAAGAATGAAAGGCATGCAGGCCTGCAGCGAGTATGGGCCTGCATAGATGTCATAGTCGATGGGTCTACATAACCACTTCATTGTCTGATGCACCTGAGTGACCTTACCAGGAGTTTTTGGCTAACCTTAATCTAGGAAAAGAGAACAGGTGCTTCTATTTCACTCTAGGCATGTTTACAAAAATGTTCAAGATTAACATACAGAAGGGTGCATAGTGAATTACCCTCATTTTGACCCCAAAACAAAGCCCTCTGATTTCCAATGTAGCAGATCAGCCACTGAATATGTCAAGAGAGCATTCTATATACAGATAGGGTACAATCTATTTAGCATACAAGTCACACCAATGCTTGTTGAATCTTCCGAAGATATGATATCATAGATTCCTGGATTGGAGATGCCAAAAGAGGTAGATGAGTTTCCGGATATGTTCAGGCTCAAGTTGATGATGTGAATGAATGTGAATTCTTGCTAACTAAGTATTGTATGTGCATGGTCTCTGCAGTCGGTAACTTCTGGTACAACCTTAGGATCCAACCTAAGCAGTTGCATCTTCCTTTTCGTGGTTCTGTAAACCACACTCGAGTCTTATTGCCGCCAAGAGTTCAGGAGACACAGGAGCAACCTTTTTCCCAATTGTGTTCTTCTTATCATTATTTCCAGGACTATCTCCTGCACCCCAACCCCTGTAAAGTATAACTTTGCTTGGCTCCTGGGAGACTAAAACCGCACCTGTTGCTTGCTGTGAAAGTGAGAGAAGAGAGATTCAGACAAGTTTAAATGGAAGCACAGAATAGCCTATTCATGACATTAGCATAAACAAGGGGAGAAAAGGAGAGGAGGAATTTCTGTGCGCACCTCCAGCTTAAAAACAATTTCCCTGACTGAAGTTCCTTTTGCTCTGCCTTTGACATTTACTATGGCAAGAGGATGCCTCTCGAAGTGCGCTTTAATTGCTTTCGCAACACCAGTTACAATATTGTTCCTACCTAAGAAGTGATAACAACAGCACAGTACTTCAGAAATTATGAGGTTCCATATAGATTAGGATTTTGGCAATCTATATACTAGGACATATAATCATGAGCCAATATAATGTCAGGGATAGTTAGCATTTTCAAAATAAGCATGAAAAAGAAAATCCATGGTGTGAAAGTAAGGTTCAGATACAAACTAGAAATCGGTGCAGTACATTTCCTATCAAATAACAACTTTTTTAGCAAGAATAGTTTAACAATAAGAGGGAAATAAGAAAACTCGAAATGGAAAACAAATTACCAACGGCAAGCACAGGGCGTTTTTTCATCTTCAGGGCTTGCTTTCGCAGTAGAAGCCTCTCACTGTTGGACAAATGCACAGCTCTCGAGGGCATCTCATTTAATGTATTTCTTACCATTATTGGAACTGGAGATTTTGATTTAGTATTACCAGATCTACCTGATGATTCCAGCTCATAATCAAAAACACGATGCTGATTGTCAACAATAGCAGAACTGCTCGGACCTTTTGACTGGAATCACCACAAAACCAGACAACATAAGAGGTTGCCAAAGAAAAGAAGTTAAACTAATATCAACTAGCATAAGACATCTTTATATTACCATAACATCTTCACGGCAAACGAAACCTTCAACTTCTCTATTTCTATCCTTGAAGAAAGTTGCATTGGAATCAATTGTAACTGAAGATCCTGGATCGACTTTACCAGTCTCATTCTCATCAAAGATAAAAGAGAAAACCTCCTTATCCTGTTGAGTGGCTAATTGGCTGTTAACTACAGCACCCGTTCCAACATTTAAATCCATCTGAGTCACCTGCGAATCTTGGTTGTCTCTAGCATTGATAAATGCTCCAGCTTCTTCTTTTATATCTTCGAACAAATCCACTTGGGTTTTACTTGTAACAGATTCATCTGAAGATACTAGTTCAACTTTACCAGGCCCGTCCTCATCGTAGGTTGAAGAGAAAGTAATCTCCTTAGCTTGCTGTGTGGCTAACTGGCCGTTTATGACAGGACTCATTCCATCAAATAAATTCACATCTATACCATCAAGTTCTTGTTTGTCTCTAGCCTTGATCAATATTCCAACTTCTCCTTTTACATTTTTGAACAAATTTTCCTGGGATTCACTCATAACTGATCCATTCGAAGACCTTGATTCCACTTCACCAGTCTCCTCTCCATCACAACTTGAAGAGAGACCATACCCCTCACCCTGTTGTGTGGCTAAGTGGCCTTTCACAACAGCACCCATGCCATCATTTAAATTCATGTTGGTCACATGAGATTCTTGTTTGCCTCTAGCCTTGAAAAACATTTATGCACTATATCAGATTATCAGATATCACTTTTGAAGAACAAAACTATAAGTTACAAATATTATACAGATGTCTGACACATTATCATACTTTTTAGTCTTTACCTTGAGATTCTCGTCATGCATACATTCTTCTGATTTAACATTATTTACCTCCTCCCTGACCTGATTTATGTGGGGCAAAAAAACTGTTAACTATAATCCAGCTAAATAAATATCTGATGCACATCAAAGTATATAGGCATCAGATAGCTCACCAATTCCTTTGATTCATTAACTGGATGCATATTGTTCGAGTCCTTGTCTTTAACCTGGTTCAGGAAAATAATGTATAATTGTCTCTTTGATGTGCACAACTCGAATAGAATTATGAAAGAGCAAAAAAGGAGAAAGTAAAAATATTGAATTATAGAAAAATAGGAAAGCTCACCACCAACTGCTCCAATTCATCTATGTTCTTGTTAAGCTTTAAAACATGAAGTTTCAAGGACTGCATTTCACAGCAGGAAAAAAGAAAACAGAATCAGATGTTGAAGTAGACATGATAAAAGTAAGAACAATACAAAAGTCTATGAAATAGCTTTCAACATCAAAAACAGTCAAGATTGTTCCAAGATCCTTGTCCTATAGATTTTACATGACAATGCAACTATATCCGTTATCTTTCAGGTCATTCTAAGATCAAAAGGCAGTGTTTCAGCCAAAAATTAGAATTGATAGGATTAGACAACTTGGCCATTAATCCTGCCTCTATGAATGGACTTGCATCATATGATTCTTTCTATCTTTCTTTTTTCCTTAAACATTTTAAGTTAGTGGATGCAGATTGATAATGACAAATAGATAAAACACAAATTCTACAGTTTCTACCTCACGACGCTGTGCCTCAATAGAACGCTTCAGTGCTTCTCGTTTAGTCAGAAGTGTTTGAGGTCTCAAATTAGCAGGCCGGATATAATTTTTTCCACGGTACACAATGATTGCATAACCCTTACTTACTCTCTCCACTGCCACAAGAATCCCACCACTTTCGGACTCTAAAGTTTGTGCTACTTGGTGAGCAGATTCAATGCTTTTCTCATTACAAATTATCTTCACGAGCTCCCTATATTTCCAATGGAGATGCATGTTTTCAATTGTCCCATCAAATACTCCTCGTCGACCTGAACATTTTAAGAGACTTTATTAATCTTTCTCGGAAATGATTCTGAAGGAGCCGCATAGTTTGATGGATTTTTAATATGGCCTATGATTCAGTCCTATAATAGGAATCAATGATAGAATAGCTGCTGAGTCCAAGAAAAAAGATAGTATAACTCACCCATTAGTAGGAAAGGCTTCATTTTCAAGCCAACCTTCCTTAGCATATATCTTTCCTCTTCAGTTATACCTTCTTTATCTATTTCAGGTTGCTGGGGACTTTCTGCTTTCTCCAGCTCCGCCAGAATTTTCTCTGCTTTTTCTCTCTTTTCTAAAGCCTGTTCATTGCATATGTGCCATTTGTAAGACAAAACAGCTGAACCAAAAGTGTTGTAAATGTAGCATCACAGAAAGCCATACCATGGACAATTTAATGCTGGCCCTACTGGCAGCTGCCTCGGTAGACTTTAGCTTTCTTTTTTCAGATGGAAGACCACTGGTCAGATCATCTTTAGTTTCCAGTTCAGTCCTGGATTCATGATCCTGTGCTGTTGTGGCAGAAATGCTCAACTTCCTGCTCCGATTATCTGCATACATTACAGCCTTCCTCCGCTCTTCTATGGCAGAGGAAACTGCAGGCGGCAGAAAATCCTTTCCCCTGTATAAAACAATAAATTCCTTGTCCCGAGCAATCAGAGTTCCTCCAGTCAGCCTCTGCCAAAGAACACGTACCAAGTTAAGCAACAGCCATAATGCATTCTGGTTCCAATAAATAAATTATAGATACATTCAAGAAATATTCACACCTTCAACTCTTCAGCCATCAGCTCGCAATTAGTGTTCTGAACCCCTCTTTTAACAGCTACTTTGGCAATCTCACACTTTTCCCAGAGTTTGACAATGGACGTAGCCAACCCTTGAAGCTTTCTATTTCTTCCTGTATAGGGAGAAAAGCTAGTAAACACAAATGTTGGCTGGAGAGAGCAAGAGTTGTAACATCATAAGCCAAACTAACCCAATGCAAAATGAGTTGGCAAGGGACGGGCAAGTCTCCTTATTGTGGTCATTTCATCATCTGTTAGCTTAGGCTGCAAGCCATACGGAAGAAGTCGGAAAGGTTTCCTGTATCCAGGCACAACAGCAGGTAGAAGGTCCCCATCAACAGGTAGAGGTTCATATCCCCACCAATCATTAAACCGCGGACCAAGTCCCTCTAACATGCGGTCAGCTTCTTCGGCAAGTTCTGCCTCGCCTGGAAGCTGAAACCGAAACCTATTTGCCAAACCAACCCCTTGTATTAAGGCTGGCTGAGTTTTTTCATCAGTTGGACTTGGTCCTGTAGCAGAGGTTGCTTCATCTGTTCCTCCAGCATTAACTAGCGCATCACCAGAATCATCACTTGTCGAATCTTCATGCTTTTTACCCTTTAAAAAGTATGGATACTTGTAGTTCACCCCCCTATACAAAATTATCTTCGCTCCTGACCTCCAAACAACCATCCCTCCAGTTTTCCTCTGACAATGTCATCAACAAAAACTACAATTAATTAATTCCTCTACATAAACAATCACACTATATCACATTTCCGATATAATTCAAATCTGCAACAAGTAAAAACACATTGCAAACATACAATCTCTTCATATCGAAAAGTCCTGTACAACTCAAATAGCGAAAACAGATTCTTACCTCCAACAAGTCATGAGTCCTCTTCATGTTCAACCTACACAAATCCTCACACACAAGCTTCACAACCTCCGACCGCCGCCAATTCTCATGAATCCCATTCACAATCCCCTCAGTAATCCCAGCCTTCCCAACTCTCACCTTCTTCTTCAGCTCAATCCCAACCGTCCTCAACCGCCTCAGCTCCGCCGCGGACAAGCTCATCTCCGCCAACGTCGGCACCCTCTCCTCCTCCTTCTTCCCCTCCTCCTTCCTCTCCACCTCCTCCAGCCTCTTCAGCTCCCTCCTCATCTCATGAAACCTCGAAATCGCCCTCCCGGTCCCCGGCGCCGGGACCGGGTTCTCCGGCGTGCTCCAGCTCGGGTCGATAGTGTGGCCGACGCGGTACTTGGGGAGAGTCTCCGGCAGAGGGACGAAGATTTCGCCGGCGGAGTTCGGGCCGGGTTTGGAGTCGGGTTTATTGTTGTCTTCGGCGAACCCGAGGCTGCGGAGCTTCTCGGCGATTCGTTGGATGGCGGAATTGGCGGCGAGGGTTTTGGAGTCGGCGGCGGAGCTCCGGATGGTGAATCGGGAGGGTTTGGGGAAGGAGAAGAAGGGGGAGAAGGAGTGGAGGTCGGTTAGGGTTTTCGGCGGGAGAGAAGAGGAGGAGGGTAGGTGAGTCAGGGGGTGCAACATTTTTAGGGGGAGCTTAGAATTTGAAGACGAAGATGAAGAGGTGCATCGTCGGTGATTGTGAAGAGTGAAGACTTCAAGTTCAGGCGGGTGATATGGTTAACGAATCCAGTAACGACTATCTATCTCTATCCTTACTCACGTGACTCGCTCGTGATATATTCATATATCATCGTATATATGTACAAAATAAAAAGGTAAAATATTATTAGTTATTCTGGTTTAAAATCGACATCTATTTAGTTTTTATGGTTTTATTTTGATCTGAATAGTCCTTAAAATCACGATTTTTCATCTAAATAGTCCTTATAGTTTTATTTTAATCTGAATAGTCCTTAAAGTCATGATTTTACATTCAAATAATCATTTTGGCCTTTAACTGAGAAAATTGTCAGAATGACTATTTAGATGAAAAATCATGACTTTATAGATTATTCAGATTAAAATAAAATCATAAGAACTATTTGGATGAAAAATTGTGACTTTAAGGACTACTTAGATTAAAATAAAACTATAAGGACTAAACAAATTTCAATTCAAAATAAAATAAAATGAAGCTCATAATGAACTTCAATGAAATCCGGTTGGGTTGGTCTAGCGGAAACATGTAGAGTAGCGCGGACGTGACACAAACGTTATATTGGGTCATGTTAGGGCTCTTTTAATAACAAAATGTCTATGATTCGAACATGAGTGGCACATACGTTATGTTGGGGTTGGGGTCTTTTCTGATAGTAGAATGTTGCTGATTCGAACCTAAATTTGTGAAAAATATCCATGATAATAGAATGTTGTTACTAAAGATTCACTTTGTGTGTGTCTTGGTATAATGCTAGTCGAATAAAGAATTATAATTCCACGTAAGATGTTATAATAGAATGTTGTTGTAGAATATTCACTTTGTCTTGTATCTGCTAAGGATGTCTTTATTTATTCATACGATGCGGATTTCTAATTTGATAATCGTTAAGGCCCTTAAAATTACATTTTCATGTTATAAACATGAACGGCTCAAGTTTGACATAATTCAGTTTGTTCATTGGTTTAATCGAGTTTGGGTACCTTAACGATTATCAAAATGACTGAAAATTTGCAAAGATGATCTACACATTAATACCTAAGGACTAGACAATGAAGATATGTAAATTCAATTGAAAAATGAGTCTAAAGTGGAAACTCGCACCATAAGAATAAGTAACGAGGTCCTTACATGAGAAAATCTCTATAGGGTGGAATATATAAATCAAACACAAATGAAGAGCTTGTCAATTTCCACTGTATCACTTTTTTCAGCTTACAACAGAAAATTGAGCTCCCTTGTACAAATAATGTTCTCTCCTGTTATTTTATCAAATTATAGGATAGAAGATTTCTGTGACAATTCATAGAAATACATGATTATATACATTAGTTTCTTTTCATTTACACAGGTTCACTGTACACAATCCAAATGATCCAACTCATAACAATTCGAATTCAAGCTGAACCACAGCCGGATGATCAATCACAGGATGAAGGCATGTCCTGTCCTGTAGAGGACCAAAATCGATTTCAGGAAGTAGGATAAGAAAAGGAAAATAAAGACAAACACTTTAGAGTTGAGACATTATAGTGATTAAACCATATTATTTCTTCATTTATTCATCTAAGATAACATGAGATTACATTCATGTTTTTGGTTCTAGTATATATTATCTACTCTATTTTGTCCGCTTGACACTTACAATTTGGCTTGAAGGTATTGGTCCACTGTGAGAGGTTTTGGACCCCCAAACCAATCGATCAAAAAGATATTCTCGATGTCTAATTTGAAGAACTCGAAGTTGTGACCCTTGGGCCAGTCTGTTAATCATCCAACAATAATAAAGATCAATATAGTTCATGAGCAACCAATGAAAGGGAGAGAAGGTGGTTATAGACACAAAAGATGTAATATTGTGTGTACTTACATTTCATCTCTGGATGCTTTGAGAACAAGGCCTTTTTAGCAATTTCTTTTTCTTTGGGACTTCCATTAGCATACCTCAACTAAAATCAGAAACTCTGGGTTAGTAAACTTAGCGTAATACCTCTTTTTACATATCTGTTATTTGAGCATATAATGAATCAACTCAATGTTGCTACACACCTTTCCTGTAAGTGTAATCTTTGCACAGGTGGGATTCTCAGGGTCGACTTTGCCACAGGTTCCAATAGGATGCTCACTAATTGTCAATGAAGCCCTTTGGTCTTTCACTGCATTTCTTGCAGTTGGATCAAGAGTTGTCAAGTAGAAGTATGGGATACCGCTGCCTTTTCCAGGTTCCCCATCGCTAAATGAAACCACATTCCTGCATTGTATTTGATGATCAATTTGATGCAGAAACATCATAGGAGTTGCAGTAACAAATAAACAAGTGATACAAGATTCTGAGGCAAATAGAAAACAATTGTCCAGCAGGGCATAGGAATGAAGCTCTTTATCAAAGAACGATATGTGTAACACACACAGACACTGTCTTGTCATTTGTCAATGGTGATCTGAATTTTTTGGACAATATTTTCTTTCAAGGAGCGCAAAGAAAGAAGGGTTCGGGCTCAATCCAGTACTAATACTATTCAGTTATGAGCTATACTTGAACTTAATGTGTGACAAAAAAGACACCAAAACTAGTAATATTATCTAAGAGAGCAACGCTGAAATACATACACATCATCGATGAGGACTAGGATAACATAGACAATAGTCACAAAATTATAAAAGAGAAAATCTTACCCAAAGGGTGCTCCTCCCAATTCACCTGAGATGGTACTGCAAACACAGAAACCAGAAGTAAGATTCAAATTTCAAATCCAAGCTTCCAAACACAAAGATAATACATAAGCAAACACAAGTCAAAATCTTCACAAGCTTGGAAAGCAGCAGACAGTTTCACTTTCCATATCACACTTTTTTTTTTTCAGCCAAAATGAATAATCTTTTCAGATCTTACTGATAGGATGATATCCTGAAAAATTTCAACAACAGTAAAGTTCCTGTCTTTCTTTCTTCAACCTGATTTATAGCAACCATCTTGTTCCAACTAAGTCAATCAAAAAAATCTATGTACCTAAACACCCGATTTCATTACCACACAAAATTGAATCTCTAACTAATCAAATAGCCAATCAAAATTTTAATAAATGAATTCCTCCTCCTCAATCAGCAGCCTCAGAAAAACCAGTTACTCTAAGAAAGCTGAGGTGCCCTGATCAATTATTACTGTAACAACAAGATAGAAGCACAGAGATAGAGATAGAGAGTAAAATTTACTTCAAGACACCCCAGGAGTTCTGAGAGACCAGCCAACGAGCAGTGGCAGCAGCATTTTTCGGGCTGGGTTTATCATGCGCTGATAGAAGCCTCCCTTGTACAGGTCCATGGATACCCAGCAACACCGAAGCCACGTAGATTACATAAACCGAGTGAAGAAGGGCTTTCATCTTCATGACTCTCTCTGGTTTTGATCTTGGTCTTCTTGTGTACAGGAAAACAAGGAGTCGAGTTTGTATAGTACCGGGACCTGAACACGAGTATTTATACGTTCACGATGAGATTTTATCCTCTGCAATGCGGTCTAGTTGGAGCCGTTCTGGCAGCACAGCTGAGCCAATAACAGGCATGTTTGAACATTTCTAATTTGTTAGAGCAAGATGACTATATAGTTTGCATGTAGCGAATCATAGCACACAAAATGATTGCAAGGAGATGGGTCCCACTGTATCGGTTTGGGCCTATCCGGATAACGCCTTTATCTTATCCGGCCCACGTTTTCCTCCCCTTCTATATTTTCTTTTTCATTTCAATGACTTCGTTTTGTTAGAGATGTTTCACATGAATTGTCAAGATCACAAAGTCGAGACCATAACTGATAAGATGAGTGAAGTTTACTGGTGACAGGTACTTGCTTGAGATAGAAGCACCCAATGAAGTTGAGTGGTGACGTGGGTAATGAAGTTGAGTGAATTGTTGATACAAGAAGATATCCTGCATATGAGTCGTATATGGTAAGCATATGAAATCAAAATATAAATGTATATATAATATATCTACTGTCCCCTCCTAAGTAATTGAACTCGAGGTTATTTACAAATAAGTCATTGATTTATAAATTCTACAAATTTTACAATTATATATATAATAGATCTCATTTTGACACACATTTTAAATAACTACATGTGTTATGATAATACTAGATAGTAGTCCGCTCTTTGCTGCAGGTTTACGTATGATTGTTATCTTCTTATCATTTTTGTGTAATGGGTATCATATCATTGTTGTTTCATAAGTTCATGGCTCATTCCTATTTTTATTTCAGAATATTCTCAGTTGGTACAGAAACATATGTTGTGTTACATTCCAAAATTTGAACATACAGTATACAGCAACTTCACTCATAAGTAAGCTGTACTATCTTGGAAAATGATTGGAAACGCCTAACTTGAGCTTATACAAAATGGTGGTTTTAGTAGATAATGGTTCACATATGTTTATTGGCAAGCTGAAAAAATTAGTGAAAGGCAACCCAATTTTGTATCTCAAAAGAATCCAAATAAATCAAATTGACCGATCCTTTTTCTACGATTTACATTGATATTCCGTACATCACTTGGAGACTGAATCAAATTAAACTTTTAGTCCACCAAAAACAGATCTGGAGTAGGATTTTTGCCCGCTCAGTTACCTTCTTGTTAATATTCTGCAGAAAGGATGATACATCTGCAGAAAGAAGATATGATGTAAGATCAATCGAGAATGGAGTGACAGAGCAATAAGATGGGATCTGAGCACCTGGTGTTGAGATATCAATCCCAAATCGGGAATATGGAACCTTGCCTGTGGGTTAATAAGGGTTTGGGCCACTCCATCCATTACCAATTGGTTTTGAATGTGAACCCCAGACTACTTTATCATGGTATCAGAGCGGGTTACCCACGTCCACGTGTGAAGCCCAAAGGCCACACGCACTCCACGTCACCCAAAATGTTGTCCACGTGGTAGACTTGAAAATTCGCCACACGTGCGGGGGCGTGTTGAGATATCAATCTCAAATCGGGAATATGGAACCTTGCCTGTGGGTTAATAAAGGTTTGGGTCACTCCATCCATTACCAATTGGTTTTGAATGTGAACCCCAGACTACTTTATCACCTGGCATGAACAGAATCAGTAGACCAACAATGATTAACAGAAGGCAGAATAGAAAAAGTAATTATACATCTGATCAACTTTGATTGATGTACATGTTAATGAATTAATAGGTTCTAGAGGTCAACCATAACTCATCTGTGAGAGTACAAAACAACACCAATGCCATTAAGGGTTCTGCCGAGTTTCTAGCCTATGCCTGTAAAATAATAAACTGCTATCAAACTTAGTATATCATTATTTTATAAAAGAAGCAACTTGGGAAATCTTCAGTCCCAATTTTGAAGGAGAACAAAATAATTCAATCTAAAATACCCTAAACACATGCTTTTGTGCATTCAAAATGAAGATAGAAAAACAGCAAACTGGTTTAATCTCAACAAATATACATTTTGGCACATAGTCTAATTATCTCATCAACTCAGTACTTTCCACTGACAACCATAAGCATTGCCATCTACCAGAGAACCGGAAAAAAAAAAAAAAGAGATTAGCAACTAAACCTCTCTTTTTTTCTTTGCTTCAAGACTGTTCTTTCTTTGTTTCTTAAGCATGGCAAATCAAAAACAAGGTGATAAAAGAAACAAACAAACAAACTTGAAGCATAATTTGAAACTAAAACCAAAATATGCACGTAATCGAAGTTGAAATCAATAATAATGCAATTAGTAAGGCATTAAAATCAATGAAATTTTAAAATATCAGGAAAAGACTTAAAAAGATGATCAGAATACATGTACCTAAATTTTTATACAGAAATTTGAATGTACCTTGGCAAGATAATGTTCAATACTGGCAATGAGATTTGATGTGCTTTGGTCAGCATCCAATTTTTCTTCTTTCCCCTCTCTCTCTCTCTCTCTCTCTCTCTCTCTCCACAGATTAAAAAATCATAAGCATGCATACAATTATCAGATTGAGAAATTGGTACCAATAATTAGAAATGTGAAGAGCAGTGGAATGACTATCAGATTAACTTCTGTCAAAATTCGGAACGCAGAAGAAATTTGATACAAACATCAACAAAATAGAACGTACATATTCAAATCCAATAGATAACCAATAAGAAAATAAGAGAAAGTCCAAAATTGGAACAATATATTGAAGAGAAACCCAAAAAAATAGTGAAAAACATGAACAGGAAATTCAAGTAGACCATTCATGAAAATTAATCTTCCAAAATGTGGTATGTATAGAATCTTTCCAGCAGACCAATCATCTTGATACGAACAGGGGTATCTCAAACAAGAGATGCAACTTTAGTTATACAGGAGGATATAGATTAGTCAAGCAAACAGATTGGGACATGTGACTAAGTTATATAGTAGACATAGATAGGTAACGCATAGAGATAAAGATTACAAACACTTTTTATATAGTTCTGCCAACTCTTTTTCCAAGCTTAATATGTTTGTGACGATGCTATTTTGGTATTATTCCAATTACGTTTATGTTATTTTGGTATAGCTACACACTGTTCTTAAACAGTGCGACAACTAACCAAAAAACAGTATATGTTAAATTAAATTACGTAGTTGAAAACGAAAGACGCCGCAAGCCCCCAACAGTCTCAGGTCATTTATAGCCTAATAAACCACCTCCAGTAAATTGGGTCAAATTTTAGCTGTTTTTAATATTTTATAGTTTCTCATCGTAGAAAGTTGACGATCGTTATAATTGAAGTATCATCAATCAACTCATATGTAAATTATAATTTTTTAATCTAAATTGAGACCATACTTTGCTTTGGCATGTTTAGCGCTTTTTAGATTTATTATTGAGATCAAAATAAGGCTAAAACTTAGGATTTGGCCTCAGATATCGAAGTCCGCTGACCCGAGAAAGGAACCAAGAAAGCCATGGGATTCCTCGCCTTCGCTGCCGCAGGCTTCGGCCTCATCCTCATGGGCACATTCGAAGCCGTCGCTTCCGCCACCTCATCTCCACCCTCCGATCTCCCCCAAACCAAACCCCAAACGACGCCGTCCAGATCCTCCTTCGTCTACTTCCTCTCCGCTTCCCTCCTCTCCTTCCTCTTCATCCTCAACTCCCTCGTCTCCTTCTTCGACGCCGTCAACTCCAACGACCGGGTCGGGTCGGCCCAGCAGCTCCAGGTCGCCGCGATGGCCGCCCTCTTCCTCCTCTACTCCCTCACCGGCCTCCTCACCCTCAACAACTCCCCCTTCCCATCCTCCCTCCGCAATCTGATCGGCCTTTTCGCATTCGTGGAAGAGTTCATCTACTTTTATCTCCGGAGAAAAGACACGGTCGGAATCGAGAACCGCTACTTCGACATGCTGCTGGTGCCGATCTTCGTCTGCTTGTTCGCCACGCTTCTTCAATTGCGCGACAACTCGAGTTCGGCAATCCCCAACTTGGTTCGAGGAGTGGGGCTGGTGCTGCAGGGGCTGTGGTTCTTTCAAATGGGGCTCTCCATCTACACTCGTTGGATGGCGGACGGGTGTGTGTTGAAGGAGAAGAGCAGGGGGAATTATACGGTCAAGTGTAAGGGCCATCCGGAGTATCACAGGGCGAGAGCCATCGCGACGCTGCAGTTCAACTGCCATTTGGCTCTGGTTGTGGTTTTGGTTGTTGGGGTGTATTCGGTTGTGGTGAGGAAGACGGGAGGTGGTCCTGGTGGGGGTGATTTTTCCAGGTATAAGCCGCTTGGGGCGGAAATTAGGCATCAGATTGATAGTCAGGAGCAGTTTACTTTGGATTCTGATGATGAGGAGGAGGAGGTGGTCAGGAACGGGGAAGTGGAATTGGGCGTGAATGGTAATGGTGCTCATACACGAGGTAAAATCTCTCGCCAGTTTTGATGCGGTGAATGTAAAACTCTCACATTGTGTTTTTTGTGCTTGTTCCATGTATTTCATACAAGCGAGTTGGGGTGTTCTGGTTTTCAGCTTAGTTCAGTGTGATACATCAGTTGTGCACGCATTCCCATTGTTGTTGTATGGGTTGAACATTGATAATGAGTAGCTAGATATTCTCTATAGATGAGCTTATGTAGTGTGATTTGGATGAATGTTGACACTTTGCACAGATGTTATAATTCTTGGGTGGGTGTTTGATTTTAAACAACTCTATAGTGTGTCAACTGCCATTGGGTTACACAATATATGGATAAGATGATCAAATGTTGTTACTGTTTGATAATGTTTGTGATAAAGTAATTGGAAGTGTTGTTCTGTGTTTGCAATTTGGTTGCTATTGTTCTGTCACTTCTGTGTACATTCTCAGGTGTACTGACATGTTAGGACTAACTTGCTTCTTCCTCTGCACTGGAGTATGAAATATTGGTGCGTAAATCTATCTTTGTGCACCCGTCCCGTCCCAAATATCATAAAGAGGACGATTGAAATTCTACTTATATAGTTGGTGTTTAAGCTGGAAGAGGGTATGTATAAGGGTAAATATTGACCTTCTGTTTTAGCTACAGAAGTTTGCGTAATTCCTCATTTCGCTAGTTTAGATGAAACTAGCTTCTATCTTAATGGCTTCACCTGCCCGGTTAAGAAAGTTGGAGACCCAAACTATACGCTCGTATGAATTTATGCAGGACTAGCCTTCCTACAAACTGTCCTTTAGAAAGACTACCGCGTTAAATTAAATCCCAACGTATGGTAGAAGTTATATACTATTTGTAGTTCTTTATTATAAAATGAAATAAAAATATGAGGCTTTTGCGCATGCAACGGATACAAATTTATTGATCACTTTTATTTGTCTACCAAAATGTTTACTTTCTTAGCCTATTGACACATGGAATGATTTATCTTTATTTTTTATAATAAAATGGATATGTGTCAATAGGCTAAGAGAATTGGTATTTTAGTGGGCAAATAAAGGTGATCGGCAAATTTGTATCTATTTTCCCAACAGCAACACACTCCATCATAAACCACAATGGCTTCAAAATATAATCTCACTTCTCTCTTCATGCAAGCTCTGCTCCTCTCACCCTCTTGTCTCTCCTCTCGTACAAATGCAGAAGAAACTAGCAACGAAACATCATCCCGTCACAACGGTGAGGTCGAAACCATTAGTGCACTCCAAAAATTCTTTGAAAAATTTGGTTACTTGGAGTTGAAATACCCGATCCACAATGATTCCAATACCGATGAGTTAGATGATTTCGTGGAGGAAGGCATCAAGACTTTAATCTTCGTAGCTAGATATATATTCTCTAATCTTCGTAGATGATCCTATATGTACTAATTTGGATGAATGCTAGACGCTCTAAACAGATCACAGTTCTAAAATTTCAAATAGCTAGGGTGTTAACTGCCATCGGGTTATATAATTTAAAGATTGCGTATGAGCAGATCATTTTGTCACTGTTTGATGAGCTCAGTTGCAGGTTTCCTGCTATGGATGTATGTTCACTGATATTTCTTCTTACCAACGAAAAATTTGGACTTGAATTTTAGCAACCCACGTTAATTAATCATAGAAAAGAAAATGGGAAGTAGACTGAGTAGATTATTCAGACATGAATCCATGCCAGCAGGAAAATATAGCAAAGCCCCTGAAAAGAAACACATACGCAGACACGAACGATGTACGTTTTATTTTTTTTATTTTTTTAAAACTTTTTATTAGTAACTCACACACCCTACATATGTCAGTGAGATTTAAACCCATGACCTCAAAGTTGTGAGTTAAACACCTTAACCAACCAAATACGTTTTATACATGCTTGGAGTTTAGGTGATCTTGTTTCATTCCTTGAGCTAGCCTTGAGTTATCAGATATTTAAGTTATAATTGGCCTAAATATACAGCTTGCTCACTAGTCATTATTACGTTACATCGTGGTATGGGCGGAGTTAAAAATTTACATTTAAAGCTGTCTACGTCTGGCCGGCGATGATTGAACATCCTCTAAATTATAGAACAGCAAATTTCCACAGTAGCTAGGCCCCAATTGAACAGCGACTTGTTGATGAGCTCCATCTTACTTTCTGGGAATATTAGAATTGTCAATTACAACTAATTTTTTGTATGAAAGCTCCTTAATTAGTTCTTCATCAGCACAACTCATTAACTTGTCCGACGAGGCAACGACGTCGACTATGTTTCGTTCATTAATTGATTCAATTTTAGAGAGTCAGTCTCAGTCACCCAAGTTGTACATATATGCAAGAGTCTCCCTTAGAATGACGACTAAACCCAACGTCTTCTCCCCGTTCGGAGTTATCTATTATTTGTGTTCTTGCTTTTGGTACTTTCTTCCAATTCATCTCAAACATCTAGACCTAATCATTTCACTTTCACAAGAGATTATATTGTAATCAACCCTGTACATATAGCAACCAAAATACGAGGGGTTGCAACACATGCCATCCTAAATCACAATGGCATCGAAATCTAACGTATCCTCCAAGTTAGGAGCACCTTCTCCTCTTCTCCCAATTGATCATCTCGAACCTCAGGACCGACCTCTAGCTAGTAATACTGCAATACTAGTCAAAGTCACATCTTATATTGTTAAGGAAAACCGCGATATGGAAAATGTAGCGATGATCACTGGGTCACCGTCGTTACAAGCCTATAAATAAAGTTACAAACATGAGGTTTTTGCAACATAACTAGCTAGCTAATAGGAGCCATGGCATCCAAGTCTAATCTGTCACTCTTCACTATAACTCTCCTCCTCGTCCTTCTTACGCTCCTCTGTTATGCAACTGCTTCTCATCCCCACAACAAGAGCTCTTCCCCAGTTGAGTTCCTTGAGCATCTCAAGGGTTGCCACAAAGGTGATAAGGTCAAGGGCGTCGATGACCTCAAAAAGTACCTTGAAAAGTACGGGTACTTGAACTACAAGGACCACAGTCATTCAGACGACGATGAATTCGACGATCTTTTGGAGGAAGCTGTCAAGACCTACCAGATCAATTACCACCTCAAGTCCACCGGAACATTGGACGGCAAAACAGTGTCGAAGATGACAACGCCTCGTTGTGGCGTGGCAGATATCATCAATGGCACCTCGTCCATGCGATCAGCCAAGAAAAGGCACCACCATGGTACGTAATATCGAGCTACTTCATCTTATTAGACCCTCTAACTTGTGCCTCTGATTTTCTTACGTTGTCCAATAATTGTATAACATACCCAAAATTATATGTACATGCATCACTTACCATTAATTAATTGAGTCTCAAAATCAAACTTTAAAACATACAGTACGTAATTCTCTTGGATCAAAACTTGAACAAACCGTCTAACGATTTAAGCTCGATATTGTTTTACAGGTTCAGTTCATACTACTGCTCACTACTCGTTTTTCCAAGGAAATCCAAAATGGCCTTCCTCTAAGTATCATCTCACTTACGGTTTTCTTCCCAACACTCCATCTGAAGCCACAGGCGCGGTGGCGCGGGCTTTCGCAACGTGGGAGGGGAACACTCACTTTACATTCAGCCAGGCACAAAGTTACGAGAATGCGGATTTGAAGATCGGTTTTGAAAGGGGTAATCATGGAGACGGGGCTGCATTTGATGGACCTGGCGGAGTACTGGCCCATGCTTTTAGCCCGACGCACGGAATATTCCACTACGACGCAGATGAGACTTGGTCTGTGGGTGCTGTACCAGGTGCTACTGACTTGGAGACGGTGGCTTTGCATGAGATAGGGCACCTTCTCGGACTGGGACATAGCTCAGTGAAGGGAGCTATCATGGAACCGACTCTTCCCACGGGAGAGACTCGAGGTTTGCATGGGGACGATGTTCAAGGTATCAAGGCTTTATATAACGTATGAGTAGCAGTGCTAGCACGTACCAGCTCGATCAGACCATTCAAAGTTTTGTTGTTATACCACTCTATTAATTAAATAAGGTACCTGAGTATACCCTGTTTTGAGATTTTTCATATTTGAAATAATGAAGAGAGTTTTTGTTTCCATGAACAGCCAAATGTTTTGGCAAATCGTGGTATAACTTCTGATCTAGTTAGTGCATGTGGCCATCAAGATGTGCTTCTGTTCGTTTTGCAGCATTTTATTTTCTCCTCAAGTTCGTACGTGTTTGTTACTCTTTTTTATTTTGTGGAGGTATTGGCATGGTTTTGGACGTCCTATTTCTTCTTCTTCTTCAATATAGAAAAGAATAGAGTGATAGGGAGACTGTTAACTCATCTCTCATATACCTCATTCTTTCAGCAAGAAAGAAAAAAGAGAATTGTGCATGTATATAACCATAAAATGAGTTATTATATGACATATTAATCTCATCACCACAATTAATTACAACAAACAGACGTCATTAGATCTCTAGCTTTTTATGGATAATTGATGTAGAAAGTTAATCACGTTTGGAGATGTATATTATACACTTATTTTACAAATAATTAAACTGAAATTACAAGTTAATTAATTAATCACTTGCGATCTATTTTACCCGGCAAGCATATAAGTCCGACCACGCCATCAAGCCACCGACGCCTCACCCGGCAAAGCCACCAAACGCTATGGCCATCGAAACCACCCCAACGCCTCCAAAGCTTCAATTGGGCAAGCTATCACTAGACACATGGTCCTCTTTGGCCATCTGACGACGCCACCACAAAAGCGCACTGTACGTCTGACTGGGATGGAGAGAAACAGCCACCGCCTAGGATTTTGGTTGAGAGAGAGAAGCTTTCTAAGTAATGCGCTTTATGATTAGATAAGATGAAGTTGGCAAGTTTGAACTTTAATTAGGTCTTCGTAATGATACATGTAGTCCACCAGTCGCTCCTTAATTGATTGATTAATTTACGGAGCAAGCAGCCAAACTGCAAGACTTGTTCTAGCAAATGGTGACCTTGATCAGATGACCATTACTAATTAACGTCCTCTCCGAGTCAGGAACTAGCCTATATATTCCCCGTTATTGAATGAATGTTCTTCTACTCTGCTCTCCCAGTTGATCATCTCGAACCCTCATGAGTCGGCGCGGACCTTCCTTATATTATCAAGGAAGGACCGGAAAATGGAAAATATAGCCATGATTATCGTTGTTTCACCGTCGACGTTCTTCTGTGTTACAAAGCCTATAAATAACAATACAAATAAGACACTTTTGCAACAATACAAGCTAGCTAGCTAAAAGAAGCAATGGCATCAGAATCTAATCTCTCTCTCTTCACTATCACACTCCTCTTCGCCCTTCTTACTATCTTCTCTCATGCAACTGCTTCTCATCCTCACAGCAAGAGCTCTTCCCCATTTGAGTTCCTTGAGCATCTCAAAGATTGCCACAAAGGTGAAAAGGTCAAGGGTATCAATGACCTCAAAAAATACCTTGAAAATTACGGTTACTTAAACTACAAGACCAACCACAGTCATTCGGACGACGACGATTTCGACGACCTTTTGGAGGAAGCCGTCAAGACTTACCAGATCAATTACCATCTCAAGTCCACCGGAACACTGGACGGCAAAACAGTGTTGAAGATGATGACACCTCGTTGTGGCGTGCCAGACATCATCAACGGCACCTCGTCGATGCGATCAGCCAAGAAAAGGCACCACCATGGTATCGAGCTATTTCATCTTATTACGTTGTCCTAGCTTCCAACTTTCTATCGTTGTCCTACAATAATTTATATGTACATGCATCTACAACATGCAATTAATTTCTTCTTGTGCTGTTGAATTTCAACATCAAAATTTAAACCATACAATAATTAATTCTCTTGAATTAACACCTGAACACTCTGTTTAACGATTTAAGTACTCAATATTGTTTTACAGGTTCAGTTCATACCACTGCTCACTACTCATTTTTTGAAGGAAATCCCAAGTGGTCTAAATATAATCTCACTTACGGTTTTCCTCCCAACACTCCATCTGAAGCCACAGGCGCTGTAGCACGGGCTTTCGCAACATGGGCGGAGAACACTCACTTCACGTTCAGCATGACCCAAAGTTACGAAAATGCGGATCTGAAAATTAGTTTTGAGAAGGGTGATCATGGAGACGGGCATGCATTTGATGGACCTGGCGGAGTGCTGGCCCATGCTGTTAGCCCGTCGCATGGAATATTCCATTACGACGCAGATGAGACATGGTCTGTTGGTGCTAAACCAGGTGCTGTTGACATGGAGACGGTGGCTCTGCATGAAATAGGGCACCTTCTGGGACTGGGACATAGCTCAGTGGAGGGGGCAATCATGGAACCGATTCTTCCCATGGGAGCGACTCGAGGTTTGCATGGGGACGATGTTCAAGGTATCAAGGCTTTATATAACGTATGAGGAGCAGTGCTAGCACCATGCTAGCTTGATCGATCAAACAATTCATAGCATTGTTGTTACCAGATCTTTGGCAAAGTTTGGTCAGAATTCTTTTGATGTGGTGAGAATATGAGATGTGCCTCCCCTTAATTTTCTACGTTATGTGAATTGTATTTTCTCCTCAAGTTCCTTTTTGTTACTCTTTCTTGTTGCAGTAATTGGTTTTAGTTCCCTTCCTACTGAGTTCCTACTGTATTTCTTCTTCTTCAATTGAAAAAACAGACTGATAGCTAGAGAGATATTGTTACTTGTTACTCCTCTTAATCTCTTACACACACAAAAGAGAAAAAAGAAAAATTTCATGCATATATCAGTATATATGTCCATGCATATGCATTCACCGATAAAGTTAACCGTAAAAAATGAAGAAAAATACCCTTAATAAGACCACATTAGGTCTCTCTTCAAGGACTATTTTTGCATAAAATTATTTATATTAAAAAAAAACTGTATCATCAATTAACCAATTGGAGAAAACGTGTTTATCAAAAGAAAATACTTGAGTCCGGACTAGTATGTACGCGTGTGTCCAGATTCTCTCTTATTTTCATATATCTGTCAATGTAAATCTTAATCTTAACCATTCAGAAGTTGAATTAACCAATGAAGATCTCTGTAAAAAATTAATGTAAACAAAAATCGTTTGCTCAGCCGGTTGCATTAAACAAATTGACAGTTCTGGTGAAAGTTAACAGTCTCATGATCAACTGTCAATTTGTTTGATTCATTCGGCTGAGCAAACCACTAGTACACACATGCACATCCACGGCGTTTGAAAAACGCCATGGAATATCATCCATGGCGTTTTTCAACGTCATCCCGTAACGCCGTCTAAAGTGGCGCCGTCCTTTGGAACTTATTTCACGGCGTTTGAAAAACGCTATAAAATATATTTCATGACATTTCTAAAACGCCATCAATCACTACATCCATGGCGTTTCTAAAACGCCATAAATAAATACTTCCATGGCGTTTAGAAAACGTCATTAAATCTATTACATGACACTTCCTAAACGCCATCTTTTATTTTAGATTTTGTTTGTAAAATCATGGATGACGTTTTCCAAAGGTGGTAAAAAAATCTACAATGACGTTTTGTAATCGTCATCTTATGAATAGTAAATAAAAAAAAAATCTCATTTAACCAGGGCAATAACCTTGATGCATTTATAAATTTAAACCAACAAACATAAACATCATATAAATTAATCTATTCACAAACTTGAATCCTTCACATTGAATAACCATTCTAATAACTTAGAAATCTAGAGTTTATAAGATCCTTGCATATGAGAAAGTAAATGAGTTCAACAGATTACAAAAGAGCTGGAGTATTGCATGCTCCTCATCAACACTTCACCAAAAATTCATGCCAAAACCCTCTTGCTATATGAGTTCACAAACCCAGCCTCCAAACCCACCAAACTGTCCACCATACACAAACTGTAAAAAAGGAAGTACTTTTAGCAAAATGAAGCAATCTCCAACTCCAACTCCAACATACATATGAGACTATTGCATGCATAATGAAGTACAATAATCACATAGACATGATAAATAAAGATTTATTCTAGATAGTACAACTAGAATTAAGATTTATTTACCTCATATTCAATCATCAAAGACAATGTACTTGGTTGACCAAGCAATTGTGCTGCTACGTGCATCCTCAAGGTTTGCAAATTCAGGCTCAGAGCGATAAAATTCTGCTCTTTCCACAAATACATCTTCAATGGAAACCCTATAACAATCAGGTCCAAGTGTGTACCCATGCACTGTTGATTTTGGATCTGTTGCTGAGAGGGAACCTCTTGCCACTACTTCGCCATTACCATTCCAGTTTAGCAACTTGCACTTGTCATGAATTGAAGGCTGATGGGTGCTTCCCTGTCCTGACTACGAAATATAAACATAGAAGTCATTACCTTGTATTGGTTGAATTATATATATGAACACAATATTTACACCAACACAATTACTCATACCTTTGGGGTTGCAGTACCTTGTGGACTTGCACTTACATTACATTGGACTTTAGTCTATGTAATCAAGGAAATCTAGATAAGCATCCCGATATGACACTAAAATATATGAAATGAAAAGAAACATGAACATGAATATATACCTTGGAAATTGTAGGTGCAACTTCCCCACTTTCATCATCATCCTCCAAGCTTATTCCAAGTTTGGAAGCTAATGCAACTTCTATTTTTTGATATTTTGTAGTCATTACCTGCAGTTTGGCCTCTAGTTTTTCAATTTTTGTGTCACTTTGTGCTTGAGCATATAGCTTTGTTTTTGTAACCCCTGCTCCAACACCTCTAATACGACCAGGGCGCTCTGGTCCAAGGACTTGAGTCAAAATATCCTCTCCATCATCAGTAGCCTCATCAATTTTCTTTTGTACCTCAGCCTACACCAAAACAATATGCAAGCCACAATGTAATTATTTAGAAGCAACTAAGTAAAATATTAGATGATACATAAAAGTGTAGACTTCATACAATTTTAGCAGCGTTAGCCTCGCTTGTCTTTTTCTTTGACACATGTGCTTCAATCCAAAGTTGTGGCTTGGTCAAAGACTTGTCAGGGTGTTCTTTGTTCTAAAAAGGAAAGTCATGAAAGTAATTTCTGAAAACTGAAAACTACACTTGCGGAAACGTAACTTCAAAGTGGAAGATAAATATATATAATATATATAGATTATAACTCTAAGCCAGACTTACATGTTCATCTTCCTTTCGTGCATATCCTTTTCGACTCAATGTGTGGGTAAGAGTCTGTTTTGCTCTTATTTCTCTCATTTTCAAACTTTTTGCCTACATGAATATGTCTATCATGCCGAGTTCAAATGAAGTTTAAACTTAAAATTATCAAATAAAGTTATGCTAATTACTTACCAGCCACTTATCAGACATTCGTTGTTGCACGAATTGATCCCACTCTGGTAATGACACATCATGAGGCTTCAGTTTGGCAATAAGATTTGTCCTCTCTGTCTTGGTCGACTTCAATTCCAGAATTTTTCTTATCTCAGTTGAAAGTTCAGATTTCCAAGATCTCCATAATTTCCCCATTTGCTGCAAGATAAATGGCTTGAAGCACACATCCACCATGTACTTTTGCTGCAAAGTTTCCATGAGAACAGAAAAATTTACAACCATCAAATAATTAAATGAGGCATTACAAGAAACATCACATAACTAACAACATAACCAAAACATGTATGAATTACCATCAGAAGTGTCCAGAGACTGTCCCTAGCAAGATCCTTAACTCTATGCCAATTGTCGATGACAATTGGCACTTGTTCTCTCACTATTACTGTAATATCCCACATCGGCCAAACGGAGAGGGGTTATATGCTGTATATGTACATGCCCACCTCCAATCTAAGACGAGGTCTTTTGGTGGCTCAGCGGCTTCGGAGGGGATGGGTACTCCGAGGTTAAGCATCTTGATGCTAGAGCAATCCCAGGATGGGTGACCTACTGGGAAGCTGCTCCTGAGCTGCCGGAAACAAAACCGTGAGGGCCGGTGGGCCCAAAGCGGACAATATCGTGTTACGGCGGAATAGGTCCTGGGATGTGACAAATGGTATCAGAGCCACTCTGCCGTGTGGTGCGAGTGTGCCGACGAGGGCGTCGGGCTCCCAAGGGGGGTGGATTGTAATATCCCACATCGGCCAAACGGAGAGGGGTTATATGCTGTATATGTACATGCCCACCTCCAATCTAAGACGAGGCCTTTTGGTGGCTCAGCGGCTTCGGAGGGGATGGGTACTCCGAGGTTAAGCATGTTGATGCTAGAGCAATCCCAGGATGGGTGACATACTGGGAAGCTGCTCCTGAGCTGCCGGAAACAAAACCGTGAGGGCCGGTGGGCCCAAAGCGGACAATATCGTGTTACGGCGGAGTGAGTCCTGGGATGTGACAAATCGCATCTACTTGTTTCATATATCGACCACAAAACCTCAAGCACTCATCAGCTAAATAGTTTTCAGCTATAGATCCTTCAGGTCTAGCACGATTCTTAACATAGTCCTTAAGTACCTTCATATATCTAACAAGTTTAAGAAAACAAAAAAAGTTAACAAACAGAAAAAACAAAAAAGTAACGTTTGCAAGCAAGATTAACTAAGTCAAAAGGGTACGAAAACACTTTAATTGGGTTACCTCTCAAAAGGGTACATCCACCTAAAATGTACCGGACCACATAGCTTAGCTTCTCTTCCAATGTGAATAGTAAGGTGGATCATAATGTCAAAGAAGGACGGAGGGAAGTATCTCTCCAGCAAACATAAAGTCAATACGATCTCATCTTCCAACTCTTCCAACCTTTTTCTGTCCAATACCCTTTGACACAACTCATTGAAAAAGGAAGACAGACGCCATATTGCTTTTCTTAGGCCTTCAGGTAAAAGCCCTTTTAATGCAACAGACAACAGTTGTTGCATTAAAACATGATGGTCATGGGACTTAAGACCAAGTATCTTGCACTCTTTCAGCTTGACACAGTTACCAATATTACTGCAATACCCATCAGGAAACCTTTGAAAATACAACTTACCACAAAATTTAGGTTTCTCAACCTTTGTTAATGTGTAAGGTGCAGATGGTAGCTCTAATTTCGCACATTTTTCTTCCACAGGCATATCTTCCATCAGTTCTAGTAACTCAAGATCTCTACGAGACTCATTCTCAATTTTCGATTTACCATTAACATCTAATATGGTTGTTAAGACACTTTCACACACATTCTTTTCAATATGCATGACATCCAAATTGTGACGTAAAGGCAGTACCTATAATTCACCAAATATACATTTAGGTCATGAAAAATAGCTAAGATAACATACAAACATATCTAAATGCATAACCAGCAAACAACACAAAAAACATACTAACCTCCCAATATGGCAAGTCAAAAAATATTGACTTCTTTTTCAGCAATTTAGACCAATCTCCTTTCTTGTATTTCTTCTTTGCATTCTTTTTTTTCTTGCCAAAATTATTTTTGAACCCACGTAAGGCATGTACAACAGCCAATCCAGTAAATATCTTTGGTCGTCTCCTTCTTTCCTTTGTTCCATTAAACCACTTGTGCTTGGAGCGAAAAGGGTGATTTTGGGCAAGAAATTTTCTGTAACCTAGATACACAGTCTTGTTCGCAAGAGCTAACCATTTAGAACATGTGTCAGGACCACAAACAGGACATGCAAACTCCCCTTTTGTAGTTAAACCAGCCAGATTACCGTAGGCTGGAAAATCATTTACTGTCCACAAAAGGATAGCTTTCAGGTAGAACGTCGCCCTCTTGTATGCATCATACATCTCCACCCCATTAGTCCATAGCTCCTTTAAGTCATCTATCAATGGCTCCAAATACACGTCTATATCGTTCCCTGGTTGCTTAGGGCCTGGAATGAGTAGACTTAGCATCAAATTTTCTGATGACATGCAAACATTAGGTGGCAGATTGTAGATGACTAAAATCACAGGCCAAATACTGTGTGTTGAAGATATATTTTTATAAGGATTAAAACCATCAGTGGCTAGTCCAAATCTCAAGTTTCGTGGCTCAGAAGCAAAGCTTGGCCACTTCTGATCAACAGTGCGCCATTGAATTGAGTCAACTGGATGGTGCATCATGCCATCTTGACTGTGATGAGTAGAGTGCCAAGTTAACAGCTCACTATTACTCGCTGAAAGAAACATCCTCTTAATCCTTGGAATTATAGGAAAATAACGTAAAACCTTTGCAGGCACTCCCGTATTTATCTCATTGGTCCGTGGATTCACTTTCCACCTCGAAGCATTACATTCGGGGCAGTTCTGCATGTTCTTCTTCTTTTCACCTCTAAACAGGCAACAATCATTGATGCATGCATCAATCTTCTCATACCCCAAATCAAATCCTTCCAAGCATTTTTTTATTGTGTGCAGAGATTCAGGAAAAGTATTAACTTCTGGAAGCATATCTTTAATTACTTCGAGCAGTTCATCAAATGACGAGTCAGCAAGGCCATTATCAGCTTTGAATTTGTAGAATATGAGGGTGGCTGATAGTTTTGTGTGCTTCTTCTTACACCCAGGATATAGAGGAACTTCAGCCTCCTTCACTTTCTTTTTATAATCTTCCTCTGTGCTTACAGTCCTTGAACTTCCAGCTCCATCAAAAAAGGGGAAGTGTGCGTCTTTGTACATTTGATGCACTTCTGGAAGTTCATAGTCCACATCAATATGATCTGAACTTTCACCAACTAAAACTTGTACAGATGGGCTTGCCTCTTCACCATGTGCACACCAAATATCGTAATCAGGATCAACGCCGTAGCGCATCAAATGTATCTCTAAGTCGTCGTCAGTTTGTGGGCTAAGGTTGCGGCAAATTGCGCAAGGACAAATAATCATTTTAGGATTCCTTGCATGCCGCTTGGAATTTAAGACAAATATTTTAACACCTTCTCGATACTCATCACTATTTTTATCTAAGGTTATCCAGCGTTTATCCATGCTAAATGAGAATCAAATCTCGGATCTCCTTACCTAATAAAATTTGAAAATTCAACCATCAAACTGTTAACATCTAATCCTATACTATATTGACCCCTCTAAAGTTAGTTCAGTTTCTTATTTCACACAACAAAACATGAGTATAAAGACATACAGTATTAACAGATATATTAACATAGAGTAATCAATAAAAACTAGAACTAAAGACAAAGAGCATGTCTACTTCTGCACAAACACATGCAAATCAAACGAGTTTAGAAATATACGCCCACCAACCTTATATCTAACTAGTTAACATGAATATGCAAATTCACTGCATCCATCCAAGTATAAACAGAATAGCTAGGAACACCAAAGCAATTCAAATCCCATTTCAAAACTACACAAAACCGGCCATTCACAAATAGCTAGAAAACCAAAATTTAAAACATGAGTATAAGATACAAGCTATGTTGAACCAATAGTCTAAATATATATAGCATTTTCACAAATATAAAAAACGATCACAATGAACACAGAAGCACTACCATAACAACAAAGAATCATCCAAATAAACTTCAACAGAGATTGCATTTAGAAAATACAAAACTTTTGGGATGATAACTTACCAGAATTACTCCTCAAATAAACAAGCAACAATATCAAGCCAAGATGCCAAATTCAAAGACAGAGAGCTCTTCAATAACAAGCGGTCACGTGATAATCATCCAACTGTAATGTAAAACCAACAACAAAAACCCATTAAAGCCATGGGTAGATTTAATGGTGTATATATTGGTCATGAATCATGAAACAGATCACACAGTGATATATTCATAAAAGACCTCCCAAATCTATGAAACCTCAGAATCATGATGATATATGGAGCCAAGCTGACCTCCCAAAAAAATCAGATTACAGAAGATGTATAAGTCAAACGATATCAAAGTTTGCATGACTCAAATTAAATGGGCAGCTGATCAATAATGTGTTAAGTATATAAGATCATAAGGTATAGTCTTGCATCAGAAACTTGAATAAAATCCTAACAAGCACTTGTTCCCATAAACAATTCACATGGTTATCCCTACAACTCCCTGTGTTTACATAACTATGGGGAGACTATGGTTCATAAGATTCTGGGCTACACAAATATATTTATAACTGTTATGACAGTCAAGACTAAACATAAAGAAAAAGAATCACACCTTTGCTCTACCACAAATGATCAAATAACTTCGCAAAAGCTGTGCATTTTCTGTTGCTTTTCCTCCTTCCTGACAACAGACACCACTTCAGCATTTGCCTTACTTGTAGTTAGCTTCCCTACTGCATAACATCACCAGCAACAAAATACAGTTCAAAACAACTGAAAGGAGAAAAACGGTACACAAAAGAAGCAGTGAAAAATTAAAGAACCTAAAAAGATGAATCGTAGCTTTTTCTATTAGGATATTTCATATTAAAGCCAATCTGTAACATTATCCCAAGAACCTTTTCCTTCCTTAAATGCAAAACAAAACTAGTTGACATCTTATCCACAAAGAAACATTAAGACAATTCCTCGGAGAACAACTGCAGTAAAAAACCAAGCCAGCCCATCACTATCATGACAACGACGAACACCCAAAAGTCATATTAACACAAACCCAGAACATCAATACCCAACCTATATCAAAATATCAACCACAAACCTTGAAACCCTTCAATTACCCAACATATAACAATCCTTCAATTACCCAAAAAAACAAAAAACAAAACTAGCTGATTGTGAGAGAAGAGCGATGAAATACCTTAAGCAAGGTTGAATAGAGAGAGATGAGAGAGCAAAGATTGGTCTCTTGGTCTTTGAGCGAAACTGGTCTCTTGGTGATTCGGCTCGGTCAGGAATTTTTTATTTTTTTTTGTCTCAGAGGAGATTGGTTTTAGAGAGAGAGAGAGGAGGAGAATATTGTTTTTGGGTCTAAAACCCCTCTTTTGGGCTTCAGGCGCCAAAGTGAAAAAAAAAGAGACCCCGCCTGATCTGAAAAAAGACCGCCAGATTAATTGGGCACGACAGCCCATTACGACGTCTACAAACGCCATGGTCCTGAAAATATTTTACGGTGTTTTCAAACGCCACGAATGAAACTTACGATGGCGTTACACAAACGTCATAAATTTTAATGGCGTTTATAAAACGTCATTGATACTTTGGAAGTTTAACGGCGTTTAAGAAACGCCACAAAAAGAACATACATCTACAGCATCAAGTTATCAATGACGTTTTTTTTTCAAAAACGTCATTAAAGATACTTTCAATGGCATTTGACTATAAAACGCCATCTTTGAAATGTCATCAATAACCATATTTGTAGTAGCAAACAGTTTTTATTTACATCGATTTTTTTGCAGACGTGATATTCATTGGTTAATTCAACAACTGAATTGTTAAGATTATGATTTACATTGACAAATGTATGTAAATAAGAGAGAGTCTGGACGCATTCGTACATACTAGCTAGTCCGGACGTAAGTAATTCCTTTATCAAATACTCAGTAAACGATTTGTACGTGTTTAACTTCAAAAGAAGAAAGGGCCCTCATGCATGGAACTGATGCAAGAGTGACCATCTGGAAATTGGTTTTATATACAGAGGGCGAGGCGTACAGTATATTTCGATACTTTTGGCATCAATGATCTAATATATCGATAATGAATGTTAATTTCCACGTCGAGACTAGTTTCATTTTCAAAATTATCTGAATTAAGGCTAACTGATGCATGACGAATGATGCCAAATGTTGAGCTCAACACGTTCTGGCGGGAACGTTTTGATACGATTTCTGCTTGTTAAGCTCAACGGCTTCATATGCATGACGTACGTACACCATCTCTATAGAAAACGTAATCGATCACACCATCTCTTTACATTTAATGATTTAAACATCAATACTATTGCCTATAAATTCTACTGCGAATATGAGGCTTCTGCAACATCCATACTCTTAACTTGGAGCAATGGCACCAAAACCTGATCTTTCTCTTTTTACAGTCACTCTCCTCCTCCTTTTCCTTACCATCTTTTCTTTCTTCTCAAATGCAACGGCAAAGGAAGTCCATAGCAGCAACAACTCATCTCCGTTTGACTTCCTTGACCATCTTAAGTGTTGTCACAAAGGTGACAAGGTCAAGGGCATCCATGACCTCAAGAAGTACCTTCACAAGTTCGGTTACTTGAACTACAAGAACCACATCCACTCTAATGACGACCATTTCGACCAGTTCCTGGAGGAAGCAGTCAGGACTTACCAGCTCAATTTCAACCTCAATCCCACGGGAACTTTGGACGAGAAAACTATATCAATGATGATGAAGCCTCGTTGTGGTGTGCCCGATATCATCAATGGCACCACATCCATGCGATCGGCCAAGATAAAGCACCAACACCGTACATATTTCATCTTAATAAAAACAGAGATTATCATCTTAATTCTATATAGTTTGTTAGTAGTATTTTACCGGTCAGTAGTTAGTTACTGATCAAGAAAACATCACTGTACGTACTTTTAGGTACATCAAAATGTTAATAGCATGCATTCAGTTATATATACTCAAGAAATAAGACTTGATCATTACGTCTAACGAATTCAAGTACTTGTTTTGCAGGTGCAACTCATACCACAGTTCACTACTCATTGCCAGATGGAGATTATAAATGGCCACCCTCTAAATACCAACTCACTTTCGGTTTCCTCCCCGGCACCCCATCCGCAGCCACGGGTTCTATCGCGCAGGCTTTCGCAATATGGCAAAAGAACACCCACTTCAAGTTCAGCCAGTCCAACAATCCCCAGAATGCTGATTTGAAGATCAGCTTTCACAAGCGTGATCATGGAGACGGGGATCCATTTGATGGGCCTAGTGGACAGCTCGCCCATGCAGCTTACCCTACGGGAGGAACACTGCACTACGACGCAGAGGAGACTTGGTCTGCAGGTGCTAAACCAGGTGCAATGGACTATGGGAGTGTTGGTTTGCATGAGATAGGGCACCTTCTGGGACTTGGACATAGTTCAGTGGAGGGAGCTGTCATGTTTCCAACTGTCACCGAGGGAGTGGCTTATAAAGGTTTGCATCAGGATGATATTCAAGGAATAAAAGCTTTGTACAAGGTTTGAGGAGTAGTATCTCCTGGCACAGATTATGTTCCAACAGAGTCGACTTCTAATATATATCTTGTTATCAGAAAAAATAATGTACCTTTGTGTACAACATTGTATAAAACTATAAACTAGCTTGTGTGAGGATTCTAGTTTCTGTATTAATAAAGATGAACTCTTAATGAAGAAATAATGATCATATCCTTTTACATGCAGTATGAGAATTCTTTTTAAATACAAGACTCAACAATACGTCACTCATGGCTCTCTCTCGTCTGGTCGCGCGATCTCCTCTCAACCCTAGCCCTCGTCTTCTCTTCTGATAGCGGCGGTGGGTTTTGGAACGACGTAGGTGGTGGGCTTTGTGTTGTCAGCCCAGGTTGGCTTCAGGCACGGAGTGAGCGCGACTCAACCCCATCACTCTTCCTTCTGATCTCTTTGCGGTGGTGGAGGGGTCGTTTACCGACTCCTACCGAGTGGCTTCTCCGGTGCTCTGGACTGGCACATGATCTCACGGTGTCGGCGATGATGGTTCCTCCATGGCGGGGCTAGCGGCTAGCGGGTTGGTGTTGGAGATCTGGATTCGGATCTTGCAAGGATGAAGGTATGGTCGACATGTGCGATGGTGATTCCGACGGGATCGGCTTTCGTCTTGGCTGGCCAGAGTAGTGATGGTGATGATGCCTATTGGAGACGGTTGCCGAAGAACCCTGGGTTGACCGGAAATGCAATTTCTGGTGTGGTGGTGGCTGACGGTGGTGATGAATTTTTTGGGGGCTTTGGGCCTCAATTCTGCAGCGCTAGGTTGCAGGTTTGGGCCTTGGGCTTGCTATCATTCTGGTTTGGATATGTTCTTGCTACTATCTTGGAGTCCATGCCGGCTGTTATGGCGTTGATGGTCGAGGAAGAAGACCCCGGAGATACCTCATATGTGTAGGGTGGTTCCGGGATAAGTCTAATAAACCAGGATTATTAGTTTTAGTTTTATTTTCTGCTTAGAACTCTATAGTAGTTTCATTTATGTTGTTTTCGGGCTATTTACTGTGGTCTTTTCTATCGTTGCCCTTGCGGGTAAGTTATGTTGTAACTGTTATTTTTCGTTGCAATATCAAAAGCTTCAGTCTTCACGTCCATGTTTCAAAATAAATATATATATATATATATACACACACACAATACGTCACTCAACAGAGACCATAAAATTTGGAGTAGCGAAACTCATAAAAGATGTAGATCTGTTCTATGTATATATAAGTTAATTTATTCATGAACCATACCCTATATAATTATATATTTTTTAAGACGTAGTATGCGCCAGACTATATATTAATTTTGAGAGGCAACTTTTAAGTTTCAAGTGTTCTCAATGTAAATATGTAATGTATATATGTAGTCCACCAATCACTCCTTAATTGATTAATTTAGGGAGTAAGGAAAACGGCAAGACTAGTTCTAAGCTTCTAGCAAATGCAGACTTAGATGGAATGACCATGCAAATTAAATACTTGACGTCTTCTCCGAGACTAGTCTGTTAATTAATGTTTCTTCTTCTTTAATTTACTCCCAATTGGTCGGTCATCTCGAACCTTAGGGACCTAGCAGGTAATTGTTAAGAAAGACGCAATATGGAAAAGTTGAACGTTCATATGTTACAAGCCTATAAATAGCAATACACATAAGAGGCTTTAGCAACATAACAAGCTAGCTAGTTAAAAGGAGCAAAATGGCATTCAAATCTAAATATTCTCTCTTCGCTATCACTCTCCTCTTCGCACTTTTAACTCTCCTATCATATGCAACTGCTTCCCATACCCACAACAAGAGCTCTTCCCCATTTGAGTTCCTTGACCATCTCAAAGGTTGCCACAAAGGTGATCAGGTCAAGGTTATCAATGACCTCAAAAAGTATCTTGAAAAGTTCGGTTACTTGAACTACAAGAACCACAGTCATTCCGACGACGATGAATTTGATGACCTTTTGGAGGAAGCCGTCAAGACCTACCAGATCAATTAGCACCTCAAGTCCACCGGAACATTGGACGGCAAAACAGTGGCGAAGATGATGATGCCTCGTTGCGGTCTGCCGGATATCATCAATGGCACCTCGTCCATGCGATCAGCCAAGAAAAGGCACCACCATGGTATATATCTAGCTATTTCTTCTTATTAGACGTACAATTACTTTGTCATCTTACTTCCCAATGAGTTATAAGTACGTAGAACATACACCACTATATACAATTATACAACAAAATGAAAGGTACATGCATGTTCAACTACCATTTCTCCTCATTACATCTAACGAAATTAAGTACTCGATATTGTTTTACAGGTTCTATCCATACCACTGCTCACTACGCATTTCCCGCCGGGAATCCAAAATGGCCTTCCTCCAAATACCATCTCACTTACGGTTTTCTCCCCGGCACCCCATCGGAAGCAACGGGGGCTGTTGCACGGGCATTCGCAACATGGGCCGGGAACACTCACTTCACCTTCAGCCAGGCTCAAAATTACGAGAATGCGGATTTGAAGATTGGTTTTGAAAAGGGTGATCATGGAGACGGATCTGCATTTGATGGCCCTGGCGGTGTCCTTGCCCATGCTTTTTACCCGACGGACGGAAGATTCCACTACGACGCAGATGAGAATTGGTCTGTGGGTGCTAAGCCAGGTGCTTTTGACTTGGAGACTCTGGCTTTGCATGAAATAGGGCATCTTCTGGGACTCGATCATAGCTCAGTGGAGGGCGCTATCATGTCCTCAGGTATTCCTGCGGGAGTGACACGAGGTTTGCATGGAGACGATGTTCAAGGTATCAAGGCTCTATACAACGTCTGAGAATTAACCAGTAGCACTAGCTGGATTCCCCATATTCATCTTTTAATTCTTCTTTCCTTTATCAAATAAGGTACGTGCGTACCTGAATTACCGGTGTTGAGATCTTTCAGATTAAGAAATAATGAAGAGAGTCGTACATGAACAGCCAGTCCTTTGGAAATTTTTGGTACATTTTCTTCTGATCGAGTTGGGGTTGTGAGTGTGCCTCCCCTTTTGTTTTGAGCATTTACTTTGTCCTCAAATTCGTTTGCGTTGGTCATTTTTTGTTGGAGGTATTGGTTTTGGTCCCCCTCCTATTGTTCTTATTCTTCTCTAATTAATAAAACATAGTGATAGAGGTCACTCCTCTCTTATATCATCGATCTATTAGCGAGAGAGAGAGAGAGAGAGAGAGAGAGAGAGAGAGAGAGAGAGAGAGAGAGAGAGAGAGAGAGAGAGAGAGAGAAGGAAAAGAGTTTTATGCGTAGTATATCTACGTGCATGTTTAATTTCAGAAGAAGAAAGAGAACCTCTGTGTGCAAGTGAGTCAAGTGACTATCGATCGGGAATGTCACTATGTCAGATATATTCCCAGTGATCTATCGTCCTGTCAGTCCAGGTTATCTCATACTGTGAACTCGATCATATGGAAATTGAAATTGAAATTGGTTTTCTATATATATAGAGGGGCGATTTGGTACTTGAATAATTTGTGGCTTTGTGCATCAATAATGATCTCTATCGATAATGATTGTTTCCAAGCTAGTTTTTGTCATCAAAATTCTCTGGTTTAACAGTTTAAACCTAACTGCTGAAACCTAACTGATAATGAAAGTTGCCAAATGTTCAGCTCAATATGTTCTGGTGAGAACGTTTTTTTTATATGTTTTCTGCTTGTTAAGCTAAAAGCTCTATATGCATGACGTACGTACATCAACTCAACAGAAAACGTAATCGATCACACCATCTCTTTACATTCACGCATCAATAATATTGCCTATAAATACTGCTGCGAATATGATACTTCTGCAACCTCCATACTCAGAGCAATGGCACCAAAATCTAATTTTTCTCTTTTCACAGTCACTCTCCTCCTCGCCCTCTTTTGGTTCCTCTCTAACGCAACGGCTCAGTTGATGCAACCTCAGCCTTCATCTCCATTTGCCTTCCTTGAGCATCTTAAGGGTTGTCACAAAGGTGACAAGGTCAAGGGCATCAATGACCTCAAGAAATACCTTCACAAGTTCGGTTACTTGAACTACAAGAACAACATCCATGGATGACGACGATTTCGACAAGTTCCTGGAGGAAGCCGTCAAGACTTACCAGCTCAATTTCCACCTGAAGCCCACCGGAACATTGGATGACGGAACCATATCAAAGATGATGATGCCTCGTTGTGGTTTTCCCGACATCATCAATGGCACCACATCCATGCGATCAGCCAAGATAAATTTCCAGCACCGTACGTACTTCATCTTACTAGAGAATTATATTGTCAATGCATCGATCTTAACTTTATACTGCTGATCAAAAACACATTACTAGCTGTACATGTACTCATATGTACATCAAAATTGTTAAACGCATGCATATAGTAACTCCCTTGAATTAAGACTTGATCAATACGATATTGTTTTTAAAAAAAAAAAAACGAATAAAGAGCTGGTGACGGCTGCATGCCCTCAAGCCTTGATTAATCACTCGATATTGTTTTACAGGTTCATTTCTTACCGGTATTCAGTACGAGTTTCCCCCCGGAAAACCAGTATGGCCTTCCTCTAAATACCATCTCACTTACGGTTTTTTCATGGGCACCCCATCCGAAGCCACGGGTGCTATCACACAAGCTTTCACAACATGGGCTAAGAACAGTCAATTCACTTTCAGCCAGGCTCAAAATTACAATAGTGCAGATTTGAAGATCAGTTTTCACAAGGGTGATCATGGAGACGGGAATGCATTTGATGGCCCCGGCGGAGTTCTGGCTCATGCGTTTTACCCGACGGATGGAAGATTCCACATCGACGCAGCTGAGAATTGGGCGGTTGGTGGTAAACCTGGTGCCTTTGACTACGAGAGTTGCGCTTTGCATGAAATAGGGCACCTTCTGGGACTCGCACATAGTTCAGTGAGTGGAGCTGCCATGGCCCCTAGCCTCCCCGCGGGAGCGACTGTAAGAGGTTTGCATGCGGATGATATTGCAGGAATAAAAGCTTTATACAACGGGTAGTCCTGCTCGATCGATCAGATACTTCTAAAGTTCTAAAGTTCAAAGAAATGAAGAATTGTGAATTGCATGTATCATCACCCTTTTCTGATTATATATGTTCTCCCAAAGTCAGCTTTTAATTTTTCATGTTATGAAATAATGTATCTGCTCTTCAAACCAGAAAAATAATGTACCTTAATTTGTACAAACATGGAATAAGATAAGTTATAGTATCTCTACTAATTTTCCTTATAATTAACCTTTTTTTTTTGGCAAATAAAGAACTTTATTAGATAAAAAGAAGATACCTAAGGGGGACATAAAGCCAAAAACCGTTTAGTAACCCTTATAATTAACCTTGTAAGAAGAAGAAATTATCATATATATATCTTTGTTTGAGGAAAAAAAAAATGTTGAATACAGGTTTCCAACAATCATTTAACAATTTAAACGCTAAAAATTAAGAGTAGCAAACACGTGAAAGAGGACAAATCCATGCAGTAAATAAGTTAAATATCCATAGAGAAGGCATGGTATGGATATACTAATTTATTTGAACTTTGAATCTTGAATAACAAAATGCACTCTTTGTACATTGAAACTAACTCATGAACTCAAAACAACCAGCTAGCTTATTTACAACTTTCATTACTGTCCAAGTCCAAATCCCTTTTACTTGTGTAACATGATGAAATAATCACAAAAAACAGAAAGCTCAGTGCACTTGATGCTGCTAAAAACCAGTAGTACTTGTCTAGCCTAGCTTCACTCATATCATCACAGAACCAGCTCTTATTTCCATTTGAACTTGTGATGGTCTCAACTGTGGATATCAAAAAGGCACTCAAGTAACTCCCAACCCCAAAAACACTGGTGTATAGTGCAAAGGCCATTGTTCTCATTTTAATGGGAAATTCAGAGTAGAAGAACTCTTGCATCCCAACCACAGTGAAAATGTCTGAAATTCCTAGAAGAATGTATTGTGGCAGCAACCAGAATATGCTAAGTGGAACTGTCTCAGATTGAGATCCTAGCATTTCCATCTTTCTGCTGATATGGAGCCTTCTTGTCTCCACAATTGCTGCAATGATCAGTGCTATGACCGAAGTGAATATCCCGATTCCCATCCTTTGCATTACGGTGATGCCCTTTTCGTTACAAGTCAGGACCTTAGTAATTGGGATCAAAACTTTGTCATAAAGAGGCATCAATAGGACTATAGAAAGTGCAATAGCACTTTGTAGTGTTGCCGGTGGAATCAGAAAATTGCTTCCAATGTTCCTCTTCATTGTCATGCCTTGTTTGGTGAAGAATGTCGAAGGTTGCTGGAAAATCACTGCAAACATTAACAGCATTAGCCAAATGGGCAAAAGCCTAAGAATAACTTTTGCGTTTTCGAACTTGTAGACGCTGCTTTTGGGATGTTCATTGTTCAAGCCTTCATTGCTGCCAAAGTTCCGAAGACAGAGCGGTTTCCCTTGAAGCCTAAGAAAATTGGATAGCATCAGATCAAAGTTCATGGACAATAATCTGAACAACACTTGAGTTAAAGAAAAAAACTTACTCTAGCTCAGTAACTTTATTTTCATTGGGCAACTTGACTTTGCAATTCAGTAATTTCCATGCAGCTGCCTTAATAACTTGAAGGATGCTCACAACAGGCTTGTAATCATCATTCCTCTGTTTATATGTACAAATTCGGCTTCCACACGAGAAAACTACGACTGATGTGACCATAGAAATCATGGGAATAGCAAAACCTAGTATCCAACCAAAATTATCTTGAATGTAGGACATAACACTGATACCCAAGACGGTGCCACTACAAACACCAAAGTACCACCATTGAAAGAACAAACTCTTTTTGTTGGGTTTTTTGTCATCTTCGCTAGTAGGCAACTCTTCCTCTTCACTGTCAAGTTGATCTGCTCCGAAAGCTTGTAAAGATGGATTATACCCACCTTGACCAAGAGAAATCAAATACAATGACCAAAACAGAAATGAAGATGAACTTGTTTTGTTTGCTTGATCCGTGGATGCCCGGGACATTATTGCTGTTGATGTCAATGCCACAAGCCCCTAAAACCAGAACAAATAGACTATCAATTAGTCCAATATTCGTCACAGGAGCATGTCGGTGTTACTAATGGAGCTTCAATTAACAAATAAACACTTTTATAGTATGTTAAACAACCATTATGCCACCAAACTCGATCATATTATCCACATAATGTATATCAATCTCGATCAATCCCCTAGTAAATCATCTTAAGATGGGTCAATCAAATTGTAGGCTCTTCTTATTTGCACAGTAATCTGCATTAATCTTGACCCGCAAGTCATCAATATAAAGCTTTAATCTTAGTGCAGATGACTGATGACTCATGATCCATATATCTTAATAATGGTTTTCCTAATCGTACTCCTACTAATAATTGAGCACTCAGCGGACACAATATACTGACCAGAAAAAAAATACTTTACAAAAGAAAAAACAGAGGTAATTAACGACCAACATGCAACCAAAAAAGAAAGAAAGAAAGAAAAGAGAGGTGGTTAGTACTTACGGCAACATAGACAAGAGAAGAAGCTACAATGGTGTAATATCTATCCCAGTAAGAATCAGCAAAGGGTGCAATCAAGAGTGGAACCATGGATGTGAATCCGCACCAACTGTTCACCGTCTTCGCCGCAGAAGAGTTGCTCATCTTTACTACATCCGTTAGATAAGTTATCAGATTGGATGCCACTCCTTTGTATGCAAATCTTTCCATACCAGAAATCACTGTCATCAAACAAACAGACACATAAACCACCAATTAACAAAGAGTGATCATTTAATTAATATTAAAGAACGATATTCACATATAAGAATGGTTGAAAATAAAAGGTTTAGGAAGAGAGAAGAAATATGATGAATACTTATGAGAAGAATGCATGAGTTGCCGAGTCTCTTTCTTGCTGTGCCAGCCATGGGATTGATGGAGAATGAAGGTGATGAGTCTCTGAGATCGATTATGAAGAAGAAGGAAATGACTGTATGCCACCAAAACTAGCTATAGTTAGCTCCTGTCCTCTTCTGTCAGCTGCTGCAGATCACTGCTTGTTCTTTTCAATATCAAGGCCAACAAAAAACACTAGCTAGCACATCATTGTTGTCTTCTTTGCTTTGCTTTCGATTCCTTTTACCAACAAACAATATCAAAGAGGCTTTGGACTAATGGACACACAAGGCAAATCCACTAAGATTGCTAAGCTCCCCTCAATGCTTGCACCATTTATAAGAAATGGAAAGCTGATCCCACTGTTTAATTTCGATGCATCAGTTCAGGCATGAATCGATCTGTTGTGGCCACGTAACCAATAGCTAGCTAAAATATAATGTCTGATGGACGCAACAAAAGAAGAATATGCCTCATGCAGATTCACTGTTGTAGGAACTGAATCACCTGGATGTGCCACTTAATGGTACACGTGGAGTTATCCTTCGACACGTAGGATGCTCCTTCTTGCTCTAGAAATCTGCAAAAACACCAGGAATTATTAATCTTTTGTAACAGTAAGCATGACATTATTGATTTAAGCTGCCACAAGATCTGAAGAGAAAGCAAAGCATCATCTTTCATCCTACGCAGCATTGCAACTTCTGTCTGAGGGTCCAACCGGAGCAGCTTCAGTTAGCTGCTTAAACCTAATTGGGTAATGCATGCATACGTTTCTACTTTTACATGCTTTGCCTTCTCTTTTACTCGGAATTTGCTCAAACCAAGCATCATGCATGAGTTTCTCATGATCATCTAGTTTGTTACAGTTTGTTTTCTGGCAAACAAAGCGTGAATGCGGTTTGAGGAGTTACGTTTCGGGGCACTGGTAATATAGCTGAGTGACAGAGATTCAATATCAGTGATCGATGAGGGCAAAGCATTCATAGGGCACACAGCTCCACACATCCGACATCATCCTCACACACAGTTAGCACACAGCTAGCTCAAGTAGAGCACATGGCAAATTAGGGCAAAGCTAGATGGAGAAAAAACTGGGAAAGAGTTGCAGTGCTGGGTGACGAGGATAAGTGGCATGGGTTGGTCTGTATATTCAGTCTAGGAGTTAATGGAACATATATGTGGTGATCATTTGGCGGTGAGTTGTTTCCTGTGATGGATAGCACTTAGTTTCTTTATGGTTATGGATTAACATTTTGTGATTTGTAGTAGTGAAGTGAAAGAACTTTAGGGGGCTAGGTTGTCAGCTAACAGTAAACGACATATATATGACAGATCTTTTAGGCCTAGATAGTTATCGATCGAGTAGTGCACGAGTTCTTCACCATAATTTAGGCAGACATGAATTAGTGTTGTTACTATTGTTCTACTTTTATTGTTCTTCATTAATTGTAGCAATCGATTGGGAGTCATGTTGTAGAATCTTAATCTTGAAATAATTGTAGAGTTGGGGTCTGCTAGCGGGTCTTTGGTACCCAGAAGTCACCTAAGAATCTCTGTGTGGGTTTATATTGTTGAGTTGACACACGTATGCAAGCAACATCGAGAGACATGAGTGCGCACACTTGCTTGGATATTCATGCACAAAACAATCCAACTATAGTACTTTAGCTTATGAAACTTATCTCCGATGGCATGGCTTTGGTGCGGTTTGGTTTAGACCTAGTCGTGCATATTGTATGTTGGTTTTAAAATCTTCTAGAATAGACAGACATATATGTAAGTTGTTCTAAGAATGATTATGCATGGGCAGGAGGAGGCTGCATGAAAGAAATGTTTTCCATTTTCGCCGACAGTAGCTCATAGCAAATTAGCAACATTTCTAACTCCACTTCTTTAATTCTCTGGTCGATCATTCTGCTTTGTCGAACCTATGGTAATATGGTTAAGGCGGCAATGAGGCAGTTCGGTGATGATTTCTTGAAATTTCAGAACTCGAGTCCACCGTAAGTGGGAAGCAAGAAATTCTTTGATATAGGCCTGAAGAATTATGATTAAGCTTTCCTGCATATATTATTCTTATTCTTTTGTGTCAAAGAGCTAGAATGCAGATGTACATGAGGGAGGAAGGACATTATTTTAGATATATGGAAGTACACATCTGCTTTGTCTATTTATCCTTTGCTCAAGATAATTCGAGTTTTCTTTTGATGGAACAAGATCATTCAAGTTACGTACGTCAAGTTGTGATATATACAATAATAGCTGATTATAGTGCCTTGCTCGCTTTCTATCATGAATCCATGATCTAGCTTTTGATGCCAAATAAAAAAGAAGGGCTAACTTTTGATCATATATCATTTTAATTTCTCTACGTTTCCTTTACGTCAATCAAAAGAGAGATATGCATGTCGACATTATATTTTTTACGACTTTATTACGTCAATCAAAATCGACATGTACTGGAAAAAACTGATGTGTGTTTGTGTTTTCGTTCACCGTCTTCTATGGCTTTTATTTATGAACATACAGGTTATGACCGGCCGACTCAGAAAACTGAATGTACATGCATTCATGAATCATGAGGATGTATGAGAAACCGGGCAGCAGAATCTGCGCGCACTGATATATGGAACACAAAATTGAAGATCACATACATATTTATGCATATAGCAGATATAGCTAGCGAAGCTGATGACACCGTATATATTTTTGAAAACAGCTGATGATCGAGAAGGCTAGGTTTTAGAGAGGAATCATAGTTTTTCTGAAATGCAATCTCCTTTGGCAACCCAGATTAGACGGTGCCAATCTTAATGTACGTGGTTCAACCTTCATATATCCTTCAGTCCTTCATCCTCGTCCCCTCCTCCACAGCCCCGAATACTTTAATCGTTCGCTTTCAGATATTTGGCCTAGCTAGCAAACTGTCTTTAATTTGCTGATGCGGTGCATTGTGATCGGGCAGTGTCGACCCTAACCCGACTTCTTCTTCAAGCTTGTGAACGAGGAGACCATATCGATGCTCAAGTTAATTCTTCAAACAAGAATCAACTCTTGAAATCAGATTTATCCCTCTACTTCTCATCAACATCAACATCAACATGAGTAGTGTGTGGCAATCAAAGGTTCTCATTTAGCCAACTAATGCACTTTCTACAGTCCAAAACAAATCCCCAAAACAACGAACTAGGCCCAAACCTAGTCATCAATAAGAACCAACGAACCAGGCCCAAACCTAGTCTTTTCAATTTCCCAATCTGCCCAAACTAGGGCTAGGGATTCAAAACCGATAAACTGACCTTGATACCGACTAACCCGACCCAAATTAAAATCGATTGGGTCAGTATTCAAGTTCAACTATTAGTTGTCCCAAAACAAAGCGAATCCCGAAGTATGTAACATGTCAGAATTAATATGACGTAAATATATACCGAGTTAATCGACTCGACCTGATTCAGCAAATCACATAAAAGGCTTGCACGACCTGTCGCCATAATCAACCCCAGAACGAGAATTTTGGTTCGCGTTCTCAAACCCTAAAACAACATCATCGAAACCTCTTACATTCTTAATCTCTGAATCTCTAAGGATTCGAACCATCTCACAGTATCAGTGTGAGACCCTTGAAGTTATAAATTTCCTAATTCTTAAGTCATTTTGAATCTTCAACACGGATCCGGATTCTCTGTTTTGATTTAAGTTGCTTGGATTTGTTTGGATGTCTTATAACTATTAGATGGAGTAAGGAAGACGTAGTGGTCTTAGATTGTACTCAATCTAATGGTCAGAAGTCATCCAAGCAAATCCAAGTAAGATAAATTCAAGTAAAACGAAATTTCTCCGGCACTCTAGAAAACGTTGACCGTAGACTCCGCCAGTCCGCCGTCAAAAGTCTCCCCTTGGGACCCAAATCCGGGTCACAGACCCCTCCTTCGGATCCTTCACTGACTTTGAAAATTCTCAAAACAAAACAATTCAGTCGAAGCAGCTAGCTCTCCAAATCTCAAACACCACCAAAATCCCAAAATGGCCGATCACCACCACCACCACCACCGCCCCCACCGCCTCTCCCTCCCTGAACGCCCCGCCACCCCCACCACCTTCGCCTCCACCACTCCCACCACTACCTCCCGCCAATACCCACTCTACCCTTTCACCCCGTCCTCCGCCACTCCCTCCAAACACCGGCTCTCCTCTCTCAACCCCAAACCCCTCTCCTCCTCCGCCGCAAGCAAATCCTCCCTCTCATTCCTCTTCCTCCTCCTCCTCTCCCTCCGATCACTCTACTCCCTCCTCCCCTTCCTCCGCTCCTCCCCTTCTTTCTCTCTCTTCCCCTTCTCCTTCCTCGTCTCTCTCCTCTCCTTCCTCCTAACCCTGGCTTTCTCTCTCTTCACCTCCTCCTCCGCCGCCTCCAAGGACCCGTTTCAGAACAAGCCCAACAACAACCAGCCCATCTTCTCACTCACTCTGATCACTCAATCCCAGCACAGACTCCTTGTCTTGAAATCGATTCTCCTCGCCGGAGTCTTCCTCCTCCGCTTCCAAGCTCTCCGCTACTGCGGCACCGCCGCCATGATCCTCGCCGAGATGTCTGGAAATGTGGCGGCTCGGTTCTTGGCCGAGGGGAGGAAGCAGAGCAATAGTGGTGATCGGAACCGGTCTTCCAAGATTCGTGGGTTTCTTGCTCTTGTTACTGGGCTGTTCTTGTTGTCTATGAGCTGGGATCGGATCGAATGCTTCCCGTTTTCGGCGCCGAAATTGAGGGTAGAGAATTGCGTGAGGTTTTGGCCAATGCTGCTCCCTTTTTTGTGTGGATTTTTGGGGTGTTACGAGAGGGTTTCGATGAATTGGGGGAGTGTCAGGCAGTTGGGGAGGAAGAGGGTTCGTGTGATTTCGTTGTTTTTTACTACTGTTGTGCTGTTTATTCCTGCTGCTGTTAGTGTTTTCGTGTTTGAAGCCGAGGGGGATGGAGTTTCGATTGGGAACTTGGGCTGGCCTCTGGCAAACACTGTTGTTTTCGGTGTGCTTTTGAGTGAGGGTTATAGTGATGACAAGTCGGTGAGTTCGAAAGATTTTCGGAGGGAGTATTTGGTGACGTTTCTGTGTACTGTTGTGTTGGAGCTGTTCTATTTTGCCGAGTTGTCACTCTGGGGACTGTTGCTTTGTGGTATGTTGCTTTACATTGCTGTTAGGGAGTTGGATCCTTTTGATACGAGTTATCTTGAACTGGGAATGGAGTCGTCCGAGTCATTTAGTGCGTCTGTTATGAAGCCTATTAGGCATATTTTGAGTGAGAGGAAGTCTCGGAAGATTGCACTTTTCCTTCTCATCAATACTGCCTACATGTTTGTGGAGTTCATTGCTGGGTTCATGAGCAATAGTCTAGGGCTGATATCAGATGCCTGTCACATGTTGTTTGATTGTGCTGCTCTGGCTATTGGGTTATATGCTTCGTATATTTCACGTTTGCCTGCAAATAATCAGTTTAATTATGGCCGTGGGAGATTTGAGGTTCTTGCAGGATATACAAATGCTGTTTTCCTGGTTTTGGTTGGCGCACTGATAGTGTTGGAATCACTTGAGAGGATTTTGGATCCTCAAGAGATGTCAACTAGCAGTTTACTAGTTGTTTCGATTGGAGGGCTTCTTGTCAATGTGGTCGGCTTGATCTTCTTTCATGAGGAGCATCATCATGCCCATGGTGGATCTGGATCATGCTCGCACTCTCAAAATCATCAACATTCGCACAAGTCTGTTGCACATAATCACGAAGGTCATGAAAAGCTTGAGGAGTGTATAGCCATTTCTCAAGAATGCGCTGAAGAATCGTGTGCCAGCGATCACCAGCATGGCAATTCTGTTGGCTGCAAAGATCATCTGCACGACCACCACGACCACAGCCACCAGCACGACCACCACGACCACAGCGACCAGCACGACCACAGCCACCAGCACGACCAGCACGACCACAGCCACCAGCACGACCAGCACGACCACAGCCACCAGCACGACCAGCACAACCACAGCCACCAGCACGACCACCACGACCACAGCCACCAGCATGACCACCACAACCATGGTCACCAGCACGACCACCACGGCCACAGTCACCAGCATGATGATCACTGCAGCCACATGCACCAGCATGGTGGTTCCGAGCTGAATATACTGCCAGAAAAATCAATCAAGCATCAGCATCACCACATTGACCACAATATGGAAGGAATATTTCTGCATGTTTTGGCCGACACTTTGGGAAGTGTCGGAGTTGTTATATCAACACTCTTAATTAAGTACAAGGGATGGCTTGTCGCTGATCCTGCCTGCTCCATATTCATCTCAGTCTTGATTATATCTTCTGTTATCCCATTGCTCAGAAACTCTGCAGAAGTCTTGCTCCAAAGAATTCCCAGGGCACATGAGCAGGATTTGAGAAAAGCTCTTAATGATGTTAGGAAGATAAGGGGGGTTTCTGGTATTCGAAACTTGCATGTATGGAGTTTCACAAACTCAGATGTAGTGGGTACGCTCCATCTTCATGTTTCTACGGAAATTGACAAAGGATCTGCAAAAGCTCAGGTATCACACTTGTTACATGATGCTGGAATCAAGGATTTAACAGTGCAGTTGGAATGTGTCGAGTGATAGCACTATAACTTATGATCTCTATCCTCACCTGTTTATTGTGTGTTCAAAGAGATTACTGAAAATTGGTTGATAAACTACTTCAAGTAGCTGTTGGTAGTTACTGCTGGGTTCTGCAGTGCTTATAGCAGTGTCCTTGAATTTCTTGGGATACATCTTGAAGCTCCGAAGAGGGCTCAACAGAACGAGATAGATTTTGTCAAACATACTTCTCAGGTTTTTGATACAAATATTTTTCTCATTGAACATCAGCAATGCATATTTCTTTCTGGTTGTATGTAATTTTGCCGACATGTAAAGAAACATTGAAAAGGGTGATAATCTTATTGGCTATGTAACTACTTGCAATCAGTATACAAGTTCCTCTGTGGTTTTGCAACTCATTTGAAGTGAAACGCAATTTGTTCATTAGCCCTATTTGAAAGAGAATGGTGAAACTTCCAACTTCTTTCACATACAAAATTTAACAAGTTAACACCCAAACATTCAGGAGAATGCATAAGCGTAACCACGGCAGTAAACTATCAAATCACTGAGGCTTCAAGCCTCCAACAACCTTATGAATCTTGTTACCTCTCATAATGGCGTCTCTTTCCTAACCAAGTGGAAATTATTTCTTGATCCAACTCCAATATTCTCTTAAAAAACACTTTCCAAAATCTTTACGTAAACACAACGTGAGCCTTCCGACGTCGTTTTGGTCACTACCTTTGGTGGTTCAAATAATATTCTCTCTCGGGATCCCCCTGCATCAAAGTCATAACAGATATTTAAAACCTCCTCGGAGTTTGGACACTCGAACACAACTCACTTCTCTTCCAAGTCTCCACCTTCAACTCAAACACTTTGCTTCCATCCCAATCCCAACCCACTTCCGCTTTCTTCTCCTAAGCTCAAGATCTAGGGTTTCCATTTCCGGCATGGACAGCTCAGGAGAGAAGGTCGTCGCTGTAATCATGGTCGGAGGCCCCACTAAAGGTACCTGGGTCATCTCAATTTTCCTTCAATTTCATCAAAGTTTCAATCTTTCTCAACCTTTTCTGAGCTTTATTGATTTTCCGGTCAGGTACTAGATTCCGGCCACTATCGTTCAACACGCCGAAGCCGCTTTTCCCGTTGGCCGGGCAAGCCATGGTTCATCATCCAATCTCAGCTTGTAAAAAGGTTGGTTTTTTTTTTTTTTTTTTTCTTATTGGGATTTTGATTTTGCAAGCATTATCGGTTTAGGGGTGTGAATTGTTTAGAATGTTTGGTGTTGTGTTGTAGATACCCAATTTGGCTCAGATTTTTCTGATTGGGTTTTATGAGGAGCGTGAATTTGCACTCTATGTTTCTTCGATTTCGAATGAGCTTAAAGTGCCGGTGAGGTACTTGAAAGAGGATAAACCACATGGCTCAGCTGGTGGGATTTATTACTTCAGAGATTTGATCATGGAAGATGGCCCGGTATCGCTTTTCTGCTTAATTCTTCTTGGATGGTGGACTTGAATCTGTGATAATGTTGTGCTTACATGTGTATTTTGTATTGTGTTTGTTTGGCAGTCGCATATCTTTTTGCTGAATTGTGATGTATGCTGCAGCTTTCCGCTCGCAGATATGCTTGGTATGTTTGGTTTGCGATATAATGTTGGTTATAATGGAATTGTTGTTGGTTAGAGTCATGGATGATGACTTGGAAGGAGTAATTGATAATGCTGCTTGCGGATGATGTTTGATTTTGCAGAGGCTCATGTAAGATATGGTGGAATGGGTACAATGCTGGTGATCAAGGTTGGTGTCTTGACAAACTGGTTTCTATCCCTATTGAATTTCTTCTACTTTGCCTTTGGTGATGTTATTCTTTCCTCTCTTTTTTTTTGGGCTGTATCTGCAGGTTTCTGCTGAATCTGCCAACGAGTTTGGTGAGTTGGTTGCCGATCCGATCACCAAAGAACTGTTGCATTACACCGAGAAACCAGAGACTTTTGTATGTATATAGTTCAGTTAGTTTTCTGATGTTATTCATTTTATTGGTGCTTTGATGACCCTTTATTACAGTTGCTTGTACCCAGCCACAATTTCTAAGCCTTGACTATTTTTGGAAATGCAGGTGAGTGATTTGATAAACTGTGGTGTTTATGTATTCACCCCTGAAGTCTTTAATGCCATTGAAGATGTCTCCAGTCACCGGGAAGGCAGAGGTTAGTCTTTTTTAGTACATGTACAATTTGGCTGTTGGCTAGTTTTTACCTTGAGTTAATCTCCAGCTCAAGTAATCTTAATTTTTTTTTGGTTTGTGATGACTAGAAACAATCTTGGCCTCACCCTGTATTGCATCCGTAGAACTGAGTCCCTACTGCTATTATATGAAATACTTGTTCTTGGTGTTTTCTTTGCATATATCTTTGCCATTATATGAAATACTTCAATAGGTATTAGCACCTGTTATAGATTATTTGCTTGTAAGTTCTGTTTGATCTATTTTAGTTGCAAATATGGAACCTCCATTGAATAAATCAATAATGTGTTGAAGCTTGAATCATGATTCAAATTAAACAGCCATGTGACTGATACACGTTCTGTTTGTAGCTTTGATAAGTTAATCTATTTGGTAAGATGCAATGAAACAGCAAAGTTTTTGCTTTGTCTGCGTCATATGTCATATGTCATATAAGATCTACGTGGTCTAATGAATTGGTGATAGTGCTTGCAATCATTGACTTTGTTCCACATCTGATTGTTTAATTCAGTCTGCCATATGCAATAAACTGTCCCCACCTTTCTAACAGTGACATTATTTTGTCCGTTTCAGCCAATTTACGCCGTATTTCCAGCTTTGAAGCCCTTCAGTCTGCTACAAGGTTCGCCTTCTCCTGGTTTCTTACTTATTAAGTTTAAATGTCGAACTTATACCATTTCTCATCTGGGTTACCATAGAAGAACTGTTTCCCTATTGTGCGGTGCAAAACATGGTTCCCAGATAGTATCTAATCAACAACCTGTTTATGAGTTGACATCTTTTCGTTTAAGTTTCCGTAATTAACTACCTTCTTTGTAATCCCCTGGAATTTCAACTCTTGTGGCATGAAAGCATTACAACATATATTCGTTATTGAATGTCGTCACTGCAATGTGTGTATCATCATGATGTGGACATATTTTGATTCACACACACAAAATAATCACAATGATATGGTATTTTTACTGTATTTTTACTTTCCATATCTTTTGATTATCAACGGCCTTTCCTTGTGTCTGTTTTGATCTAATATACATTTTCTTCAACAGGAATCTTCCTACAGATTTTGTCAGATTGGATCAAGATATTTTGTCACCTCTTGCTGGAAAGAAGCAGTTATATACTTATGAGACCATGGATTTCTGGGAACAGATCAAGACTCCAGGGTAGAGCCTGTTACCTTATGACTTGATTGTTGTTCCTTTCTATAACTTATTACCATTGTTAGTTCATAATAATTGTTGTTTTACATTACAGGATGGCATTGAAGTGTTCGTCTTTGTATCTTTATCAATTTCGATTCACCTCTTCACATCTTTTAGCTAGTGGAGATGGAATCAAGAATGCGACAATTGTTGGTGATGTTTATATTCATCCATCGGCAAAAGTACATCCTAGTGCGAAGGTAGTGCCACTTCCATGTCATGTCTTTGTATTGTGTTTATGGCATACCCAATTTGTGCTGTCCTTGTTTACAGTTGCACAGGCACATGTTAGATAAACTAGGGTGGGCAGATGCATACAGCAACTTTTAACTGATACTACCACTTTAATTCTGCGACATTTCCTTCTGAAGTGTGATTCGCCTTTTGTGCACAGATTGGTCCCAATGTATCTCTTTCGGCAAATGTTCGGATAGGTGCAGGAGTAAGACTTATAAATTGCATCGTCTTGGATGATGTGGAAATTAAGGTATTGAAGCTGTGCCCATTGATATTTTAGAACTTCACAATTTGATGTTGGTGTTTCAATCAATATCTAAAACTAAAAAGGTTTTTTTATATTTTATTTTATTTTTACTTTTTTATGACAGGAAAATGCAGTTGTTATACATTCTATTGTTGGATGGAAGTCAACTATTGGGAAATGGTCGCGTGTGCAGGCAAGTCTAGTCAAGTAGTTGCATCGTGGCATAATAAAAGGCGGTTAGATGTGAACTTAGGAGAGATCATCTCTCAACCATATGCTAAGGAAACATCTTGAAAAGAGAAATCCCAGATAACCAAAACTCAATTTTGACCTGGTAAATAAACTTATTTCCAGGACATAAAAGCTGAAGCCAGTCATGAATGAGATAATTAAAATATAAATTAAGTAAAGCTTATTGAATGAGATTAGTAGCTTACTGTTTTTCTTGAGTTATTAACTTCTTATGAGTTAGTCTCGAATACTCCTGATTGTTGTTGCTAACTAAATTGAATGGTTCAGGCCGAAGGAGACTTCAATGCAAAGCTTGGAATTACCATCCTTGGTATGCATTCTTGGTTTCTTATATTTACTTTCTACGATGATGTGCAGTTTAATGAAGATCCCTCATATGAGCTCTCCTTTTCTTTTGGCAGGAGAAGCAGTAACTGTTGAAGACGAAGTTGTGGTGATTAACAGCATTGTTCTCCCACACAAGACTCTTAATGTTAGCGTACAAGAGGAGATCATTTTGTAGAGGTTGAGAGAGAGATTGCAAATGCCTCCTAGTTCTGTTTGCACCCCTACATCCACTTCTTGAATAATTTTGGCTAACATCTATGTTGTATAATTTGTTTTTTGTTGGACAAATGATATTGTATAATTGAGCAACGAGGAACATATAGGCAACATTCTTTATTCGGCAATACAATCCTCCCGTAAAGAAAGAGGACCAATTTTTGTGACCAATAAGCGTACCTTCACTTGATATTGTATAATGTTGGTTTGGATTTCATCTGCCCTAAACGAGCCTCAGGTTCAAAAGTGATATGCTTGTAAGTAATTGCCTGATCATCCTAGCTGTCTACCCCCTTGTTGTAGTGTGGGAGGATTCTTTGTTGCCATAGCAAGTAACTGGTTTGCAATCTCGCTGAAGTTCAATATATCAGATGGCGCTGCTGATCAGCTGCTCTCTATCTGTGATTTCCTCTCTAAATCACAGGACTTGGGGATTTGTGGCTGCGTTTTATGGCTCACAATATTGCCTGCAGTTATATACGAACAGCACACTATCAATATCTTTCAATCCCAAAAAACCATATACGAATCCAGCATGTTTGCATAAATAACAAATTTTAAGCAGTAGCTCACATATGCTACGACCATCAAAATCCTTTCTGGTAAAGAGCTCACATAGTTGCGATACCAAAAACGAACGAAGCAATCTAATGTTCCTAAAGAAAAAATATGTCGAAGGGACAATCATGTGTCACGAACTAATAACATATTTCAAAATTTAAAAGGAAAAAGGAAAACACAAAACCTTCAAGAAGACAGGGTGACATCTACGATTTGAAACTTCAAGTGTCATTTAAGGAAGCGTTCTATGCACACTAGCGGACTGAATTCACCCTTGATAGGCCACAATAACCAACCTGAGACATGTGAACTTCCACTCTTTTTTGTTCATGTGACATCTGAATAGATCACTGTATTTAACGACACAATGACATTTAGGAAACATAGAAGTTACAGGAGAAGTTATATGCACCTTCTGATTGAATTGGAATGTTATATGGAAAAAAAAAAAGAAAAAAAAAAAAGAACAAAACGAACTGTACCTCTGCCTTTTTTCTTTCTTTCTTCTAACGCCCTTTTTCGGATTGTTCCAGATATTCCAAAAGCTTCTAGATCAAATGACAGCCAAAAGGGCATTGCAGCATTTTTTATGACCACGTTTATAATCCAGCAAATAAATTAAGTGTTCGAACACATAACGTGGAGGTGCAATATTAAACGTTCCCGTGGCGGAACCCAATGCATCCATTGAACCAATGTAACTCCACCTTGATCGATGACAGAAGTAGAAGATAATAGACTTCATGTAGTTCATATCCAGTAAGTACAACAACTCATCCTTGTCTTTTATGAGAAGAGAAGCAAATTGTTAGTTCTAACGCTCGAAATCCAACTGAGATATTTGTATTATACAAAGATACTCAAGCACTCGAAATCCAACTGAGGCTTTCATGCAAACAACAATTGCAGATATACAATTATGTATTTACATTGTTTAACAAATATCTTAGCAATGAACAAAAACAAAAAACCAAAAAAAAAAAAAAAAAAAAAGTTTTTACTTTTTAACTCACCCCATTCTAAAATTCTAGGTTGACCATTGCATACAACCCGTAGTCGGCTAATGTCATCTGATATCGGAAACCCGTGATTTGGCTTATCTAGATATTTGGTCTTGACGTTCGGAAACCTATTGTTTAGCCACTATGGTTGCTTTTGGCAACCCATCACTATTTTTTTTTCTTTGGTCTGATCTCATCACTACTTCAATTATGCTCAATTTCAAATTTCATTTATCAAGAGCTCAGCATCTTTCCTTTCTTTCTTCTTTTTCTCGTATAGAGTTGCAATGTCGGCTACAAAAGGTACTATCACCGTGAAAGCCACCTAAAAAAACTAAAGATTAAATTCAGTGTGCTACCTTGAACTTTAGATCACTCTTCAGTTATGCCCCTCTACTCTTTTTTTTAATCATGTGCACTCTTATACTCTCAAAATCCATCATGCTGAGATAAAAATTCAAATTCCCTTCAAACATGACGTCAGCATCCAACGTGGAGGAGATAAGTAGGGCCCAACGTTCAGTTTCTAACCCCTCATTGAGGGCAGAAACGCCATTTAACCAATTTTTCTTTTTTTTTTTCATTTTTCTTTTGCGTTTTCTCATTTTCTTCTTGTTCTTCTTCCCTCTCCCTCTCTCTCTCTCTCTCTCTCTCTCCCTCTCTCTCTCTCTCTCTCATGGATTCCTGAATCTATTCTTCCATGCCAGACTATCTCCCATAACCGACACTCTGATTCATAACCTCACTGATCCATCTCATTTCACTTCATTCTTCTCAGACTGATCGTCCTACTCTCCCTTTTCCATTTCGGTCTAATTATTCAATCTGATGTTGTCTCATTACACCATAGCTCGATCTAAAAGTGTTATCCCAGTTCCACTTCCAATCCAAGCCCCTTATTACACCTTCTCGATCGCGTCCATCTTCCCTTAATCTGCTTCAACACCCAATCTCAATAATCAGTCATATTCCCCTAGTCAGTGATTGACTAAGAGATTCATGGCCAGTCACCGTTAGATTTAAATCCTATGGTGGGAAAAATTATTTTTAAGTAGAGTTATTTTGTTTTCAATCTTTGGATGTAAATCTAATGGTGACTGACCATGAATCTCTCCGTCAGTCACTGACCATGTGAACATTACTCTCTCATTAATAGTGTCGAAACCCTAATTTCAACCAATTGGGGAAAAATTTCAAATTGGGGTCATTGGGTAAGTCATTGACCTTGTTCCAGCAAATCACTAACCACTTGGAACAGAGCATCTTCCATAAGACTTGGTTCCGGTTCCGGCTTCTGCAAGAACGATAACGTTGGCGAAAGCATGTTACTGGTTTGATGTGTGTTCAACTGATTTGGAGTTAGAAAGTATGCGGAGGAGGAGGAGGAGGCACTCGGCGGCGAAGATGGAGTTAGGGGCGGAGTGTGAGAGTAAACACAGAGAGGAAGCCATTGGTTTTTTGATTTGGGTTCTAGGTTTGTGATAAAAGATGTGAGTATAAGAGCTGCGGTCACAAAAAGAGAGAGAGAGAGAGAGAGAGAGAGAGAGAGAGAGAGAGAGAGAGAGAGAGAGAGAGAGAGAGAGAGAGAGAGAGAGAAACAACAACAAAATTGTGGGTTAAAATTGTCTTTTCGCTAAAATTAGGGTTTGAGACTGAAATGTGGGTCATCCTTGTCTCTTTCACGTCAGGCGTCGATGTCATGTTTGGAGAAAATTTGAAATTTTGTCTCAGCGTGATTGATTTTGAGAGTATAAAGGCACATGGAATAGAATGACACAACTGATGAGTGATCCAAAATTCAGGATAACACACTGAATTTAATCCAAAAACTAATTTCTCACAAATGAACAACTATCTAATAATGCTGGTGCTTTTTTAATAGTATTAGATGATCGATGTATATGTTTATGTTCCTTAGTGTTTTTGAAGTATCGAAACATTCAAGTTAGAATTAGTTTTTTGGTCGAGATCACATGGTTTTCTCGTAGACTTTCTAGGTTCAGATACTAATCAGTCCCAATCTTCTCAAGACGTACGATTCATTCTCTCTAGCCACAGAGTTAACTTCAATCAACGTTGGCATGATTACTATTTAGAGTAATGAAAGGCGTGGCAAACAAAAGCTGTGGCTGTCAATTTGAAAAGGAATGACATTCTCTTCCCTTTCCCCCTATATATCAACCATATGCTACATCCCCACAATTTCCACAACCTTAGCAAAGCCAAGTCCCCTACTTTTGCTCATACCAAAGCCCCTCGCGCATTCTTCCCATACTCTGATATCAATCACTATGGGAGGCTGTGCGAGCAAACCCAAGGAGTTCAACGAACGCATTGGGGAGATGACTTCCGTTGAGCATACCTGCCAAGGTATAGGAGACTGTTGTCGCTGCTGCTGTCGAGACCACCACTTCTGCTGATGATAACAAGGAGAGCAACAGATCAAAGAACAAGAGTATTGAGGATGAAGAACCTTTGGTGGATCTCTCAAAGCATGAGATGGGTGAAAGCAAGGAAACAACAATAGCCGCTGAGGCCGTGTCGGTGTTTGTACTTCTCGAATAGGATTTTGTGGTAGAGAACCCGAAATGGGAGACAGTTGAAGTCGAGGTTGCTGCCAAGGAAGGTGAGATCATCTACGGTGAGGCTGAAGGAGACCAAGAAAGAAGAGGAAAAACCTAAGACCGCTCCAGCAACCACCTCTAAGGACAAGAATGAAGATTCCCTTGTCAATGTATGATCTACAACTTCAGATCTAGCTAATTTAATTGTATCCCATGAATGAACATGAGATAAGTGCATGAGGCAAATGATGATTTCTTTTATGCACTTTGTATTCAAACTTTTGGGACACAAATCAATATGGAAAAAATTATTTAAAAAAAAAAAAAGGGTCTAGTAGACATTGTAGTGTCTATTATAATCTTATAAACCAAAGGTTAAGTTCACGATCTAACTCATCCAGCTGTTGTGAATAGCTTTTACTAAGACAACCCCAAATCTGAACGCCAAGGCTTCTAACAAGTGTCAATCGTTCAAGGGGATGATTAGAACTTATGTCATCTTGGTATTCCACGCCGTCCTTGGAAAGATTAAGTTCTGAATTCTGCTCTCTTATCCAGCCCCAGGCCTGAGGCGGGGACCTGAGGTGAGGTTAAAAAACCTAGGGGCACCAAATCTGGTAGTTGCCTTAAGCAGGAGGGACGACCTTCCATGGAAGCTAAAGCTTAAAATATGGTTGTTTGAGTTTTGGGTTTTTTTTTTTTTTTTTTTTTTTAAAACAGAGGAGAAAAATTGTTAGGTTTTGAAGAGAAAAGAAAGGAGAGAGAGAGAGAAGTTTTATGATGGCGACGATGATGATTGGTGAACAATAATGATTGTCGATGTTTCCATAAAAATTTGGGTTTGTGGCAGTCTCTACCCTGGTTTTTTTTTTTTTTCTAATCATCCCCATTGTTAAGTTGGTGAGACCCCTCCCCCGGGTTAAGATTTTTGTGTAGTGATTGATATATACACCATTTTTCTGGTCTGAGTAAATACATGTTAGCAACATCCTTATGCCCCCAGTTATTCCCCATTACAAAAGTCAAGCTTTCCGGTTAGATCGCCTGACCAAAACATACCGTCTGGTACAAAAAAGAAGAAGTTTATATTGTTTTAGAACATTTTTAGCTCTTCTATGGCCGATTGACCATTTTTTTAATGAACATTAGAATGCACCATTCTTAGAACTCACCTCAGGTCTTGAAATCTCAGGTCCAGCCCTGCTCTTATCTAGTTGCTAAGGGTTTGAAAAGCTTACTATCCAGAAGCTTTCATATAAGAGTAGATCCATGCCACCTACATCTCGAGTTTTTTTTTTAGAACAAATTATCAGATATGTGTCATGTCTAAATGTTAAAATGTTGCATGCTTGGTTTAGAATGCTAACTTCTAGTCTATTTCATATTTTCTTTGCTTTCCTGCTTTGTATCTCATATAGATTAAAAGTTGTCGGAAGACCATTAGGAAGGAAAATCGTAACTTTAAGGACCATTCAGGTTAAAATGAAATCACAAGGACTAAACATATATTAACTTCAAATCACATGGACTAAACAAATTTCAATTCAAACATAAATATGGTAGTATGCTTTGATCACCACCGAAGACTATGTCAATTCAAAGAGGGAACCGTAAACTTCACACCAACATGGTCTATGCTAACAACATGATCTATGCACATATATCTAACACAAAAGCCAACCACATATAGATTTTATTCCATTAGAGCCTCTTTAGCTATTTTAGAGAGCATCTTTAGCTTTTTTAGAGCATCTTTAGCAATACTAGCCATTTTGCAGTCAAATTTTTGTCAAAATAGCTTAAAAGTTATTTTGGCTAGCCACTTTATAAATATCCCTACACTAGTACTCTCTATTTCAACTAAAGATTGATTTATATTATTGATTAAATAAAGAAAAATTAATTTAAATGTGTTTTAATATTACATAAAATGACTTAAAATGAATACATTGAATTAACATAAATTATAGAGAGTCTATAGCTAGCAAGATTAGTGAGATAGTTACAAGTTAAAATAGCTAGCCACTTACTAGTCTGTTGTAGCTGATAAAATTGATAAAAAATAAAATAAAATAAAATAAAACTAAACTCGTTTTCTAAAATAGCTAAGGAGCCAATAATATAGAGAGTCTATTAAAGATGCTCTTAGATATTTTTGGAGCTCCAACAGACTAGCCAAAGTTTAGTTATTATGATTTTTAGCTATCTCGCTAGCTAAATATAGAGAGCAATATAACTCTGATGAGACTCTGTAATTTAATACATTCCTTTTACGATATACATAAATACATTTAAACTATTTAATCTTCATTTGAAGAATGATATTAATTTAAAAAAGAAAAATGATATTAATTTAATACTAGCTAAAATTAAGAGCATTGATATAGACGTATTTCTAAAGTGGTTAGCCAAAATGATATTTTAGCTAATTTAACTAAAATTTAACTCAAAAATTACTAACATTACTAAAGATGCCCACAAGATTCATAACATTGAATGGCAGCTCAAAATGCTCGATTTTCACCAAATAAACTTACTATATAGCTATTAGACATGTAAAATGAAATAATGAAAAATGTTGTAGTATAGTTGATGAAGGTATGTCCAACTCAGTTTGTGTCCATTCCATTTCTCTCATGTTTAAGATCATAGATGACAATATGAATTAAAAATCGTATTTCCTAAATTGATATTATTCCACTACATACTCAGTTACTACACACCAAGCACAGAAAAAAGTGTGTATGTAAGAAGACATGACATGACATAACAAATTCCAAATGACTTATGGCTTTACTAGCTAGGCATCTCGTCTTCTATTTTGGTGAAACCTTTCGGCACAAAATTATTTAGTCTCCATTACTCCTAATTGTTGTTGCTAACTAATAACAACATCGCTGTTAGCCACGCCACAAGGAACATATAGGCAACATTCTTATTCAGCAATATAACTCATCAGTACAGTCCTCCAGTAAAGAAAGAACACCAATTTTTATGACTTAGGAAGCGTATTGTATAAATTTGGTTTACAATTTCATCTGCACAAACTGATAGCTAAAATATCTCGATGAAGGGACATCTCTTGGTAGTACTTTCATGCCGATTTGGATTCTAATTTCCATGATCCTGTTACAAACTCAATTACAGGATAAATTGATCAAGAAGAACAATGTCTGATACTGGGGGAATCAAAACACAACTATTTATACCAAGTTACCGACTAGTGGTATCTCCATGATCATATTTTTATAGAAAGTCGCAGTTGTTCTGATTGCTACAAAATTGTGAAATACAGGATGCATTTTGGACCGACAAACAGCGCATAGATCAAACTACAACAGTACAAAATTAACACATTTCCATTTACTGATCTAAACAAAACTCAGAACTCAGAACTCAGAACTCTACTATTGGTAAACACGAAAGCAAGTATCTTGAAGCAAAATTTGGAACAGCTATTTCACAACAAAACGAATTGCAAGTTCATGTAACCCAATAAACTTGCTCAGCAGGAGCTAAACCTGGATGGTAGATTAGTTGATGTATCACCACTCGTATTTACTGTCTTTCCCCCGAGACTTTGCAGCAAACATATAATCCCACACTTTTGATTATGTTAATAGTGGGATCTGAGATATCACAACATTCAATGGTAGCCGTAATTCCAACTTGTAAGCCTGTGACGTCTCCTCACTCTTGGCTATGAGCCCCCATTGAAGCATTGTCCTGAAGACTGCCATAATGAAATCCACCACTAGTACACTCACTGGTGTGGCTGTAACTCCATCTTGTAAGCCTGTATTTCCATGGGAGAAATGAGGACTTGTCCTTCTGGAGCAACATCTCCAAACTGCTCAGTATACCCAAGCATATCTGTGTCTTCATGTAGAAGATTTAAGGAAGTTGGTCTCGCATTCGATACAGTGAGCTCCCGAAACATGTTGAGCAAATTCACAGTTTCATCAGCAAATCTAGTGCAATTAGACCTGCCCTTCCGGCAATATGAATAATCCCAACTTCGTCTCTGTAATGTTAAGACAAATCTAGAATCTTCAAGTGGTGGCTGAGAGAACTTTAAAGGTTGGGGAACCTTTAAACTTACAATATGCAGATCACATGGTAAGGGTGCAGCTAAGGGTGAGAATGATCTCGGGGGTGGTTGCACTGACAAATCCTCTGGCTTCTTGGAAACGAATGCATGCAATGGATAGTTCAGGTCAGCACCGACACGGTGGGAGAGAAGAGTGGGGTTTAATGGCAATGGGTTAGAAACTGGGTTTGATGCAGAAGAAATATTGGCCTCTACAAGGATGTGGAAGACTACATTCATCGCACGGTTGTCCATCACTCCTTGTCCAAGACCACGTCCGTCATCTCTTACCAAACGACGGTCAAGCATAATCTCCAACCATCCATTTTTAAGGCTTGCCACACCCAATGACTGCCGGGAATGAACAGAAAACCGCTGACCATTGGATCCCTGCATGAATGCAAGAGAAGGCATAGGGTAGTAATTGCCCTGAAGGGGGATTTTATCGTAGGTTTCTCTCCTGCTCATCTGAAAGCCATTTAAATCAGAAAAGAATACTCTTTTGTTGTCAATATCTGTTTTGTATCTAACTATCAACTCCCTGTCATTAAACTGCTGGTCGAGAAGCTCAACATGATACTCCTTCTCAATGAGAAACTCCTGTACAGTATTTTCTCCGTTGTAGAGACGAGTGCTGTGAGAAATGGGGCTCTTCTCCCATTGTGTACTTGGATAAGAATATACTTCCTGCACCAAAGGTCCCTCAGAGATCACCATCTGCCCACCTGCTGCAATGATAGGCTGCGCATCACCATCAGGTTTAAAAAGATATGCTCCGCTTCCCCAGCTAGAATACATAGCTATTTCTTCACCCACAACATTTTGGGTCCCAGTTTTATAGCTTATTTTCTGCAATAGACCATGATTGACATCAAAAGTGAGTGTTTGATGCCTGTTCTGGATTTCAGCCACATCAGCTTCTACTTTCGAACAAGGATATGGAGTTGGGCAAGAGAAAGAACTAGACTTTGAGAAGTATCTAATTTTTGCTGGCTTTGCCTTTTCACATCCAGCAAATCCATTAGTTATATGATACGTCTGCAACCCCAGAGCAGGAACAGAAGCCTGCCAGTAGACACGATGCCTTCCAGTGAAGATTTTGCTTTTATCATGCTGCAATTCAGGGGATATTTGGCTTGGGACACATGTCCAGTTCAAGTCTAGAACAGTAACATCGGGACGGTTAACAATAACCATCACAACCTCTTCTCTTATCTGCTCTGAGGGATTGAAAAGGACTACTGTTTGGCGGGTTCCTTCACGAGCCATGATCGCTCTATGAACAGGCTGAACATCATATTTAGATCTTACCTGTTCTGGCTCAAACTGAGAAGGGTTAATATCATATTTGTCATGGCGTATTCCAAGCAACACCTCAATAGCCTTAGACATGAAAATCTGCAAGTCCTGCAAGGAAGTGTGCATCCGCGTCCCATAATCCAGGACAACATGATCTTTAGCGGTACCAGTCACACCATCATGATGCTGAAAAAGAGCTAAATTCCTTCTAGCAGCTGCTAGCTTGTAAGAAAACCCGATGGGCAACTTTTCACATTGTGCTCTCCCACAGTACCCAAGCAGGAAAGCCATCATCATATCCGTGGCACGAAGTGTATGTTCTAGTACTCGATCAACAGCCTTGAAGAAAGGCCTTGATACATAATAACCACTCCAATAGTCCTGCTGCCTATCAGCATAAGTGAAGAAGTCACCTGAAAGAGAAGGAAAACCTCCAACCTGACCGGAACCAATTTCCCCAGGACGTGTGTGATTTATTCTTTCAGCCTCCTCACGAAGGGTTCGAAAGTAGTCCTCCAAAGTTCCAAAATGCGCCTCAGCATTTAAACTGGGATTAGAATTGATATAATCAAATAACATCTGATAATTCCTAAACTGAGCTTCAGCTTCCTCTACGCTAACGTAGCGAAAATCATCTCCAAGAGGAATAAGAAGTGTATTTGTCCTGTAAAGTGTTGATTTCTTCTTATATTGATCTAGTAGTAGAAGTGCCCGCTCCTGCACATTTTCTTGGTTGGTCTCTACCGGATTATCTCCCCAAGGACAAAATTCATACATAAAGCCACGCATACGAGCAAAGTCGAACTGACAACAAATAGCTGGCTCTGGCCCACAAGTATGTGGAACATCATAGGAATAAAAGGGCATCATGTGGACAAAAATATCAGTAGATTCATCCACATCCCAGCTCTGACGCCAAATATACTCCAAATTCTTGTGCAGTGCAAGCTCTTTCTTAAGCTCATAATGGGTCCTCTGAATGAGCATATTTTCAAAACCCATACGGCGCAGAAGATATGCCATGGTAGATGAGTAGCCAAAGGGATCTATTGCCCAAGAATTCTTAGGAATAACACCTACCGTTTCATTCAGCCACAAATTTCCTTCTGTGATCTGACCATCCATTACCCAAATATCAAAGCAGCAATTCAGTGACATGAAAGATGTATATAAGCAGAACAAATGCATTTCTATAAAGAGTGTAAATTTACAAAAGAGAACTGATAATACCTGTTCAATTATGGCATAGTAATGTGAATTAGCCTGCATAAACAAGAGGAATCGATAAGCTTCAAACTTATGGATTGCTTACACAAGCACTTCACGCACTAGGAGCAGTCTAAGCATGGTTAAACTCCAACTCAATGTAAATGTGCATAAACAGAACCTTAGGCTTTGAAATCAATTAAACTTCTACAAAACGTCTAAAGATATTACCTCATCATTCATCACCCAGCCACCTCCAACGATCTCTAGCTGACCATTCTTTACCAGATTCGTGAACAATTCTCTTTTGTCATCAGCGGAATCTTTCCACCACCTTTCCAGATACGACATCTCTTCCCATATAAACTTGCGCCGAGTATCCTACACATTCAAAACGCACTCTACTCAATCCCCTACAGAAGCACCGAATCATAAACACAAAAAATTGTTCTACCATGCTTTCCATTCACTCTTCCAAGACTCCAGAACTTAATAAGTTCAAAAACCAATCACATTTTAGACACATAACAACACAAAGAGCCTATCCGAAACTAGAACATCAAAAAGTGAACCAATCAGTGCATACAAACTTAACAATCGGAGACTTGAACAGCGAAAACTAAACCAATTAGTGCATATATTTTGAAGCTCTAGAGCTCCGAAAACCTAACGAATCACAATTGACTGAAATTACAGGTAGCTGACCTGGGAAAGCGTAGCAACAATGGTGTCCAGTATATGCCTGGACTGCCTCTCATAGTACTCAGCCACCGTGAGCTTCCAACCGGGATCGTTATGCGAGTGCGGCACCACAATCACCTTCAGCTTCTCCGAGTCCCACTCGTCGCCTTTGTAACCGACTCTCCATCCTTGCTTCCACGGCCCGCCGTCGACGTCGGAGAATTCAATCTTGTCGTAAAGCTCCTTGGTGGTGATGTCCACGGCGGCGCCGGAGACGTCGTCGTTTTGGCCGGGTTTTCGGGCGACGGGCTTACGTGGCGGCTTGGAGAAGCGGATCGGGGACCTGGAGTACTTGAAGCCGGCGGCGATCGGGTGCGGGACGCCGTAGCGGAGGAGGAGGAGGAAGAAGAAGAAGAGGGAGACGGAGAGGCCGATGGTGAAGAAGTTGGCGAAGAGGAAGTCGCGGAGGAGGAGGCGTCGCCGGGGCTTTCGAGTGTGCTTGGATTTGGAGGAGGCGGTGGAGGAGGCGGTGGAGGAGGGGAGGAGCGAGTGGGGCCACGCGCCTCCGCGGCGAGCGCTGAAGGACGAGAAGGCCATAGTTTTGGTGAGGAAATGGGATCTCGAATTTTCTGAGAGAGAGAGAGAGAGAGAGAGAGAGAGAGAGAGAGAGACCCGAGTCTTTCTGTGTGAAGTGTAAACTGTGGTGGTGGACCGGTGGTGGTAGTGAGGGCGGTGGGGTCCGCCGCTGTGGAAATTCTTTTCTGTTTGATTCTTGATAGTCAACACTCGTGAGAGGAGACGAATTGGATCCGTTGGATTGTAAGACTTTTCACTGGCTACATTTCTTATTTTATATTTGAAGGGAGATAGCAAGCCACCTAAGATATATTACTAAGTCAGCAACATATTACCAAGTCATTGATAGTTACACTGACATCCAAGTAGACAGGGATTCAAAAAGGTCATTGATGCATTGATGCAGCTAATGAGAAGATCAACCCACCTTAGAGGATTCAGTATAGACATCAAGAAAATTGCACAAGTTTCACCACCATCTCTTTTAAACACATTTATAGATAAGCAAATTTTGCGGCAGATAGAATTGCAAGTACATGCCACCAAACTATATACATTCAATTTGATAATTTAGGAATTGGTTATCTGAGATACAACTGTCTATAATGTATTATATTTGATTTACTTTCGTATTAAAAAAAACATATTACGAAGTCAATTTTTAGGGTGCGGGCGATTTGTACAACATCGTCAGGGGAGAGAAAATCTTAGGTGCGACAGACGCACCACCTGTCCTATACGACTAGCCACTCATAAACCGACACGCATGCTATTTCTGGCCAGATGGTTCAAGAACAGCATAGGTTGTTTGGCGCATTGGCCGGTGTAAGGTTTTAGTTGGCCGGTTTGGGCTTGGGCTTTTGAACCTCGGCTCAAACTTGACCTGATGGATTTGGTGGTATCAGAGGGAGGGTGGGCCTAACCCAAGAGGTGGACATTTTGGGGCAGTTGGGTCGATACATGGTCAATGAACAATTATTTCGGGTCAAGACTACTTCGTGAGTTGGTAATAATCTTTCGAGCAGATGCTCCTACTTGTTTCCTAAGAAGTGGTTTTCTGTTGGTGCCACAATTTGCCCTAAAAAACACTAAGTTTCTTTGTTTATAAGTTTGCTCCCCAGCGAGTTTATCATAGATGTGTAATCATGAGTTTGTTTTACTTAGAATATAGTCATGAATTTTCTTATTGGAAGTACAATTAGTCATAACCATTGACAGATTACCAATTGTTCGTGCTTTTTAATTAATAAAATAAATAAATCAAGGTTGGCGCGTAGATTTTTGCCAATGAGCCATGCATGTATTATAAACGACATATTCTGCTATATTTGGCTTCTCTATTTAGAATTATGTTGTTTGGATTTGCTTAATGACTTCTAACAATTGGATCAAATACAATCTAAGACCGTCATGTCATCTTTATGTCATCCTTGCTATATCTAATGGTTTGCATGCCCTTGTTTTGGAAGATTGCAAGTTCTTACGAGTATGATTTGGAAGGTTTTCTCAGACAATAAGGAATAATACGAAATATTCTATATAAAGGAGCCCGGGGACTCCCTCAAGATTAATAAACCCTAGCTAGTCGCGAGTTTTATTTTAAGCATGGCATCAAAAGCAACCTCGATGGCGAGCCGAACAAAACGGGGTGTCAAAAACCCCGCAGAGAAGAAGCAGGAGATTGTAACCTGGGAATCGGAAGGGATAGAGCCGATGACGAGCTTCGAAGATATGTGCCTTAAAGACGAGCTCCTCCGAGGCATCTACAGCCATGGCTTTGAGAAGCCCTCAGCTATCCAACAACGGGCCATCAAAGTTATTATTGAGGGAAGGGACGTTATCGCTCAGGCACAATCCGGTACCGGAAAGACATCAATGATCGCACTCGCCGCTTGCCAAATGGTTGACACAGCCTCCAGAGAGTATGATATCCTTTCCGAGCTAGCTAAATCCTTCTTCTACTTTTTTTATAGGAGTGGTTGATTCCTTTATGTCCTTCACTACATAGGGTTAGGGTTTGTTTATTTGCATGATACAAGTTCTCAATTGTTAGTGTTAACTGGGGCTTATTATTTGTTAAATACATGCCTAATTATTTACCCTATGTTACAGGGTTCAGGCATTGATACTTTCTCCAACGAGGGAATTGGCAGCCCAGACAGAGAAAGTGATACTGGCAATGGGGAATTATCTAAATATTCAGGTACATTCATGCATAGGAGGAAAAAGCTTGGGTGAGGATATCAGAAGGCTAGAGAACGGTGTTCATGTGGTGTCTGGCACTCCTGGTAGAGTCTGTGACATGCTCGACAGGAAAACTCTACGTCCTCGACAAATTAAATTATTAGTCCTCGACGAATCTGATGAAATGTTGAGCAGAGGCTTCAAGGATCAGATTTACAACGTCTACCGCTACCTTTCGCCTGACGTCCAAGTTTGCTTGATTTCTGCAACACTTCCGAATGAGATTCTCGAGATGACTAAACTGTTCATGACTGATCCTGTAAGGATCTTGGTCAAGCGTGATGAGCTGACTTTAGAGGTACATATATAATTTTACAACAGCTTGGTATATATGATATTCTGCTTTCAAGTTTATATTTGAATACTATGTTCTTGAAATATATGTTAATATTAACTTTGTATTTAAAACTGCAGGGAATCAAGCAATTTTTTGTTTCAGTTGAAAGAGAGAATTGGAAGTTTGATACTCTTTGTGATCTCTATGACACCCTCACGATCACACAAGCTGTTGTTTTCTGCAACACAAAGCGAAAGGTCGATTGGCTTAGCGAAAAGCTGCGGAGCAATAACTTTACTGTGTCGTCAATGCATGGAGACATGCCTCAGAAAGAGAGAGACGCTATAATGAAAGATTTCAAGAACACTGAATCACGCGTCCTCGTCACAACAGATGTTTGGGCTCGGGGAATCGATGTTCGGAGCGTTTCGTTGGTTATCAACTATGATCTTCCAAACAACCGAGAGCTGTACATTCATAGGATTGGTCGTTCGGGTCGTTTTGGAAGCAAGGGTGTTGCAATCAACTTTGTCAAGAACGATGATATCAGGATCTTAAGAGACATTGAACAGTACTACAGTACCCAGATTGATGAGATGCCCATGAATGTGACTGATTTACTATAAGCTAGATACATGTAAGCAGTAGTAGACATGAAACGTACGTTAATTATGCTTTAATTTTCGTGTGCTTATTTTGACTGATATCATCGACGATTGTTGTTGAAATTGAAGATTTTTTTTTTTTTTTTTTGAATAGGAAGATTATTTGTGTGTGCTTGATGATTTTATATGAGACTGCATGTTGATACGCTCCATAAGTTCGTGTGCATACGTTGGTGATTTCATCGTTGATACGTTGGCTTGTTGAGTGTGCCTCTCAAGGTGGTGAGTTTAATCAAAACCAGTGTCGGGATCGAGCTTTTTCATTTCAACTGTCTTGCCTCTCATGGTAATGTGCACTGTGCACTGGCATAGCACCAGTTCCCACTAAGCATTTCTACGCATAACTACAGAATCCAAGTACATGATTAGCAACCTTTACAGAACTGAAATTCAGCTTATACTAATAATCTGTATTAAGAAGACATTGAAATTAGGACTGATGGAAACGAGAAGCACCCACAGTAAGCCAGGCAAAGTATTCACTCTCATCGGCAGGTAGGTCACCTGAAGGCTTTTCATAAAAGAACCTCGGATCTAGCATTGCACGTCCTTGTCAGGCTCCATCAGGGTGGCCATGATCCTCTCCCTAAAGCAGTGGATGCAGACTATCATAAAGCCCTCGCCAACAGCTGTGTACTTTGGATTTGGAACACGGTTCAGGTACGGGCAAACATTTGAAAATACTGAAAATACAGCTTCCTTTTTACAATTTATACTGAAATACAGTTTACAGAAAATCTATACTGAAAAGACATTGGAAATAGAACTGGTGTGAATATAAATTAGATCCTCGATTGAACTGATAATAGAAACTCTTTTGTGCATATTGATGAGCAGAAATACAGTAGATTATAGCAACATGCATGGTTCTGGAGAACTACTGTATGGATTTTGATTTGTAGCAAAATTCGACACATGCAGGAGCTGGTCAAGACAAATTAAACTAATATAACACAAGCCACTCTTTGCCATCTAAACACTCTGGTTTACATATTAGTCAAGGATGTCATCTTCATCGTCACCATCAGGCTTGTGATAAGTCACACCAGGCTTTCGAAACATGGAAGACTCATAAAAATTGATCACCGCACGTCCTAGCCAGGTTCCATCAGGGTGGCCATGATCCCTCAGACTACAGTCGCGGCAAACTATTATGTAATCCTTCCCGATAGGTGTGTCCTTGGGATCTCGAATAATCTCCAAGTACGGGCACTCACGTGACATGTGAACCCCGTCCTTCATACAAACTTCGCAACGAATCACTTTTTCTGAATCTGACTTCTGATCTGAATCTGAAAATGAATCTGAATCTGAATCTACGTCTTCCACTTCCATCTTTTCCGATCGGGGCTTCGGATCCTCATCAGGGATGACTGGGATTTCGAGAGACATACCGGCTTCTCTGCGCGTCGAGAAAAAATAGATCTGGTTTGTTGGGCCGATCTAATTTAGGTTCCGGAAGAGGGGAGCCTAAATATCACAAGGGAGGGCTGCTACGGGCCGGGTCTGCAACTTGGGCGGCATACAATCTGCAACTTGGGCCGAATACAATTTGGGAGGAAAGAGATTGGGAAAATGTTTGTGTAGATAACTCAGTATAAACCCTTATAAATATTACAGACAAATTATAAGTGAAACCGTAGATTATTAGGAAACCTATGAATCCTTGTGATCTAAGGATTCATACTTATAATACAATTTGAAGATCATTTGAGTTTTTATAATTGTAATTTACACAAACGGTTCTGTTTAAACAACCGCGCAAGCACACAGTTGCTTCCATGATCATTTGACCGAGCACGGTCAGGCACACAGTTGTCGTTGACTGACACACCCGCGCTTTCATTTTATGCGAAAATGGCTAATTAAGGGTACTCTTATCTGTAAGCTCTCTGCAAATATGCCTACTGCTTTTGCCTTTTCACAGCTCCGCTTTTGATTTTTTCATCTTTCATATTTATTTTGATGAAGTATAAAGTGTAGAGACAGAGAGAGAGCAAGAGAATCATCATCTTATTCATTGATAGGAGCCATTTATATAGGGAATTATAAAGTACCAATATGGTAATGATAAAGAATACATAGATCTAGTCAAACTAAATTTCGAAATATATTGAATCGCACTGCCTCGTAAATCATAGTGATCGCTGACAAAAAGCTCTTCATCTTCGAAGTATTGTGCCTCAGCACGCATTGTAGGTAATCCATACTGGTAGCTACTGAATGCAATCTAGCTGGAAGAAAATATGCATGGTAGTTCCATGGGAACAAATTTTCAATTGTAGAGCTCTGCTTTTTAAATTTAGAGTGATCGATTATCATATACAGTACTTTCATATCATGATATGTGACTATAGTTTGACAAATTTTTGATAGGGAGGAGATGAAGCTGCTTCTGCGGACGAACGTTGATGTAATGACGCTGATGCAAAAGGAAATACTGCTCTTCATTGGATCCTTAACACATCTAGATTGTTGTGTCCTCAACAGATCAAGTACGTCTCTCTCTCTCTCTCTCTCTCTCTCTCTCTCACACACACACACACACACTGACTGATGCATAGGGTCTAATTACCTTACTAACTTTCTGTTCTTTCATTCCCAGAATTTTATCGCTTCTTCTTGATCATGGTGCTCGAGTAAGCGAAAGGAATAGATAGGGGTCAGCAGCATTTCAATTCAGAGGCACTTGAGGTATCATATGTTTCCTATTCTACATATCCAGTTTTCTTAACAAATCATCATGCTTGGCAACCAGAAATACATTGGTTAACAGCACCCTTTAGGTTTATATGAAACTCAGTAGCAGTGACTTTGAGCCATTGACAGGTCCTTCTGTTGGAAGATCCGTTTGGCGTCCAATATAAGACGGAAATGAAAGAAACCCCCTTGTTTTTCGCTGTGAAGAATAAGAGTGAGGACTGTACTAAGCTTCTTTTGACATGGGGAGCAGATTATGAAGTCCTTAATAAACGGTGAGGAAGAATGAAAATCTTGTCCTCTAATTCAATTGTGTATGTCTTCAGTATTGTTGTTCAGAGCCTTGGCTAACATTTATTTTGTACATGAATTTCTGGAATTACTTTTCAAATACCAGCAACCAAAGAGCTATAGACCTGGCAATGTCCTCAAGAAATGCGTCGCATATTGCTGAATGCAATCACTGTTAGCCTGAGTAAGTTCATTATTAAAAAACGCGTCTAGTTCTGAATTATTAATTGATAAATAAAAGATTCGGCTCCACTTCCAAAAATTTCAGAAAGATAATAAAAGATTTGATATCTAACATATACGTAATTATTGTTAGAAGTTTTGGAAGTGGAGCCGAATCTTTTATTATCAATTAATAATTCAGAACTAGGCGCGTTAGGATCCTTCTCCATTGACAGTCCGGCTTGGCCCACATTCCACACACACTTCACATCTGTACCCTCCCTGATCTCATCACCAATCGTATTTATCATGTGCAGAATTGTATTGTCAGCCTGAGTAAAGTTACCAACCATCGTCGCAAGTATATGGGGTGATTTTATCAAATTTCTGGTATTCATCTCCAACTAAAATTTACAAAATGTAAGGAACAGTAGTAAATGAGAAGGAACAGTAGTAATTGTGATAATTGCTCTTCAAATAAGAAGTAACAACCAAATTTACCTAATTGCCCTTTGTGAGTACCACGAGAATCAACGACAATGACTGCATACTCTGGTGAAAGCCATGAAATGTTTGTTGTGCCTTTAACCTGTAAATTGCATTTACAATGTAACAATACAATATAAATCCTATATGAGCATATATAACAAAAATTATTTAGTCACTTATAATATCTTGCAAGAATCAGTGAAGTTCCTTACAGGATACCCAGAGGAGGCTAATCTATCAGCCCAAGAACTTTGTGCATACTTTGCTTCTCCGACACCATCTTGATGAGAGTTGATGCACTTACAAACCTCTGCCTCAGCCTTGGTATAGATGTTTCTAGCATTCACAGGGGTAACAGGTTGAGAACCATATATGAACAATGCAAGATATAAAAACGCGTAAGTACGCCTACTGACACACAAGCACATCATACAAAACGTTTTCTTTTTCTTCGAAACACATAACAACTTTGATGATGTAACAAGGGTCACCTTTTGGTAGTGGTCTCTTCATCTGCCAAATCCAGAGCCGTACATTTAAGCTGGTAGGGGAAGCCGTCATCAACTGAACATGAGAAATTAGGGAAGTTAAATCTAATATACAAAAGATGGGTACAGTTGCTTGATATATTACTCCACGTTTTTTAATAATGAACTTACTCAGGCTAACAGTGATTGCATTCAGCAATATGCGACGCATTTCTTGAGGACATTGCCAGGTCTATAGCTCTTTGGTTGCTGGTATTTGAAAAGTAATTCCAGAAATTCATGTACAAAATAAATGTTAGCCAAGGCTCTGAACAACAATACTGAAGACATACACAATTGAATTAGAGGACAAGATTTTCATTCTTCCTCACCGTTTATTAAGGACTTCATAATCTGCTCCCCATGTCAAAAGAAGCTTAGTACAGTCCTCACTCTTATTCTTCACAGCGAAAAACAAGGGGGTTTCTTTCATTTCCGTCTTATATTGGACGCCAAACGGATCTTCCAACAGAAGGACCTGTCAATGGCTCAAAGTCACTGCTACTGAGTTTCATATAAACCTAAAGGGTGCTGTTAACCAATGTATTTCTGGTTGCCAAGCATGATGATTTGTTAAGAAAACTGGATATGTAGAATAGGAAATATATGATACCTCAAGTGCCTCTGAATTGCCATTACCAGCAGCAATATGAAATGCTGTTGACCCCTATCCATTCCTTTCGCTTACTCGAGCACCATGATCAAGAAGAAGCGATAAAATTCTGGGAATGAAAGAACAGAAAGTTAGTAAGGTAATTAGACCCTATGCATCAGTGTGTGTGTGTGTGAGAGAGAGAGACAGAGACGTACTTGATCTGTTGAGGACACAACAATCTAGATGTTTTAAGCATCCAATGAAATGAAGAGTAGTATTTCCTTTTTCATCAGCATCATCAACATCAATGTTCGTCCGCAGAAGCAGCTGAATAACAGCTTCATCTTTTCCCTATCAAAAATTTGTAAAACTATAGTCACATATCATGATATGAAAGTACTGTATATGATAATTGATCACTCTAACTTTAAAAAGCAGAGCTCTACAATAGCAAATTTGTTCCCATGCAACTACTATGCATATTTTCTAACAGCCAGATTGCATTCAGAAGCTACCAATATGGATTGCCTACAATGCATGCTGAGGCACAATACTTCAAAGATGAAGAGCTTTTTGTTAGCGATCATTATGATTTACGACACTCTGATTCAATATATTTCGATTTGCTTCTGCTACATATTCTGAGTCTACCTTTATTTTGCATAGTAATGTAATCTTAAAGTTCTAACAGAGTAGTAAAATGTTTCCGTTCCAGAGACATTATGGAATGGGGAAGTGCGTACAACCAAATATTCAATGAAAGCAAGAAAACAACAAAGGGAATGAAGAAAACACCCGAGGCCCGCCCACCACATTATCCCAAAAACAAAAGAGAAAGAGAACAAATACTCTTGTGGCCAGTTGCAATGCCTATAATTCAATTGGATCATCCTAATCAGCAAACAATGCAAAGATGAGAATTTAACAAAAGACATATGGAAATTATGATCAAATGTTTCGTCTTTTTCTAACACTAAGAAAATCCCCCTCTGAAAATTACTGAGAATTTAACAGGCTCACCTGAGCAACTGCTCGGAACAGCTGAAGCAGCTCTATCTCCCTCAGCAACAGCTTCCTCCTCTCCGAGTCTTCTTTCTCCGTCGCCGTGGAGGCGCGAAACGCCCTCAGCGGCATTCGTAGAGAGTGTGCTTCTCCTTACGAGGCATTCGTAGAGAGTGTGCTTCTCCTTACGAGGCATTCGTAGAGAGTGTGCTTCTCCTTACGAGGCATTCGTAGAGAGTGTGCTTCTCCTTACGAGGCATTCGTAGAGAGTGTGCTTTGGGCCACTCCAAGACAGAATCGTTAACCTTCTGGTCGGACTCGGTTGAGGCCGAGCCGAGTGTAATCAGAGCGGTACTGTATGTCGGTTGCGGTACAGCAAGCTCAAACTCGCGGATCAGACCAAGCGTGTCGCCGGCGAGCTAGATCGAGCGACGGCGTCGAACCTCAACGGTATAGCTCGCCGGCGAGACGCTCGTCTGATCCGCGAGTTTAGGCATGCTGTGTCCATGAGTACCGCTCTGATTACACTCGACTCGGCCTCAACCGACCGAGTCCGACCAGAAGGTTAACGATTCCGTCTTGAAGTGACCCAAAGCGCGGCGGTTTAAGGAGAAGGACACTCTCTACGAATGCCTCGTAAGTGAGGCTCTGGTCCTCGGCGGCGACTCCACGGTTGTAATCTAAATAGGAGCGTCTCGGAGCCGAGTTGAAGAGCTCCTCCTGCAAAATTATTACGGTTTAGAAATCCACCTCCAAAGAAAAAAAAATGGACAAAAATTCCAAGAGAGTAGGGCTGAGACGAACCAGAACCATATGAAATCGCTAAACGGAGCTCAGGATTCGACGGCGGAGAATTGATGGGATCAGAACCCGTCGAGAGAAATGAATCAAGAAATTACTTGAAATTAAAGGAAATAAATTAAAAGATGTTCATACATCTTAGAAAGGAGGCTCATTGCCTTCCCTTATATAGTTGTCTCTATCCCAACCCTAAAATTTTATTGACAATATGACTCGGTCCGGCCCAATAACCAGCTCATTCAATTAAATTAACGATACATAAGTATAGCACAATAGTCGCAACAAAAGTACAGAAGGCATTTGGAGTGATGAAACGGCGTCGCTTTTATGAACTAAGAAACCCCAGAGCTTCTTCTTCGTCAATCCGTTGTAATAATATACATTTTCTTCTTTCTTTTTTCTTTTTTTGATGGCAGGGAATACATTTTCTTGTTTCTTATTCTTGTAATGAGTTAGAGAAAATAGGTCATGGACAGAAGAGCAACAGAAGGCAGCTGGGTGCATCAAACTCAGTGGAGACCAGAGCCTAATAATTAGTCAAATGGGAAGATATGCAGTATCTTAAGGCTATGATCGTTTAACATTGAAATGGTAAAAGAATTTGAATACAGCTTTGGCATAGAAATCGTTCGCATCGATGTCTTCCATCTTCGTGTATGTCCTTTACTTGCAGCAGAGCCTGTAGTGAAAATCCCACAAGCCAAAAGATCTGCAATATTTCATCTAGTCCCGGCCTCCTATTTTTTTCTCTTATTTATCTGGAATTTTGCATTGAGCAACGAGGAGGCAAGCTTAAATGTGATTATTAAACTAGACCTGCCACAATTTCATCTTCAAGACCTTTAAACCAAACCCTTATATATGATCTTAATTGGATACGTCTGGCCGTCATTTTTATAAGATCTAGGGGGACTTAAAACGGTCGAGTATCCTATATATATGTTTTCTTTTTCTTATTTCATCACATCATGTAGCTCCACAACTTACTATTTACCAATTTGACTTCAGCATTATGGGTCACGTCTCAAACTTTGCCAATGGTGTCATAACAAATTAATTGAGATTTTGACCACTTAAATTTGCCAATAACAGCAAAGCTTGGTGAAAATATGTCTTCTACTTTTACTAGCGTACATAAACTCTTTACCCACCCACTCAAGTGAATAACCAAGTCTTGACAAATCCATCCTGAAAAGTAAATGAAAAATGAAAAATAAATATATTTAGACAGGAAATAAACAAAAGCTTTAATAAATACGAAAGATGAAAAAATCAAAAGCGGAGCTGTGAAAAGGCAAAAGCAGTAGGCATATTTGCAGAGAGCTTACAGATAAGAGTAATGCCCTTAATTAGCCATTTTCGTATAAAATGAAAGCGCGGGTGTGTCAGTCAACGACAACTGTGTGCCTGACCGTCCTTGGTCTTCAGGGTAAAGATCGTTTTCAGGTCGTGTTTCCTACAAAATCATCACACCATCCTCTTTCTTCACTCCAATCCTCTCCTTATCAAACAACTGCGGCAATCTCCACCACTACCCACCACATCCTGGCCGCTTTGCTTGAATCGTAGCATGCCCTGGAATTGGCCAACGACAATGGCTCACCCTTCCTCTCATTTGGGTTGGGCCTTATGTGCTTCATGCTCTCCCAAATCGAGTTGAACTCCACCACCTTGCCGATGTTCACTACGTTTTTCTTGTAAAGCTCTTGAAACGAAATTTGCTCACGGCCCAGAGGATGCGGAGAGCTGCTCAGTTATATGCGCAAGCCATCATATATGCCTCGTCAACAGGTGTGTACTTTGGATTTGGAATACACTCCAAGTACGGGTAATCATACGACCTGTGATCCCCGACCTCCTTCATGCAAACTTCACATTGTTTCAGTTCTTCATCTGATTATGAATCTGTGTCTTCATCTGATTCTGAATCTAAGTCGTGCTCTGAATCTTCCACATCCATATTTTCCGATCGGGGCTTCGGATCCTCATCGGGGATAAGTGGGATTTCGAGAGACATGTCGGCTTCTCTGTTAGTTTGAAAGTCGGAAGAATGCTTTAATTGATAAAAGAGACCTCTTTATATAGACGGGAGGGGTTCTAATGAGTAACGAGGACATTCTCCATTACACCTACTTTTCAATCACATTTTTCATCTCAACCAGTCTAGATCACTTCTACAAATTTTAAGCAAAATTGGTGATCCTTAATTATTTGAACTAAATCAAATAATTAACGATTTTTAATTTGGATGAAAATTTGTAGGGATAATCTACTCATCTATATCTACAAACTAAATGGTCGAGATGCGAATATGCGATCGAAAATGGGGTGAAACGAAAAAATCTTTTATTAGTCCTTAACTTAATGATCCTTATTAGAACTCGTCGATTATATAGACGTTTATAAGTATAAAACTTTAGATCATAAGGAAACCTATTATAAATATGAATCCTTTGTTCACAAGGAAACCCGTACTTGAAGATTATTCCTAATGAAACTAGATGTCGTGATGCAAGCAGCTTTTATACTTGTGTGGTCCTGGGCTTATTTGGGCTGATTTGGGTTTGGGCTCAGAAAAAATATCACTACTGGTTTAACAAGTTAAATTACAGATGGTGCTTCCTGATTGGCTATAAAACATCATCAAATAAGAACACACGCGCTTAGCTCCAGCCTGAAATATAGCGACTCTTGTTTACAGGCTCTCTCTCTCAACCTCAGACGCAATTCCGATCCGATACGACGCCGTCCCGTCTCCTCTGTTTCTCACCCAGGTAAAATTCGTTTCTCCATCCTCGATTCGTATTGCCCTGATTTTAGTTTCGGTTTCTAAGGAGAAGGATTTGGATTTCAGATCTATTGACTTCGTTTCTAGATCTTTCGTTAAGGAGCTTAAGAATGTTTGAATTGGTAGAAGAATCATTTTATGGCTGTGAAATTAAGCTGAATATATATATATATATATATATATATATATATATATAATTTTAAGTTCATGTGTGAGTTTATATAGTTTGGAATTTTGCTTGATTTTGGGTTCATAGGATTATTTAGTATGATAATCAATTGTTGGTAGATGAAATTTTATGACTTGTGCCTTGTGATTGATTTGTTAAGTGGTACTATATAAAACTGAATAATGGTGAATTTGCTAAGAAAGATTGGAATGCAGGGGAAGTGTTAAGAGAAGAGTTTGGGACCATGCCGGGGCAGAAGATTGAAACGGGTCACCAGGATGTTGTTCATGATGTTGCCATGGATTACTACGGAAAACGTCTAGCATCGGCTTCATCAGATACCACTATTAAGATAATTGGTGTCGGAAGCAATGCGAGTTCACAGCACCTTGCTACGTTGTCAGGTCACAGGGGTCCTGTGTGGCAGGTGGGTTGGGCGCATCCCAAGTTTGGGCCGATCCTTGCTTCGTGCTCGTATGATGGCCAAGTGATAATTTGGAAGGAGGGTAATCCAAATGAGTGGTACCAGGCTCATGTTTTCAATGAGCATAGTGCGTCTGTGAATTCCATTTGTTGGGCACCTCATGAACTTGGACTCATCTTAGCTTGTGGTTCTTCTGATGGGACCATCTCGGTTTGCACTGCTAGGGCGGATGGCGGTTGGGACACCACTAGGATAGACCAAGCAGACCTTGTTGGAGTAACCTCCGTTTCGTGGGCTCCATCAATGGCTCCTGGTTCTTTAGTTGGAACTGGCATGCTTGAACCTGTTCAAAAGCTGGTCTCTGGTGGCTGCGACAATACAGTGAAGGTGTGGAAATTGTACAATGGGACTTGGAAGATGGATTGCTTCCCCGCTCTTCAAATGCACACCGATTGGGTTAGAGATGTTGCCTGGGCACCCAACTTGGGACTTCCTAAGTCCACCATTGCAAGTTGTTCACAGGATGGAACAGTAGTTATCTGGACTGTGGCCAAAGAAGGCGATCAATGGCAGGGTAAGGTTTTAAATGATTTCAAGACCCCGGTTTGGAGGGTGTCATGGTCACTAACAGGAAACCTACTGGCCGTGGCTGATGGAAATAACGAAGTAACATTGTGGAAAGAGTCTGTTGATGGCGAGTGGCAACAAGTGAGCACAGTCGACGCATAGGTTTTTTATTCATTACTACTTTTCGGTTAATGTCATTAGTTTTCTTGTGAACTAGACTGCCAGTATCTTAGACACATTACTCTTGCTTTCATTTTGAAATACTTTTAGTTTGTATTGGTCAGCACTTTGATCTTCTGTGGGACGAAATGATTGTGGTTTGGTGTTGTAAACTTGTTATCGGATGGAACTTGTTATCGGATGGAGCTCAATCCAATGTGTGTTTCCCCTCATTATGGTTTCTCATGTTGTACTCGTTACCACATTGTGGTGTCTTTCTCCATTATCCGAATTTGCCTATTTCCATTGATGAACTTTAGGTCACTCTCAGAACCGGAGATCTCAGTTGGATTCGTTGAAATCTGATCACATCTATGCATCTCATCAAATTCCTACTTATCTATAACACGATATAGATCTTTTGTTAGTTACTACAACTGGTTTACAACGGTCAAATCACTCCATTTGTGGTCTTAGAGCTGCTACCGGAGGTAGCCTCTGATCCATTTTTTCCCAGTCGCCACCAAAATTGGTCCACTGCTGAGTTCCTGTCTTGTTAAAGCTTAGTTGGACCTACCAGGCTACCACAGATTCTTCATACTTGGTTCTCAAATCTCAATTGTCATTCCCCTATTTCTTCTTGGTCATTTGGAATTAGCGCCAAATCTAAAATGATTTTGGCTACTATTATTATATCTAAGTGACCATCTAATCTCTCTTTATTGGTGTTATGATGATTTGCCAATCCATGATCGCACTTCCTTATACCTAAATCCAATGTGTACCACGTTTAACGTTAATAATTCATCACTTCGAAATCAATCTATTTGGTAGTTGGTAGCCACTACCAAATCCTCATGGTTTCTGTAGAAGTCGATTACAAATTAGTTCAAAAAGTTTGCTGGTGTTCATCCTTCCGACTGTAGCATTTGCCCGACTATATTGTAAGACTTCTCACATTCTATTGTCCTAATTTCCGACCTACATCTGGATCCAACTTACACAGAGAACTTTAACTCCCAAAACAAAATGTAATCGCCTACGGGTAGTTGTACTTGCACTTATCTAAAGCTTGCAAGACATTGGCCAGTTTATGACCGGTTAATATTGCGTCATGTAAATACACATCGTGTATACAAAAATTTCTAAATTTCTCGTATTTTCATTTTTCGTACAGGTAAGGAAAAAGAAATAAAAAAAAATAGACCAAGGGCCGAATCTGTAATTGTGTTGAAATGCCAGGGGAATCCTCCTCACCAATGCCCGAGCTACAAAAGCAAACAAAAACCAAAAATTTCAGAAAGATAATAAAAGATTCGGCTCAGTCCAGCCAGTTGTTCCATGGCGGCCGCAGCTCGAGCTTTCACTCTCTCCCGCATCACCGACCTCTCCCGCCACCGCCAACCCCCACCCCCTCCGCTTTCCCGCCACCTCCTCGCCCGCCCCTTACTCCCCTCCTTCCAACGCCGCCGTCTCTCCTCCACGCTCCGATGCCTCATCTCCGGCGTCGACGGCGGCGGCGTCTCCGACGAGTTCGTCTCCACTCGGAAGTCCGGCCTCGACCGCGGCTTCTCCGTCATCGCCAACATGCTCAAGCGGATTGAGCCGCTTGACAGCTCCGTCATCTCCAAAGGCGTATCGGATTCCGCTAAGGACTCGATGAAGCAGACCATCTCTACTATGCTGGGGCTGCTTCCGTCCGATCAGTTCTCCGTCACCGTTAGGGTTTCCAGAGCCCCGCTCGATCGCCTCCTCGCCTCTTCCATAATCACCGGGTAATTCACCTTCAAAGTTCATTTCCGAATTTGGATAATTTTTGAGTTCAAAATTGAATGAATTGAAATGAATTTAGGTATACGCTGTGGAACGCGGAGTATCGGATATCGTTGATGAGGAATTTCGACATTTCTATGGAGGATTCTGTGGCTTCGGATGGGTCGAAGATCGATGGGAGCTCGGAGGTGGTGGATGGTGAGGAAAAGGATGATGAGAATGGATTTGGGGGGAGTAATCAGTACTTGGACTCATCGATTCCTCAGGTTTTCGGGGATTTGTCTCCGGAGGCTTTGAATTACATCCAGAGGTTGCAATCAGAGTTGAGTAATGTTAAGGAGGTGAGCCGTTTTCGCTCAAATGTTCATAATTTGTTTTGATTTAGATGTTGTTTGGTTCATTTCTTTAATTAGCTGTCTTTAGTTTTGAGTGCATGATCAAAGCTTGTGTAGTTGTGTTTCCTTTCTTTGTGAGCTTCCAAGTTTTAGCTTTTAAGCTCTTTTTGGTCTTGTTCATCTTCTTTTATGGGTTCAAGTTTGGATGCCTTTTGGTTCTACTTCTAGTTTTTAAAGCATGATCAAAAGCATCTTTTGTTTTGTTTTCTGTGATTCCAAGTTCTAGTTTTTAAGTCTTTTACTTTGAACTTTTTGTAATACACACTTGCCCCTCATATGTGCAATGCACATTGTTGGAGCTTTTCATTAGATTCCTCACAGATGTATAAAATAACAGCTATTGGTCTCTGCCTTAATTGATTACTGTCAGAAAGGCCTTGTGGAGTTAAATGTTGTGAGAGATACATTAACAGTCTGGAATTTAGTTCTTGTGCTTTCTGCAAACTTATGAGTAACGTGTAATTTTGTTGTTGTGCTGTTTCAGGAACTGAAAGCTCAAAAGCAGGAAAATACGCAATTAGAATATGACACAGGACACAGAAATGATTTGTTGGATTATCTACGGTCCTTGGATTCTAATATGGTAATAGCTATTTCTTTTTTGTATTAATTATCACTGTGCTTTGCCGTTGATTTTTGTCTAAGCTCCAGTCTTATGACACTATTGGTTATTGTTTTAACAGGTGACGGAGCTATCTCGGCCCTCATCATTAGAGGTGAAGGAGATTATACACCAACTTGTTCAAAATATATTGCAGAGATTCTTTAGAGATGGAGAATCCTCAGAATTTGAGGAAGATTTAGTTAAAGCGAATATAGAGAATGTTCTAGATTCTGATGGCGAACTTTGTGATGCTGTACGGACTTCACGAGATTATCTAGCAAAGCTTCTTTTCTGGTAACTATTTTATCATTGTTCTTCTTCCCTTTAGATAAGGGGACTGCAATCCACGCTCCTATTTTACAATCCATTCTCTTTAGAGTTGAAAAAACTAAAAGAAAAAGGCTTTTAGAGTAGAGTATGGATTGTAAGATGGGGGACTGTGGATTTCATTCTCATTTGAAGATTAGTTCTGGACTGTGCATATGGACATAGGCTGAGGCACATGCTCGACATTGTTTCCATGTGCAATTTCTTCAATCCTACTATCTGATCTAGTTTTACTCAAACTCTTAAGGTTGACTATTTTTTTCTCTTACTATTTGGCAGGTGCATGTTGTTAGGTCATCATTTGAGAGGCTTGGAGAACAGATTACATTTGAGTTGTGTTGTTGGATTGTTGTAAAGAGAGGAAAGATAGAAGGCGTGTATATTCTTCATGTTCATCTGTAAGAACCTTTTTTGTTTTCTTGTCCCTTTGTATTACTATTTTTCTATCAACTGAAAAGCTTCTTAGGAGTACCACCTTAAGAATAGTTTTCATGTTTCAGAGTCTGGACTCTACTACCTTATAACAGACACCTATGTAGTAGAATTGAAATGTTGCAGACCTCTTTCCACCAGTTCAAAAGCGTAGCGTGAGACCAAGCACACCAAAGATGTCATAAGATTGTCTATTTTGGCAGGAAACATTACCGGAATTTCTGTTCATATATAAAGAAAATTCATAAACAACAACTGAGTTGAGATTTCTAACAATCATGGTCATTATTTATTTTTCTTCTTTTCTTGCTTCTTTGATACTGGATTCATCTTGTCTACAGCTCATATTCAACCTTTTGTCGGTCGATAGTGGAAAAAGTCCCTCAACATAAGTCCCAACACTCTGAACACGGTCACCAACTTCAGTAATATCACAAATTGGGCGAAAACTGTCTTCTTTGAAGTTGTACATAACAAATGACTGGTCACGCACCATCAAATCATGAGATTCTGTAGAGAAACCAAAGTGTAACAAATCGCTATATGGCGTAGAGACTTTCATTCTAGTCCAAGACTTGCTCACCCTATATTCTTTCATGACCCAAAACTCGTCGTAGTACCGATTTTCGTATTCCTTGAACGTTATACACAGGCAATCTCTAAACACTCCTAGTCTTGCTGACCAATACTGAGAATCATCTAAGAGAGGGAGTTGAATTTCGCGAACAACCTCCTCTGCTAATAGTAACGAGAGTATAAGTCCATCGCCATCTCCAACTGTCGACATCCCCAAGAATCAGTTTCCAGTGTATAGACACTAAACATGACTCCTTCAATATCATCATCCTTCTTTTTGAAGAACCACAGCCACGGATCTTACGCATCCACCATGACGGTGTCTCACTTTTCTTATCTCCCTGGTTGCAGGGTTAACCAAATGCCACCCACTATTAACGTTGTATAATAACAAGAAGTTATTGCAGGCGTAGATATGGGGATTTTCAAAAATCATCTGCAGAAAGTTCCTGGTGAACAAAATCGAGCTTGGTGGGAATGGTGGCCATTACCAAACCATCGTGATCATCTGCACGGGTGAGAAACTCATCTGGGTCCAAAGAGTAAAAACAGTAAAACTGACTAATTGGCACGGTGAATATGATTCTTCGTCTCCCTAGATATACATGTTTATCCTCGAGGGCTTTCCTATCCTGCAGTGCAATGAACTTGGTGTTGGAGATTAGAGAACGCCAAGGCTTTGATACGCACCTGAAGCGGCATAAGGACTTCACTGTTAGCCTTGCAAGAATATCAACTATGATATCGGCTGGTAGGGGGGACTGGTGCCCTATCAGTTCGCCATTGTATTCCATCTGATGTCTTCTTTACTCTCTGTTGTATAAAACCCTAAGATCAATATTCAGAAGAAGAAAAAAAAAAAACACACGCTAAGATCTGCAACGCTTTAGCTGCTTGAGAATCTCTTGCAGTAGAGATTATGATTCGGGAGGATAGTGAGGGTACTTAATTGATAATTAGTGCATATATAGAGAGAGAGGATATGTGTTATGTACAAATAAGGAGTCCTGTTACAATAGTAACTAGGATACTTAAGGGAGGATATGTTAATCCTATTACAACATGCCAATATCGTTAGGACGATGCACACTAGAACTCGAACTCCTGCAACAAAAATGTAAATGTACACGATTGTAACTTTTTGTTCATAAATTTATGATAGGTTTTTAGTTAGGATTTATAAATATTGGTATCATTTAGCATGCTTATCATCAACGTATAAATCAACTTAAAATTTATGAAACACCAATCAAAATGCGCACTAGGGCAATACTTGACGTGCGTTTCATGTCAACATAAAAGATGAAAATGATAAAGATTCACTACCATCTGGTCCTGGCCGGCTACAGCTACCAACCTATAGCTCACAGTAAATCAGTTACATTCACGGGCATCTCATCAATCTGGGTACTATAGTACTGTTCAATGTCCCTTAAGATCATCTCATCATCGTCCCTGACATAGTTTATTGCCACACACTTGCGCCCAAATCGACCCGAACGACCAATCCTATGTATGTATAGCTCTCGATTGTTTGGAAGATCGTAGTTGATTACAAGCGAAACCTGCTGAACATCGATGCCCCGAGCCCAAACATCAGTTGTGATCAGCACTCGTGAAAGACCTTTCTGAAACTCTTTCATAATAGCATCTCTCTCCTTCTGAGGCATATCCCCATGCATTGCAGAAACAGCAAAGTTATTAGTCCTCATCATTTCACTAAGCCAGTCTACCTTTCGCCTTGTGTTGCAGAAAATCACAGCTTGAGTGATCGTAAGCGTATCATAGAGATCACAAAGAGTATCAAATTTCCAATCTTCTTTTTCAACTTTAACGAAAAATTGCTTGATTCCCTGCAGCCATGATCACACACATTTAGTACACAATTTTGCACTTGAATAGAATATGTTCATCAAAAACATCAAATATTACTTACATCCAAAGTCAGCTCGTCACGTTTAACCAAGATCTTAATAGGATCAGTCATGAACTTGTTGGTCATCTCCAAAATATCATTAGGGAGTGTCGCAGAGATCAAACAAACTTGTAGAGCCTCTCGTAGATGTCTATAGACTTCGTAAATCGTCTTCTTGAAGCCTCTGCTCAACATCTCATCAGATTCATCAAGTATTAGTAACTTAATGTGTCGAGTGCGTAGACTTCCCCTCTGAATCATGTCATGGCATGGACTCTACCAGGAGTACCAGACACCACCTGAACTCCGTTCTCTAGCTTTCTGATATCCTCACCCACGCTTTTGCCTCCAATGCAGGAATGCGCTTGAATACTCATGTAGTTTCCGATTGCCAGTATCACTTTCTCTGTCTGTGCCGCCAGTTCCCTCGTTGGAGATAGTATCAGTACCTGAACCCTAAATCACAATGTAACTCGTTAATAAATTAAACACATAACACGAACCCTAAACCTAACCATAGATAGTATTAGCAATCCAATCAAACAAACTAGCTACGAGAATTTTATCATGCTTTGAGAATATGTGAACATGTACGTGATGCTCTATAGTGTCTAGGAATGTTGTATACGCTCTACTAACATGTACTTTGGGAATGCGAGCAAACTTATAAGCCCTAGGGAACTTACTCTCTGGAGGAGGGGTCGACAGTTTGGCAAGAAGTTATGGCAATCATGGAGGTCTTTCCGGTGCCGGATTGAGCCTGAGCTATGACGTCGCGGCCCTCGATCATGGGTTTAATTGCCCTTTGCTGGATGGCGGAGGGCTTCTCGAAGCCGTAGTTGTAGATGCCTCGGAGGAGCTCCTCCTTGAGGTTCATCTGATCAAAGCTCGTGATCGACTCTACATCATCCGACGACACAAACTCAAGCTTCTCCTTCAGCGCCTTGCCGCCGCCGCCGTGAACCATGTTTGGTTTGTCGAGTTGCACCGCCGCACCGGTAATATTTAGGTTAATTTGTTAGGATTGAATTGTTTGAGACTTTTGAGAGAGAGTTGGCTAGTAAAGCCCCTTTTTATAGGGCAATGGTGTTACTTTAACTCTTCAAGTCTTTAACATTCCTTACCGACGTCCAAGCAAGCCTTTGCCAAATTAATCTGTATTAGTTCATCTAGGAAATATGTACTAATCCTAAAAGGGCACACCACTCTTGTACTCAATTAGGTCTTATCAGTGATCGATGTTATCGTATATGCTTATGTACTATCCTAAAAGAACTACATATGAATTATCTTGATCTAAATTTAAGAGGTGACTAAACATAAAGTTTTAGCCTCAAGCTTTGGTGTTGCTTTGATCACGTAAGCCCTTTGGAGTTTCATGCTTAGTTTAGATATGGAGTTCTCTGGAATCTAGCTAATCCCTTACTTTGGAGGCAATATGCATACAAAACAAATCTTACATATAAAATTGTGTGATAATTTGAAGTTGTTCATTCAAGTTTCTCTGTAAAAGTAGCTGAAGAACTCATAAATTGACCAACTTTTGGGGAGAATCCCCACAAGAAGTTATTGGTCCCTCTGGCATCCTCTGTACAAATTGCAATAGTGATAAGTTGATTGAGACAAGAAATATCGGAAAGATTGTTGCAAATCTCATCTAAACAATGACAGTCTTGCAAAAACAACTCTGTTTAATTAATTCTGCCCAAATAAGCATAAAACCACTACTCAAAAAAGAAGAAGCATAAAACCAAGAACAAAATGCCAGCACATCATCATAGCGGATCATCAAGAATATGAGACTAACAAAAGATCTCCAAAAATATGTTTAAATGGAACAATGTGTTCCACTCTGTTTACATGTTCAATCTCTCCTCTATGTACATATCCTATCAATGAATTGAATCAAATCAATTAGGACAAAAGAATCCTTTTCTACAAAACTACCAATAGCTGTTCATGATGGTGATGGTGATGATGGTGTATGTAGAGATCATAAGGCGCCCAAAGAAAATCAACCAGGCAAGGCTTCCCCAAATCAAGCCTTGACCATGGCTTCCCTTTCCCACTCCAATGCAACAAGCTCACAGGACCTGGATGCAGAGACCTGCAACTATTCACCACATTATCACCACCAAGCCCATGTTGGTTCCATCTGTGATGAATAGCCTCAACATCTCCACCGAAAACCAACAAAAAAGGCGGAAGAGATCCCAGCTCGTAAATCCTCTTCTCCTTCTGAATCTCCATCCAACTCTCAATCTTCCTCGTATAATCACCCTCTCTCCACCTCACCAAGTCCATCACCATCACACCTGTATTGAAATAACAAGCACTCTTCCCTTGAAAAACCTTGGACATTTCACTATCCCCCCAAAATCCATCCGAAAAGTACTTGGTGAAATTCGCGTGACAATACTCCGGAGCACCAATAACTCTGGACCCTGACAACTTTATCCTCCACAGCTTCTCCACATCGTCGACAACGATAACATCCGAGTCTAAATAGATCACACGCTCCACACAAGCGTCTAGCAAATCCGCTAAGTAGCTTCTTGCGTAGTTCAAAGGGTTATCAAGAGCTTGACGAATGGAAGACGAGATCAGATGACTGACTATGCTCTCCTTGAACTGATAAACTCTGAACCTGAGCGACGGAAACGTGGAGTGCACAACTCGAGTAAGGTCTTGGGAACTCACCGGACTAGAATCTGAAGCGATGAAGTGGAAGAAAGTGTTTTCAGGGCAAGAAGCGTGCTTGAGAACAGAGTGGACTGCAGCTATGGTGCCCCTCAAGTACTCAGAATCAATAGTCATTGCAACATGAACAAGAGAAGGATCACACGCCGCAGGAAAGTTCCGGACACCCAAAACACGGCAGCTGTATCCGTTTGTGTACTCCGGGGCTTCAGAGAAACGCTGCAAGAACGAAATCCCAACTCTTTCTGGAAACGATCGGATTGCATTTGCAGGAGTAAAGGTGATCGAAGAAAGAAGAAAGAAGAAGAGAACCAAGAAGATGGTTCTTGAAAACATTATGGGAGAGAAGAGGAATCAAAGCGAGAAAGAAAGAGAGAGGAGATGAACGAGTATATAAGTAGTGAAATGGTCAAGAAAACCCAACACGTCTTATAAAAACGAGCGTAACAGAAGAAACGCGTCTGCAATATTTTTCAAGTTTGAATGTGTTGGAATTTTCCGGGTGCTTTCGGTCTTTTTCATACAAATTTTGCTGGAAAGCTTCGAGGTGGCTACAATAGGAAACCCATGTGACCACGTGGGTTTATCAGATTGGTGTGTTTATTATTAGGCTTCTTCTTGTTACTTATGGACATGTGACCACATGCTATGAACGTATGTGAATATTATTAAGAGCCACTAAGTATGTATTTAACTATTTATACGTTTATTATTGAGTTTTGACCATATAAACAAAAGAAATTAATGGTTTTTATTATGAATTTGGATTCTTTACTTTCTTTTTTTTTTAAAAAGAATTTATTAAATAACTCACACACCCTACATATATAGGTGAGGTTTGAACCTATGACCTCAAAGTTGTTAACTAAACAACTTAGCCAACCAGACCACAGCTCAACGACAATTTGGATTCTTTACTTAGATTTATGTTGCTTGGATTTTTGGATTTACTTGGATTAGATTGAGTACAATCTAAGACCATCATGTTATTTTTATGTCATGTTTACTTCATCTAATGGTGTTATATGACATTCAAGCAAATCCAAACGACTTAAATCCAAGCAGAGAATCCATATCATTGATCCTTTTATTATGGTGTGAATTAGAAGTGGAGAAATTTATAATAGTTTCTAGATTCTTATATGAATTCAAGGACTTTTAAACCTCTTAGATTAAACCTAAGCTAAAGTTTGACCCTTTATTAACAAGTAATTGACAAAGGGAGATGTGACGTTTGAGAACACAATGCTTGTTACTAAAGTTAAAGACATGTAGGCCGCGATATTAAAACACGAGGAATCATGCGTTGAGCACATAGCGAACTATTTTTCGACTAAAGCTACGACTATGGGTATTATATCACGCAGTCACATAGGAAAGCAATATTGTATATTAGCTCAAAGAAAGTTTCAATGTTTCTTGAAAAGAGAAAAGGGAAACAAACCAACATAGCTTCCAAGAATATTAAGAGGTCACATGGACAGCTGTGGCCACCTACCAGGGTATGTTCTTTATTCTGGTTACCAGAAATATTAAAGCAAGAAAATGAGAATAATTTCTTTGGTAAATTAGAGTACAAGCAAGTCGAATATTTTGGGCTCCTAATTCTTATACAAATACCAATTAAGGGCGGCAACCAACTCACGGACCCCTCAACAACAAGAACAAGAACAATGGCCTCGGCCAGTTGCCTCGACACCACCAACTGGCAGCTCCGCAGTAGAAAATAACAAGAATCCAAGATAATGAGTTTGCCAGAAGGTAAAAAAGAATCAAGCAGAGAACAAGTAATATGCAGATAAACTTGAATTTCTTATTTAGGAACACTCTATACCATCCCATGTATTCATATTACTGCATTAGTTTCCTACATTAACATATGCAACATCATACAGGAGTTGGGACTCAGACAAAGATTCAAGTTCAGTTCTATCACTATACTCAGCATTTTCATTATTCTTGTTAATGTAAAGAGAGAAGCCCAAATATACACACTTAAAAAAACACTCTTTCTAGGATGGATCTAAAGTACTCACAGTGCATGATCAAGCTACTCTAAAAGTTGTAGCTCCTCCATTAAAGCTCATGACCTCATTTACACGATCATACTGCTTCCTGCAGCCTGGACATCTCCCATCTGCCTCTAAAATCCTTTTGTGACAAAAGAGGCATAGCCGGAAACCACATGAACATGGAAGAAAGCTCGAGTCTGTGATATCTAAATCCTCATAGCATATAGGACATGATGAAGGCTGGGGAACAATGCTTTGCCAAGTCCATGCAATGGCTCCATGACCACAATGCCAGTCTGACTGCACCGGGAAACTATGCTCCTTTGACAAGTTTGGCAGACTCTGAGGACGGGAAGCATCGTTAGGCCTCCAAGCACACGTGTTGACTCGTGACTCGGGAACTATGTTTCTGTTCTCTGGTTTTGATAACTCGGCTACAGGATTCTCAATACAGAGTTCCGGACCCGTGGGTTCAACCCTCATTTCACTTGTGGTAGGAAAACCAAACAGATTGTTATGTTGATTGTCATCTGCAGTTAAAGCATCTGCCACAGCCTCCCAGTCATCCAGACACCCATCGTCTGGGTCCTCCTTGCTGACATTTTCTGGGCAACCACTGTTGCTGCTCTCGTTAAGATTCTTTACCGAATCACTACGATCCAAACTGCTTTCACAAGGGCTGTTCATTAGAGACTCCACATCACTGTCATGGATGCTTGAATTATCAATCGAACCTCCTGTTGAACTTGTTTCCAAATTGTCCAATAATATTTTCCGCTCATTATCTACATGCATGAATGATGTAGGAGATCCTTCATTCCGATCAGCGTTCACCTTGTGCCCTTTATTCTTGACTGCATTACAAACCAAATACATTGTTCATACAATATAAAGAAAAAAAACAGAGAATAAATACAGTTCAGAGGAAGGGAAAGACAAATTTCAATATGATCAAACATACATGAAACTTAAAAACAATTATAAAATAATGAATCTTCTGAACTTGTTGTCTTAATGAGCAGGGTCAGGGGAAAAAGAATCATGTCATCATTTTGATAGTTCAATTTAGATATCATATTTGGGTCTATGAAATCAAGAAAAGGGAACCTATGTACCAATTACTAAGTCAGGCATCAGGACACATATGTATTCGAGTCAAAAGTCAGGCCACTCATATTCTATCCTGAATTGCTGAAATCCAAGAATTCTATAAGAAAGCTTAAACCCTTTCCTGATTTCTTCTTACATATACTAAGTATGTCAGTGCTAGCAATACAGCAATTAAAATATCGAAACTTCGTGACTCTTGCCATAGTGATCAGCTATACTTATACTCAAATGATAATCGACCCTTTTTTTTTTCCTGCTAGTGTCATAGATTTATGATCATCAAAAACCCCTGAACTCTTGCACATCAAAAGTTCATAACTCTTGGCAAAGAGACTGGCTTTACTTCAACTGAACAGAGGCTAAACCCTAAACCTTCCATAAAAGACTTATCTTTTCTTTACTAATGTTTAGGGTTTATGGCCATCAACCAAACATCCTCTTCGTCTATTCTACATCCATCCACAGTATTGGGCAACATAAGCAGACATTTCCATTATACTAACATCATATCCGCAAACATACAATTAAGCCTGATAACAATTTACACATCCTATAATAGCTTTCTTTTATGCACAAACTAGGTCGATTTATATTGAAAGCTCATCCTCAACATATTAACTCTGTTCCTATTGACGATCAAAACTAAATACTCGTTCTCTACTGACATGCCACAAAAGACACAATCTTTCCACCAAACGATAGAATTTGACTATTATTCATCCTCGAAAAGACGAAATTAGAAAGAATGAAAGCACATACCATGTGAAAGCCACTGCTCACGGCGAACATCGAGCTTGCTCTGCTTCAATTTCGCTAACCGGTTCGTCTGAGAATCAAAAACAGCTGTGAGAATAAGCTCATATCATTATAAATCATCCAATTCAATTCAATTCAATTCAATTCCCAAACATATAATCTTGAACGCAAATTTTCATAAATTGAACATATAATCCGAAATTCAATCTCCAGTTTCATACACTCTTCCATTTCCCGCAACGTTTTCCCAATCCAAACCACACATGCAACCACAGATAAACGCAAAGCGAGCAAAACCACAAAACCTTACCCGCTTCTTCTTGGCCAAGTCTTTGGGGATAACAGGAGAGCATGAGGAGGAGATAGAGTCCATTGTGATTTCTGATTCAGAAAAACCCTAAGTTGTGATAAGAGAGCAAAAAAGAGAGAAAGAAATTGAGGGATTTGGGATTGGGGGAAATTGAAAGGAAATGCAAATATGGATAGGGAGGGAGTGGATGTCACGAATTTTGCCTTTCTTCTTCTTCTCTCTCTGTCTCTCTCTCTCTCTCTCTCTCTCTCTCCTTTTATATTAACACAAGATTTTCTTCCGGGCTCGACACTACTACACACTCTCCCCGCCGCTTATATATATATATATATATTATTTTTTGTGTGGTTCCGATTATGCCCTTGGGATTTCTAGGATTTGCTTTTTAAAAAGTTCAAGTCTTGCGTTGCATGATATCACCTAAGAACTTTTTATCGGAGTTAAATTGGGCATGCACTTTTAGGTACCAAATTTATTGTCATATATGATCTTGAGATTTATGTATAGGTACTTTTACATCTTGCACTCTACTTTGGTGTAAATGGTGAAGTAGAAAAGTAAAGAGTTTGAAATCACTACTCAGAGGATATCACACGAAAATCTGATGTTGTGTAATCCTACACGCAAGGAAGTATGGAAAATGACCACATGCTTTGCTGTTTCTGCAAACGTTACAGATTCAGTCTGAATTATGAACTGGAAAGAAGCCCTAAATTCGTTAGTAGATCAAATTATCAAGCACGAAAAGAGTCCACTCTATAGGTATGTCATTAATTCGTTAGTTGAATGAGGATACCAAGTTAAAGCAGTTTATAAATTTATGATCAGAAGATTACAGACTCCAGCATCATCAATTTTAGCAATCTAAGTAGTAAGTACCATAGATAGAACATTTTTGGGAAAACAGTTGAATCCTTTTCAATCCAAGTAGTGTACCTGGTTGAAGAGTTAATTTACAATGAGCAAAGGGCATTTCTGTGAAACCGGATACGAGTAATGTGGCGGAGCTGAAGCCTCTCAAGTGGAGGCATAGCTAAAAGAGGAGGTCCGTTTCACTTTTACACATACGAGGACACGTGTCGTTCTATCTACTGAAGCACATCACAGATTTATTCTCTACCCAGATTTATCTATTACTGTATCACTGTAAAAAAGCTGGAAGTAAAAACATTGATATCTAAACGAAGGATCAAAGTTACCATGAACCACAGATTTTTCCAAAGCAGAACAATACATGTAATCGAAAAAAAAAAAAAAGCAGAACCATATATTAGAAGAACTGAGTTGAGTTTGTGAACTACTACTGATACAATAATGTTACACTATTTTACACTGGGACTTAAATAAACCTGATCTGCAAAACCAACAGACTTTCTGGTGTAAAAGAATAGTGATGCAGAAATGCCTGCAAATTGCTGGGTATGAAGCTGACTTGTATTGAGAGGTACAGAACTTTGGGGTCGTTAAAACTCGGGGCTTTTCTGCTGTTTCACCAATTTTGTTACACTTACACTGTGCTTATGAAGGGTTCTATCTACGACAAGATCAACAACAGTACCTTTTCTACGGAATTATCATACACCAACCTTATATACACAACAATGGCTCATGAGCCACTCTTCTGACCACAACAAGCTACATGTCTGGGCTATTCTCTTTCTCCGGTCTGTCAGAAATAAAGGAGATGTCACCTCAAGGAAGTCTTTCTGGTTTCAGTGCCACTACTACTTCTACAGACAAATAAAAATAGGGATTAGATCTCATTCTGACTAAGTGTAGCAAATGAAAGATGATGAAAGACATCCTCTGACAGAGTTTCAACAACATTTTTCTCAGGTCTACCTTGAGCTTCCAATCTCAAAGGAATTCTAAGCTACTATGAGACGGACAAGAATTTGTGGAACCGCTGTACCCTCGTCTGATCACAATATGGTGATCTGGACTCTGATGACTTTCTCCTTTTCCTTCTCATACGGAAGAAGTAATCTTCTGTGTCAAGAACATAAGAGATCTGCCACATGATACTTTGATGAATAGAGCTTCGTGGGAACATAACATGCATGTAAATTGTACAGATATTATATCTTCAGCTGTGCTTACATTATCCCCCACCCCCAAAAAGAAGATAAAATATAACAATAAGGTTTCCTTTTTACTCTTGAAGGTGGAAGGGTCCCTTATTACTTCTGGTTGCATTATTACAGAGAGATCATGATTTTTAAGTTTGACTATACATATAAAGAGATTAAAAGATTGGCTGGATGACCATATTTATAGAACATAAAATGATGCTTACATATGACAAGTCGTTTAAAAAACAATCAATTCTATGCATTGTCAACAAGACAAGGCTGATAACAAGATTAATGAGCATGCTAAGGCAAGAGATGAGATACCTTGGATGAGTTGCAAGCTATCTTACACTCCAACCCATTGACTAATTGAACACCCTCCATGGCATTGGAAAAGGCAGAAGATTCATCTTGCCCTGCAAATTTGCGCTTGTTTCTGGAAAAGTGTAAAGCAGCAAGTTAGGTACAACAGCACAAGAACATATAGGACTACTAAAGAATGGACTAAAAAACCAACAATTAAGACAGAAATAGGGTCCTAAACAATATTAGATAAGATGCTAATTGCCTAGACACCTAATGCTACCCTCTAATACAATGTAAATCTGAAGTGCACATTATCACCTCTGCAGGGTAATTCCGTGTGGCTCCTTTTTGCCAGGATAAAGTGACAGGAAATCATTGTGCAGATAAGAAGAAAAGTTAGGTTCCATAGAAACTGCCGACGCCTCAGGCTTTTCACTCACACTGTCCATCAGCTGGATGGACAGACGGGAGGGTGCAGAGTGCTACAAAGAGAAGCCAAAGAAAATATATCATCAAATCGGACAAAAAAGCAAATTTATGGTTTTGGGGGTTGGGAAGACAAGTGTCAGATGACTTACAAATTCCAATCTGTAAATGTTCTCCTCATGCACAAGAACACGTGTGTTTTCAAAATAGACAGAATCAATTAGCTTCCCCTTTTTCCTGGACTTTTCATATTCATATAAATGAAGAAGCTTATTGTCCGTCTCATCAGTTGCAACCGCTTGAAGCTGCATAAAGAAACCCAATTCAGATTACTGGCACAAAAAAGAGAACAAACAAGACACACAAACAGAGATCTTACACACCCATAGAAAATTAACGAGCTTACCTGTTTAACAAATTTATATATTAACTTGTCCAATGTGAATAAGACGTAGGACTGATTTCCAATAATAGCTCGGCACTCATCCTCAAATTTTGCATTGTCAGCAGATCCATCAAGTAAATTGTACAGTGCACTCATAAATCTGCACAGAAATAATACAATAAATCACAAGATAAAAATGCTTTGGGCAGTTGCCACAATTATAATTTACAAACAAGATATAGTTGGTGTGCAAATACCTGCCATAAAGATCTGGAGGGTTGCCATCCTTGGAAGTTCTCCACTTAGTTTCTGCTCCTACTGAATTTGTTTTTGCAGCTAAAATCCTCTCGTATAAAATCTGGCAAATTCAAAGAAAACCAGCTATAGTATATCTCTACCACTTAAAAAATAAAAAAAACACACAGAAACAAACTCAATGCAAACAAATAAAAAACAGAAAGAGAAGTGTATCCTTACTTGATGAAGCCTATAAAGCACATAAAAGTTATCATTTCCATAAAAAACACGACAGTCTTTCTTGTCATCAACTAAAGGTTCCGAGACATGCTTTGCAAGAGGCTTCACAGACATAAGAAAACGTTCTGGCAATTGCAAGGAACAGCTATCCCCAACAAGGTGCGCATCAGCCATCCCTTCAGCCTCACCTTCACTCTCAGCCTTACCATCAACATCATCATGTTCAGCATCCTCCTCTCCATGCTCTTCTCGGGAACACTCATCACCAGCTGTCTCACTGCCGGAGACATCTTCACCAGCTTCAGAAACATTTTCACTGTTCTCATCATCAGCATCTGCATCATTTTCCCCAGCATCCTGAGGGCAAATTTCTTCCCCGTTTCCGGATGGATATTGCCTTTCAACACCATGGTTTCCCTTAGGTAAAGCCTGCACCGCATCTCCGGATACAACGAAGTTATCCTCCCCATAATCACCTATAGGTGATAATTCACCTTCTTCCTTCTCAATTTTAGAGGGCCCAACAGACTCCTCATGCCGACTGTTGACTTTAGTGCTTTCTGTAAACACCCCATTACCAAATGAAGCAGGTTTTGCAGTATCACCACCCTGAAGCACCAAAATGAATATCAGTACGTAATGCAAAGCCAGTTGATGATATCAACCAAACTCAGAACCTCAAAAATGCCAATACTCCATAATCATACCTCCGATGAAGGAACAGCCGCATCAGCATTAGTTTTCTTTGATTGCTCATTTTCACTAATGGAGTCGTAAGGTCTTGAGGTAGTTGCAACAGACCCTTAAATGAAAAACAAACTCAAAACTTCAGTACTATTGAACTCCAGAAGCAAAATTATATCAAATAATAGGTGGCTAAAGAACAAACAGATGCCACAACTTAAGGAACAGGGATGAAAGTAAATAAATACAGACCTGACGTCACTTCCATACTGATTCTCCCATGGTTATTTTCTCCTCCAATTGCAAATGATGCGTTGGAATTGCCTACTCGATCAATGGAGACAATCGGTTTACTTGGCCCATGCATTTTATCAGAGATACCCATATTCTTCTGTTCTTTCTCTACCCGGATGTTATTACAGATTGAATCGTCCCTACCGGGATTATCTGCGTCGCAACTGCCATCTTCTTTTGCCAAGGTATCCCCATTAGCCAACGTAGTCCTAGAACTTGCCACTTCTGCTAAAGCATTTTCATCTTCATTACCCCCAGATTTAGGCTGCTTAAAATTTACCATGGTAGTGTCACCACCAGGACTTCCATCACTTTCTCCATTGCTTGATGCACTGCAAGTCATAGCCAACTTCCTAGTTTTGTCCACATCTTCATCATCCTCTGAACCATGAGGCCGAGAAGGAATACCCAGCATTGGCTCCAAAAAGGTGGTATAAAGTCTCATAGTCTTACTCAACTGTTCTTTAGTTGAGCTAAGCTCTTCAGATGAATATTCAACAAGTTTATACAAGTCTTCCTGAATGCTGACATCAAGGTATTCATACTCCAGATGTGGAACTATAGATTGCCTGTTTCCAGCAGCAACAGCCAGAAGAATATCGTCCTCTATCTGTTTTTGATCTTTCAATTCCTTGATCTCAGCCACCAAATCTATTCATCAAGGGGAGTATAATTTAAATGAAGGAGCAATTATAAACAAATCACACAAGGTCTAGAGCTCAAGAAAGATAAAAGATTATACATGCAGCTGACTATAAGAACTTACATTTGCTGCTCAAGTTCTTTGAATCTTGTTGTTTGAAATAAAAGCTTCTGTGATCGAGTGATTTGTAATGGTTTTTGGCATATATATCAGCCCAGACCTTATTGAAATCCACTCTACACCTTGTCCATTCCTCTTGTTTCTGTTTCAGGCGAGTTAATATGACAGGCAGAGCAAGCGTTGGACTTTTCCGCAGAATGTCCATCACATCAAGACCATGGTCACCATATAATCGTTCAATGCACCTTATGTTCAGAGCTACAACAAACAGGAAAAAACTAAAATAAAAACCATCACATATGAATATCAGAATTAAATGCCCAACATTTAAAGAATTGTAGAACAGCTTATAGAAACATACCAGTAAAGTGGTCTTCGATATGAATTTGAGTTTCCATACTGAGTTTATTTTCATTCATGCTGTTCAACAGTTCCTCTGCTCGCTTACAAGTTGAGCTCACTGACTCCAACAACATATCCAACTCAAACCTAAAATTTCCATACATCAAAATCAAAATAAGTTTCCATATGAGACACCATATCACCATTATCAAGTTGGTGATACATGAAATGAGCTATATAAAAGAAATATTACAAAATTGAAACAAATCTGCATGGGTGTATAATAAAAATTTGTATGCAAAATGGTCATCATGAAAATGTATAACCAACTGATGAGCATCCAAAAGTTGCAGATACACTTGTATTTTATCCCCATATATTGTGAACCAAAAAATTTAATAAAAACAGATATATAGCAAATTTACCTATCATCTTCACAACGGAAAAGACTTTCTTCATACTGATTTCTGCGCATATGTTTAAAAGAGTAATCTTCACTTCCTGAAGTCACAGATACCCAATGGTCATTCAAGACCTGAGCAGCAAGTTCTGATCTCTGGCTTGCTGAGGGTATTGGATACTGCAAAGTGACAAGCACCAATGAGTTGCCCACCAAAGATATGATACAGAGTCCTATATGAAAATACAACTAAGTCATACATCTTCTGGAAGAAGGCGATAGCTTGGAGTACAACGTTCACAGTTAGAGAGGTCAAGCTCTTGAATAGATTTCGCCCAATACTTCTCCCTGTATCGTTCCTTCTCTTTAACTCCCTCCATTTCACGCTTTGGCTCCTTGTCTTTGTCCTCTAACTTCACTGATCGTGATAAATGGCCATCACTACCCACAGATTCTGCAATACACAATTTAGACACTATAGAACTTCCTGATAAATCACATGGCAACTCATATATTCCATTTTGAAGATGTAATGATTCTAACAAAAACAGATACATAGATTTTACTAATATTATAGTAAAAGAAGAAATAAAATACGTACTTCTCACTACACCAGCAAGGAACCCGTCTGCAAAAATATAACCAGTTAGATAAAAACCAAAACCACATAGAACCACAAGAAAACAAGTAATGGTGTTTTAACAGCTACCGATATTCTCACAGCGCTCCAAGAACTCATTAAATTCCTCCATAAGATCTGGATGCTTCAATAAATCAGTCACCTGCGATGGGCAGGGGTTTAACCCAAAAAAAAAAATTCAACTTAAACTCGAAGCAATATTCTCATTGATACTACTTTCTTAGCATTCGCTCCAAAACCATCAACCTTACTCAAGCATAGCATTGTAGCACATACCATATTTTGTAAATCATTCCTTTTGATAATCCCATTGCTATAAATATGAAGAAACTTCAAAAATGTCTGGTAGTCATCTTGGCTGCACAGACGCTCCTTGACTTTCTCAAAGAAACCGAATGCCTGGCTGTACTTGCCTGACATAAAATAGATAGAGACCACCATTAGCATAGCTGCTTCATTAAGAGATGGTAAAATTGTCAGAACTTTGAAAAACTGCCACCTATGGTGTACTGAGGATTATATAAGTAATCATAGAAGGTACATCAACCTGCCGTTTGAAAATTTTCTGCTCTTACCAACACAAAATAGGAAATAAGAGCTTTGTTCTGGTTTAAGAACCAACATTTAAACAAGTCAACCCTCTTACAAATTCTCAGACCAAGTATCAGTGTCAAATTTAAAATATATTTTTCCCTTACACCAAAAGAACACAAACAATGTGGATTTTGTTTTCCAACTTTTGTAGACATTCATTGTACAATAGTCATCAAGGACACACGTCTTGTAACCTATGATATGTCAACAAGAGAAACAAAAATAACATGAAAAAATAATTGTAGAGCATGTTTCAATTACTGAATGCAAACATTTGTATAGCATGACTGACTCACCCTTTAAGGTATCTTTGTCATCGTAAGAAGAAAAGTTAGCATTCGCTCCAAAACCATCAACCTTCCTGGAAGATTTTCTTTTCTCTGAAAAACGCTGCAAGTTGTAGTCCCTGTTGTTATCAGTCTCTACTTCTCTATCTTCATGGTCACGATTTCTCCTATCCCTATTCTCCTTCTCAGGAAAACGTTTCCTCTGCTCCTTCAGTACTTTCATCATTCCTTTGTCATCATCTAGCTCAGGACGATCAACACTAATATCATGATCACCATGAGAAGTAATTTTATCCCGCCTACGTTGCTGTAAAAAGAAGCCACCAGCCCTTTAAGAATAACCAAGTAAAACAGAAACGGAAATTAAGATCATGTTCAATGTAACTACCTTGTCAATAGGCATTGGCCGCAGAGTAGGTGTAGCAGAGCTCCGCTCATTAAAACGGGGATATGGATTGCGGCCATATTGCCCCTGATGAGTTGAAGTTGTTGCTGACGTATCTGGTAAAAATCTAGTGAACTCATCCAGCAGATCTGGTTGGTCATCAAATAGAGAAGCAACCTGAAAGTTCATGTGTGTAAACTACTAAGAACATGGGGAGGAATATTTTCTGAGGGCCAAAAAGAAGAGGAGAATGACTCAGAGACATAAAACAATCAAATTTACCTCCTGGTAAACCTCATTTATGTCCTTGTGCTCCTTTCGATACATATTCAGTATGTCTAAAAATGACTTGTACACTTGCTCATCATTTTGGAAACGTTTCTGCATGACAGATATCCAGCATTAAACGAAAAAGTAATAAACTTTAGCAAGTGATTTAGGGAAAGAAAAAACCACCATACTATATATTCACCTTGATCTTGTTTACAAAACTGATTGCTTCTTCAAATTCAACCGTCTTTTTTGGTTCCACTTCCTCAAGAGTTATCTCATAACCCTTTGGCAAAAAGGTATTAAACCCCAAAATTAACTTGGTATGCCCTTTAAACAATTCCTTTACTCTTGCAATGACACCTGTCGTGTCGGTTCTGAAAGAGATGGTAATATTAGTAGAGATACAACAGCAGCTAAATCACCAAGCATCCATTACAAGGAAAAAAATTACAGGTCTAGTGCTACCTTTGAGCCTTGAAATCCTTCATGACCTCAAGAAACATTTCATACTTTTCTCTTTGGTCTTGAAACATGTCTTTCACTTCTTTGAGGTATGTAAGAGCATCATTCGTCGTCAGTTTCTGTGAAGCAGCTACTCCGACGCTGACTACTCCAACACTAGCTACTCCACCTACCACGCCTCCTCCTCCTCCTTGCACTTGGGGTGGCCCATTTCTGCCAGAAATTGACAATCAATCAACATGCACAGATACAACATATTCGCCCAAAAAATGTGACATCAAGAATATCAATGCAGTTACATCAGTACATACAACTTCTTCCTAATGCAAATCTACCTACACACTCTTGATTATTTCCTCAATACTAATCAGGGATTAACAATACAAACAGAAAAAAGGGAAGAAAAAAAAAAATTCCTTGGTATTAACATTTTCTCGGTAACCAAACTAAGCTAAGCCCTAACCAATTTCATCTCTCGAAACAAAAAAATCACCTATCAAACTTTCATCAATCTCTCCAATTCGAGCCTCCGAAACCGAAAAACTACTCAATCAAACTAAAATCAAACAACCTCCACGATCAACCACACGCAATCGAATCAAATCCACACCACACCTAAACACCATAGCTAATTTAGCAAAACTACAATCGCACACAATGATCAATCAACCGCAAACCAAAGCCTGAAATCTTCACAACACGACACAAAATCGAAGCAATTCAACCATGCAGGAAAGCACAGAGAGAGAGAGACTCACGAGTCCCCGCGCGAAGAAGCAAGCGGGCGTTTCAATTGAGAAGAACCACCGCCGGCGCCGCCACTACCACCACCACCGTACACATCGTCTCGTATTCTCTTCATCCCTAACCAAAACCACAATCTCAAATCAGAAAACCAAAAATCAACAGAGAGAAATAAACTGACAAAAAGCCATTTCTGCACAAATGAATTGTGAGAAATAAAATAGAAAAAATAGTTACTTTTTTACTGTGAGCAGATCTCTCCTACAATCAGAACCTAATCGATTTCACATGGAGAAGAAGAAGAACCGGCGAGAATCAGAAGAAGATGAGGATTTGATTGAAATATATCGCTTCTCTCTTTCTCTCTTACGTTAAAAGAAAAAAGTGAGCGAGAACTAATTTTGTAAGAGGAGGCCGAGGGGAGACGGGACCAAGTTTTTCCTTTTATATATTACACCAGAAATTTACAAAAACAATTAAAATAAACAAAAACTGGTTTTTAAGTACGTGGAACTGCGCAGTTTAATTCGAAATGGCTTGTGACAACAAAACCGTGGGCTGGGTCGGGTCGGGTCTGTGTTCGGATCTGTGTCCTCTATTGTTTAGTGGTTTTATGTGTGAGGGTTCTGACCTGAAACGGCCCGAGGAGACCGACTGGGTACTTGGACGGTGATGCTTTGTTTCTGGAAGTGGTATTGTGACAGTGTACCCAACTTACTCAAGGTATATGGAACTATGGCTTTGGGGAAGAAAAATGAGATGGGACTAATTCACAAGTTATGGATCATGCTGGATATATATATATATATATATATATATATATGTATATGTATATATATACACACACACAATATATGTGTGTGTTGGAAAGGAGATTTGGAAAATCTGGAATTTTTAATAGGGTGAAACGTATACGACTCGAAATTATTTGTTGGATATGATCCTCGTGGATTTAAGATGAGGTCAATTTTGGATTATGCGTTTCCGGGCTTTCTCTAAAGAGTTTTATGATGAAACTTTATTAATGTAAAACAGAAAATTAGTTATCAGGAAGTCAAAAATGTGGGAAATTAGTGGTGGGTTGATTTACTGAGTGCTTGAAACTATAGAATGTGAAATAGTTTCATCACTTTCATGTTACACATACAATCCATGCAAATCAAACCTTTAGAATTAGTGAGAGACTCATGTCAAAAAGTTCTTGTATGCACCAACATTCCCCAAAACTACATATGATTATTTGTAATTTAACATTTGTCTTGGATTTCTTAGATTCATCGTTTTGTTTTCTTTCCTTCCATCTTTGTTCCAATAGGTTGAAGATTTAATTCTCCTATGCACTACAGTTACCATCTAGTATAGAGTATGGACTATCAGATTATCTATGCCTAGGCAACGAAAACGGATCAGATTATCTTGTTGCCCTCTTAAACTTGACTCAAGCTGCTCTATAAAACAGTGTAGTAATCTCTGGCATACAAATATACCGTATCTATGGGAGTTTGTAGTATACATGATGTACACGTACACATCAAATAAGAACCCACCGTTACCCGTTTCACAAATATACAAGGTTTTACATTACACATCCAGACGCAGTCAAACTGTAAAGATTTTTAATCCCCATTACTTGAAGCAATGAGGAAAACCAAAGTAAAGATTCAGAACAGAGGGGAAGGGTTGCACCAGAAAAAGAAGTGAGAAATGAAATGGTGGCTTAAAAGCCAAAGATTTCGACTGAAAACATGGAAAATCTTTATGATGAAGAACAGGCATGGTAATAGCAGGAAAGCATATCAAACCAAACCTTGACTGTGATTTTCATCAACAAACACTGTATATTCCGATACATATAGAGATGTGCACACGTGAAGGGGTGAGGTAAGAAATGATAATCCACCAAGCAAAGCTGTAGTAGTTCCTATTGAAATATTTCTCTACTCTCTATGATTACAATCCCAATTTATCCTATCCCTATTCTACTTTCACCAATGCCCCAATTTCTCATTCTACTCCTCTATCATGCGGTTTAGGATGATCAAGAAGATCTCGACCCTGCTGTATTCCTATCCTGCATTCACATTGCTGTACAAAGAAGCCAGCAGACCATTAAGAACACAATAATAAAACAGGAACAAGAACGCTGAAAAGAGTAATGTATTAACCTTTTGTCCACATTAAACAGGATTTGAATCTGGTAGAAACTTAGTGAACTCATCAAGCAGATCTGGCTGGTCATCAAATAAAACAGCAACCTGAAGATTGATGTAAAGTTGTAAACTACTCAGAACATATGAAAATTATTTTCTAGAAAATAAGAGTAACAAACAAGTGTTAAATGAGAACCATTAATATAAACCGCCAAACTCAACAAGCGACAAATAGAATATACCTACTTCAAGGTAAACTTCAGAAATAGGTAGAATATACTTACTTCAAGGTAAACTTCAGAAATAGGTTTGTCCTCCTTCCGATACTTGTTCAGTATGTCTAGGAATGCCTTATAAACACGGTTGTCGTCATCTTGGAAACGTTCCTGTAAAAGAACCCATCAATCAAAATGCAAGTAATACTACATACTTAATTTTATAGTAGGCAAGTGATATTCGCACTCCAAACCTATAAATTTGCATTTAAAGAGCTGTTATTAGCACTGATTCTTTTATACTAATTCTATCATGTCAATAACCAATACTGCCCCTCATTTTCTTTTACCAAAACGCTCAGCCTAATTGCGAAAAGATAAATTACATCCTTATATCAACCATCAATAAATTGATCAAATATATATGCTTTAAATCAAGTCGGCCCCAATCACAGTGTCATAATCATTTTCTTTTTAGCCTCTAAAGAAACTGTACAATTACAAGCAAACCAGCAGCATAACAAAAATGCCAAAATCTAAAAAAGGAAAATGGTACGTCAGCTGGAGAAGAGAACAAGATTGTCCATTGACGAGAGAAAATGAACGAACTATTATTTTACACGGGGGAAATGGGCGTTGAGAGATAGAGGAGAGTTCTCCAACATCTCAGAGAGGGGTCCTGGATCTGGTTATATATAAAACCTATGTTGGATATAGGGATGGAGAATATGGTGTGAATGTAGTTCTGTTGGCCTTTTGGTTCTCTAGTTGTGAGGATGAGGAGTTACATGGCATTGTTTTTGATACTAAATAACGACGAAGTTCATGCAAGACAATATCAAGAGTCGCAGAACTTGGTGAAGCAGAATGGTGAATGACGACCAGATGGCAAAACTAAGGAATATAAGAAGAAGAGAAAAAAGAGGACTACATTGACACTAAATGGTAAAATTAACTTCTATAAATATAACGAGGTTAAAAAGTCGGGTGCAAAATGACATTTGAGAAAGGCAACAACTCCCCCGCCACTTTGATCTCTTTAACTGTCCCTGCCTATTGAATATCTGAAGCATGTAATGACTTTATCTTCTCCTTCCCTCTCCCAAACAGGACACGCATCCATGTCCTCATTGCATATCTTTGTCACTCCTGCTATATATCCTCTTTCAAATGATGAAGATTCTTTACAAGCTAAACAATTGGATTGAAAATTGCAGTCCTACCTAACATTTCCACTCCCCATGCTGATATGCTAATAAGTCGAAAGACAAGAGTAGTTTTGCAATTTGAAACCAAATGTAGTTTAGCAAAAGGAGTGGAAATGTACAAATATGGAGTGGGAAGAATCACTTCCCTTAAAAAGAATAAGCATTCACCTTTATCTTGTTTACAAAATTGATAGCTTCTTCAAACTCAGCTGGCTTCTTTGGAGGCGCATCTTCATCAAGGGTTATCTCAATACCCTCTGGCAAGAAAGTATTGAAACCCATAATTAAGTTGTTATGCCCTTCAAATAGTTCTTTTACTTTTGCAATGACATCTACTCTGCAAAGTCTGACAGAGACATGAATAATGGAAGACATCCATCAGCATCAAATTTCAACTAAACAATGTGCATTACAAGGGGACAAAAAGAAACTAGTGGTACAGAATACCTATGAGTTTTGAAATCTTTCATGATCTCAAGAAACCTTTCATATATGACTCTTTGGTCGGAAAACGCTTCCTTCACTGCTTTGAGATATGCTACAGCATCTTTACTGGTCACTTTTGGTGCGACACGTCTTCCAGTTACTCCTCCAGATATTTGGGGAGGCCCATTTCTCCACATCAAAAATAAAATGAGAAAATTCAATATACAATCAATGAAACACCCGTAATTTCCAGAACCTTTTAAACGGAAATGTGATCGCTCTATGCATACGACTTCTATTTGCTACTGATGTCCTCTATATATGCTAAACCTAGACATCTAAAAAGGAAAAATATACTATTTCCTCCGCATTCTGTCAACCAAATCAAGCTAAGCCCTAAACAAACTGAAAGCAAAGAGTTTAATATACAATCAAAATACAAGCACCCTAAAATTCTGGAACCTCAAAAACTAGAGCATACAACTTCTTTAATTCTACCACCCAAATGTTCTTTATAAACTTTTACCGAACCTAGTGTTCCAAAGAAAAGAAAAAGATTAAATCTTTTCAGAAACTGAAGATGAAAGATCAAAACTTTCTCTCATACAACTCCCTCACCATCCTATTTACCAAATCAACCAAAGCCCTAAAAGAAAAAAGCAAACTTCTTTAGGTAATTTCATCTCTCTGAACACCAAATCTACTCGACCAAGACACAAAACAAACCAATCACTCCAATTCAACCCTTCAAACCCAAACTACTCCTCATTTCAACTCAGAAATCCAACAAAACAGACACAAAATAAACCACTTCATCTACAAAGCATCACCAATCAAATCAATCACAGCGGACATTACTAAAAAACCAACAAAAATTTGAACTCACAAACATGGGAACAAAGCCAAAATCTCACAGAACAAATTGGCAGATAAAATCAAAAATTATCAATAATATAAAATTAAAGCAAGAATTCAATTCAGGAGAGAAAAGAAAACATGCAGAGGAAAATTAGACTCACGAGGGAGGAGTTGAAGAAGAAGAAGAGGGGGCTTTGGTCTCAGAATCAACGGGAACATGGTCTGGTATTCCCGCCATCCTTTCAGACAAAACCCAACAACATTAATTTTGGTTTTGAGGTCTGGCCGGTGGTCTATTATAAATGTTCCTACTTCCTACATTAATTTTTACATTTTCTTTTCTTCGGTTGTATCGACACGTTTTTGTTACTTTCCACTTTTTACTGTGGACGGTGGAAAATGTGTTTGAACAACTTTAAATGCAGAATTCCTCAATTATAAATACCATTATCACCAAATTTACTGTTTTTCTATTTTTTTTCCCCAGTTTTTCCTTTTGAGTGGTTTTATACTTTTACTTTTGAACCTCAAATTTGGTATTTACATCTCTATGTGAAAAATTTAAAATTTGTGTTTCTCCCTTTTATACATTCTTTTTCTTCAGCGATGACACCATCTACATCCACCTCTGTAAGTCTGTAACTACACCATAAATTTTGCAACACAAAGACAAATCATCGCCTCATGAGTCATGAGATGTCAGTAGTCATTTTTTGAAGTGTCCATTGAACCTGCACAAAACTATATTTCAGTTAAAAGCTAATAATGACTAGTATTTCAGTCCACACTTATCAAACAACTAATTGAGACTTTCAATTTACATCAAAATGTTAATGATATTTTACTAGCATCTCAAATTTAATAAGTATATATAGTTGTCGTTTTTTTTTTCTTCTTCATCTGTAGGAGTTAGTGTACACATAACAACATGGCCGGTCCTGAGACTTTTGATGCCCAGTGCGGAAAAAAATTTGGTGCCCAAACATAATGATTATTTCAATCCAATTTTTATTAGATAAAATATATGAATTATGCATCGATTTCGGGTTGTGACGCAGTGTGAGTTATGAATTGATCAACAATTTACTATGTCTTTTTTTTTTTTAAGGAGCATGTATATGTAATATGTTAGATTATAACAAAATGCCAAAATTATAGCATATATATAGAAAGAAACTGAACCGGGAAGAGACTGATACACAACCGAAAATTTGGCCTAAAGGATGGGTAATTAGCCGGTTAGTTTTAGAGTGGACAAAATAAATAGGAAGAGTTTGAAATATGACAAATGATAGCTAAAATAACTATTGAAAGTTAAAATCAAAGAAAAAGTAATTCTAAAATTTTGGTGAATGAGACTAATGAGGTACGTTTGTTATAGTTGTATGTGTTTACACAAAAAGAAATAACAAAAAATGCTAAGACGCTATATTCTATCTAGAAAGAAAAAAATAAAATGTATACTACAATATTTCATTTATGAATTGAAAATTTGTACAATTATTTTTGTCCACAAAAACATATACACTATCATTTTAAATTGTGGATTACACTAATGTATACTACAATATTTCATTTATGTATTGAAAATTTGTACAATTATTTTTGTCCACAAAAACATATACACTATCATTTTAAATTGTGGATTACACTAAACTGTTTTGGTGGTGGGACATATAACTTAATAAACAACTAAAACAACCTTACTCGATAATTGAAAACGGTGGTGCTAATTAAATGCTAAATGGCTAATTATGATTGATTATAACCTTAATTAGAGACATTTACATAAAAGTCCACTTTGAAACATTTTCTTCCATATAGGTCCACTTAAACATTTTTACTCACATAAGTAGAGATGGGTATAAAACCCGAAATGAAAAAAAAGACCGGACCGGGCCGGGCTTTTTTACGGGCCATAATTTATTTTTTTCCATTTCGGGCCGGGCCTAACTATACTCGGGCCGGTCCCGGGCCCTAATTTTACAAAAGTTTTTAAGCCCGAAAGCCCGACCTACGTATATGTCACTCAACAATTGGATAATTTTAGCAGTCTTATACTAGTAAGATAAACTCAACCACACAAGATTAGTCCATTTAGAGTAAAATCAAACCCTAAAAGTCCTAAACTTCATAGTTTAAACCAAACAGAGACGTTGAGAGACGAAACAAAGACGCGGCTCTTCTCGACGCCTCCGCCCTTCGCCTTCCGCACTTCGCCCTCCGCGCCTCTGTGCCTCTCGACAACGCCTGCCGCCTGCGCGCCTCTTGAGTCTCGGCGACGCCAGCGCACATCTTCCGTGCAACGAGCCGAGTTATGAGTTCTCTCACAAATTGAGGAAGCTGCAGTGGCAGCAGAAAAGACGGAAGACGCGGCGATTCTGGCGGCAGCTCCGCGTGGCAGAAGAAGGCTCCGTCGCCGTCACCTTCAACGAGAAAGGTCTCAGGTACCTTCAAACTAAGCCATGAAATTTTCTTACTTTGTGATTATGGTGAATTGGGTTTTGAATTGGATTTGAAAGATTGGTGCTTTGATGAACTTTGTTGATTTTGTGATTGTGGTTTTCAAATTCCAATCGATTCATTCTGATTGTGGGTTTCTCTCTTGAGAATCAGACGCTTAGGTACCTCTCTTCTCATCCTCTCGACGACGACAAAACAGGCATGAAACCCGGCCAAACCATTCCGGGCTTTTATCGGGCCGGGCTTTCCCCGGGCCCTAAATTTTTTGATGCAAAGACCGGCCCAGTTGTACTGTTACCGGTCCGGGCCCGGTCCTTATGAAAAGTAGGCCGGTCTCGGCCCGCGCCCAGCCCTACACATAAATCCACCCAAGCCTAAATTGAGTTTTAGATTAGGTATTGAAGTTCAACAAAATTAAAGACTACCATCCAACTAAAAAATTAGAGTATCTCTCTTATATTTACGAAAATATTACTATTGTAAAAAGTCAACAACTACTCTCTTGTCTGGAAAAGTCTTCGGCCGACCTCTGACGAGGTCTCTAGTGAATTTTTCGGCCGACCTCTGGTGAGGATTTCGGCGACCACAAAAGCCACTATCAATGACCAAATAAGATACTACCGCCGACAACAAAAGCTACTACCATTAACAAAAAAAGATACCACACTCTATAAATTGCTTCTGCTGTGACTAGAAAACTTAGGCCTTTTATATATATGATTGAGTATAGACGGTGCTAAGCATTGCTTCTGAGTTGACTGTGTACTCATCTTACAAACTGCTTGTGATTATCTGAGATAGACTGAGTTTTTCTTTTCTTACTTGCATACAGGTTGCATTTGAGTTTTGAGAACAAAAGCTTACTGAGCAGCCAAGTCTAGAAGAAGCTGAGAAACTGGTTGTGATTAAAGAACCAAGCTGTTCATCAGAGCATCATAGTTGTTGTTGCGTAAATTCTGAGAGAACAACTAAGAGTGGCTGAGTCTTAGTTGTTGCTGCATAAAGACTGATTGTGTGAGAATTGGTTGCAGTGTGTATTAGTTGTGTGAGAATTAGTTGCAGTGTGTATTAGTTGAGTGTGTGAGATCTCATAATTTAAATTCAGTTTCTCTTGTTAGAGCTACTTGAATTTAGTTACTTGTGTGAGAAGTAAGAAGAGAGAAACAAAGTATAGGTTGTGAAATTATGTGAGAATTTCGACTTGTACAACTAGTTTGAAGATTAAAGGAATAATCTTGCTTGGTGCTTTTTCCCTCATTGAGGTTTTGCACCAAGCCTTTGAATCTACTTGTTCTACCTGTGTTATTTCTGTGTTTAATCCATTTCTATACTTATACATGGCCTGGGTTCGATAGCTGCTTTCCCCTTCCTCCTCTTACCGTGGGATCAAAACCCAGGACTGTGAGTGGTTTGCAGTTGGTATACTAACCCATTATGCAAGCAACCTCTTCACCGGCCTTGAGCAAGGAGACAATCAGCAAAGAGCTACATCCACCAGTCCACTCTAGACTAGAAATGCATAGTATTCACATAGACACATCATACAGCGACTCACCCTCATTCTTTTCCCATCATTTATACTAATATAACCTTCACCTTAACATAAACAAAGTGTTACGTACCCCATTGTGAACAAAACACAGAGGCAAAGCTAAGAATGTATGCTCGATCCCTCCAGCAGACAAGTGAAAGTCCTTATTGAGTGTCTTAATTCTTGTATATTTTATATTTAGACCAAAGCAGTAATCAGCTACAGTTGATATTGTATATTTTCACGGTAGCTAGTATTTAGACCAAAGCGTGGTTCTAGAGATGTTCAGTTGATATAAGAATTAATGGGATTCATATACTGATCGACATACATGCTCATCATTATTCTGGACACATTTATGCATGGAGCCAAAAGGACATAATCGTTAATCTTCCTCCCTTCAACAAAAGCAGACTGGGTGGGCAGTGATGCTGATGCAGCAGTTATGAAAAAACTTCAGTACTTCATCCAATAAGAAGCAAACTACGTACCGCTCATTCTTGTACGTACACAATATTTATGTATATGAAAACACTACTACGTACAAGCTAGGAACCATAAAGCCATCAGATCGACCCAGCGTCTTGATGAGGAAATGAAAAAGGGTTCATGACAATTTGGTAAGCTCTGATGCGGATGGCGTCCTTTGGAGTCTGACCAGAGAGTAGTAAGAACCTTTAGGCCCTTTGGCCAAAAGAGACGAGTGAGTCCCTTTCTCCACTACCCTCCCTTTATCAAGCACAGTGATAAGATCACAGTGTTGTATGGTACTCAACCTGTGCGCCACCACCACACTAGTCCTCCCCACCATCACTCGCTCTAGCGCATCTTGCACAACCTTCTCCGACTGACTATCAAGCGCGCTGGTCGCCTCGTCTAGTAGTAACACCACCGGGTTCCTCAGTATAGCTCTAGCTATAGCAATGCGTTGCTTCTGTCCCCCAGAGAGTTGCACTCCTCGGTCTCCACATGAAGTGTCATATCCCTCCTTGAGGCTCGAGATGAATTCGTGAGCATTGGCTGCCTTTGCTGCTTCGATTATCTCCAACTCGTCGACCTTATCCGACACGCCATAGATGATGTTCTCTCTAATGGTACCTGAAAATAGCGTTGGCTCTTGGCTAACAAGTGCTATGTGTTTCCTCAATGACCTAAGGTGGTACGATTTCACATCTCGACCGTCAATGATCACTTCTCCTTTCAATGGATCATAAAACCTTTCGATTAATCCGATAATCGTCGACTTCCCAGACCCGCTTTGTCCCACTAAAGCAGTCGATTTCCCGGCTTGGATTTTGATCGAGAATCCTTTGAAGATCATCACATCAGGTCTAGCAGGGTATGCAAAATGCACGTTACGTAGTTCTATGTCACCTGTTATTCTTTTGGGCTGGCAACCTTCCGGGTCTTCGGGTTCTATATTTGTGTAACGGTCCAACACTGCAAATACAGAAGCAACAGCATCCGACCCTTTGGCAAGATCGGAAGTCATACTTCCAGCGTCGGCAATAACCCTGCCGGTGCTCACCAATATCATGAAAGTCTCAAACAGCTCTTTTGCTGTGACGTAGCCCTGAGTAATGAGCTTGCCTCCGTACCAAAAATCAAACGCCCAAGTGATACTGGTAAGGCTTTGAGAACAGCCAAGGCCAATCCCTGCATACCATGATTGTCGGATGCTCTCTTTACGTGGGCCTTCTTGGGCCTTTTCGAGCATTTTCAACAGGCGGTCCTGAGATGAGAAGGCAGTGATGGTTCTGAGGTTGGAGACTGCTTCTGCAGCTAGCTTGCTGCTTTCATCTTGAGCTTTGATGGCTTTCTTCGACATACTTTTGAGTAGGACACGTCTGGTGTAGAAGCTCACAATGATAATGGGTTGCACTGCTATCATAACTATGGCAAGTCTCCATGCAATGACCAAACCCATTGTGCAGGCTACAGTCACAGCTGAGAAGGTTTGAACAAGTAGAGCCATCCTATCACCCACTAACGATCTTACCTGCAAGCAAATAATCAAAACAGTACGCTTATTACTTCAGTCATTTATCTCGAAAATTCTAAAACACACAATATGGTACGTACCACATAAGATATACGATTTTACATATTGTATTTAACTATATGAAAGTTGGTTACATAAGATACGTACCACATTGGCATCTTTGGCGAGTCTAGAGCAAATGGCACCACTAGAATTTTCATCTTGATCAAACCACCCAACTTCGAATGTAAGGATCTTGGAAAGCATCCTTTCTCTAACTCTCTTAGTCAAGTACTCTCCCATGTAGGCAAAGTTGTAATGCTGACAAATGTTAACCAGCAAAGAGAAAATAGCCAACCCTAGAAAGCAAAGTGAATAAATCCTCGTCTTCTCCTTGATCTCATCATGGTCTGTCAAAAAATAAACCGACACCATTGATCCCATAGCAAATGCATATGCTGGTTGAACTGCACCAAACAGTATCGCACTGAAGCACCCCAACAGCGCTTGTTTCCACTCCGGAAGGTTCAAAGCTATCAATCGTTTGAAAGATGGGACAGGTAGCTTCTTCCTCTCTACGATCTCATCTTCCCCAGCAACCACTGATGAAGCTCGACCCTGCGCAAATGAGTTGGCTGAACTCGAACGACTAACCATTGACAACCGACGACTGCTTGTGTTGTGAATGTCCATGTTGGATATAGACGAAGATGCGTAATGATGGCCTTGCTCTTCTGGTTGCTTCTCTGTTTGTTGTAAGCGGATAAGTGAGGTGTAGAGACCATTGTCACGTTGGAATAGCTCGTCGTGTGAGCCTATTTCCATGACCTGCCCATTTTGAACGACGGCAATGATGTCGGCGTTTCGGATGGTGGAGAGGCGGTGGGCGATGATGATCGTCGTCCGTCCTACCGCCGCTTTGTCAAGAGCTTCTTGAACTACACGCTCCGATTCCGAGTCCAATGCGCTTGTGGCTTCATCTAAAAGAAGGATGCGTGGTTTCTTGATGATTGCTCGTGCAATAGCTATTCTTTGCTTCTGCCCTCCCGACATTTGAACACCTCTCTCGCCAACCTGCACCAGTTTAAACGTTTTCTTAAGTACTTAGGGTTTAGGGTTTAATACTGAACAAATATAATGTAACAAAGATATGAGTAACTACTAATTAACATCGAGTATAGTTTGACTGTTAGATGTTCAGGAAAGGAGTCTTGCTGGAAGGGAGTCTTGATTTGGTGCAGTAGTTGTTTACCAATTGTCGCACGGTTTCATCATGAAAATGATTTATTTATCCATGCTTAGCATAAAAACATGTTAACAAGCATCTTATATCGGTGTTGAATATAAGAGGAAGTCTACAATAATTAACGTATTACTACGTACGTTAATTTCTTTTTTTACTAATAGAGACGGCTCTTAACGTGAAGAAGTAGACCAGCTCCATATATACACTATATATATGTACTATCTAATTAGCTGGTCTACTATCTATTAGTTATAATTCGTCTAAAACTCTAAAAGATCGAACTATATGCATAGAGAGTTGTGTACTTTGTGTTTAGAAGAAGATATTCTAATTATAGATGGATGCTACAATTAAATTAACAACTTATCTATACTCATGGATGACAATAATCCCCAGTGGGTAGGGTACCCAAGGGTATTCGACCCTAACGGGGGAGAGATATACGGGGATAAAAGGGTGACGGGTTTGGGGATCCTCAATATTCGGATTTTTGAATCGGGTACGGGGAGAGTATGATATTTTGATATTCGTCCTCATCCCCACCCATTTAGGATGAAAATATTATTAAATACAATTTATTATATATATATTATTTATAAATAGATATTTATGTCAAATATTTTATAATATTTTTGTACGTGCTATGATTCTCTTAATGAATATTTATAGAAACTTTTTTTTTTTGATAAATGGGGGCCAAAGACCCAAACAAAGAAACAAACAAGGAACTAGGAATTTGTTACAATCCTAAATTTAGCAGAATCATACAAGTCATCAAGAACAGCTTCAACAACTTGTGGAAGAGGTTGTTGGAGGTATTGCACCCCAAATTCAGAACGAAGGCTGGACTTGGAGAGAATATCAGCTACCATATTAATCTCTCTATAACAATGTGAAATTTCACAAATATAGAGATTGTTCTTCAAAAACTTGCATATGTTAAGAACACTATATAGGGGATGCAGCTCCTGCACACCCTTCTTCATCATGTTTAGGGTTTATAGAAACTTCCTTTTTAACCGAGACTTGTATTCGTTTTTGTTGGAATGAATAAAAAAATTTATTTATATATGTATTTGATTTTATTTTCATATTTCTATATTTCGTAATTATTATTTTTTAAATTAATTATTTCATAATTGTTAACAAGGATCGGGGCGGGTATGGAAACATAATCCCAAAAGAGACATGGACTGAGAATCTCCATTATCCAATTACGGGAAATGGAGCGGGTATGGGGATGATGAATGAAAAAATGGTACGAGTATGGTATTTTGATCCCCTACCTTATCCTACCGGCCTACCCATTGCCATCCCTATCTATACTAGCTACCTAAGTGAGGAGGCAAACATAATCTTCATTGTTAAACTAATTAGTAAACTAATTGATAATTAAAAGTAGTTAAACATCACATTCCGACAGCTATAACCTTAGTTTATTTCTTACTTGATTACTAGCTTACGACATGCTTTACATGTTAAAATAATCAAAGACTTCGAATCCATGCCAGGATATAACAATCATGGTACATCGAATTTGAAAGCAAGGAATAATTAAAAAATAATAACAGTGTTCATATTAGATCATGGTCTGATGGACCATGATGCGCATGCATATTGGGCTCTTCTGTTTATTGATCAAATGGTGGGAAACCAAATCATTCTAGTTTTGACAATATGCAAAGCAAAAATTTGTCGTTTGAGAGAAAGAGGTATCTAATACCATCAGCGAAGGACAATAAGAGATTGAAATACCTGTGTATCATATCCCATGGGCAACTGAGAGATGAAATTGTGAGCATTAGAAGCTTTACCAGCCTCAATAACCTCTTCAATGGTAGCATCTTCTTTCCCAAACAGTATGTTCTCTTTTATGCTGGTAGCAAACAGCGCAGGCTCTTGGCTCACCAGTCCCATCTGTGACCTCAACCACTTGAGCTGACACTTTTTTATGGCCACCCCATCTATGAGTATCTCTCCCCCAAGAGGATCATAAAATCTCTGCAACAGTGAAATCACCGTCGATTTTCCAGAGCCACTACCACCCACCAATGCCACGGTTTTCCCAGCTGGAACTGTTAAGTTGAAGTCTTGGAAGATAATGCTTTCTGGCCTTGAAGGGTAGGCGAATTCTACGTGCTTGAATTCAACTTCTCCTAAAACGTTCTCTAGTATTTCTCCTTCCATGTTGTCTGAATCGATCTTGGGGACTCTTTGAATCACCTCCATTATTCGTTCAGCGGCTGAACACGCTTCCGAGAAGTACTTCAAGTTTGATAAGCCTGCCCCCAATGCCCTGTATATTGAAAACATATTTAGTACTCTTATTTCTTCTGCAACTTTAGAAATGAAATTAGTGATGTAGAAAAGAATATGCAAGTTCGTACAATCCACCAACAGCTATAGCCGCACCAACAGCGAAAACAGTGCCTCCCTTAGCGCCATGGTACATGACCATTCTGCTGCCATAGAAAGACATGAATGACCAAATCGCGAAAACGACACCGTTGCTTCCAATAGCCAAGCCTTTTGCCAAACCCTGACTCAACCCCAACTTCACTGATCCTTCAAGAGCTGCGGAGAACTCAGTTATGGTCTTATTTTCTCCAACAAATGCATACACGGTTCTAATCGATGACAGTGTCTGTTCGGCTATTGTACCAGCCTTGTTGTATTCATCTCTTATCTGCCTAGCCAGTCCCATCAGAGTCCGTCCATATATCAAGCCCGGAATCACTAGAAGAAGCAAAAAGGGAAACCCAACAATGGCTAGCTTCCACAGCATTATGAATGCTGCGATATAGCTCCCAAGGAACATAGAGCAGTTCATTACAAAGTTTGGCACCTGGAGGTGGCAATTCATCAATTAGTTAGAGCTAGAGTTGAAAAACAAGTCACATTGCCTACTGAAAATGATGGTAAAGATTAAACCTTTTCACTAAGAACGTCTTGAATCACGAGGCTATCACTAGAGACGCTCGTGATAACCTCTGAAGTGCTTGTGACATGCAAATCAAAGTAGCCCACATCTTGCCTTAACACTGCTTTCAAATATCTCACTCTCATTCTGGCTGCTTGTCTCTCACCGGTTCTTGTCCAACAATATCCCTCTACAAAAAATGATTAATTTAGTTAAAAAAATCTATTTAATCTTGATAATATTGATTGATTTTTCATTCTTGCACCACAGAAAGGGATAATCTTATTGGTGAAATAAGAAGTAAAAAGAACCCACCAAGGAAACAACAAACAAATGACGCAGAAGCCAAGTACAATAGCGCCACTGCATTCTGTCCACCACAACATCAAAACCCAAAGTTAAATATTTGTGCTCATTGCCTTGAACTGAACCCTTTTGCCATATACCCCAAATATTTTATATAACAGCGAAGAAGAAGAAGAAGAAGAAGAAGAAGAAGAAGAAGAAGAAGAAGAAGAAGAAGAAGAAGAAGATGAAGGAGAAGGAGAAGGTAACTCCACAGATTAACAACAAAAGCTATAGAAACATGTGTGTCATACTCATCAAAACCGTAACAGAAACACATCGATCATATACCTTATTGATGTTATGCGTGAAAGCATCTTGAGCGTTGGACGAGGAGCCGCCGACGTTGTTCATCAAGCGGCTAGTGATCAACAAGACCAGAGGGGTTGTGCAGCCGTCGCCGATGCTTCCGAACAACCCCAAAGCCATCAGAAGTTTATCAGCACCATCAGCGTGCATGAAAACTGAGCTTATAGAAGAGCCACCTTTCTTCTTACTCTCCATTTTCTCTCCCATATTTTCCTCCCCTCTTTCTTCTCCCTCAGTAACGTACGTACCCAACAACAGTACTCAGATTCTCTCTCAGACCGACCGACCGACGTATAAGTCTTTTTAGTTGTTATGCCAGAGCTCTGGCCTTAATTAACTGACGAAGTGAGAAAGAGAGAAGAGCCATGTATATATAGCTGGGTGTGCCAGAATTAACTGTTGGCATTGCATATGGACAGGTCTATTGCTTTAAGATAAATCTGGATGAAGATTGTTAAACAATGAACATCTGATGGAGAGAAACAAAATTCTAGGGTTGACTTAAAAAAAGAGAGGAAGAATTCTTGCAAATAAGCGTCATTAGTGACGATGAGCTGAGGTGTGGGACCTGTATCGATCCCACTGATTAGTGAACAGAATTAATAATTTTAAGCATCTGTTGCTTATTAGGTTAAAAAACAGTGATTGAAAATAATAAAAGGGACGCAATACAGGGACTAGGGTCTGACTCCAATGCTTTCTTGTTTTGGTATAATTTGGAGTTGGAATTAATGCGACTTTGAACTACAGAGTTGGTTTTTTTTTTTTTTTTTTTTTTTGAAACAACTATATCAAAAGTTGTACAGAGTTGTTGTTTATGTAGTACTCGAAGGAGGTTATGCAATATTGCAACTAATTTGATATTTGGAATATTTGTCATAATTCTGTTGTCATAATTTTATTATCGTGATCAATATCACATAGTTCCACTTATCAGTAATTTAGACGAACTACTCACAAATCGATCACTTTGTCAATTTAAGCTATACTACAAAGACTTTTGGCTACATGATATTAATGATGTAAAACACTCACTATATATATTCCAAATAGCTAGATACAGACAGTAAGCTTCCATTATTAGCAAGTATATGATCGATGTAAAACACTCGCTATATTCCAAATGTTTGTTCGCATATTTCTCATACTCCCTGCGTGGATCGACCACGCCAAAAAAACAAAGTCAACTAATGATGCGCGTATATAACAGATTCAGCTAATTAAGCCATGTTCTTAAAATCATTACAAAATAGAACTATATATTTAGCTATTTTCTGCTTAAAATAAGACTAATCTTCCAAACTAGCTGGTTGTCTGTAGCGAGACAAATATTAAAACATTAAGACTAATTTGTCTGAATCTTATAGCTAAAGCCAGCTTTCTCAATCCATTAAACAAAAATGAAAGAATCCGTTTCCCCCTTTTAAACTCTAATACGAAAGAACAACATGCAACACGTTGATGACGTGTCGTTTTCTCTTGAGCTCAGGTTACACCTGGAATCAATGTCAACCAATCGTTTTTCCTTTTATTGTATTATATTGCAAACCCTATTTTTTATTTATTAATTTGGATTCTTTGTCGATTAGAGAACCCTCATTAATTAAGAGCATCTCCAACAGCTTTCTTATTTTCTTGAACTTCTCAATTTTGGGGAATATATAGCTGTTTTTAGGTCCAACAGCTTTCCCATTTTATTCCCCAAAATGAGGATGGAGAAGAAAGAGAAGCATTTTCCCCAAATTTGCAGCAAAGCCTTCATTCCCCAAATTATCGAAATTAACATTGTCATAAATTCCTCACATGCGTCAATGAGAAGAAAAAAAAAATATTATTGAATATTTTATTGTTATAATAAGATATCGAATATTTTTTTGTTATAATTAAAAATGATGTAGAATATTTAATTGTTGTAATAAATGTCAAAATCTTCAAAATGGAGAAGCTGTTGGAGTTAGAGTAAATTTTTTTTAAAGATTTTAATTTTTGCTTCTCCATTTTGAAGAAATTTTAGAGAATTTGTTAGAGATGCTCTAAGCACATATTTCCTAATAAGAATTTTATATATAAATACATGAAATATAGATGGCTTTTATTATACCTGATTCAAACATAAATGTTTACCAAAACCTCAATTCGAGGCTGAATTTATATCAGAAAACAACTGATCGAATTTATAACTCTGGAAATTGTGTTTAATTTGAATATATGTATATGAACAAGGCCACAGAATTTTGTCATGTGTTCGTTGTACAGAAGGGGGTACGTTGCCCTAGTCCCCAGATCGGTCTCTGTAATTCAGAACTGCATTTTCTTCCCGATCATCAAAAAATCTTAGAAGGAAGTTGATTCGTGGCACTCAGATTTCAAGAACATGCAAGCAGTAACCAGATAGTGACACGTTTGTTATCGTGAGTTGAATTCTGCAATAGCAAAGGAAAGCATATATGCAGTGGTGATCTTTCACTTTATGTTGGAGCATGATGGAAGGCTTATATGCAGCAGCAGCAGCAGTTCTTTAGTTTCGTTCCAGACCTCGATTAGAGGCTGAGAGGATTACAAGGGAAACGAAATGACGTACTTGCATACGATTTCTACACAACTGACTGTTTATAGAATATTACGGAGAATGACTCTCGTTTTCTATATACGCCATTCTCCGTAACAATCACAAGCCCTGTAGACACTAATGTACGTCACAAGTTAAACTAATAATAACTTATATATTTCTCTAATTCTCTAGATATGTATGCACGTAAGTTCATATATACATTTATACCAAAACGTACTCAGTTTAATTAAATAAACACAGTCTCGTACTCATCTTTACGTAAAACGTTTGACCTAAATGAGGATTTCTCCTTATCATGCTACAGACGCAGTAATATGAGGTGGGTTTTTTTCTATAACTTAATACCATCAGCATGTGTGGCTAGCTTAATCTGTAGGTGTGGGCACTGGTATGAATTATTTAGTAAATCCGACGTATTACTAATTAATAATGCGTAGCAATATTAAGTTTATTTAGACAAAATAAGTTGTTTGATATATGTTCTTGCTGGCTGCTGCTTTCTGATTTTGATCCTAGACATAGCATGCATGCTTGAAAGGATAACACAGTAGCATCCTAATCACACCCCCAACTGTCGTGCTGGCCATGGCAGACAGTTGAGCCAACTTACCTTATTTCTGATGATCAGCTTTGAGAATTTGAAAAGCAAGCAAAGCTATATGCATGTCATGGAAATATCGACACTCTTCACTTGCTAGCTTTACATTTTTCACCTTTCAGTTTAGTGCCTGATTACTCCATAACCCCGGCACACTCTGCACTTTAATTATGAAGTCTGTTAAGTCGTATTCCAGTACCAACTTGGTTGATCGATCTTCTACTAGTTAGCTCCATACAACTTGTGAGTAGCCACTCATTTTTTTCTTGAAAAATGAGGGATGTTTCATCATGAAAATAGCGACTGATCATGTACTTGGACGGATGAGAAAACACATCTTTTGAAACTAATTAGTGGGCTGCGAATGTGATTGATGCTGTAATGTCATTTCAATATAGTTCCATTTCCATACTTCTCATTTCATGATTATAGCTAGCTAAATCTTTGCTCATAGCAAGTGTAATTATATATCTGGAAACCATAGGGAACTATACAATTAGAATCCTTTACCTAATTACTTCTGTACATGGGAACGTACTGTGACATATCGTGCATGTCACTTTGATTCTCTGCACAAAAGGAATAATACTCTCATAACTTCTGGCTAGCAATTTAACGGAAATGACAAAGAACAGATCGAGAACTAAAGTAGTACGTATCACATTCATGGCAATTTGAAATCAGATTCTCAATGATAACAAAGAAAATAATGTATGTAGTACTAATAAACGTTCTGACTGCAATGGCAGACGCAAGTTCTAAATTTGCTCATATAATTATCTAGGGTTTCATACATCCGAATGAAGACATTTTTCTTCAAACTTGACCATCCAGATTATTAACAAGATCGAAGAAGCTGTATTGGTAAGTATGACAGTGATTTACACATTTAAAAGTTGGTATAATCCTCAATTGTGGAATCGAATTTAAGCATCATTGCGTGAGAAAACGGATTACGTGAAAATCGATCGGTGCTAAATAATGCAAATGAAGCATTCTTTGATGCGCATAATTTCCCCAAGTAATTTCGAACTACCAAATATATTCTTGCCGGCCATCACGTACAACATACGTATATCCTTTATTAGTTGTCGTGAGACTTTCTCAATCATAGTTATGGATGCGCATGTAGTTAGCCAATTGAGATAGTACGTAGTGGTAATCTACTAGCTAGTTCCAACTTCGTAAGTTGTGCTTGTGCAATCTGCAGTGGCATATATCATAGATGGATATCGATATATGTTATTGGAATATTGGGTAGTGTTGAATGCTTGTGGCTGTGTTCCTCATCAGTCATGTTAAGCAACAATGACAGCACCATCACACTCTATCCAATGCATTTCATCAGCAGCTCCATCGCCCTTGTGGATCGATATTTTGGTATAATGATTTTTCTGCTGGACGATTTAGACCCTTGCTTGGAGTATTGGAGCTAGCAATGCTTGTGGGATAATTGTTAAGAGTGTTAGGTTTTAGGATTTTCCCTAGTTATATGCATGCATGACTCCGAGGCTCCGAGCTAGCTAATCAGAAAATATTTTTTATTTTTATTTTTTTTAACAGGAGCTAGGTAGAACATAGTACTCTCTCACCTTAAATTTGTTAATAAAAAAAAAATATTACAATCAAGTTGGATGACACTAAAGCCATAACCCGAAAACACCAAACAAAAGACATCAAATTACACTATAAAGCAAATAAATGAAAACGAACGTTAGAGAGACCGAACTTAATTATCTCATTGGTATATGCCCAGAATAAAGTGGGGAGGTTCATCCAACCAAGATAATGCAGACATCGACAAAGTGAGGAGGTTCATCCAACCAAGATAATGCAGACATCGACAAACTCATATTGGTAAGAGCATCTGTCATTTGATAACCTTCTCTGAAGATATGAGAAGATCGAAAATTCATTTGAGAAATACGGTGCAAACAATTATCTCATGCCACTCTCAATCGCCATGGAACAAGATGAGGATCTCGCAAGAAATTAAGCACAGTTGTTCCTACATATTCATAAAAGATGATTACATTGCTCCTACATATTCAGATTTGGGCGCCAGTCATAGTGTGTTTACCGAAAGTGCTCACTTACAAGGGTTTTCTGATGCAACCCAAATAGGGTAACAAATGGAGCACAGTACATAGGCTCTCCAGTCTCCACCATTGCCTTTTACCTTTCTTGTTCACGTATCTATTGAAGGGTATGGAGAGTATGGTTGTTATATCTTGTAGTTGAAGTTAGCATGGCTGTGATTGTGTTTCTACTGTTACAGTCATTGTAAAGCATGTGCTGCTCTACTGTGCAGCATTGCTTTACCTTCTACTGTAGCAGCATGGTTGTGATCAAGTCCTTTGCTCCATACTTTGTGTGCTTATACAAGTATGGAGCTGTGTACTTGATATAATTAATTTTAGTTTTCTTTACTTCTCTTTCTTGTATAAATACCCTCACATGTAAAACATTCATACTCAATACATTGAGAAGAAAATTGTTTCATATGTTTAAGTTTTTCTTTATGGTATCAGAGCAGGAACTTTAGTGTCATGTTTCTGTTTATCTTTCTCTTCTTTCATTGTGAAATTTTGTATTGTTGTCTTCCTTTAAATGACTGAAGGAAGTTCAACATCTGAGATTAATCATTTTTCTGAAAATAGAACCAGTTCAACAATGTCTGGTGTTTCTGAGGTTGAGGGAAATCCCAACCTACGGTTCAGTTTTACTTACTAAATATAACTACCTCTCTTGGAAACAGCAGCTCCATCACACTCTATTTATAGAAACAAGCTTTTTAATCATTGTATATGGGAAAGGCTAGGTTTCCATAGTCATCCAAGTGATCCAAACACCTCCACCAGTACTCAGCACCTTTCCAAATTTAATAACAAGATATCGCAGCTCGATCGATCTCTCTTAACTGATGTAAAGGTGTCCCTTACCCTACAAGGCTCTCGTATATTGGTTAAGACGATGAGGCATAAGGCAAGTGTATAAAGGTTGAAGTACAATTAACACATTGGAAAATAATACAGCAGAAACAAAGTTCGATTCATAATATCCAGTGAATCAGTACGTATATATGTTCCTATAGTTAGCTCCCGGAAGTGAAATAGTACGTACCACTAGATCAGTAATGGAGGTCCTCCTCGTCATGGGAGTTGGAATATGCAATTGAAGCTCCATTAACCACAATTAATGATTAAGACATTGTCATTGGAGCTTACATTAGGAAAGCAAAAGACTAGTCTGAGCTTTGTTCACGACCACTGAATTATGAACTTTTCAAACTAGCTTATACCATCCATTCTTTTATTGCCACTGTCAGAACAGTACTTTTCATAGTGGAATCTGAAGAGTCTGAAGTTGATGGTTGGAAGCTCCATTGTCTTTTGGCCTTATATGTCTATTGGGATCCTGCTATAACCAACTTTAAATTGAGGCATTCTGTAGTGCTAGCTAGCTCTCCTGCACGCAGAGTTTCAAATCTGTTCCTAATTATTCACTCTTTTAAGTGAACGTTTTGCATCGAGTGCTGCCTCAATTCAGAGCCTCAGAGGTGGTAGTCTAGATAGACTCAAATATAGATGCATGGAGTGGTACGTAGATTATGAGGTTCTTAATTAGATCAATGAAGCAAATCTTTAGGAGCAGCTGATTAGCTGACACTATATTTTGGCATATAAAGCAGATTATAGGCAATGGCGACATATATATGTGATGTTCAAAGTCAGTTCAGACTGAATGAAAGTAAAAAGTTTCCGCAGATCAACTAGCTATTGTCCATCGTTCATCAAACAACTGAAGATCCTTCGTATATATATGAACTGTTGGACTTTCACATCAGAATGACTAGGCTGCGATTTTGATCATAATGCTCGATCATTCTTTTTCCTGTCGTATCTATCAAACTCACAAACAGCTTGGAATATCTTTTTAGTTCTACAAAGTGGATCTGTCTTCCTACAAAAGCTTATTATCCAGAGTCCCAGACAAGATCCATAATCAAAGGATGATCGACAACCACTACATCTGTTGTTCCTCCAATAACAATGTGGGAAAGTCTCTTTTCGCCGGCTTCTTGAAGAATATTAGATATATATTACAGATATATTATAGAGTTATATATATTAGCTAGCTTGTGAAGGTACCAATTCAACTTTGATCGACAGTAGAAATATTACACTGAATATTTCAAAAAAGAAAATAAAAAATATGACACTGATCGAATATATATATATATATATATATATATATATATATATATATATATATATATCTTGCTACACTGAACTCATGACCAAATTAGCTAGATATTAAGTAGAATAATAGGCTATTTTCTAATTATTATACTAATTCAATATACTAATCAATGATTGACTTGAACCTTAAGATGGATATATATATTCCTCCGTTAATCTTAAGATTGTGTACTCCTGCTTGTGAAATTGACTAAGGAGTAATAAGCTCCTGAAGGTCCCTTAGCCAAAAGAGAAGAGTGAGACCCCTTCTCCACTACCTTTCCTTTATCAAGCACCGTAATGTGGTCACAGTTTTGTATGGTACTCAACCTGTGCGCCACTACCACGCTGGTTCTCCCCACCATGACATGCTCCAATGCCTCTTGAACCACCTTCTCCGATTGGCTATCAAGCGCGCTCGTTGCCTCGTCAAGTAACAACACTGCAGGGTTTCTCAGTATAGCTCTTGCTATAGCAATGCGCTGCTTCTGACCCCCAGAGAGTTGCAATCCTCTATCGCCACACGACGTGTCGTACCCGTCCTTTAACGCACTGATGAACTCATGAGCATTGGCTGCCCTTGCTGCCTCAATGACCATAGTTTCATCCATGTTTTCCGACGCTCCAAATACTATGTTCTCTCTTATGGTACCAGCAAACAGTGTGGGTTCTTGGCTTACCAATCCCATATGTTTCCTCAATGACCTAAGGTTGTAAGACTTTATATCACGACCGTCGATTTCCACCACCCCTCTGATCGGATCATAAAATCTCTCGATTAGTCCGATAACGGTTGATTTACCCGACCCGCTTTGGCCCACCAATGCCGTGGACTTTCCCGCTTCAATGTTCATTGAGAAGCCTTGGAAGATCATCACATTGGGCCTAGTTGGGTATGCAAAGTACACGTCAAGAAAATGGACCTCTCCCATTAGTTTTTCAACCTGGGAGTCTTTTGGAACTTGGGGTTCTATTCTTGTGGTTCGGTCCAAGATGCCAAATATTGACCCAATTGCATCCCAGCCATGGGCCAGGTCCGATGTCATGCTTCCTGCATCTGCTATGACCCGACCCGTGGTTAACAGAATGAGGATGGTCTCAAACACTGCTCTCGGTGTGAGGTAGCCTTGGGAGACAAGCCTACTGCCATACCAATAGCTTAAACCTACAATGAGGATTGAAGTGCTCATTGAAAACCCGAGGCCAATGCCGGCGAACCATGATTGCCGCAGGCTTTCTCTATGTGGGCCTTCTTGGACCTGTTCTAGCATTTTGAGAATCCTGCTCTGAGCTGAGAAGGAAGTGATGGTCCTGAGGTTGTAGATAGCTTCAGCTGCAAGCTTGCAACTTTCCTCTTGGCTTTTGATTGCTTTGCCGGACATTCTGCTGAGCAGGACACGCCGAGTATAGAGGCCCATAATGATTATGGGTTGGGTCGCAATGACGACTACGGCAAGCCTCCATGCAATTATTAGGCCCATTGTCCAAGCTATAGTCACAGATGAGATGGTTTGTATAAGGAGGCACATTCTGTCACCAACTAAAGATCTGACCTGCCATTAGCATGGTTATAGTTAGACTATGGAAAATGCTCCTAAATAGATACAGAAATGTGGATGAACTTACCTGTTCAGCATCTTTGGTGAGTTTAGAGCAAATGGCACCACTAGAATTTTTATCATCGTCGAACCAGCCAACTTCGAAACTAAGTATCTTGGTGAGCATCATTTCTCTAATCCGATTGCTCAAATGCTCCCCAATGTATGCAAAACTATAGTGTTCCAGTAGATTAATCAGTAACGCGATCACAGACAACCCGAAAAAGCAGAAAGCGAGAGTTGTGATTTTCGCCTTAATCTCCTCCGGATTTGTCAAGAAATATATGGATAATGTAGTCCCCATGGTGAATCCATATAGAGGTTCAACAGCTCCAAAAAAAATCGCACATAACCAAGCTAATACTGCTTGCTTCCACTCTGGAATATTCATAGATAACAATCTCCAATATGATGACTTCTGCTTGGAAAGGTTGCTTCTAGATTCTTGAGCAGTAGTAGTACTAGTACTATCAGATGCAACAAGCTGGGAGGTTGAGTCCAGGTGCCTAGTACTAGTACTATCGTACAAGCTGACCAAAGATGATGAAGGACCTTGATCTTCTGGTGTCTCCTTTTGTGGTGTTTGTTGGAGGCAGACAAACGAGGCGTAAACTCCATTTGTCTGTTGAATTAGTTCATCATGTGAACCGAGTTCCATGACAGAACCATTTTGCATAACAGCAATAACATCAGCCTTCTGAATGGTGGACAAGCGGTGAGCAATGACTATGGTGGTTCTTCCTGTGGCTGCTCTATGGAGGGCTTCTTGAACTAGTCCTTCTGACTCTGAGTCTAATGCACTGGTGGCCTCATCAAGAAGAAGGATTTTTGGTTTCTTTATAAGTGCTCTCGCAATTGCTATTCTTTGCTTCTGTCCACCTGATACTTGAACGCCTCTCTCACCAACCTTCCAGTTGATATATAAGAAGTTAGCTAAAAATATACAATATCAAGTTCTCTGAATTTTTCACAACAAACACAACACAATTTTTTTTATGAATGAATAATTTGAGAGTAGCTAGTAGCTAGAGAGCAGAACAAACCTGGGTGTCATACCCATTCGGCAACTGAGATATGAAATTATGAGCATTGCTAGCTATGGCAGCCTCAACTACTTCCTCCATTGTGCCATCTTCCTTGCCAAATAGTATATTCTCCTTGATGGTGGTTGAGAACAATGAAGGCTCTTGGCTTACAGATGCCATTATAGACCTGAGCCACTTAAGCTGTAACTTGTCAATGGCAAACCCATCTAGTAGAATATGTCCCTCAAGAGGGTTATAAAATCTTTGCAACAGTAAGGTCGCTGTTGATTTCCCTGATCCACTTGAGCCGACTAAGGCAACAGTCTTTCCGGCTGGTACGGTTAGAGAAAAGTTGTTCAGAACAATGCTCTCAGGCCTTGATGGATACGCAAACTTGAGATGATCAAACTGGACTTCACCTGAGACATTGTCCAGAACTGTGCCTTCCATGTTTTCTGAATCAATTTCAGGAACTCGATTGATAACCTTCATGATATTCTCTCCAGCTGAGCATGCATCTGCAATGTACTTCAAGTTTGATAAAGCATAACCCATTGCCCTGAAAGTTATCCCATCAGCAATTTCGTTAACTAAGAATAAAAATGAAAAGAGGCATCCTCTTGATTATATATAACATGATTAAACTGCTTACATTCCTCCATTGATTATTGAAACACCAACAGCAAAAACAGTCCCTCCTAGAGCACCATGGTATATAACCATTCTACTACCCAAGTAAGACATGACAGCCCAAATGGCAAAGACTGTGTAGGTGCTACCAATTGCCAACCCCTTAACCAAGCCTTGCTTCAAACCAAGCTTTGTACTCCCATGTGTGGCTGCAGAAAATTGTGTTATAGTTTTGTTCTCTCCAACATAGGCATAAACTGTTCTAATAGATGATATTGCCTGTTCCGCTATTGTCCCGGTCTTAATGTGTTCTTGTCTTCTCTTCCCTGCTATTCTTGTTAAGCTTCTCCCACAAATCCAACCAGGAAGTACCAGAAGCAACAGAAAGGGGAGTCCAACCAAAGCCAGTTTCCACATCAACACAAATGCTATCACGTAACTTGTAACAAAAAGGGAGACTTTATTCACAAACTCTGGCACCTGATTCAAATTTGAAAAAGTGGATTATAATTAGGTGCTTACTCTGCTAGAATTTGATAATGTATAGTGCAAATTTCAGAACAGGAATAGAACCTTGTCACTGAGAACATCTTGAATGATCTGAATGTCATTTGACATGCTTATTACAACCTCAGAGGCGCTTGTTTGATGCGAATCTAAGTAAGCTACCTCTTGGCGTAACACCGCTTTCAAATAGTTTCTTCTCATTTTTGTAGCTTGTCTCTCCCCAGTTCTCGTCCAACAAAACCCCTCTACAATCACAACCATATCAGAGAAAAATCAGTCATGAATTAACAAATCAGTTAAATTTTGCCAAGTAAACAAGAGAAAACCACGCTCATACCTAAGAAACAAGTAAGCATTGATGCGAGGGCCAAGTAGAAGAAGGGAATCATTTTTTTCTGCAGCAGTCATTAACATCAAAATTAAATTCAGATTAATGATCAAATGTGCATGTGTAATAGTTATGTGTCCACACTAATAATTTCTCCTATAGAGAAAGCCAAGAGATCACTGATTGTGTGTGTAACAAATTAGAAGAGAAGAGACATACCTCATCAAAGACTCCACCTCTTCCCATATTGTTCATCAAACCACTATTAAAAACAATCAACATCCGAGTAGAGAGTCCATCACCTACAGCTCCAAGGAACCCGAGAGTCATCAAGAACTTATCGATAGCATCTGCATGTATGAAAATTGAGCCAAGTGACCCAATTTTCTTCTTCGTAATGTCAATATTATTGCGTTTGTCTGCACTTCTACTCATCTGCATTCTCGATATTAAAACAGTTAGATCATAAAGGTAAAACTTGAAGAGAACAAGATTCAAAGACGCCAATACATACTATATAGTATATACCACTCACTTTCCTCATGAAGAAGTTGTTCTCTGCACACCGATTTGCTTACCTAACATGGAAACAGTACATCCATATGGAGTAGCTTAGTTTGACAGTAACATAAATGTATATGCATCAGTAATGGAAATTAATAATCCAGTCCTTGATCAGCTAATTAGTAAAGATGCACATACGCAATCTGGGAACCAGGATAAATTTATAGTAAGGTTGGGGGAGTCCAAATTAGAGGATATATAATTTTGTTCAGCAACAAAACATTTTGTTTTGTCCATTTGAGGATAAAATTGATGTAGAATATCTGAGTAATACTGATTTCAGTGATTGAGGATAACAAGAAAATTATTGCGTATAGATTTCAGTCATTTCACCATGGAGGAATTATTAATAGAGATAAATGGTATTATCTTAATTAAGGAATACTAATCAACCGAAAGAAAGGGAAACAACAGAAAAGGAAGGAATTTAAAATTATGCAAATGCTAAAATTTGTACGAAATCATTTTTTGCAGATTATGGGAATTAAAGGGTATCCAGCAGACCCTAAAACATTTTTTTTGCAGATTATGAGTCAATTATCATGTTTAGGAAACTGAGGAGGATACATGTAATTCCGGATCCTGCAGGGAAAACTATCTGCAACAGATTTACAAGCAGGTGAAGACAAATGAGACACACCCTCTTTTGTATTCTAAGCATTACATAAAATTAGACCACTCTCAATCTTGTCTAGTTTTGGTTCCAACGCACAGGGACTTAATTTACACCTGATGTGCGTATAGAGATGCGCAACCTCTCCTACTCAATCAGGCGCCGAAACTGCCATATATATTTCTCGTTTTGTCAACTCAACTCATGAGTTTTCCGTGCTAGAAAAGCTTGGGGTCTAAGCTCTAAGCGTAATGGACTCTCTCTCTATCTTCCTCGATCAGTTAAGTAGCCTTAACTTCATGCAAAAAGGAAATTAAGACAAAGCAATACACAGAGTTCAATATCAAATTATCAATTCAAAACCTCTATTTCCAAGTTAGCTCCCTCTCTCTCTCTCTCTCTCTCTCTCTCTCTCTCTCTCCGTTTCGATTAGTAGTTATGAACAAGCGAGATTGCTAAACGTAGTGCCAATAGTGTAATCTGCAGCACGCAACAGCAGCAGCACAGCGCGCTTCTACGTTTCAGGCAAAATTTATGACAGTCATTATGTTACTCGACGCTACCACATGGAATGTGAAGGGCATGTAACAATAAGGTGAGACAGTATCAATGCATTTTCTTATGAGTTATGTCTACATTTCTAGAGGGTGTATACGAGTCTTAATTACTCAAAGGGGAGGAACTGAGGATGTACCTGTCACTTCTTCAAGACATTTCATCGAACACATTGCCCTGCTCCGGAAAGACATGGAATATGAATTATATATAGCCCTCTCAGTACTCCTGCCTGTGATTGTAGCTCTCGTCCGGAAGGTGGCTCTCCACCGTTGCTTTTTCAGATCCCCAATTCGGACGAAAACACCTTCCTCACCATCCGTTTAGTACTTTGCACTGATCGAGGTGCATTGATTCACCACCCCCCCATAAAGGAGAAAGGAGGCCTTTTTCTGAGTCATGGAAGATCTACGTGCAAGTGTTGGTGCCTCTACATGTCCATTTGTCAAGCACTTAATCAAAAGTTAAAACCATGCATGCAGTGATCCATACGCAATTACCAACCAGTAATCCACTTAATTAGGTAAAACAAAGCTAAACCCTTCTGTGGTTTACTGCATTGTTCATATACATTGATGTCTTGATTCAAAGAGTTTTCTTTGGTCATAAAATTCGCTCTTTCGAATGTTCAGATCATTCCAGAAGTTACGGCATAGAACTGTACATTTTCCCCTGCTCGGAACATCTTGAATGATCGAAAACCTCAGAGGTAGCTTTTCCAGAGAACAGAGCGAATCGAACAGCTCTCGATAATTGTTTTCATTCTTGCAGATTGGCCCAGAAAGCCATTATATCCCTTTTCTGCGTGCAGTCATATATGAAATCAAAAATCTATCTAGTTATTCAATGACCCTAATTAATTTAGTTAGATTTTCTGCGAATGTATGTGTGTGAGTGACAGATAAATAAAATAAAGAGGAGAGGGATAGATTCTATAACATGATCCAGCTCTGTACAATTTAGAGTCTAGTAAGCCAGCCATGCGTTAAACCTATCACTAATATCGACACGGCTTAATATTATTGGAAATTAAATTAAATGCTCTTTTCTTTACTTTTTGGTTTACTCTGATTCTCGTCTTTGGAATTGGCTTTTGGGTCAAGCCACAACACCTCAACATGTTTCGTAGTCTTCTTTGTTCCTACACGTAAGCGGTTGTGAACAAAGCCAAGTCGATAAATACGAATGGCGAAGGTCGAGAACACTTTTTTTTTTTTTAACGCTGAATGATCGAGGATAGACAAATAAATCTCGCCTATTACTCTATTTTATTAATAAAATAAAAAAGTAACAAAAGAGAGAGATCAAAACCAAAAACTGCCGAAACAAATGACAGACTAGCTGAAACAAAATTGAGACATAGCTTTGACATCGTTATTATAAAACAATAATATGAAAACTGGAGAACACTTTACGACTAAAGATAATAAAGCCTAAAAAACAAAGAGCAACTAACATTTCTTCTACATAGATCGAGACATTGTTCGAACTTAACACACAAATTTTAAATACATAGGACAGAAACAAATAGTTATAATTTCGCCGCGTCACCGCGGTGTAAAATAATTTACAATCGACAAGCAAATTAGACCAGGCCACAAAATATTTGAATAAGTATTGAGGCCCATTTGTCGAAGTGGGCTGCTAGAGTAACTAGAATAGCGTCCATATATAAAACTCTCCCTCTCACACTCTGTCACACACACACTCACTCAGCACAAACAGAAACGAAGCACAGAGTCAGTGAGGTCGGTCAGTAATGGCGGGAAGCGACGCAAGGAAGCACCTCATGAACTTGATTCACGACTTCGCCTCCGAGAAGTCTCAGGGAGGTAAAAGCCCGTCCGATTGCTACTCGTTTTCCGATTTTGGCATTCGCTACTACTCCGTTTAATTTTTCCGATTAGTAAAATGTAGACATAAACTCGAAATTTCTGACGGCGAGCCTTATCGGAACCCTAACCGGTCGTTTTTTAGCTTTGATTTTCTGGAATTTTCTGAAATTTGAAGTGTGAAATGCTTTGGTTTTGAGATTTGCAGAGCGAAGAGTGGTCGGCCTGAGGAAGCGAATCAAAGAGCTTACGTCTGAGGTTGAGGTCAGAAATGCGGAGCTCGAAGAGGCCAAGCGCACCAAGGAGTCGATTGAGCAAGAGGTTCGAGGCTACGAAGTTGAATTGGCTATGAATGAAGCTACGATTCAAACGCTGGAGGTTTGTTGCTTTTGCACTTTACAAAATTGAGTGATCTATTTGTTTAATTTGATTAGGTTTTTGATCAGATTTCCATTTCAGTCGAGGATTTCGCTGACGCAAGAGGAGGTTTCGGCAGTTGGATCTGAATTGGAAGCTCTTAAGGTAATTTTATTGGTGAATTGAGATATTGGAGAATGATTTTGATGGTTAGGTTTCTTCTTTTTCATACTGAAACTCATTTTTATGGTGTTTTTGATCCGGCATTGCAAAGAACAAAGAAGCTGCTGCACGGTATGGATCCCTTGTCTCTATTGTTATTTAGTCATCTGTGATCTCTGAATTTTGTTCTCTTTTCAATTTTGAAGAAATTATAGTCTATGACGTTTGATTATTTGCCATAATTATGCTTGCAGAGATGAGTTCATAAGCCAGATGTTTGAGCTCAACTTTAAGATAAGGTTGGTTTCATCTTTGAATAGAAAGTTATATGAATGCTCCAATTATGCATGTCTCAATAGAGAACAAGAAGCAGTTTCCTATTTCTATGACTTATAGTGGTATTTCGCCTTGCTCGATATTGAAGATCATGTGGCATAGAGTTCATTTAAAAATGAATATATAACAGAATCTAGCTGCAGTGTGATACTTACTCTCTGATTTCCGCAAGTGCTATTTCAAAAGTGTGTAGTGCCTCATGTAGTTACTAATGTACTATTGTGTTTGCTGACAAATGTAAACCCAGGAAGTTCCAAGAGTCAATTGCTGCGAAAATTCATGAGGAGAATTATATGGAAATTGAAGCTGGTGATGGTCTGTATACACTTGCTGATTAACCTATTTTTGATCTCTTAACATATGGCATTCCATCTGATTCTATATGCATTTATTGAATGTTCTATTCGTTATCAACTGAACTCCATCTCGCTTTTAGTCTCCTTACACTATTGTTTCTCTCAAGTGGAACTAATTTATTTGGTAATTTAGTTCGGTTAGAACTAACTGTAGATTGCAATGTTGTTTCAGATGGTCATGAACTAGTAAGGGAGGTGGTCTCTGAGGTATCTTTAAGAGAACTTGAGGAAATGCTTGCCTGTGTTGTATCTGAGACAGCTAAAGTTGAAGAAGAATACAAATCAGAGCAGAATATTCAAAAGCAGGTAAGAAATCGACCCTTAAAACTTGTGAATGGCTAATTAGTTATTAGCTTCAAGACTGATTCTAAGGATGTTGTATATGAGTTTCCTGCGTTTTCCCTTTAGCGGTGGACAATAATTTTCCCAGGAAAGGAATATGAAATATTTGGATGTCTGGAACATGTACTTCTGCAGGTTCAGCAGGAGTTGATTGATCGTGAAAGGAAGGTATTCCTGATGGAAGAGACATTGAACGCAACAAAGGAATTGCAAGACTTGACTAGATATCCTTTTCAAGACTGCAGTGGTTACCAAAATTACTCAATTTTTTAGCACTATTTACTCCTCTAGAACATGGAACATTCACAGCCCAAAGAAAATCATTGTTCTCGTATATAAATTTAGTGAATCATAGTTGAATAAGTTCAAGCTATTCCATTCATATCTATAATGACAGTGAGATCACTTCAGAGCTGCTTGAGTTTTCCATCATTTTAAAACTCTCATGCAAAACTGTACAAGTTGTTAGTAGAAGTTTATTTCCCAGCTTACTTTGTAAGCGGATTCCTCCTTTTTTCTTTTCTTTTTTTTTTTTAACGGATTTCTGTTAGTTATTTAGAAAATGCAAATATGAGGAAGCACTTAGATTTTTGCACCTAATACTCACTAAGATACTGTGTGAAATTTCTTATCAACTTTCGTGATGTTGAACAAATTTTTTATTTATTCTTTGTTTTGATGAAAGGTGAAAAGAAAGAGAAAACCAATTGCTTCATTTGATGTGTTTTCCGTTCTTGAAGTACCATACTTTATGACTCTGACTTCCAGTCTTCCACTTTGTTGTGTCTTTGACCGGAAACAAGCAGACTTCTGAATTGGAACAGACTTATGCTACCCTTGGTGAGAACTTGCAGATGAGATGTGCATGTCCAAGTTGTCATCTAGACAATGTGGAGGCCCTGGGAGGACTTACTCAATCAAACGAAGCATATTAAACATTTGGTAGGTATTCTACTTGATATCACTTCATTTTATGTGTTTATTTTGTGTATGATGTATCATGTCTGCAAAGCACTTTTATTCAATATCAATGACGTCAGCTGGCCTTTGGAAGTGAAGGGACATTTATAGGAGTATGCTGGACCCTGTGAGGATGAATATATTAATTTCTGTGTATTTTCAAAGCTTTTTACAGAGTATTTCAGCTTACTTCCATAAACATTTGAAAATAAGTTACTTGCTGCACTAAATCGAAGGTTTTATGCCTGTAATTACATTAGAAGCTATTACCTTCTTGGAGTTGTAGATCTAACTCAAGTTGCCCAATCATAGAACACCAACAAAAAAAAAACAAATTAAAACAAATGAAGAAGGAGAATATGGGTTCTGTGAAAGAAGAATGAAAAAATTCTGGACACTAATGAAGCCTGCCTGAAACAATCCAGCATGCCAAAGGCTAGCTGCACTTACTGTCACCGGTTTGTTCTACCCTTTTGCTGTATGTGGTGGTGATGCATCTATATCCTTTTCCAGGAACGATAGCAATGTAGATTGGGTCCTTTCAGCATGTTTTCTCTGCTCCTGCATTAACAATATTTTTTTTCTTAGTATCCCCGACCAGATTTGCATCTTTTTAATAGTCTCAAACTGAATGTAGGTATATGTTTCACTGATATTCTTGAACTGTTAGAAACAACTCACAGTTGCTTTAGGAAGTGTTATGTTGGGAAGAATCGTTTGCGGTGAAACCATTCTTGGATTAATTGTCTTCTCTACTTCTACCTGTGTTGAGAATAGGGCAGAGACTGGCCTGTGGTCTGAGAACTTACTCTCGCTACGGAAATAGGAGAGCTGAGTCACCCCTTTTCCATACCATAGAATTCTGTCGCACCTGCAATTAATCAAAGTATCTAATTTATGTATAGACAGAAAGAAAGATGTCTTTTCATCCTTATCTTTTTCTTCCAAGAAAGTTGTAGAATAGGACATATATCTACTGGGGTCGTGGGGAAGATAGATCAGCTTAGAACTAGGGTAGAACTCTATGAATCTGTTGATACAAAAGCAAAAACAGTACTTGATTTTAAGGTCACATAGTGGCTCTTTGTTAGAAATAATTTCATACGACAATAGGGAAAGCCCGTACCATGCTGGAGTTCTTTGCTTCTCTCCTGATTTGCTTGGAAGCCCACCTGAGTATCTGTTGCAATTTGATGAAGAATACTTGTAGGTAGGTGCAAATTCTATAGCTCCCTCTTCCCATCCCTGAAATACCCCACCATATTCTCGTTCCCTACGAAGCTGATCAAACTCTTGTAATGCTCTCCAGTCTAGTTTGTTTATCAGCTGCCTGGCTGAATTGTCCTCCAAGTATAGCCTATAGTTGAGATCCCCAAACCAGAATATCCGACTGTACCATAAAGCAACATAATAAAGTTAGCTCTGTCTTAAATTGTTTCTTTCCAATCGTTGATAGTTTACTTGTCTTGGTCACTTAGGTCTGTTTGATAACTTTTAGGTCCTAACATATGTTTGACAGTTGATAGATTATCTTCATACCTAAATTAGAAAAAGTATATAGATGTATTATTATGCATGATAAAATTTTAAACCTGTTTCCTGATAATGGTAAAATGAATGCTGAAAACTACAGCTAAATGAGTGAAAATTTTTGCTTCTACATTCTAGCGGGAGGAACACATACTCGTGTCCTAAGATGGTGAGAGGGTGGGAGGTATGATTGTCTGTAGGGATGCTCGGAGACCGAGGGAAAGTGGTTCGCCTAAAAATCTCTGAGACTTGGTGATTCCTTCTGGCTTCATCTCCTTTCTTCTCGCCAGAAGCCAAATGAGCAACAACAAAGCAAAAACTAGTTCCTTCAATTGTCATGCTGACTGAAAGTGAACCTTTATTTCCCAAATAACCCATGATACCACAAGCCACTGAGCAAACTTTAACATCTGAAATGCAATACTTTCTGAGCAATTCACTTTTTATCCATACACTAATGAACACTCCCACCATCTTCTTGCTTGCCATTTGCTTGTACTTACTGCCACCCTCTGGCATTTCATATTGCTCAACAATGGGGCTCCCAGTGTGTTTGCTAACGCTTATTCTGCTTTCAGGGTCAGGCATGTTCACGTACTGGTAGTTTTCACTTGAAGTAGGGTTCGATATGGATGTGAAACAAGGGCTGCCATGTTTGTTGTTGAGAGTTTTCCCTATCAACAGGTTCCAATTTCTTGCTTCAGTTGGGTCTTCTGTTCCAATCACAGTTCTCGTCTTCAAAGGTACAATCTCTTGAAACCTGCGAGCAAATCGTAAGCATTTTGTGCATAAATCTTGCTAAGATTGATTACATGCAAAAGCTCAGAGTTTTGAACATTATAGTGCTAATTCTGATTGATGACATACCCAAGAACATACAAGTCTGCTGCATCCTTAAGATTCAGCCACTCTTCCAAATCTTCTGCTAAGCTCCCTATGGGAGACCTTCCAGCCACATTCCAAGTTCCCACAAAGATTCTAAATACAGGGATATGTTTATTAGGTGAATATGAAATCGATGTCTGTTTCTTTTTTGTTTAACTATTTCCTTGGGTGAAATGTTAGCAACTTACCTCAACGCATTAGTAGAAGTACATGGACTCATCTCCATGGACTGCGTGACAATCTCATCCAAGTAATCACCACTTTCATCTTCACCCCCATCTGTAGAAAAATATGGCATAACTCAGTTTCGTTTAAAGTTGTGAGAGTTGTGAGGAGAATAGTTCCGAAGTGGGGGAAATATGAGAACGGAAAGAAGAACCTGAAACTTGGCGGAGTTGATACGGGTCATATTTCTTGTGCTTTCTTTTGAACCACTTTCTAAACCTTTTTCTGTATTTATGATTCTCAATGTCCATGGCTAACAAGCCGGTGTCTCCTATGTCGTTGATGAAACAATTACTACATCAAAGATGGAGTATTGCTAATTGATGAGCCTCGTGCAACTTCTTTTGCATTGCTTAGATGAGAGCTGTTACTTCCTGGCATGGCTTCTATTTTCTGTAGACAAAGAAAGTGTAGATTTAGCTGTAAGATCATAGTATAAACCGCCCTGTACCCAAGAAAATGAAACCCAGAAGGAGACAAACACATGAAGCTCATAGAAAACATAGCTCTTAGCGACAAACCCAAGAGAGAAAAAACATTTACCTCTGACATACCTCAAAAAATGGTTGGAGATTCATAATTCATATGCAGGTTTAAGTGGGAATCAAAAGGAGGAGATCAGCCTCACATGTACAAGGCTCTATCATTTGCTTAATTATTAGGGTCGTTAGGTTGGTGCTTGTCACGTTCGTCTTTTTGATATCTACTTGACATTTCTATTACCTGTCCAAATCAACAACTTAAATCCAGGTTAGGGTACACCTAAGAATAGAGCAACACAGACCTCTATTTTATCAGTATATACACATCCAAAATTATCCAGAATCCAAAACTAGAGATGTATGCCCATAACAAGATCGATTGGTTGTGCTGCAACAAAGGATCGAATTCGAATATGAAAATTCCCATACTTGGCTTGCATCGAATAGGTCTCCTATAGTGTAGAGTAATCTCAACTTGCAACTAATTGTCTAATTCATAGTATGTTGGAGTTTATATATTCAACTTCTGCTTGTTAGTATGTGATAAGCCGCCGTCTTAAGCAGTTCTAAATTTCTATTAAGATCATCTCACTATCAGTCCTAAGTGTCACCATGGATAATGTGGCCTATCATAACAGTAATGGCACCAGCCAAGTTGTAGATGGACTATGCAAATCGTGACCCCCACCCCCGCCTAAAAATTATAAAGTAACGATGTGACTAGGATTAGTGACATATACATGATTAAATTTGGTTGCTTTCATGCGTAGAGACATTCTAACCAAGTGTATTAGATGCGATTTGAGCCTTTGTAGATACGTATCCATTTCAACAATAATGAGATGTAGACTCCTCGACCTTCCTTGTTTGCCTTATTGGGACGATCATTGCTATAATCTCTTAACGTATGTGTAACAAAGATAAGATTTTGCCCTTTTTACAGTTTTTAGTGTTATTTGTGAATTAACTAACTAGGAGTTTACTGTTAATCTCCTTCTCGCCTTCTCATATGATAGAGATATTCCCCAACTTGGAAAAAAAAAAAAAAAAAAACTTGTATTATATGCTACCATCTCTTATTTGTTTATCTTATCCAAATCAAGTATGTTAAATTTTGAAATATAGTAAACAAGACCAAGAGACCATGGAAACACAAAGTCTGTCTGTCCAGACACATTAAGAATTTGAATATTTGGGCATCAAAATGTACTTGAACGCCGATTTCGAATACATAGATGAAACAACTGACCCTAATTTTACACTCAATTTCTTGCATCTGAAACCAAGTGCTGCCGAAACATAACAATGAAGGCTTCCACTCTCTCATTCAGAGCCTCCTTGGACAGCTTCGGAACCTCCTCCTCCGGCTTGTCTTCAATTTCGAAGCACTCTTCCTCTTCCCATTCTTTGACCACTTCTTGATCAACTTGCGCCGGTGGCCGCCTACATTGCCTCGTCTCCTTCTTCATTTCAACCTTGACCGGAACTCGATCTGCTTCGTCGTCGTTGTTTTTGCATTCCTGATGCTCGTCTGAGGTGGAAGAGACTGAAGTGAAAAGAATGGCCAAGAGGACGAGGTTGAGAACGATGAACACCCACGCCCGCCACTGCTCCATGAGAAACACCATCAAGACCGACGCAGATGCTCCGGCGGTGAGCAAAACCATGTGCATGACATACTCTTGCACTCGAAGAACCTCTCTTTGCTTCGTTACTCTCCCACTCAACTCTCTTCTCTTCTCCATTCTGGTGTGCTTGAGAAAACTGAGATGGTGATCCTTGTGCTGGGTTTTTATATTAAAAAGGGAAGGAGCTCTTGTCCTGTGCATGCTTGGTTTTGGTTTGCTAAAAAGGTATGGTTTCGAGTGGATTTTCTAGTGCGCACCGCTTTTGAGGAGCCAGCTGTGATGAGAAGAGAGACGTGACGGGTAGGGTTGAAGCTGCTAGGGGAGACAAGCAGACATAAATCCTGAAAGCCTGCTAGCTCTGCATCACTACATCACCCAGCAACCATATCATTTCTCCAACTTTGGATTTAGCCATGGAAGTTTGCTCATGTTTTTGGCATTTGGGTGTGTAGCTTGAATACTTTGGCGCCAAACTAAAGCCACTAACTAGGGCTCATCACTATCAGATTGAAATCCCTTGTGCATATAATAACATATCATATGATTCATGTCATTCTATTACCAGATGAGGTTTCTTTTCTCTTCTTCATGTCACATTACTGTTTAAGTAGTGAGATAAGCGGCAAATCAAACTCTCATTTAAAATTGAGATCCCTAATTTTCTTGCTCACCAATAGAATAGTTGCAATACTGAAAGTAGGAATCTCGTACCGAATGATGGCTTCCTTTCTCGAACAGAAAGAAGGGAAAGAGGACAGTTGGAAAGGGAGGAGGTTTTGGCAGATGTGCCTCATAAAAAGAGAGCAATGAAGTCAGACGTGAAGGTCGAAAAGCACGCCTTGTGCTGTTGCTGTTGGATGTGGTGGTGCTCACTGTTTGATACGAACACCCTCTTCCCTATTCATGTATCATCACCAGAAAATGACCCTACATCACCAGCAGACATCACCCATCAGGCGCAGCAGTGAATCATGTTCATTCTCTTGGTTGCTTTTTGGATTTCGCAATTTCAATCTGGATGTGCTTTAAGAAACAACGACATCCTTAAGGATCAATTAGGAAGAGACCATGGGACTTGGGTGTATGGTTGGTTGGTTACCTCTGTAACAACAAAGTCGAGCCACCAAAACATATATAGTTTACTGAGGCACCAAATATATCAAAACATAAAATTCTTTATTAAGATTTTTATCTATTAAAATGATATGATTACTGTTATTGACATATATAAGAAAATAAGACCGTAGATCTCAAGTTGAACACCTTAGTTTCGTCCACAAAATCATTTGTGTTGAATCCTCAATTCTCGATTAAAAATGTTTATTTCTTCTTTTTCAAAACATATCTCAAAAAAAAAAAAAGGGACCTAGTAAAACAAATGGTACAGAAATATTTTCTTTTTAAGAAAACTACATTTTAGACACATTTTATGGTCATATCTCCACGTCTCAACTCCATCGTCTTTATTTGCATCTCATTCGCCTAAACTAACTTTCTGATCGTTCAAAAATCTGTTATATGTGAATGTAAAAACAAGCTTCCTATATCCATCGTGATCTCGCGTCAAAGTGCACTTATTAGCATCTACAACAAATTTGACTTGATGGCTGTGTTTTGCGATTTCAACAAGTGTTATTATACTAGAGCAGCCCTTTCTATTCTTTTATTACATGTTGTTAGCAATTTTGTGGCAACAGGAAGCAATATCAACAATGTTGATGGTGGCTTCAGCGCACATCTTATTCGAACAACATCTTCAGAATCACCATTGTATAAACACACAGACAACAATATCGTTCGACGTTTGATGGATCCAAACGCGCCACAATTATCACTACAAGAGGATCCGCGCACTCGCTCACATATCATGAAGTTTTCCATAGGAACTCCGCCCGTCGATATCCATGCGATTATTGATTCAGGCAGCACTCTACTATGGACACAATGTCAGCCATGTCAAAATTGCTTCAAGATGAAATACGACATGTTCGACCCGAAAAAATCATCAACTTATAAGAACTTTTCTTGCTCAGCAAGAGAATGCAGACTGGTCGACGAAATGTCACCACAAGCAGGTTGCAGAGTATCTCCTGAAGTTTGCCTTTACAATGTCAGGTACGAAGATGGATCAAACACAGTAGGTCAGATGGCTAAAGAAACAATGACATTGGCAACCACATCAGGTAGTGTTGTAACCCTAAAAGATATTGTTTTTGGTTGTAGCCATATGTCGAACGCTGGTACGTTTACTGAGAATATAATGGGAATAATTGGAGTTGGACGAGGACCCTTGTCATTTGTTTCCCAGATTGCTCCATATATTGGAGGCAATAAATTTTCTCATTGCTTGTTGCCTCCTCATGCTGATCCTAAAATCGAAAGCAAGATCTATTTCGGGAATCATAGTGAAGTTTCAGGTGAAAATGTGGTGTCAGTACCTTTGGTCGAAACAGAAAACCTCAACCGTGCATATGGTGTAATAGTAAAAGGAATTACTATCGGAGATAAATTTATTCAGTTTGCTCCAATGGGTTCATCGCTTCAGAATAGCACGATGATAATCGACTCCGGCACAACTGTCACAACTATTCCTCAAGATTTTTTTGACAGGATAATAACCCATCTGAAGGAGTTACTTGATCCAACATCGGAGACGTCGATTGTCACTGTCCCGAGTGGTCATCCTTGTAGCTTCTTCTGCATCAAGGGTACAATTCCAGAACTAAATATGAGTATTCATTTCGAGGGTGACCGCAAAGTAGAGTATACAGCGCAACAAATGTTTATGCGAGGTGTGGTTAATGATGATCGAGTCTGCTTGAAGATGTTGAACACCAGTGACCCCATGATCAATCAGGATGTTTTTGGTATATATGGAAGCACTCTTATGGAAAATCTATTGGTTGGATATGACTTGGATAAAAATGTTGTCTCCTTCAAGCCATCTGATTGCATCAACTAATGGCGGTGTTGCTAATCATATTGCCACTGAAACAACCAGAGAAATAAGATATGGTTCTGTAAAACTCAACTGTATCATCATATTAGAGTTGTATTAGGAGTTATGTACTGTTCGCATTTCTATAAATTGAGATTTTTATAAATGAATAAAGTTGATACTGTTTAAGGAAATTATGTTTTCGTCCATCTGTTATATGTCTTGTCCTAATACACGTAGGATTGATTAATTTGGTTTCCTTATTAGATTAGATTACAGTTTGTTTTGGCCACGATCCTCAGCGCGCGGAGCAGAGGTAACTAGCGAACAAAGAGATGAGGGGTGTTGCGGGCGTGCCACCTCGTGGACGAGGAAAAGGTTGATGGGGGTGCGCTTGACTTCTTGATCAGGCAAAGGGGTTACAGGTGCCACCTCGGAGGAGGATTTACAAGCATAAGCGATCGATACTCACGGCGGCGCGAGCAGAGCAATTATAGGGAGTTCAGAGAGAAGCTGAAAGGGGTAGAGTCCGGAGAGCTCTGGAGAAAGACCTAGGCGGCGGCGCTTAGGGTTAGGGTTTCGAGGAAGGCTCGAAAGGTAACTGGGTTTCAGTTGTATTGTGTTTGTTGTTTGTATTGATTTGAGAGAGAGTTTTCTGTTAGGGTTCGAGCCCCCTTATATAGTAGTTCGACTTGCGGCAGAAGAAAAGTCATTAGAATCCAAGTCGGACTCTGAAACTCTAATTCACAAGGACACTGCTTCGTCCATGCGAACCAACCAATTGGTGACACCTGCCCAGTTCGCACACTTCATTCCGCATAGGGCATTGCTTCCGCGCTGCCAACTCTAGACTCCTATGCGAACTGGAATTAAGAGTATCCTCATCTCGCGGGCTGCTACAGGATGCTATCTCGCGTGCTTCTGTAGCCCGCGTCCACTTCGCGGGCTATTGCAGCTCGCGAGCCTAAAAAGGGCTTTTTATATCTAATGAGCCACAGAGGTTGGCCCGAAGCATGTCAAAGTCTTCAACGTTTGTCGTGGTGCGCGCGGAGTCCGCATGTCGCTGCCTCGCGAAGTCTCCTACGCGAGCCAGTTCGCCAGCTCGCCTCGCCTACGCGGAAAGTCAATCTCGCCTCGCCTACGCGGAGAGTCAATCTCGCCTCGCCTACGCGGAGTGTCGAATAGTAATTCCGCGCGAAGTCATTCCGCGCGCGAGCTAAGTGTTCCACGCGAACTGCGTAGTCCGCCTATGTCCATTCCGCGTGCAAGCTAAGTGAAGTCCAGTTCGCATGCAGTTCGTTCCGCGCGAAGTCTAACTCGGCTCGCGTGATCTCACTGGCGGGCCGATATTTGTAAACTTAGAGAACTTTGGGCTCGCCGGTATGACATGGACCAAGAATGTAATTAATATTCACCTAGACATTTACTGTCCAGTAAAATATTAATCTAGGCGTAAACACAGTTGATAGATGTTCTAGATCATTCGGGAAACTCTATGTAATGTTTATAAATAGGTCTTTCTATCAATGAATGAGGAGACCGTTATTCTCGTTATCTTTTCTCCTTCAACACGTTATCAGCACTGTGCTCTAACCCGACCCGAGCTTGATAACGAAACCCTAAACAGGAAAATCCCACCGTTTTTGCTCTGGGCACCCACTAAATTACTGTGGGCACCCTAGCTTGTCAACAGCCGCCATACCCCCCTCGTCTCGGAGCTCCACCGGCTCTTAACTTCAACCCTGCGCGCCTCCTCACCTAGGCGGCTCTACCCCAGCTAGCAACCCGGATTTCCCTCGCCCCGGATCTCCTTAGATCCCAAAGCCACCGACAGCAACCCAGTCCTCTATAACCGACTTGCTTTCCAAACCGAGGACAAGGTCAGCCCAGGCACCGTCGGTCCAGTCTCCAACGCAGTCGTCCGGAAGCAGCTCAGCCCAGCAGCCTTGCGCGCCGCTCCGGCCTCGACCCAAACCCGCTCCTTCGATCCCAGCGACCGGATCTCCTTCGATCCCAAAATATCCCGACCCGGATCCGACCCAGAGAAAAGGGGATTTTACCCTACTGGGAAATCAGATAATTTACGAGGGGTAAAACGGTAAAACTTGCCCCTCCAGGTAAAAACTTTTTTACCTCACGAGTAAAACCAATTTATTTACAGTAGTAACTATTTAATTAGTTTACTGTTTTTATATATATGGTGAATATGACTAACCATATGTTATATTTTTCAGGAAATTTGTGACAGTTTGACAAGTTACGGTATTACGACGAAATATTGTCGTGGTTAATAAAGGGACAAACATCGATTTGTGACGGAAATTGTCGCTGTTAACATCAATTTGCGATAGAAATTGTCGTGGTTAATATCGATTTGTGACCGAAATTGTCACGATTACATCGATTTGTGACGGAAATTGTCACGTTTACATCGATTTGTGACGGAATTTGTCACGGTTTACATCGAATTGAGTTACTATAAACCTTGGTCTTGACCTAATTCAATACTTGAAATTTATTATTGTATCTCGATAATGGTTAATCTTCCATCTTGTTGTTTTAAGATAATTGACCGAAACATGAGCCCCATATTTGACATAAAAAAAATGACGAAATTTGTGTCACTCGTTCTGAAAAAAGAGGGGGAGGCAACGCCTCGAACCCCACATGTTATATAAAGATTGGGCTAGTAAAAGAAAAATCATGTTATTGATGTGGTTATACATCGGTTCCCTAATTGCAAAGAAAGCAATAATATGGTCAATGTATACAAGAAATATATGAAGTTCTTAAAACAAGAAACTCACTATATGGAAGAAGAGAGAATATTATTCTCACAGTTACATATTTAAAAGCAAAAGGTACATTGCGGTTATTCTAAGTGACTACAAATCCGTTTATTTTTCTTAGTTTTGTGAAGGCGTATGACTCACATATTTGACTAAAGTTACTTAGTCGTTATATTTTGAATTAAATTTATAATCAAGACCTCGATACAATTGTTGGCATATATATTCGAATTTTGTCTTGCACATATGGTTCGATCTACATAAGCTATATGTAATGCAATATATCGTATTACAATATGACACTACATTGGACCATCAGTTATTATAAGGTGGTGTTTCTAAAGGCTAAATATCATGATTTGGCGAAATGCACATCGGTTTTGAATCAAAAGAGGATTTGTGATGTCAAGTATGGCACAATGCACACTTATACAATTGCAAAGACATTATAAACAAGAGCAGTTTTCTACACTCTTCAGCGGATTCACAATTGCAAAAAAGAATTTGCGTTACGCTATATGTCATCCAAATTGGATGTTGAAAAATCCTCCTCTTTCTCTACAAGATCCAATAGTGAGCCGTTGGCGATGGCGCCGCCCCTATATATAGCGCTCACGGCCTGTTTTGCCAACTTTGGCATGCTCTAAGCCTTGTTTTGTCCACCTTTGTAGTATTACATGTCATGGAATGCACTCTAAAGGGTTCCAATACATTTTTTCAATCTCCATCGAAATTGTTAACATATTTCGGTTTCTATGTCTTGACATAAGACTGTTGTCTCTACATTCTGGTATATGAATGTGTTGTAGCGAGATTGAGTGCTTAGCTTATTGCAAGGAATATACAACTATTCATGGATTTAGTGTTTTATAAGTCCGTTGTGACCACGATGATTTAGATCATCACAAATAATCAAAGAGCGGATTAATGCTCAAGTTTCAATGCCTAATGACGTTATGATTAAAGTCACACATGCTCTTTATGCATAAGGAAACAATCGAACCGTGCTATGACTTAATGATATTCACGCCAACGTTTATCACCTGTAAACACATTGTGAGAATTGATGAGAATTTCTTATGTATCCCTATAATGAATGCGCAATATTCATGAGTCATTAAGATTCGGTTAATTGAATCGGTTATTGTCTCCAATGATGAGAATGGAGATATCGACTCATGTATGCTTTAACATAAATCGTCCGGGACAATTTTGGACGTGTTTTGATGATCCGTATACTAAAGAGTAAAGACTCTCACGTACATCTTTTCTTTTGAGCAAAGTAACCATTGAGATCAAAGATCATCAAAATACAACTTGGTGGAGCTATGAGCAATGCTCACGGCCTATGTATGACATTAAAGCCATTCGCGTCATCCTCCTATACAATGGAGGCACTACTCATGCTTTCATAAGCAAATATGACGCAAAAGAACCCCCTATGATCTCACATTAACCATGCTCGTTACTTGTTTTGTAAAGCCTATTATTTAGCAAAGATTAGGAGCGACACCCTCCTATGCTAAAGACAATAAAATGTAGAGACTAGCATATAAACAAAATGTTAAGTCGTTGTTCACTATTTAAGACATTAATTACAATGTCTATGAATGATTCTACAAGAATGATAAATAAGATGTTGGCCTAGATGGCTTCTCGTTGTTCACTTTGAGGCATAATAATGCTATGGTGATGTTCACAATGGTTCAACTCAAGCCATAACAATTGGATGTTATGGGGAACTTTAACAATGAGGCCGGTTCCGTCGTTGAGGCTGGCGGTTTTGCAATTCTAACGCCCATGTCTATCTGCTTACAAAATTTGGTAGCGTTTGGAGCTCTGGAAAATAATGAACCGTTAAAGGAAGTGTAAAATAGACCAACGATAAGGCGGTTTTGCAATTCTAACGCCCATGTTTAAAGGAACCATTAAAGGAAGTGTAAAATGATGCCGGCGGTCGATTCAACTGGTTTCTTTTTTACCGGTCCCGGCGATAAGGCCAGCGGTTTTTTTGGACATGTAAGACCAACGACTATGGGTTGTAACAGGGTTATAGTTTTACTTATTCATCTTTGCCCACCATCATTCAAATCTTTATGTTACGGTTGTAAAAGTATGCATATTTGTTAACAGATTGAGTTAACGTTCTGCAATCTATATCGTCTACATGTTGTATGTGCCATATTACACCACCACAAGCGCACAATGATGGGTTATTTGATGAATATTGTCTTTGAATAAGACATAAGCTTCTGACTATAGTCCGCTTCTATAGAAACCTTGACAGACGATCTCTTTTATGTCATTTTGATGAGCCAGTCTTCCCGCCATTAGGGTGAGATAAGAACAAGAATGTTCAAGTAGAACGACTTGGAATTGTCGTGGTTTGTCCCTACTGTGTCTCATCAAGTTCCCTAAAGTGACAAGATCACATATACATGCTGCAAACATGCTTGCAAGGATTGATGTCCGGATAAGGACAAGTTGATGCCCGGATAAGAGGACATGTTGATGTCTGGATAAGAGGACATGTTGTCACCCACAGATGGTGGCATGGTGACACCACAAATGTGGTAGATGGTGTCGCTAGGCCGTGGCTCCCACGGTTTAAGGGGAGGCCACTTGGTTTGATACATACTCGCTAAGGAAAAATGCGAGTTTGGCACAACTTGATCTTTTGATCAATGATACTCATTCGTCTGTTATTTTCTGGATTATGGTCACCATTGGGGGACGCCTCAATGTCAATATCAATCCATATAGAGATCTCTACACTTAGAAATTACACCGGTGTACATGATGACGTGGTTTAATGAGTTTGATATCGAACCATACTTCGTTGAGAAAATACCAACGTTGTAGATTGCCCTAAATGGAAATATGCGATCCAGTTTAAACAAAGAGATAGTACTTTGGTCAAGTGACGCCGACACCCCAAGTGTAAACTCTATCAGTTATGTCTTTGTTAGAAAGCGTAGTGAGAAAAAGAGTTTAGACTTACCTTCTGGCGCAAGGTCTCTCACAAATGCCCTGGAATCAACTATGATGAGATATACTCTCGTAATGGATGTCATTGCACTCCACTACCTTATCAATTAGGTAGTTTCTGAAAAATTAAACAGGCAGCTTATAGTCACAACTTATTTTTGTTGGGAACTAAGAGATGTACATAAAGATCTTGAATAGATCGGTTTTCACCCAAATCAAGTGGCTCCTGATCACGGAGCGCGTTTGCAAGGTATTTGCTACGTATCTACTTGATTAGGGAAGGGATATGAAGAATTATGTCTATTTGCGTGTAAATTCTAGATGAATCGTGATGAACTCTTGTTAAACTAAGAGATACCACTGATCCAAAATTAAGAATGAAAGGATCTTGGGAACACTTGGTCTCGAAAGTGAGGACCGTTATTGATGATGCTTATTCATCTGTCGGCTTAAGACAATCTAAAGAACGATAAAGTTATGCCTATATGTATCCCTTGATCGGTCGAAGTCTTGAAAAGACTTGTTTCGTCCATATAACGAAGAAGTCTTAGGAGAAATTCTCCATCTAAGTACGGTAGCACATTCATGTACTTGTTACAATATGCTTGACTCGACATCTCATTCACTATAAACTTGTAAGGTCAAGTTCTCCTTAGTCTTTCAACTCTCTTCCTAGCGGTTGAGCATCTTCACTCCCTCTTAGATGAGTGTGAAGGAACATCAAGATAATGGCCGGATGCGCCCACGCAACGCCAATATAATGACAGTAATTTCTTCTATGAAAGGTTTAGGCTTATTCATCCCTAGAGAAAGACACATTAAAGGTGAAATCAGAATCTGCCCAGTTGCGTAGGTCAACTTCCACGAGACCTACAGGATAGCCCACTCGTTGGAAAATGGTGAAATTGGTACCATTGGAAAGGTCTATGTGTCTACTTTCCAGGGACACCAACCATTTGATCACACATATCATATTGAGTGAGTTATGGCTATTTTCATAAAGTAGGACGGATCTGTCCGAGAATCTGCTTTGGCAGAACAGTCAACTTCGATGGAGCTTTATGATCAGCTCAAGATGAACTAGGTTATGGACCTTTTATCGTTGGAAAGCTATGTGTGTCTAGTTTTCAGAAATTTGTACAGTTCGTCAATACCTATTGTATCGAAGACGTTATGACTGTTTAAGTACACGAAGGTCATGCCATGCGTGATTATGATTTTCAACGCGAACTTATGTTTTGAGTTGTTAAGCAACCTTCTCCTTAAAGATCAAAATAATGCTAAGTATAGCATGTCTGATCTAAGGATAATGTGGCTGGATTTAATGATTAAATTGTTGCCCAACTCTACTTTTGAAGTATGTGAAGTGCATTGGCTTGCGCCGTTTATCTGTACTATGAGATTGAGTTACCAATCAGGGGGAGTCGTTGTCAGGAGGAGTTTACATGCATCACATGTTATCTTCAATTGCGTTGTGCTCTTTTTCCCTTCGTACAAGTATTTTGTTTTACCCACGAGGTTTTTGTTTTACTTGGCAATGTTTTTACCGAGGCAACACTATAAGAACCGTGACGTATTAGGGACGCAACACAAAGGGGGTGTTTAAGGGAATTATGTTTCCGTCCTTCTGCTATGTGTCTTGCCCTAATACACGTAGGATTGGTTAATCCGGTCTCCTTATTAGATTAGATTACAGTTGATAGATGTTCTAGATCTTTCGGGAAACTCTATGTAATGCCTATAAATAGGCCTTTCTATCAATGAATGAGGAGACGGTTATTCTCGTTATCTTTTCTCCTTCAACAAATACAAAATTACCTGAAGCTGCGGATCCACTACGACTTTTTCGATCAATTCAACAATTCCTCATGGAGATCATCATGGACCTGCGTGTGTTAGAAACCCAGGACTCCGCAAAGGAGGAATTGCGACAAGAAAGCTACAACTGTTATTACCATCAGAGTTCCTAGATGAGTTTGAATGCTTTGTGTAATACTAATACATAAGAGGCATTTTGTAGTCTAAGCCTAGGGTTAGAATTAGCGACATCAACACTGCAATGGAAGAGTGTTCTTACAAAAAGGCATTCAGTACTACACTGGCATTCAACTGATGAAGACACAAGGATTGGTTTTACAAGAAGCACAGATTCTGCTAGTTATGTTCACTGGGGTTGATTTGATACCATGCTAATCCAAGGGAACCACCATTTCTAGGCCTAACCCAACATTTATTTGAACAAATTGCTAAAGAATAATAATATTAATATGACATGATAACTTATAGCATTATTCCTCTGCTCCCAAAAATGTTGAATTCCCAAATGAAAAAGGAGTACCAAACCCCCACCCTAAATCTTCTTAAAACCCCAAAGCCCTTAATATTTCAACCCTGATTATTCATAACTTTCTTTTACCAGAAGTAACTCACACTTCATTTCAATTACGCTTGTTGGCTTTTGGAAGCACCACTATTTGTACCATCTCTTCCCAGACAAAGATATGAGCTGCAAATGAATGAAAAAATGAAGAGATGTCAATCTCATCCCAAAGCAGCAATTCAACAAGCATGTAATGGAAATTTAGAAAACCAGTCACCACCAAATCAAAGCACATAATAGATATGAGAAATTCCTACATGATAAGTAGCAAAATCCCCACCCTCCAATCTTTTTATGGTTCTCTGTAGCCATGGCATATAATAAACTTCAAAGTAATTTTGAATTAAAGTCTCTTAGGCACATTAAGTACCGGAAGAAAGGGATATATTAAGAGAAGTTATAACAAACCTGTCGAGCAACCTGGGCCAGCCGCCGACTGTCCCTAGACGAATCATTTTGTGGCTGTGGTGAAATAGATTCTCTCTCGTCAGCCCTCCTCTTAGTCGTGTTCTCCTCAAGCAATGCAGTTTCATCAGGGTTGCTTGAGGAATTCATGCGCTTCCTCTGGAAAGTGTTCTTGAGATGTCCACTCTCGCCCACGTGACTAGGAGATTCATTTGATTGTTCCAATACTTTAATATCCGCTATATCAGAATTCATCCCTGATACAACACCAAGGCTAAATTCAGAACTTGGAGCCTCTGAATTCTCCACAACATCCTTTCCCGGCTTTACGGAAACAGACACATCAATCAACTCACTACCTTTGTCTGCATCATTCTGGCCAGGTCCAGATTTAATGCTGACTTTAACACTAGCTGAACCTGATATAGGATCAACATCTCTTCTAATTAATGTCCTTCCCGGATCCAGACGGAGCAATGGCTTCATCTTAGCTTCATTCTTTTCAGCTGTGTTTGGTCGATCTTCACAAGATTTAACATCACCATTAATTAAGTATGCAACGGTCCTGCAGCGGGAAAGGACATGAGATGGCTGACCAGTACTCCTGAATGAGGTACTGCTGCCGTCCTCACTATTTACATTCCTTTTCCTTTTCCCCATCTGAATGATCTTACTGTCTATAGGAGAGTAGCTACTATGCAACCCACTGGAAATTCTTGTGATGTCCTCGACTGAGGCAGGAATACATGCCTCAATTGAGGGTGGAATACATGCATCCTTATGGGATCCATCATTCCCATCGACTGAAGAAGGTTGACACGAACTCATGAGCTGACTAGGACAAAATACGTGTGAGGTTTTGGCTTTCCCAAATCGAGTCTTCTTTCTTTGCATTGTGCGGACTTTAACAGGGCTTTTGGTTTCTCCTAAAGATGGTTTCTTAACTACTTCTATGACATTGTCACTTGCTTTGACTATCAACTCATTCAAATCGTTCTTCTTCTGAAACTTGTGATTGTCCTCGTATCCAAAAAGCGACAATTTACCATCAAATGAGTTTCTTTCAAAAGCACGAACTCTCTGTGTACATCCATTTCTGAGGAGCTCGGACTCCTTACTTCTCATGATTATTGAGTCAAAGTCGTAGACAGGAGCACGCAATTTGTCCAAATCAGAAACAGTCAACTGTTCAGTTTGTTCTAGTCCATTACTGACCTTATGGTCCAGATCTCTAGTCACCGGGATGTTCTTCAGGCCAGAAGTTGGAGCATCTTCAGGCCTTAAACCTGGAGACAGTGTTGTGGGCTCAGGTGTCACATTCCCGGAAAATGAGGCATCTTCCCTTGTGGTTTCTCCATTCAAAGGCTCCACTTCGCTTGGACTCACCCTCTCCAATTGACCCCATGCTTGTTTCAACTCTGATCTAAGGTCAGTTATGATATCCTCCGCCTCATAAAGCTGTGCTTCAAGCTCTTCAATCTTCCTTTCTTTTTTCAAAGATGTCATCTCTGCTTCACTTGTCTGTATCAATGAAAGTGTGGATCAATTACATCTAAATGCAAAAACTAATGCAAGCAGGCAGTCATAGTAAAGAAACAAACGACTAAAAATATAGCACAAGTGCAAGTAAACCAGTGTCAAGATCTCCCGGATGAGTTTTTCATAAACTAAGATTCATCATTCAAAGCAAAGAACTGTAAAACAAACATTCCATGTAGAGATACAGAGAAGCAAAAGGGAATGACATATTTCTTTTATTAAATTTTCAACAGGTTTCGAAACCAAACGATAACAATGAGCATGTTCTTACAAAAATATTATCATATTGTAGTATCACGCCACAGCACAGATTCGAAAGAACTAACAAACAGTAGCAGGGAAGATGCTTTATAGCCTTAAACCCTATCACAAATCAGAAACTACGAATTGCAGAATGTAAGAAATATCAGAATGTGTGTGATACCAATATATCAACAACAACAAAATTAACCACCAATTTACAAAACTCAAGCATCTTCAAAGTTCTACTTGATTCAGAAACTAATAATCGAAACTAAACCAGATTCAAGCCCTCAAATGCAAAGCTGAGCTAGCATCATTCACAAAACCTATAATTGGATCCATCAAACAAAAACGAACCTGAGAATCAATCATCTGTTTCAATCGGAGCAGCATCTGAACCGCCTCATCTTTAGTGCTACGCAGATCGTGCTCGAACCGAATAGCTCTCCTCTCCGCCGCCATTACTCTCGCCGCCGCTTCCTTCGCCGTGTTCAGTATTATCTCCGCGTACGCCTTCTTCACCGCCGGCGTCTTCTGCTTCCAAGAAAACAAATCACAGTCAGAATCTCCGATTCTAGAAAACCAAAACAAACATTCGAAATCAGAATCAGAATCAGAATCTCCGATTCTAAAAAAAATATATCAAAAACGAAGATTCAGAAACCGCCGGCGACGGAGGTTGCTGTGGTGGTGGTGTGGTTAGGTATAGGGGCATTTCCGGAAATTCACCTCGGGTTCCATTCTTCTTCGTCTTCGGACCTCCACCGGACTCTGTGTGTGTGAGAGAGAGAGAGAGTGAGATTGGCGTGTGCTCGTTTCTGTTAAGAAGAAACTGAAAGTCTGTTTTGCTCTCTCACTCGGGTCATGATTTTACTCTTCTGCCCCTAGACTTGGCTTCGAATTACGATTCCGTCACCGCGTCGCCTAGCGAGTTCGTTGGGGCATTTCTGGGGGATAAGGACGAGTAAGGAACAAAGGATGGTTATGAAACGACATCGGTTCGTGGGCTAGGCGATGCCGTTTTGGTTCAACCACCGCGTTGATTGGGGGTTGGTTTGGTCATTTCAAACAGCGGAAGGCGCGCAAACGAGGAGGATGCGGGGCCCACCTCGAAATAAAAAGCGGTAGTTGTTTTAGGCAAGCGGCGCGGGTCGTTGGGTTTTCTATTTTCTGAAACGCGCGGTCACTGAAAGACGTACTCGAAGTTTTTGAAATTTGAACGGACCGCCGTAGCGTGCCGGTCGAGTTGTGGTCTTTTGTGTGGGCAGTCGAATTCACGATCACGTCATGTTTGATGGCCATTTCCTCCGGTAGCGGCAGTCGGAGGTGATTTTTTGATACCTTATAATTGGTGTATGTGGATTGATCGGTTAAAATTTTATAACAGGGTGATGTATTTAAATAAATTCTAGATCATGTGACTATTAAAGATCAATAAACTCTTGATGCAATGTTCAATATTATATAAGATTATTATTAAGATGTAGTGATGTTCTTTAGAATACCTCGAAATGGTAGTAGTTTAGGCGAGCAACGCAGATAACTGGGTTTTTGTGATCACTAAAGGGTCGTCTATGACTCTATGGCACATTAATGTGTCAACACATCAAGGTACACTAATTAGATTCGTTTGATACAAAAATATAGGTGTGAGATAACGAGAGTGATTCCATATTCATGTGTTTACTAACATATAAATACTATAAGGTAAAAATTATAAATGGTCCCCGTGGTTTGGAGTCATGACTATGCGGTCTAAAAATCTCTAATTTCAGTCATCTTGATTTATATATAGACTAATTTTAGTCTAATTATAACATTCCGTCTAACACCGTTAGTAAGGTTGTCACATACCCGTCACATAATGGGTTAATTTCGTCTTTTGTTTAAACCCCGGTCACTCATTGCTTGTTAATTAACCACTGCACGTTCCATTTTGGTTTTGTAATTTTCGTTTTTTGCTTTCTTCTTTTCTTATGCTAATCCAAATTGTTCCCAGTAACTTCCTTACCCAAATCTTTGTTGACCTTATCCCAATTTCTCCAACGCAACCTTATCACGTTGCATCTAAATTCATCACCTCCAACCCCTTGCTTCCATCGAACCTCAATCCTGGAGTTACACAATCTCATTCCCTGAAAAACTTGTTTTTGCCTCTCTTCCAAGACCCAATTTTTTGTTGGCTACTATGTATATGAGATTATGAGTCTTCCCCACCAAACCAAACTAAACCCAGAAACACAAATCTCAAACTGAATTATCAAAAAAGCTGAAATCACAATTTGTAATCTCAAACCCAGAAAAACACATATCTTAAACCCAAACCTAAAACACAGTTCCTAAGAAGATAATCTTTCTATTAAAGGTAAAAGATGAAATTAATACAGCATGCGACAAACATGTGACAACCTCACTAACGGTGTTAGACGTAATGTTATAATTGGACTAAAATTAGTCAATATATAAACCACGATGACCGAAATTAGACATTTTTAAACCACGATGACCATTTATAACTTTTACCAGAAATCAATTCATGAGTTTATAAATGATTCTCATACGGAAATGATTATTATCATATTCTAGTGTCTATGCCTCTTCATTTAGGTGTTCATGATTCATAGCCTTTTCTATTCCAAATAAGTAATTATGTCATTACAATGTACTAAAACACTAATACATCGTACCAATCTTGAGTCTATTTGCATCTCATCTAAAACTCACATTATCAACTTAATTATTCCTATTTTGGATTTTGTACATATTTGTGACAATAACCTTAAAGCTATATAAAAGTTAGTTACGTTTTCTACTATTCTTCCAAGCTTTTCTAATTTCAACCCCATTACGTGTGGAAAGTGGGATTCAAAGATGCATATTCTCCAACCTCATTGGCTGCCCACAAAAAGCCACCCCCATTGGTCACTCCATAAATAAATCACAAATTCTGGTTTTTGGTCAATTAATTACAAATCAGTCACAAAATCAGTTAAATCCCAGTAATTAAAAAAATGAGTACTATATTTGTATATTCATTCCCACTCTAGTTTCAGCCATTTCTGGTGGACTTGGTCAAATAAAGCCATCAAATACCTGCCCAAAAACAAAGCAACAAAGCTCTATTTCTCAAAGCATCTATTTCTCAATCAATCATGAATCTCCCACACTCTCAGTCTTTGATTGAATTATGCAGTCCAATTAAACCCCATTTTCGCTGAAACCTCTCCTGTACTGAAGTCAATGGCCCTTTTCAGAATACGCGCAAATTTGACAATTCCTCTCCACCCTTTTCTCCTCTAGACCCAAATCGCACAACCCATCTCTCCATTTCCATTAACCCCACTATGTTTTGCTCAACTGCCACCTGGGTTCTCACCCTGGTCTTGTTCTCGAGCTTCTTCTCATCCCACCAAGCTGTTTTGGAAGACGACATCAAGTGCCTTCAGGGGATTAAAGAAGCTTTCAATGACCCTCTTGGGAAGCTCGAGTCTTGGGACTTCACCAACTCCTCTGTGGGCTTCGTCTGCCACTTTGTTGGTGTTTCTTGCTGGAACGATCGCGAGAATCGAATCTACAATCTCGAGCTCAGGGACATGTCTCTATCAGGTATGATTCCCAAGTCGATTGAGTACTGCATTAGCTTGACGAATCTGGATCTTGGAGGGAATGACCTTAATGGAATGATACCTAAAGATTTGTGTTCCTGGTTGCCGTATTTGGTTACTCTTGATTTGTCCGGGAATGAATTAACGGGTCCAATCCCGGTTGATTTGAGCAACTGTACTTACTTGAATAATTTGATTCTTTCCGATAATAAGCTTTCGGGGAGTATTCCTTATGAGTTGTCTAGCTTGAATAGGTTGAAGAAGTTTTCGGTTGCGAATAATGAGTTGAGTGGGACTGTGCCTGATGTTTTTGATAGTTATGACAAGGCTGATTTTGCCGGGAATAGCGGGTTGTGTGGAGGGCCGGTTAAGAAATGTGGGGGGTTGAGTAAGAAGAGCCTTGCGATTATTATTGCTGCAGGGGTGTTTGGTGCCACGGCGTCATTGTTGCTGGCTTTGGGGTTGTGGTGGTGGTTCCATTTGAGGGTGGACAAGAGGAGGAGGAAAGGAGGGTATGATGTTGGGAGGGAGGATTGGGCCGAGAGGTTGAGGGCACATAGGCTGGTGCAGGTTTCGTTGTTTCAGAAACCACTGGTGAAAGTTAAGCTGGGGGATTTGATGGCAGCTACGAATAATTTCAGTCAGGAGAATGTGATCATTTCGACTAGGACTGGGACTACTTACAAGGCGCTACTGCCTGATGGGTCGGCGCTGGCAATTAAGCGGCTTAGTACTTGTAAGCTTGGGGAGAAGCAGTTTCGGTTGGAGATGAACCGGTTAGGACAACTCAGGCATCCGAATTTGGCACCCCTTTTGGGTTACTGTGTTGTGGAGGATGAAAAGCTGCTGGTATATAAGTATTTGTCGAATGGGACTTTGTATTCTTTGTTACATGGAAGTGGTGATGGATTGGATTGGTCAACTAGATATAGGATTGGTTTGGGGGCTGCAAGGGGACTTGCTTGGCTTCACCATGGTTGCCAGCCTCCAATTATACACCAGAACATCTGCTCCAATGTGATTCTCCTTGACGAGGATTTTGATGCTAGGATAATGGACTTTGGGTTGGCAAAGCTTATGACGTCTGATTCTCATGAGAGCAGTTTTGTTAATGGGGACTTGGGAGAGCTTGGGTATATAGCTCCTGAGTATCCAAGTACTATGGTAGCTTCACTGAAAGGGGATGTTTATGGATTTGGCATAGTACTCCTGGAGTTGGTGACTGGGCAAAAGCCTCTTGAAGTCGGGACTGCTGAAGAAGGTTTTAAGGGTAATGTAGTGGATTGGGTGAATCAACTCTCTAGTTCTGGTCGAAACAAGGATGCCATTGACAAGGATATCTGTGGACAAGGACACGACGATGAAATTCTACAATTTCTGAAAATTGCTTGTAATTGTGTTGTTTCTAGGCCCAAGGATAGGTGGTCGATGTACCAGGTTTACCACGCACTGAAGAGTATGCGCAGAGACTATAGTTTCTCTGAACAAGATGATGAGTTTCCTTTGATTTTCCGCAAGCCAGATCATGAATGACTGAGTTTTGACTTGAATCAATGAAGAAACAGGGATGACAAAGATGCCAATGTGGCGACAGAAAATCATCCTGAGGTAAGTTCTCAGAGGCCCATATGTAAATGGTGTGATCTTCATTTTAGCTGATTTTCCCTATTTTTGTAGTTTAGCTGTACACTACAACAAACTTCCCGAACAGTAGGCCTCCTATTATTTGTTTGCCCTTTGTTATATTTATATGTATATGAAACAATAATCAACTGAGGTGCAGTGATAAATGTAATATGCTTCCTGTTTATGGCCATTAAATTTTGGGTGCTGTCGTATCTCCCTGCCACACAGGGAAATACTTTTGTTTTCCCTGTAATGGTTAGGTTTTTATTCACTGTTTAGGAAAGCTAACCGTGTTCATAATCGGTTTATGTTTGGGCTTGCCCAAATGAATAGCTTATACTCCTGAACTGAGTTCAACTAATCAATACAGATCGAGCCTTTCCATATTGTTGATTAAACGTGCTCAATAGGAGATGTAGAGTACGTCACCTTGTTTGTTTCTCACTTCCATATGCTTATATATCATCAGCAAGTAGTAAACCTGTTTTTTTTTTTCTCTACTGAGGACAGCAAAATGAAGGTTTGTAGATTGGTGTATAGCAGGGACAGAAATGGTGTATTGGCTACTCCCCTTGGCCAGTGCACCATATGGGACAGCTCAAATATCATATTTGTGGTAGTTGTATATCAAATACTCGTTAGCGCACTTGATCAGTAACTTAACCAATTTTAGTTGTATAAATTCTCATTCTTTGTATATACCGACAGTAATTGGCACACAGGTGTTACCCCGCGTTATTGTTTCTGGTCACCATTTTCATATGTAGGAGTGTAGAACAGCTATAATCACACAAACACAGTAGCAAGGAAATAGTTTTAGGCACTGAATACAGTGTTATCCATGGTTGAGTAGCTTGCATAGTGATTACCACTAGACTAATGTTAAGTGGGAGTGAAGCTTTTGCAAGGCCAACTTCATCATATGATGATATTCAAACTCAACAAAGGTCTCTGCATGTTGCGGTCTGTGATTACTCAACAAAGGTCTCCTTCGCTGTCCCTTCAATAGTTCATTGATTTGTTTCAGAAATAATTATCGATCAGATAATACCATTTAGATGGGCTGAATCGGTAATATCAGATTGCAGAAGGGAATTGCCGATCCAAAATCAGATGAATGTAACAAACCATATGGAATCAGAAAACATTAAATTTTTATTTTTTGAAACTATTATGTATATGTCGTTTCAACATCACTATAAAATACATTTTTTCCTTCTTCCCCCGTAAATCAAATACTGAGCGGTTTGTTTCCAGGATTCAATATAAAAGTAAACCTGACCAGTGCAGAGATCAGATGATTGGATCAATGGTGCAGTCATCTACAAATGCAAAGAGTGTTAAAGTCCCCGGCTACAACGCTGCCTCAATTGTATGACTGCACCATTCCATTATGCTAACCTACTTCGAAGAGTTGGGTACATAATAGTATCTCTTGTACCTCAATTTGCATTATTTGCAATCTTATAACGTTTTCGTTGTGCCGCCTCTAAAACAAACCAACCCAGAAGGTATGATGAGTCTGCCTAAAATTAAGGCAGGTATCGTTTTCGATTTTATTTCGTTTTCCCCAATATCTCAAGTAAATGATGAACAATTTTGCAGTTTTTATTGGTAAGAATCTCAATTATGGTATAAAGCTTGTGTTCATTTTTAGCTACATTTAGCTACTGAGCTGTTAAAAATGACAGAAGACCGCAGGATATACATCAGGTCAAAGAATCTTGGAGCTATAATCTTTCAAAACCCTATTTCAATGTACCAAACCATGCAAAACCTATTTCTATTCATATTTGTCATGTTTTTCAATTTCATCATTGGTAAAGAATGATCTTTAGCATGTATTCCGATTGAAGGAATACCAAAATCCAAAATTCGATGTCAAAAGCATGAGATTTCATAAGAAATACGTTCAATAAAACATGATCTTCACAATGGTATTCCAATTGATAAAATTCGAAACTACCAACCAATTGCAGTTTGATATAGACTTCTCAAGTATTGATACCAAAACCCACTGCACAAGCCACTGAGCTAAAATGTGACCCAATGTGTCTCCTTTTTAACCATTTTTTCAGTAATTTTGGGTCGAACTGTTGTTTTACGGGGGTAAAGGATATGCTATCTCTTTGCCTCTTTGGTTCTTTCAGTCAAAGGAACTGCACGAGAGGGGAATCTGTCTCCTATATGCATCAAAAAAGGACTGTAAATTTGAATCTCACTTACTTTGGACCTTCTCTTTTCCCTCTTGAATCAATCAAAATGAGCACGAGTAAAGGAACCAAAAGCTAAAGCAATCAACAGAGTTGGCTCCTTCATTTCACTTTGCATATTCATCTTCACTTTGAATACAATGACTTTTTCTTTTTTCCTCTTCCTTTTTTTCTTCTCAATCAAATATTTTTTACGCTGGTGGGTTATGTTTGAAACTTGAAAGTACCAACTTGTAAAAATCTTTTGAAGATAATGATGAAATTGAAATATCTTAAATAGCAAAAGTATAAGCAAATTAAGCTCACCATTCAAAGGATTGTTTTGATATTAGGGTACCTTTATTCAGTAATTGGAAGAGAATTGCTTTTAGTTTCAAGAAGAGAAGGGAATTACTTTACTTGGGGAACACAATCACAATGAAAGCCATTTCAAGAAAGCCTAACTATTAGAAAGCCAGTGAATCATACAAGTTAGGTACCCAATTCCATATATTGTATGCAATGTGAGACTAGACTAGAACCGTTATTGGTTGTTTGCATTTTCTTCTAGTATCAAGTATCAACTTGTCTCCAAAACATTGGATTTCCTTCTGCTTGGTCTCTTTGTTTTTCTTAAGTGCAAAATAGAATCCTATCCATCATGTCTCCATAACATTTGAATACAAGTGAAATATATTGAAATTTCCCATCTTACCCGAGTTGGACATCAAACTTGAATGTGTTTGAGCTTACCCAAGATTACCAAGTTGGAATCTTGAATGTGTATATTGTGTTTGAGCTTAAATGGGTTTCATTTCATGCCCATGAACAACTTTACAGTAAGGTTGGGAATTCAAACACAGTCACGAATCACATTACACAATGCTCAGGACTTGGACATCAAACTAGTGAGCTTCTTTAAACCTACCTTCTCCAAAATTTTCAATAATTAATCACTCCACAAATCCTAATATTCCCAAGGGAGGCGAATATCATAAACAACTGCACGAATCGCAGAATGCAGATAGATAACTTATTGTACAAGCTTTGCCTCCTGCTCAAATTCTTTTGCTTCACACTGCCCTTCATGGTTAAGCTCGACCGGCTGGTTGTCTAGTCTTCACTGCTCTCCTGAATTTGCACATAAAAAGGAATCAGGAATTCATAAACTGATAAACATGTACGTCAACAGTAGGCAAAACATACACAGACATCATTTTCTTTTCTCAGAGTGACTTGATCGTTAAATATGGAAAATACTATGATGGTGAGAGGCCTAGTTCAATGGGTTGGTGGATCTATTCTTATATTGAAGAATACAGTAAATTAAGATTACGATCTGGGATTCTAATGCAGCAAAACAATGAATTAAACAAAATTATCAACAGGAAAAGAAGAGCTTTGCTCTACATGTTCCCTCCCATAAGAAAAGTTGTCTAGTTCTTTCTCCAAGGCCTTGGTGTTCCTTATGAAAATAAGAGAAAGTTTGATACATAAAGAAGGCTTTAATAAAGAGAGACAATCATCAATTTCCATATATCTCAAATTCTAGATGGTGACGGACATGGACATGGTTTCTTTAACTCAAGCTAATATTATATAATACAGGGGTTTGTCGGCATGCCTATTGCAAATGTATCTAATTGTATAACACCTGGGGGTTTTTGAAGGGGTAAATGGTAATTACATTGTCATTTAGTTGCTTTTTCAATCAATGATAGCCACATATTTCATGAGGCATGCTATACCATATGGTATACTAGAATTTTCCATAATACAGAACCTGGGCCAAGTTGATTCTTCATCTTCTTTTGTTTTGTACTCGCTACCCAATCAAAAATGAAAAATAGTAATGCAAAGACAGAAACACAGGTGCATATTTCCTTTTAACCAAAAACAGAAAGAGAAATCGAATTCTTCAGGAAGAAAACAGCAACTTGTTTGTAAAAAAGTTCACCATCATGTCACTAAAAACCAGAGACCGAATATATATGCAGTTCAAATATGGAAACAATATATTCTCTTTCTAACTACTGTGATCTGCTTTATATATTTTTGTTGGTATTCTTTTGAGCCTTTGTCTCAGGATGCATGTCCCATCATAATTCAAGCATCTTCAAGTATGACCAGCTAAGCTGAAGAAAAATACAATAATGCTTCCACAAATGGATGAAGGAAATGTACCTGTTATGAATGGGATCAGGTCCGTTCGGTACTCGTCTCTTGCTCACGAAAATGAAGGTAGAAGAATCCCAAACAACAGCATGCTTCTTCTCCCTTTCAGTCAGCTTCCAATGCTTGAAGACTCTGGTGGATGAAACTGTAACAGTCGGTCCCGTAGCGTGGTTCACTAGAATTGCTGCAGAGAAGAACCAGAAGACACCCAGAAGCAGAAGAAGTCCAAACAGAGCCCTTAAAACCTTACTTCTTCCTGAATTCTCCATCTGTCCCTTAACGCCCTCCCCCTTTTCTTAATTTTTACCTACTGCCTTTCCACCCAAGCAATAAGGCTGGCCATTTCAAACAGGGATGGAGAGGAAGAATTATCGAAGACCACTGCTTGTGGTGAGAGGGCAAAGATAAACTCTCAGACAAGCAAGCAGAAGAGAGAACAAAAAGAAGAGCACACAAGGAGAACCAAATGATTAGGTGATCTTTAACTTGGCGGGTAGAGTTGTTGGTTCTATATAAAGGCTCATACAGGGAGATATTGCTTCAGATGTGAATCTGAGTGAGATACATAGATAGATAATAAAACGAGACTAATAAAACAGAAAAGTTCGTTATTCTAGTGCTTTGGTGTGTTGAACGGGTCGGGTCCATTTGAACCCTCTTTCTCTGCTTTGGTTTGTGCATTTTCATGCAGCTAATGGGGACCTCACTATCACCCTAAACCTTACGTACTCCAAGTTTGTAAAAGACATAGAGCCTGGAGCTACCCTATTATATAAGAAAGAGGGCAACAATGAGCACTGAGGAACCAACTATCACTCATTACTGGGATTCTTGTTCCCCTCCCCACCTATAATAGATACTTGGTTCCAGACTACAAGATAACCACTCATTTCTAAAATCAAATTCATCTCACACTGTAAATGTAAATGACCTCACCCAAATAATTTGATAATACAATACTAAAAGGTGCCAGGGCTAAAACTTCATCCAGAGTTCCAGAGTTTCCTTGCTTACTAAGGATCTTCTTTCCTTACAAGCTTCATCTGTAATCAAGTATCATTTAAAATGAAAAGAAGGGTCTAATGCAGCTTTTCATTGAAACTTAATAACAGTTCATTAGATTTGGCCCTTAGTTTCACATCAACAAATCTTCCACTCCGTAATTAAGCAAACTGTCCTATTACGCCTTCCAAGTTAAGTGAAATTTCAAAACAGAAATTGAAAGTCCCACCTAAAGGAAAAAGAAAAGAAGGTAATGCATGCTCAAAGAGGACTAGAAAAACACCAATCAGTTCTTAATTTGATGCAACCAATCTATGGTTTTTCTATTCTTAGTCATTTGTAACTTCAAACTCTAGAAAACATCAGTCACATGAAATTAAGCAGTCATCACAAAAGAATTGAACACTCTTCAGGAAAGATGATCTCATAACATTTTGAAGTAGTTTCGTTCATAAGCAATGGATATGCAAAACTTGAAAACTTGTACAGGAATAAGTGTTCAATAAGATCAATATGTGCACAGAACTAATATACTAAATTCAGTACAACAGAAGAAAGAATACATATCCGAACAGGGAAGCAAAAGACAAGTACAGTACTTATAGCAAATGCCTTGGCCAGAAGAAGAGATGCCTTACATCTTCTAAAATACCAGAAGGAATTTAAATCTACTTTCTTATTCATAAGATAAGTAGAGTATCATATGGAGTTCTTCCGACAAAATCAGACTCATAAATGTCAGTAACACCCCTAGCATGCCAAGAATTCACCCTGAGAGTGACAGTTAGAGGAGATGCCATTGCAATCCATGTGGGGGACCCCTCCAGAAATCCTAAAACATAGAACTAAGTGGACAATAATCCTGTAATCAGACAATAAAACCTGAAAAGAACTACTGGTGTTTCTAGCACAAACCTGAAACTGTTAAGGCACTCATGAATAACATACATCCACTCCATTGTCACCGTCTATAAAAACTGATATGTAGTTAAACTTGCTATTATTTGAAGAACTATGGACACCATGGCAATCCAACTGAAATAGACATCCAGTTCGTGGTCCGTAGTCAGTATTTCCTATCAGTATATTAAAGTTAGCTTTAAACTACTTTACTTTCAAACAATCTCCCTGCTACTTTAAAAGCTAAAGATAATTAATTACAACAATCCTAGATCTTTAACCCATGGCTCCCTTAAAAATAACTAAGGTTTAATGATACACGTGGGACACTCCTATCAATTATAGAAGATATCAGTCCATAATCGGTCCCAAATCTTTCATGAAAAATAGGCAGTGGAAACTAGTCCATCAATTGACCAGGGTCCATCTGATAACATTTACCCTAGGGGTCCCAACTTACACTAAGCTCAATTATTAACTAAAAGTTACAAAGAGGGAAAGGAGAGAAAAGAATGACCCAAACATTAGGCTATAAGAGAACATGAGTGAACAGTTGAACGAAATGCGTACGGTTTATGATATGAAGAAACAATGTAAAATGCAATTCTAAATATATCATAATCCAATACCTAGAACCATACATATAATCTTCGATCCCAAACCCAAAATAACTGAAATTATACAAGCCAGAAAGTAAAAGGAAGAAAACAACTCAGAATTGACTAGAATTATTAACTGCTTTGGTTGTCCCAGATTCTTCTACTTGGGTCTGTATATACGAGGACATGCAAGCAGAAAATGTTAATACTTCTGTGATGTGCAACATGTGTGTGTGTGAGTCGCAGAATCAAATTTACTTGTACATAAAATTAAGAATTCACAATGATTAACAATACACAAATTCCTGGTTTACCAATAAAGGCCTGTAACAAGGTCAAAGCAAATTTCTATCCAAAATAAGCTTACTCTACCTAAGGTTATGTCGTGGTTTGATGCAAAGCTGATTCTAATCTCCTAATAGTCTTTCCCTATTCCCTGTGCAACTTCTTTATGGTTGCAGAACAGCATACTTCTTCCTACAAAACTCAATATACTGATTAAAGTGGCCCAACATCCTCCATTTGATCAAAATACATGTCTCTTTCTCTTTATAAAATTATTCTTTTGGATACTGTCACCTCTATTAGGTGATACATTGTGCTTTTAAGGGGTCCAGTATTAATTCTGTGCTACAACAACCAACAGATTTTCAGTCAAAAGTATTTGTATCAGCTCAGTTATCACTTATCAGGAGCATAATTGAGCAGTTAATGGGTTCAATCAGTTTGATGCTAATGCCTCCACTCAAACCTTAAATGAAGCAAAACTACTCACCAACACGAATCAATACCATTATAACATGATCAAAGCAACAGTATCAAAGAAAAATAGGTTTATCGGCTTTCAATGGTAAGTTGGTGATAATTCACGAATTTAGTGACCCTATTATCCAGAGATCATTACTAAATTTATTTTTTAGAAGATAAATGCATTGGAATTCCATCAGCGCAAATTCAACTCTCAACCAATGTATTAATATATCTACACAAAATCAGTTTCAGGTACCTTACATTTTTGACAAAACTCAGCTTTAACATAAAAAAGTTTGACTTCTCTTCTAACAATTGTTGATCAGCTACAGAACTCTATGTATTAGCGAAGCCTCTGAAGGTTACCTGCAATATATAAGTCCACAAATCAGGGAGATGTAATGATATGCATATAATTATGCATGCTTATGAGAACTTGTGACACACAATTGAAAGTATGCAATGCCCAGGAAACATCAATTTACCGTGCAGTGGAGCTACTACAAGCCTTCAACCAGACTTAAAGTTGCTGGGAAGAAAATATTTCATTCTCTGAACACAGGATTAGAGAATGTGCCATTGCCCTTCTGCAAAACTATCTTAGCTCCAGATTTCAGTTTCCCTCCTATTTGAAGACTTGTGTCCAACTTCTACAATTCTACTGCTACTCCCCGTGGTGACTTTTCTAATTTCTTCTTCTTCTGTGCCCACTTAGGTCCATAAATAACCAAGTGCGTCCTGCCAAACCTCCGATCGGTTATCTGCAGTGTCGTGGTAGATTATTAGCAATTAAATTCCCAGAAACACATAGCTTCCATACTACTCCAACATATAAAACAAGAGTACCCTAGCACAATAAAGCCAACACCTCTTTGAATAGCATCTAGATCAACTCCATTAAGGAGAACAAGCAAATTAAAAATATAGTAAAAGCATAGTAGAATATAATTAATGCATATGTATAAACCAATTCTGATATTATTTATTCATAGACAAACTGCTGATAGTTTGCAGTACCTTCACAAGACATCCACATGAATCCAGCATGTCAGTCCTTGTTGCATACTCAACCACCTAGATCATGAAATTGTGGAGATTAAGGGACAGGAAGCAAAAACATAAGCACACACAAGAGATAAATAACCATGACTTACTATAAAGGTATTTTCTCCAACTAACGCCGAGTTTGATATTTGATCCATCAGTACTGCATAGTCAACTTGTGTATACGGAGGGGTTACACTAATGTAATCGAATGGTTCTTTACCTACAGGCAATTGAATTGCATTTTGTAATGCATGGATTCAATAAGGAAACAGGATGTGGTTACCAAACCGCTATATAATGACATTTGGTTGTGAGAAAGAGAGACTAGCAGCACATACCTGCAAGTTTCTCAGCACGTTCTATGAATTTTTCAACACGCACAGCATGTATAACTGAAACATCGAGGAACCCTGTCCATTCCAAGTTTGGACGTAGAACCTCTGAGACGACCCATGGATCCATCTCAACAAAATGTACCTAAAATTTCATACATATGTAAGTTTCCTAACCAAACCACACAAGAGATGTGACATGGTAGTACAAATATAAGAGTTTGTAGTAGCAAGAGATGGGACGTAGTTTGTCAACCATACCTCAGAACATCCTCGGCTAATAGCTTCGATTCCAACAGATCCAGTACCACTGTACAAGTCTAACCAACGGCCAGGCCTTAACGATGCAGGACAGCCACCTGCAGCCTAAGAAGAGTTTGTAGCACAAAACATTAATCTACAAGCACAGACACATTGTAAATGTGATAATCCACAAGTTCCACCAACAAAGTGAACGACCCTCTTCGATTACCTGCAGGATGTCAAAGGCTGCACCTTTCACAACCTCCATCATCGGCCGCACATCCATTCCCTTTGGAGAAAGCAACTTCATTCTCCGAGCCTTCCCTCCAAGCACCTACAAGCCGCGCCACAGCATTTCAGATTCATGACTCATACTATTACTACCGTTGCATTCCAAATTGCGAAATACATAAATGTAAAACGCAACTCTCTACATGATCAACAAAATTCATCATGCCTAAATAGTAAACACACTGCATTCTTATCTTAGCAATTAAAATTACTAAAAAGCACATAATTTGTACCTGAAGCAACTTATGCGTAGTTTTCTTTGCCTTAGGCTCAGCCTCTGAGGCCTCTTGTAGCTCAGTACTGCTCTTCTTCTTCTTTCCCTAGCATTCCAATTCTCCAGTCAACAATAGTCAAACCAGAGAGAGAAACAGTCAATGGAGAGAGAGAGAGAGAGAGAAAGAGAGAAGAACCTTGCGAGTCGGCTCCTTCAAGGCGACGTCGGGGTCGAAGCCGTACTGCTCCATCAACTGCCGCTTGGCATCGTTCCAAGCTCGATCGCCGGACTCTGCAACCAAATTCAATTACTTCAATTTCGAGAAGAAATGGACGAAATTTTGATACTTTGAGGAATGAGAGAGATGAGATGGCTTACTTGAGGAGAGGACGACGAAAGGTGAAGAAGGTCGGCGATTGGTGCATGGTGCGGTGGAGCAGAAATTGAAGCGAGGAAGAGAGGTTGAAGATGAGCCGGAGTTGTCTGGAGTTACGCTCAGTCTGAACGGAGATAGAATTGTTGATGAAAGCGCCATTGCTACTTGCCCGAGCTCTACTTTCAGCTCTCAGATACTAAATTTTAGTATCTGTAACAATGGATCGGGTCAGACCCATTCACATCCAAGCCCAAGTAAGGCTACTTTTGTTTTTCGACCAAGAAATCACGGTCACGTGAGACAGTGATGTTCACATGGTCACCTAGTAACTAAGAAAATCATGATCGATTATTGTTGGATGTAAATTGTTTAACATCAGTAACAACTATTTGAAAGATCAAGTTATTGAAAATCTTAGAATCACCCTCCACCTTGATTATGGTGAAACCATGTTGAGAGAGCAAGAAGATGAGCTCTTAAGGGGTCATAGTTATTTCAAAACTTATTTACTATAATAAATAAAGGGATGCGAAATCCACACATCCTAAATTGTAATCTACACACCTATTTTCTATTTTTAGTAATCATTATCATATGAAGACAAATTTTAAGAATCACTAAGGACAAAATTGAAGCTACTAAAAAAACAAAGTATGTGTGTGAATTACTATTTCCCTTTCCTAAATAAATACAATATTAAAAAACCTATCGAGAACCCGACATTGCTCTGGTATCGAAAAAAAAACGTACCGGTGTGTATCTTCCTTATCATAGTTACGGCTCCCGTTCATGGTTTTCAACATTTGGTCATTTTGGTCGTGGTCACTCTTTAATTTTAGAGAAAATGCGCGCATCTTATATTTGACAATTCTTGAGGAAAATTCTTAATCATCATAATTCATAAACATACAACTTAACACTGAGCTGGACGTAGATCAAGTCAATTATGGAAGACGCTACACATAACCCACCCATGTCGACGTAGGTGACCAAAAAAATTCAAAAAACAATGACGCGACTCGTACCGAGTAGCACACAAACACGTGCCAAAGTAGATATTGAAAACCCGAGACCCACATTAAACTCTCGAAGTAGATTTGGCATCACAGCCCACTAGCCACGTGTCACTCCCACACCCGTCCATCCGTCACGTGGGAAAAAGCAATGGGTCTCTAAACGTCGTTTATTTACTGCGTCGAAATTTGACTTTTCAAAAAAACAAACGAGAATTGGTACACTATAGAGATTTGCTTCGAAGCCGATCGTCGCCGTAAAATCCAATCTGAATAATATTAATTTCTCTCTCTCTACTGAATCACAGCAAAAGGCCTTAGTCTTTTTCGTTGAGACTGTGAAATCCGATCGGGAAAAGTTTGGGGTCGGATTTTCCGGTGAGAAAATGGGAGCATGTGTGTCGAGGCCTAAGGGCTGGGCGATGAGATTGTCAAAGAAGAAGAAGAAAGGCCACCGGCAAAGACGGATCATCCGGCGGCGTGTTTCCTCCTCCAACAAATTCACCAACCCTCAACTCCAAGGTGAGAGTTTCACTCCGATGAATCCGCCTTTTTCCACATTTTTCCGATTCGGATTATTTGATTTGATTGAATTCGGTAGCGGTTTTGGTAAATAGGGAGTATGGATAGCGCGTGGTTTGATTGCACCTCGGTGATGGATTCGGAGCGAGGAGATGATGAGTTCTACAGTGTGTATGATGGTAATGGTAATGTGTTGTTGTTTTCGGAATTCGGTTTCATTATTTGTTGGGTTGGGAATTTGAAGTGGGGATTGTTTTTGGTTTTGCAGATGTGGTGTCTTTAAACGGGTCGGAGAGCGCGTTACAGAGGACTAGGGAGGGTGGTGGGGATGAGAGTGACAGAATGCAAGGGTTGGGGGTTGTTCAGAATAATTGCCTGCCTTGTATTCCTTCGAGTAGTCCTTCAGCGGTTGAGAACAAGTTGAGTTTTCGGAAGAGGATGGGGCCATCTAGGCTTTCGTTTAAGTGGAGGGAAGGGCATGCTGCTCCAGCTGATCCCACGTTAGGTGAGTGTTGTTGCACTTTGCTAGCTTACTGTGAACCTATGATGCATTTTTGTAGCTGATTTTGATTTTTTGTATGTTCGTATTAGTTTCGCCCAGGGCGGTTGTTAGAAGACCGATAGCAGGTTCGACGATTCCATACTGCCCAATGGGGAAGAGAATGGCAGATTGTTGGTCACCGCTTGAGCCAAACACATTCAAAGTCCGGGGAAAGAATTATCTTAGGTGAGAATGAGGTAATTGTTTATCTTCCGTATTTGAATGATCTATCTGAGTCATTGTTGGATTAACTCTTTGTTTTCTTAATAGGGACAAAAAGAAAGAGTTAGCTCCCAATTGCGCTGCGTATTATCCTTTCGGGGTTGATATCTTCTTGTCTCAGAGGAAGATTGATCATATCGCTCGCTTTGTGGAACTTCCTGTTGTGAATGTAAATGGAGATGTCCCTTCTATTCTTGTTGTAAATGTTCAGGTGCCTACCCCTTGATCCTTTTTTTCCCAAGTTTCTACCTTTTACATTATTTCTCAGTTTCAGTTTCTTTCATTTTTGTCTGGAAGTTGAGAGATGCTGCAAACTATGACAATTATTGTTTGCTCTGGTAATCGAATTATATCATCAGACCATAATCTCTGTGCAGCATTCGAAATATATGAATAATGTTCATAGCGTCCTTCTCACTCCTCTTTATCCAAGCTTTCTGTCTCTTAGATTTATTTCCCTATTTCAATTGTTTGCTTATCGTTTTGTCTGGAAAGTTGAAAAATGCTGCCGACTATGATGAATACTAATTGGTTTGATAAGATTGATCATATCGCTTCTTTAATTGCTTGATCATAGTCTTTTGTGCAGTGTTTGTTATGTATGATCATAGTGTTCATAGTCTCATGTACACCCTTCTTTTCCCAAGCTTTCTACCTCTTATATATGTTCACCTATTTTGATTGTTTTTTTTCTTTTTCTGGAAGTTGCAAAATGCTGAACTATGACGAGTATTGTTTGTTTTGTACATTTAGTTGAGCATGCTTAGAGAGATCAATCCTCATAACTTTACTGTCCTCTATGAATAGTTTTTGTTCTAATAGTTTTACTGACATTCTGTGCTCATATTTGTGTACTGCAGATACCTCTGTATCCTATCTCTATGTTTCAAAGCGAACATGATGGAGAAGGAATGAATTTGGTCATGTATTTTAAGCTTTCTGAAAGTTACTCAAAAGACCTTCCATCTCATTTCCGCGATAGTTTAACTGTAAGATCCTTGAATTATAAAAGTCTATAGTCTTTCATGTGATACTGGACCTTGTAACTAAGTTATTTTGATGATTTAATACATTCAGTTGATTAACTATATATGGTTTCCTTGTTTCACTCCTTGACAGAAATTCATCAACGATGAAGTGGAGAGAGTTAGAGGATTCCCTGTTGATACAATTGCACCCTTCAGGGAAAGATTGAAAATATTGGGCCGAATAGTAAACATGGATGAACTCAGCAAATTGAATTTAAACACAGCTGAGAGGAAGCTAATGAATGCATGCAACGAAAAACCTGTCCTTTCACGCCCTCAACATGAATTTTACTTGGTCAGTTTTCTGTTAAAGATATTTCCGCATACCATTCAGTGAATATAGTCTTACTAAATTCTCTTATTCCCCTCATCACTCTTTCAGGGAGAAAACTACTTTGAGATTGATTTAGATTTGCACAGATTCAGCTACGTATCCAGAAAGGGTATTGAATCATTTCATGAGAGAATGAAGCTATCAATACTGGATTTTGGTCTGACAATTCAGGTAAATAATATATATCTTCGTGATTCTGAGCTTTGTCAGTTTACTTCCTACTTAAGATCCACTCCCTAATCTTTGCTGTACATTGTAACTTTTAAATAGGGAAACAAGGCAGAAGAATTGCCCGAGCATATTTTATGCTGCGTACGGTTGGATGAACTTGATTACAGTAATCGTTACCATCTAGGAACTTGAGTAAAAAAAATCCTCTGCAATCCCTACAAATGCTTCAATATGCAGGAACAAGGCAGAAGTATTGCCTGAGTATGTTATGCTGCGTAAGGTGGATGAACACGAAAATCTTTACCGTCTGGGAACTTGAGTCAAGAACACCATGTAATCCCAAGAAATGTTTGAATACTAGAGGTTTTCAGATCAGATAGGAACCTACAAATAAGTTAATTCCACGATACCATAGGTTTGTAGATCACACTTCACCCTTTGAAGTCTGCAGTCGGACCATTTGAGCATCTCTAATTCACTTGTATATATCTTCTTACAATGTACAGTTTTGCCTTGAAGAGAAATAAAGATGAGCAAATTATTTTATTGGGATTTATACTCTTGACTGCTTCTGCTTTCTCTTTCAAGGTTGCAAACCGCGGATTGAGTTAGCTCTCCGTCTTAAAGTTCATGCATATTGCATGGGTTAAACTTCCCAGAATGGCTGTCAACTGTCTTGAGCTTCATGGGATTGTTTGAATGCTGACAGATATTTTCATTGCAGTCGGCAGGTAGCAACAGCATGCTTGCTTACTTATAAAACTGACTCGTATACTAGTAGGATTGAGAAAAAAGAGAGAAAAATGCTGAAATTTTCATAATGTATTAAAACAAGAACTTTATTTAGACCTCAAACATTGGCACAAGGGGTTGAGGAAAGAACACCTTGAAGCTTTTTGTTCACAATGAGAAGGTGAAGATGAATTTATTAGGGAATGTGAATCATCTGACCTCCCTCGAAATTCTTCGTTACAGTTTGCGTGGTTCATGTCATCACTTTGGTCGATAGAAATTGTGACGAGAGTGGACTTTTTCCGGAGTGCTTTGCACCGATCCTCGTCCCAAATTCGACCGGAAGAGCCTTGCCTTCTAAATGAAGTAGATGATCTCTGCAATGCTGTCATTGATCAATTCTCTTTGTCCCAGCTTCTATCCTAGCTTGTCTCTCATTCTCTCCCAGGCATGATATGTAAAAGGCCTTTCTCCTTCTAGATAACATTTACAAGCAACTGTTTCTTGTTTTAAGGTTATTTTGCTCTTTGAGTTAGGGGTCGCAAAAGTGTGCCGGAGAGAGAGGAGTTATTGTTAGTCAAATCAAATCTAGTAGTTAAGTGGTTAATGAATGTTCTGGATACGATTACTAATATGTAGTCGCATCTCTTGTTTCATCATTTAACAAATATATAACAACTTTTCTCTGAATAACCCTACAAAGAGGACGAAAACAAAATAAGAATTAATGAATTATGGCCAAAATTCAAGAGGGGCCATAATTAAAGAAGTTGATTAAAGAAGTTGCAATTCATACCAGACACAAAGGATTCTTTGCTGTAACATAATTGCAATACCGTGTTTATTAAAACAATAACAAAATGCTGGTGACTTCTCTTATTTTTGAGGTTTCGACAATTTAGTCTTTTTTTGCTCAATTTCATTTTTACAGAATGCTGATCACTCGTTATGTTCATTGTAATCGTTGGTATGTGGGTAGGAAATAGTGTGGGGACTTGTTGTCCGGCCACCACCGAGATTTCTCATAGTTGTAATGGTTAGTTGTTATTATAGAAAGTTTTAACCGGACCGCCATGGGCACATTGCCTTTACGGTACAGTGGTACACTAACTTATGGTGATCAATCGAATTATGAAGAGCCCTACTGACAAGCATAGCGAGAAGAGGAGCTCTTTTCAGTGGATGAACACCCTTTTTCAATCAGAGGGAAAAAAATTAAAGAAAAAAATTATAGGGTCACTTTTTAATTAAACTTTCTAAGATGAAATATTGTTTATACTTGATAGACGCACGGTTTGCATTGAGGAAAATGGTACGTAAGAGAGAAATAAAAACATGTCGTGGATACAAGAATTTCTAGTTAATAAAGCCTAAAGATTTGGTTGTTAAGAACTTAAGATGATAGTATGCTGAAGATTTTGGTAAGAAATTAAAGTGACATAGAAGATATGATAGATGTATGTAATCTATATGAAAATTGCTAACTATGATGTCAAAGCATCATTAATAATCAAAAGATCCATCCAAAAGTTCAGGGAACAATGCTGCCCTCATTTCACTATCCTGACCTAAGATAGTGTCCACAAATGAACTCAAGGAAGAAGAAGCTATGTGATCATTAGCCAAATTTTTGTTGTTGTTCAAGCTTGGACCTCCATTAATGGTTGATGAAGATCCTACTTCCAATGACTGAGATTGAATTCCATTAACTGTGGGATTGGCTGGTGATGATAGAACTCCATGAAACACTTCTTCTTGCTTGGGTTGATCTGCGGATGAAAGAGGATCCTGAAGAAGAAACTCACTCCAATTAAAGGGAGAAGAAGATGGTGTGATAACTTGATCAGAAGCATGACACTGCGGGCTCAATAGATCAGTGGCAGGAGGAGAAGATGATGATGAGCAAGAGGAAGTTACTTCATTCAAAAAGTGTGGAGGCAATGACACATTGTCGTCTTGATTCATTGCTTCAAACTGAGACAGAAAGCCGAAGGGAAGAGTCCTAGGAGAAGAGTGGTCATGTGACTCCATAATGGGGTTCATCATCACCATATTGGTGTATGCAAGTCCTGTGATCCCCGAAGATGGATCTGATTCAGATACGAATGCGGTGCTCGTGTTCAAGTTGTTGTTAAAGGATGGCTCAAGATGGTCGCCGATGTGGTGTGGAAGGCAAGTGATGTTTCCAAAGTCAGAGAGGACATGGGAGATAGGTTTGTGGGTTACAGGGTCAATTCCTATCTTGGAAAGCTTCTTTTTCAGCTTGGTATTCCAGTAGTTCTTCACATCATTATCTGTTCTTCCTGGTAGTTGCTTTGCAATCAGAGACCACCTGCACTACCATCATAAGAACTACTTGGGATTATGAGAAAGAAAGAGTCATTTTATATGCATGCACTTCTAACAAAATACAGCTGTTAAAACAGTTATAGTATGAGTAGTGTTTGTTATCAACTTCTATAACTACAGTGACATCAGCTCTTACACATCAGAAAATGTGTGTTAGTTCATGAAATACACAAAATCATCATCATCAGCTCATCTTTAGATCTTCCATTTTACTTGTTCCCTTTAATCTTTGTTAACCTAGTCTTTGGAAAAATTGCAAAAACAGCTCAAGATTGTACTCTTTAAAGTGATATGTTATCTGATCGATTCTTTAGGTTCTTCAAAAAATAACCACTTGAGAGGGTAACGAGCATTTTCGAGGAGATCCTCGAGGGGTTGGAGCCCTATTTGAGAGTGTTCTAGCACTACTCAAGAGTGTTAATGTTTCTGAAAATCGATAAAGATGGTTTAATGTCTTTAAAGGTCAAAATTCGACTAGTGTTACAGATTTCCTTCGTCTTAGATCTACTCTAACTAGAAGCAAAGTTTTTCAAAAGGAGAAAAAGTGATAGAATGGTGACCTGCTTCCTATAGCCTTATGAAGGTTGATAATATGCTCTTCCTCTTCAGGAGTGAAGGTGTCATGCTTGAGGTCAGGCCTGAGGTAATTAGTCCACCTAAGCCTGCAGCTCTTCCCACATCTGTTCAATCCTGCAAATGTTAACACAGTAATTATTGATTCATATACATGTATTTATGTTGTCAATACTATCGATTTATCGAACTAATCATGCAATTAACTTTCAACCTGCTTTCTTAGGAACCACAGTCCAGTTTCCAACTCCATGTTTGGACACACAAGCAAGAAGTTTCGCATCCTCGGCTGCAGTCCAGAGGCCCCTCTTCACATTTGATTTATCACAGCAAGGTGGCCTTCCCATTTTGAGAGAGAATCTCAGAGAGGGAAACAGAAAGAGAGGGATGTGAATCAAGGGGAATATTATTATTATTATTATGTAATGGTGATGCAAAGTTTGCCAGTACATTTAAAATGAAGAAAGGAAAGGGTTTTGTTTAGCAAAGAGATCAGAGGCAAGAAATGCATGCGCCCCTTGGCTCCCAGTTAACCAGAATTGCATGAACAATTTCATCTCTTAGAAAACGGTTTAACATGACATCACAGAATTGCCAATTATATCAGGCTCACATTGGGTGAATTGGGAACAGTAAGATTAACTAATATTCATAATGAAACAAAGGACTTCTCTTTTTTCCTTCAAAGAAAAATTAGAACCGATGCAAACTTGTATTGGCTCCCCTATAACCAGAATTGCATGACCATGCTCGTCTCTTAGTAAATGGTTTAACATGACCTCACAAAAGCATGCATTCATCTCGTAGATATATTACACACAATACAGGCTTATTAGAGCAATGAAACTTTTCTAAACTGAACTTCCCTGTAGTACGACCACGCTTAGGTAGTTCAGCTCTTTCCCAGACAACAGCCCATGTCAAAGTGAGGATTCAGAGACGGGATCACCCTGTAACTGGCCCTCGTTTTCAACAGCATGCCTCAGAATTCATATTTCATTACAGTAGTGAGTATCGTAGAAAAGAGAAAGGAAAATATCATGATCGTTGACTCGTATAAAAATCATAACCATAAATTATAGATAATATTTGATGAAAAGTAGACATGTCAAAACAGAATCTCTGGAGAGGGTTGAGAGGTATTTTGAGACCTACACGTTCATTTTGTAATAGTAAGCTGTGCAAGAACATTATGAATGTGCTAGGAAAGTTCATCTGGGGCAGAGCTCAATGTTATATACAACTAAAGAACGATCGCTCTCCGTATCGAAGGAACATAACTTCCCTAAGATGAACAGACCTTGCAACTCTTCCTACAAAAGCCAGGAAGATCCGCTGAACCCACCATGTATGTAGGATTCTTTTTGCACTCACCGGCTTTAGCCCATGTGGCGCAGTTTGCATTCTCATCCGTACACTCCCCGCTATGTGCCTCCTTCAATGACTTTTCGAAGGATCTCACATGAATCCACTTGGTTGCAGACCATTTCTCACCCTTAATGACAGGGCAGCTCCCATGCAAACTGTTTGGATCGGTTGTTGCATTAGGAAGAAGACTGAAGAACAGCAAGGCATCACCCTTGAACGGTTTCACTGTCAGGGAAGCAAAAAGAGGTACTTTTAGGATCGAAAACACAATATATGGGAGATGATGTTCAACATGTTATGACATAAAGTAATGGACCCTCGTAATATAACAGTGAAAAAAGGTTTCAACAGAATGAAGTTACAAAGTTGACTACGGACCCTTGCATTGCTCATTCAAACTGATTTGGGGTTAAAACTTGATAGTGCTGCCTGTATGAACTACAACACATGCAGGAAAGAACATAATTTTTTTTTGGGCGGGGTGTGGGGGTTGTGGGATTTAACAACTTGTATAAAATGCAGAAAGATACATAGACTATTTGGAGCAGTTAGAGAACTAAGCATAGACAAGGATGGCAGTTATCAAAATGTAGTACCAGAATAGCCATTTTTAGCACAATCAGACAAGACCTCGTCCTTGGCTTCAACCGTTTTCACCTGTTGGCATAATAAACGAAGACCGTTGAAATCCCAAAGGTAAGAGAACTTTCAGGCATGAAAATTCAGTGTTGCAAGTAAGCATTCACCTGTGCTTGGGGAAAGACTGTTTCACCACCCTTTTCAACATTAGAGAGATACATCAATACAGTGGCAACACGGTGGCCACCCAATTCTTGATTAGCTTTGTCATGAAAATAGTCGTAATGTGGCTCATACTTTTGACCGTTTTCATAATGCAGTATCTGCATTGCCTCCCCATTCTCTGATTAGAGAACCCCAAAAACAAACAAAAAACTAACATCAATAACGATAAAATAGGACAGTTTCTAATCCGTTCATTAAATCAACGAAATATTTACCAATTGGAAGGAAGGTCCATGCAGCAATCTTAGTCTCAATGTTGGCAACTACTTCATCCTTCAAGGACGACAAACAGCACCAAGTAAGCATTGTAAGTTCAAAAATTCGAGAAGTGCAGACAACATAGTAAGAGAAGATGGATTGCATTTTCTGGGCATGCACCATATATGAGCTACACAGTATGATGGAATGTGGTTATCATGCAGAGCACAGGAAATGCATGATGAGTTTGGTTCTAAATCAAAGCTGGAAACTTTACTTGTTATAACAAGGTTCAAACAGTAACGCTCTCTGCCTTCCATTTTGTATAAACAACCAAAACATAATTTGAGTACAATCATCCTTACACATGCACTTGATTCAATTTCCACCCATTTCGTATAATACCATGCTAACCCATAGTGTGACTTTCAGAAGTTTTAGTCACAATACCAGCACTCGGACAACAGACAAAAAGACCAACAGAAAGCTCAGAAATATGCTGACTTAGCCAAAACTACCTAGAAGAACTAGTATGAGTTGGTAGTACCATGACAGGCATCACGCAATGTTCAAAATGTCAAGGCAAACTAATTTATAGAGCATCTCAAAGCAATGCACATGAACAACCAAACCAATCCAACGAAAAGCATCAACTAAAGAAACAATCTTTATACAATGTTAACTATTTAAAACCAAAGAAACTCACTCACTCACCTGAGCTTTCGCAAGGAACATTCCAGAGCTCGTCCGCACTTCACTCTTTATACTCTTACCAGACTCATTATCAGCCACCATCGACACCTCCAGCTTATCCTTGGCCTAATCCCCAAAAATCCACACGAATTAACATCAAAACTTTAAACCACATTGTCAATCAAACACACCTAATCTCTGCCCTGAATCACACGCATAAAAATAAAAAATAAAAATAAAAAAAATAAACCGAAAACGAATTACCATATTGATCAGATGATCACACTCCTCCTCAGTAAGAAAACCCTTGTACAAAAATGCCCTGCAAATCACAAAAACAAACCAAACAAGGTCAATTGAGTGAAAAAAATCAAAATTGAGCAATAAAAATGCGAAATTGAGAGAAAGAAAACAAGACCTGGGTTTCCATGAGAGCTGAGAGACGTGAGTCAGGTCAAATGTAGCAGAAGAAGGACCTCTCTTCATTCTGATCACGGATCCCACACTGCAAATGCACACAAAACAATCCATCAAATCATTAAAAATCCAAGCTTTCAATAAAAATTAACAACACGAAATCAGATATATACGTTTGCTTGAGGTCGATCAGGTTCTTGACTCGAGCTCTGGAATGGGAGACGTGAGGGAGGAGGAAGAAGAAGCAGAGGGAAAGAGCGATAAGGAGGCGGGAATCCATGGGGGAGAGAAATGAAATCTAGGGTTTTTGATTTGGGGGAGAATTGATTGTGGAATAGAGAGGAGGAAGAAGAAGAAGACTTGTGGGTTTTTGGGAAGAAAAAAAATGTGAACGGGGTTTTGATTTGAAATGTCAAAAGGGAGAGAGTGGAGAGTTTAAGACAAATGAAGAGGGGCGCCCACTGAAAATCTTAGGGGCTGTTGGCTACTGGAAACAGTGTCAGATCTGCCTTTGTTATTGTCTGGAATTTTTTTTCCCATTCAGGACATACAGTGGGGTTTGGAAAATCAGAGCGGTCTCTAGTACTTGGTTACATACGTCCCACATTATTTGATCTAGTGTATATGATTATATTGAGTTAAATTGTTTTTTTTTTTTTTTGACAATTATTGAGTTAAATTGTTGATAGCATCAAAGAAGAGAAAACAAAATAACCAACAATTGTTTACTTTTTATTGGCAAATATTTTATGTTTCTATGAACACAATTGGGCTGTGTCGATTACAATTGACTTTTTTTTTTGTTCTTTTTGAAAATTCAAATTAAGAGATTAATGTTGAAGAGTTCGAAGTTACGAACATATAATCGATAAACAGTAATCATACGTTTGATTTACATTACGTTCTAATGTGATATATTCTCATTTTTGTTCGATACATACATAGTTTTTAAGAACTTACATGATAAGCAAACATATAAACTTGCATAACATCGATTATGATTACCAAAACAATCAATAGTCATACTTAAACCAAGTTCAAAGCAACATATATAACCAAACTCATATATTCCAAAAACAACCTTCTAAGAACAAAATCAAAACGCTGAGAAATCAAAGTTCAACGCTTTCACATTCCCTCGTCTAATCCCACACATACACCAAAAACCCATAGTCAAGTATCAAATAAAGGCAAACAAAACCTAACGAAAATTAGGGCACAAACCAAAGAGCTTCCACTGTGGTTTCTACGTCACATTGTCGTATAGGCAAATTCCTATATCTGCTACGTTACCTACGTATTGAAATTCCAATGGCACAATTAGTCCAATCTAACTCTGCAAGACCTTTAAGCCAGCAACGGAGTTGGTTGCGAAACCAGCAGCCGGCCGTCGTAGAACTATTTTAGGATTACTAGCCGCGCGCTCCGGCAACTTTGGGTATAAAGTTTTGGAAGGCTCTCACATGAAGCCACTTGGTTGCAGCCCATTTCTCACCCTCAATGACAGGGCAACTCCCATGCACACTGTTCTGATCGATTGTTGCATCAGGAAGAAGATTGAAGAACAGCAGGGCATCACCCTTGATAGGTTTCACTGTAATAAGGGAAGCAAAGAGTCGAAAACAAAATGTAAGTAATAGATTACGTAAAAATCCAATAAGCAAAAAGATAGCAGGTATCAAAATGTAGTACCAGAAGCCTTTTTAGCAGAATCGTACAAAATCCCATCCTTGGCTTCAATCGTTTCCATCAGCTGTTGGCACAATAAAAGAAATCCATTGAAATTTCAAAGGTATATAAGAGAACCTTTTAAGGCATGAAAATTCAGGCTAGGGTTGCAAGCAAGCATTCACCTGCGCTCTGGGAAAAGCTGTTTCCCCACCCTTTTCAACATTGGAGAGATACATCAGTACAGTGGCAACACGGTGGCCGCCCAATTCTGGATCAGCTTTGTCACTAGAAGAATCGTAATGTGGCGCATACTTTTGACCATGATCATAGTGCAATATCTGCAATCCCCCCCCATTCTCTGATTAGAGAACAAAAGAAAAAACAATAACATCAATAAAGATAAAATAGGACAGTTTCTCATCAGTTCAAATAAATAAACGAAATACATACCAATTGGAAGACAGGTCCATGCAGCACATCTGGACTCAATGTTGGAAACTATTTCATCCTTCAGAAGAACAAATAGCACCAAGTAAGCATCGCAAGTTCAAAAATCCAATAATACGTACAGAAAACATAGTAAGAAGAGATGGATTGCATTTTCGGGGCACATGAAATGCACAATTAATGAATTTGGAGCTAAACTGAAGCTCGAAACTTTACTTGTTATAACAATGTTTGAACAGTAATGCTCTCTGTCAATTTCAGAAATCATGCCTTCAGTTTTGTATAAACACCAAAACATAAGTTGAGGACGTACAATCTTTATACAATGCTAAATAACTAAAACCAAAAAGAAAAACTGAAAAACCACTCACTTGAGCTATCCAAAGGAACACTCCGGTGCTCGTCCGGCCATCAGAATAAGTCTTACCAGATTTCTTATCAATCACCATTGACGCCTCCCGCTTATCTTTGGGCGCCTATATCCCCAAAATCCACACGAATCAAAATCCAAACTTCAAACCACATGCATTTTGAACCAAACACGCCTAATATCTGTGCTAAGTCACATGGATAAAAAAGAAAAGACGCAAAACTGAAACGAATTAATTAGCAGATTAATCAGATGATTACACTCCTCCACAGAGAGAAAACCCTTGTACAGACAAGCCCTGCAGATCAACATTGAGCCATGAAAATGCGAAATTTAGAAAACAAACAAGACCTTGGTTTCGATGAGAGCTGAGTGACGCGAGTCGGAAGACGGACCTCTCTTCAATCTGATAACGGATCCAACACTGGAAATGCACACATATATTCCATCAATATATTGAAAATTAAGATCTAAAAATAATAATAATATGAATTATTGTGATACGCATGCACTACTTCTACTTGACGTGCATATGATCGACGAAAATACATCATAATTAGATACAGCTTATCTATGCTTATAAGATATCTTTAGCTTATAACAAAGTTGGACCAAGAAAACGACTATATAAATCTTATGACATTTTATGATAACGAAAACGACTATACCCTTCGTGGTAAGATTCAGACCATCCTAAGATATAGCTCAGATGGAAATTTCAGCTTATAAGATGTAAGCTCTTTATGTTTATATAACGAAAAATCTTTTAATTTAGTAGAATGATAATCAACTGTAAACATCATAAGCTCATAGCTTCCGCACATAAACGCAAACGTCGACACTTAAGAAGAACAGATTACACATGCATACCTTGATACACAAAAACAATCGTTCTTCCCACACGAGTGATCCGAAGAAGCCATGGCGTAGACAAGGTGGTGCCTGTAACTTTTACAGTTTTACTTTTTACAATCCTTTTCGATCTTCTTCTGTTTTTGTTTTCTCCGATCTCTTTCTCATAAGGATGTCTATACAAGTATTGGTAGCATTATTAGTACCAATAAGAAATTTAAATTAAGGTCAAAACCTAGTAGAACTATGAAACATGAAGTCTCTGGAAACCAGGAAAGCCAGTCCTAATCAAATAATTGGAGAGAATCATATATTGATCCCTGCCATTGTACTGTTCGGGTCATTTAAAAAAAATGTTTATCAAATTGCCAAATACATATATACTAGAATTTACCGAATTTATAAATTAATTTGCTCTTCACAACATCACATTCATGACATGTTTTAGAAATTTCTAGTGTTACACGTACTATCCAAGCGCCTTAATTAAGATCTCAGTTGTAGAATGAAAATTAACTACCTCTATATGTTCTAGTTTTGAATGATCGATATCAATTCGATATACATGCATATGATCGACGATATAGCTTGATAGGTAACTAGATCAATAGATCAAATTGGAGAGAAATAAACTAAGTACTACTAGATTAATTCTTACCATGCACTTGTATGTGGTCATGATTATTCTAACATTGTTACAGATTAAATCCAAAGTAATCAGAAACAAAAACCACACTTTTGGTATCTATAATATCAATATCACTTTCTAGCATCCCGTAATCTTCTTGGCATTAGCTGTTTTCTCCGCCACCGTGCCATCATTCCCGGCCAGAGCTCTGTACTTGTCCTTCCTCGTAAACGTCGTGCACTCATACGACAAGCTCGCCGCGATCATCCGCTGTATATAGTTGGCCACCTCATGGCTCGACTTGCCTGCTCCACAAGTTAACTCGCTCGGCAACTTATTCAAAAAAGTTACTTCATAAGCAGGGCTAGGGTTCATAAAGAAGTAGAACGGGTCCATCCCCTTCCACCCCCTAGCCGTTGTACCGTGGAACATACTCATCCGGTTCGCCATTGCCACCGGAACGAGCTCATCCGTGAGCTCGGCAAACAACGCCGAGAACCGAAGTAGAAATGGTTCTCGGCATGTTGTGCCCTCGGGGCATATGACTAGGTCACCTTGTTCTAGAAGTTTCTTGATCATGTTGGCGTCGGCGACCCTGTCCCGGGTTAGCCGGACGGTTTTGATGGGCGAGATTATCTCTGAGAGACGCGAGAGAGAGTATGTGACTGCCGGGATCGGACGGCCGAGAGCGGTGGAGAGGAAGATGGGATCGAGTAGGGTTCGGTGTGAGCAAATGAAGAGAACTCCGGTTTGACCTGTTGACTTCTTAGCCGGAGGTGGTGGGGTGCCCTTGATATAAACCCTAACACCTAAAGCCCAAAAAGCATAGTACACGACCGGCATAGGAAGCAATGAACCGGCAGCAATACGTAAGCAAGCCAAAACGAAACCGACCGGAATCCAAAGAATGGTGAGCAAGGCCATCAACGGAGTTGGTTTCGAGACCAGCCGGCCGTCGTGGAACACTATCGGCTTCGGCAACTTGTCGTGACTCACAGGCTCTACTTCCGGCTTAGCCGGAACAACGTAGCTCTCTTTGCAAAGCTTCATGAATGGATAGTCGGTTTTCCGGTCACCAAGTCCAATATCAGGAGCGTCGGCACCGAAAGCTTTTTTGAGCGCGTCAGCTTTGTTGTTTCCGACGACAATCCCAGGATTTAGGACAAATCCGGTAGCTCTACCTCTGTAGGTGGAAATCTCTGTCCCCAGAACCAAGTCAGCCCCCAAAAACTCCTTCAAAAACGCCTCCACCATGATTCTCGGGTTGGCCGTCAAAACGCAACGTTTCCCGCACGACGAGAAGACTCTCCATGTTTCAGAGTGCAAGTCAGTGGAGTAGAATTTCGGCAGCACCGCGCGTGCCACGGACTCAATGTCCGCGACTTTCATGCCCGCGAAAGTCGCGAACACGAGGACACGTATGCCGGCTGACTCAGATACGAAGTAGTAGAGAACACCAGCAAGCGGCGAGGCCAAGAGCAAAAAAAGAAGCCTCAAAATGCCGCCGACTTCGAAAGCCACTAGGGCAAAGTAGGGAAATGAGCTCCGTCCGCGGAGCAGAGTCCCGTCCATGTCCGCGACAACAGTGTGTTTTTCGCGGCCGATGGACCGGCATTTATCGATGGTTGGGAAGGTAGGGAGGTGGTCTTTTTCCATGGGAGAAGTCGAAACGGGGCTAGACAGTGGGTTAACCATATTACTAATCAAAATGTTAATTAGCACCTGGTTAACTGGGGGTTAAGTAATTGTGGGTACTTATATATAAGGATTTGTAGGAGTGCATGGGACAAGGGTTTTGGTTTATGAGACCAATGACAGTGGCGCCAAGATTTACGAAAAGAAATCTGGTAATGATGACAAAAGCTTCGGAATCGCCGATGTCAATGTACCTAGCTAATATATACTTTAGTGTATGGAACGAGAAAGACAATGTTGTAGACTTGTAGTAGTAGCAGCTAGCCATGCATGACTAATCTCTCGTGTTAGTTAGTTTACAATGATGAATTTCGCTTCTTTAAGATGCTAACCATGAATACAAAGTACTTGGTTTGTAATCCTCATTGATCGGAAAACCATGGTCATCAGTTTTGAATATTGAAATGTTCTAGATCATGTATACGTGCTGGTAAATGATCATTTTCAGAGGGCAACCTAAAAATGAATATTCATATGCTATGGTTATATTTGTGTAGCTTGTCCAAATTACTGAAATTAGTATCATGGTTTACCGGATTAGCTGTATATCCTTCATCATCTTCTATATTACGAGAACTATGAAGAATGTAATTAGCGATTTCGTTATCAAGTTTTTATTACATTTATTTTATCAATAAATTGATCAACCTAACGCATCAAAGGGGTAATAAACATCACTTATGAACCAATAAAAGGTAGAGAGATGATCTTTGGGGAGTAGGGGTTTGGTTATCCAAAATGTGTAGGGTTTGGACTTTTCTATTATATATACACATATAACATACATCAAACCGTGAGCCGTCCGATCGTCTTGAATTTTGAATTACTAAACGATCAGACGACTCAAGGCTTAATGCACACCATACAAATGTGTATAGCAGCCGAACCATAAGATTTAGGGTTTGGTTATCTATGAGAAGAACCAAACCCCGTAGGAAAATTCTGTTGAACTTGAGCGTATGCTATCCTGCTGTATTCCATGACCAAATTGCATGGCCAACCACCCCTGCTGGACTGAAACCCTTCCTCCTTTAGTGATAGGTATGCTCCACCTAACCCATAAACAAAATTGATGGGGACATCTTTGTTTATCCCGCCATTGCTCGTCTTGTTCTTCCATCGTCGTTGCGTCAGTTATAAAGATCCGTGAATGTTGTTTCCTTCTCTATTGTTTTGCTCGGACCACGAGTGGCCCCAATGACACTCCATATATGACTTTGAAATCTGCCATTGATAATATAGAGGTTAGAGCTAGCTCAGAATATATAACAGAACTTAAGTATATATCATATGGAAAAGTGACATGTTATTTAAGACTAAATGTCATTTTCCACATAATGTAAAGCTTTGCATTATACATACTTGGAGCGATAAGGCAATTAATCAATAATTTTCAGATAGTGTATATGTCTGTGTCAGAATTATTCTTATCCATCCTATTAAGAACTAGGAGCTATCACTTTCAAGTTTCACGACTGGATGCTTCATTTTGTATTGGATACATGAGGAATATCCATAACTTTTATCTTCTATGTGCTTATATGATGAATTAATGATTCGGCAAGTCTCATGCTTATGCACATTGTTGTAGAGCTTACAAATTGATCCAAATTGGTCTTCTCAAGAGGTTACAACAGACGGAGTTATTTTTCCTTTTTTTGATCTAGATCAATTAGATAAGCCTAACTAGAGAGATTAATTTGTGCTGGGAGGTCATGTTAGAACTGTTCCTCCTCATGACCGGTAAGAGTTGATTGAATTTAACTTGAATCAACGTCAATAATGGAACCCAGGTCAGAGGGTCCTATATATGTACATAGGTTAGCTCTTACAAACTCAACCAGATGTGATGGTTTACAAACAATAGTATATATAGGAGGTTAGTATCACAACCTTTTATCATTTCGACTTCAGTTTAGGTGACTAAATGACACCAATTCGTTTGTCACGGAGATGATGAAGAAAATAAACGTTTCCAATTACAAAATGGCACAAGGATTTCCTCGTTCTGGAGTTAATTTTGGACCTGAATTTTGGTTGTTTGGCTCAATGCAGTAAACAAGGATTCACCTGTCATTCTTATTCATTTTCTTCATAGCTAGGTTGGGAATCAATATGCTCTCTTTTGTTTCTTAAGAACCAGGAAAAGGACACTGTGATTATTGATTAAAGTATAAGGCTATAAGCATAAAGAAAAGCCTGGCTGCATAGGAATAAAGAAGCAAAAGAACCACCTGGAACAATTCAAGAAAAGCAGAATCCCACACCAATAAAGAGCTAAAGGGATATCAATGTGCCAGGGAGACAACATCACGGTTCATTTTTTCTGTGTAGTCCAGTTCAATATTTCCTTTTTCAAAAGTGCATTTTCAGGTAAAGCTTCAGACATTTTCCGGGGACAATTTAGACTGCAGCATATGGTTACCGCACAAAGGCAGGATCTGAAAAGCGTTTGGGAGGCCAGCCACTGTAATAATTGTGTGAAGAACATAAAATTCACTAAGGGGCATGATATAAGCGCCAAAATTTGTCACAAGAATAATTGCCTACAACCCTTTTGCTATCCCATCAAAGTTCATATCAGAAAAATTCAAAATCTAAATATGGACCTGGTAACTGATTTGTCTCTGCAGCTCCCTTGTCATTTTCAGGCGCTGCAGACTTGAATGCTTGGTTTAAAAGGGACAGATCAAGTGGTTTTGGGACTTCTGGAGGCTGCGTGCCGCGAATAAGAGCCCAATTGACACTTGCAAAGAAGGGGTGCTGCTTAATCTCTGTAGCACCTCTTTTAAAGCCTAGTCTCTTTTGAGGGTTCTTTACAAGAAGGCCCCTGATCAAATCCTTTGCAGCAAAACTAACATTGGATCCATCAGGGAACTTAAGTGACTGACCAACGACATTGAACAATGTCTCCCGATTTCCATTCCCTTTAAATGGTGTCCGCCCATGAAGCAGCTCATACAAGAAGATTCCGAAAGTCCACCAATCAACAGCACTGCCATGACCATCTCCTCTTATGATCTCAGGAGCTAAATACTCATGAGTTCCAACAAATGACATGGACCGCGCATTAGTTGGCTCAGCAATAAGTTCAGGCATTGAATCTGAACTCCCCAAATTCGTTCTTTCAGTTTTCTCCTTTGTTGATTTGGACCTTAGGAATCGAGGTGTAAAGCAAGAAGGTTGCAAGCAAGAGGGCTGAACACAAACCGGTAGTTTGCAGGCTGGAATTGGATCAATGCAAGCTGGTTGAATGCAGTATGTGGGTATTGCACAAGATGACTCGACGCTGGACTGAACAAGAGTAGGACACACCTTACATCTCAATGATAAATCAAAATCCGTAAGCATGATATGTCCATCCTCCCTCACTAGTACATTTTCGGGTTTCAAGTCCCTGTACACCACTCCCATCATGTGCAGATACTCAAGAGCAAGAAGCACTTCTGAAGCATAAAACCTGCAACAGACAAGACAACAAAGTCTCATAATTTGCTGACAGTCATAAGGACAGTACTACCAGAAGTTAATTTACACCAAAACTAACTGTAAACTTATCACCAGAGGTACAGAACCATTTAACACCAACATTAACAGTAAACAGGCACCAAATTCTTTACGGTTGAGGAATCAACAAAACCATAAACAGATTGTTCAGACAGTGATAGAATTGTTGAACTCTAAAAACTCCACCCATAAAAGTTTCGATCTTTAAAAATGAAACTTCAAAAACTTTCAAGGTAAGTAGACAAATTTCACACCGTTCCAATCACAAACAACAACCTCATTTCTATTATGAGCTTAAAATTTACACGCACAGAAAGTTAGAAGGCATTCAATGTGAAGAACGGGAAACAAACCTGGCTGCTTGTTCAGTAAAATGCTTCCCGGGCTGGCGCTGCCGGAGCGTATGAAGATCGCCGCCGCTGCAAAACTCCATTAACAAGCAAGAAAACTTGTCCGTCTCGAAATTGGAATAAAGGGTAGGAAGAAACGGGTGGTCCAATAACCCCAATATGTCTCTCTCAGTCTGAGCCCTCATCAGCTTCTTCCTCCCAGCCAACATTCCCTTGTCCATTACTTTCATCGCGAAAACGCAGCCAATCCCTCTCAACTCAGCCAAGTACACACTCCCTATATCCCCACATCCAAGCTTCTTCAACAGCCTGAAATGATTCAGACCCAACTCGCCTTCTTTGGCCTTCACGGATTGAATCGCGTCCCATCGAATATCATTCCCTTTGTGCGGCTTCGACGGGCAAATTCGCCGGAATGTTACCTCCTCCGTCTCGGCTGCCGTGGATTCTTCCGACCCTTTGGCCACCTCGTCTGACTCGGCATTGTTGGAACTCTTCTTGGTCTCGGCTGAGGAGTCGTTGCTGACGTCGTTGGTGCTGCTGCTGACGCTGGCGGTGTTGTCGGAGCTGCTGCAGAGACTGAGACTAATGCTGAAGCTGTTGTTGAAGGGGCTGAGATCTTGGCTGACGAGCTCGGGTTTCTGGGGCTGTTTTTCCATGACAGTTGAAAATGAAGACGAAAATACTTGGAGAAAATGAGGGTTCGGTTAAAATGGAGGGTTGGTGGTCAAGGTTTGGGAGTTGGGTGTGACCCGAGGTGGTCAAAGAGAGAAGCGGGCGCCAAGAGAGGTGAGCATAGGGACCCAAAAATGAGAGATATAGCCTTGGTGGTATTCAAAATTTGAAATTTTGGTGTGTGAGAGTGAGAGTGAGAGAACCGATGAGTAGTTGCTAGTACAGACTTGGGTTGGGGCTTGAGTCCCCCTCTCTCTGTCCCAGAAAATGTTACAGCTTGAAGACAAAACCAAACACAGAGAAAGATAGAGAGAAAGAAGAAAGAATCCCTCTTTACGAGGACGACAAAAGCCTCTGAGATTTTTCTAATCACCAAAGACACATTACACTCACCTATATGGGTTTTTAAAGAGCAGCACCCTCTTTGGCTCCGGGAGTTTTAATAATAATGAAGAACAGAGGCTCACCCAATCCTGTTATTTTGGTTTAAAATCTGATCAATTTGGGTTGGTGGGCAATTCATCTGTGGAGATTGACGTTTCAATAAGGATGAGTTGGATGCATTGGTGATACAGCTACAATGTACTTTCATATTTTTGGTGAGATGATCACAGTGGTTTTGGTAAGAGCAATTGATGCGATGAGGATCCCTTTGGATATTCTGGGTCCTCTGAATTTGACAGAAGAAGGGGAAAATAAGGTAACCCACCCTGGAGCTGTAAATGACCTCTTCCATATCTATGTTTGCCAGAAGCAGGAAACTTTGATTTTATTCATTTTCTGAGACAAACTCAATGAACCAAAATGAGCAAGTCATTCAATTTTTGTTATTAAAACGGGAAAGAAATACAAGCGCATTTGTTATAATATATTATCTGATTTCTGGAATAGAATAAACTATAGCAAGGAAGTAAGAGCTATGACCATGGGGACTGTGTTCAATTTTTTGATTACCACATTAATTGCCTCTGATTATCTGAAATTTTGTGTTGCCTCAATCATGTAAAGGAAAACAGGTTTTTATGGCACTAGTCTTGCATCATCATAAAGCTCCTGCCTTTCTTTCTATAATTGGATGGCTTAAAGTTGGGACTTGATTGTCACCAAAAAAAAAAAAAAAATCTGGGCTTTCTGTTGATAATCACTGCCCACCTGAGGATTTACATGTGGCCTGTTAGAGGTGATTTTCATTGTGATGATTCTGATACTTGTTAACAGATGTCATTTCCCAAATCAAATGACATTTCAATTCAAGTTTGTTGGTTCCATTACTTCCATACTTTAAGAGCTTTAAGAGATGGCAATGCTTAAAGATTGTCCACATCAAATCTTGAAGTGCAATCTAAGAAGAAGCAGTATTTATTCCTACAAGTATAAAAGTATGTAACATCTGAAAGTTGAAGCAATGCATCAGAGTCATGAAGCTTCCAGTGTTTGTTGCTTCTTTTTCCCTGGTTCTAACATGGAGTTGCATGCTCTTTGGTAATGAACAAAATTGATTGCCATCATTGAATTAGATTTCATAGTTTTCCAATGTTAAAGTGTTCTTGAACTTTACTATATGATAGTACTGAATTGCAGGACACGGAGTAGCGCACACAGTTACGTTTTACATTCACAACAAGTGTCCCTTTCCCATATGGCCTGCAACTGCTCCCAACAATGGACAACCGGTGATAGCTGACGGCGGGTTCTCCCTCCCGGCTGGCCAGACTAAGAGCATTACTGCACCGTGGTCATGGAACGGTAGGATTTGGGGCCGAACAGGATGCAACTTTGCCTCTAATTGGAGCCCTGCTTGTGAAACTGGAGACTGTGATGGAAGACTGGCTTGCAATGGACTGATAGGCACTCCACCAGTGACATTGGTGCAAATTGCGCTTCAAGTTGACAAAGGCTTGCCAAATTACTATGATGTGAGCTTGGTTGATGGATACAATCTTCCGATTTCAGTCATGTCGAGGCCAGTAGCATCGAATTGTAGTATTAGTGGGTGCTTGAGAGACTTGAAAACAAGGTGTCCGGAAGAGCTTCAGGTTTTGAACAGCAAAGGGGAAGTGGTGGCTTGCAAAAGTGCCTGTTTGGCATTTGACAAGGACTCATTTTGTTGCAGAAATCAGTATGGAACTCCAGAAAAATGCAAGCCAAGTGTGTACTCCAAGATATTCAAAGATGCATGTCCCTCCTATTACAGCTATGCTTATGATTCACCACCTCCATTGGTGAACTGCAAGGCTAACGAGTATGTGATCACATTTTGTCCTTCAGGCTGGGGTGCTGAGCATACTTCCATATAGACCTTCCCTATACCATATATATAAACCAAGTTTGCCTCATATATGGTGAACTTGTGTGTAAGTCAAAGTCTAGTCGTGTGCTATGTACCATTCTATAATCTATACTTAATGAAAACTAAATGGTCAATACAAGAATATTATATCTAGTATCATAAAAGAGGTACATATGGTAGAAGAAGTAAGGTTATCAATGAATCAAGTTGTATCGAATTCAATTTGTGTCAATATACATATGAATCTTGCTAATATGTGGAAACTCAGATCCAATTCATATTTTAGGTGAATAGTTGTTAATATAGGGTTTCAAGTGACATCTCCGTAACTAAATCGAATACAATTAACTGTTTAAGTTAAACATCCAATCAAATCATACTCAACCCCTAACGAACTAGTTGTAGATCATATATGAACGCGATCGAAGTGTATTATCCTCATCTTACCTATTATCTATATGGTCGTTTCTAGCATTTTCGTGTTATGTTATCAAGTCAGTGTCCAAATTTGATAAACCACAAATTTATTTGTTCCTAATCTACACTTGGGTCTTTTACCAAAAAAAAAAAAAAAAAAAAAAAAAATGTACACTTGTGTCTATTGGACCTCGGATCCTCACACAGGCTTAGGTGAATATCAGGCCCAAATCTCGAACCTTCACAGTTCCCATTTAGGGTTTCCACCCTATTACACTATAAAATACCCGCCTCAAAATTATGATAGCCATCTTCTTCTCCTTCCTCCTTCCTGCTACCTCAAGATGTGTGTTCTCTCTGAAACTTTAGCTTTTTGGTTGGTTTCGTTTGAGGGGCATAGTGGGTTGTTTAGGCTGCAGCTAGCAAAGCATCCTTGCAAATCACTTTCAACCCATCAATGTATATTCCCTCTCTCTGCCTCTCCCTCTGTTTTATCAAATCTATGATGAGAAAAATACTGCAACAATATGAATGGAGATAACGCTATCTCCAATTTCCGTGTTTACTTGTATTTAAGTCTCTGAGATTTTGCTTCAATTATTCATTTTGATTTTTGATTTCTTCAAGAACCACTCCTTCTTTCCCTTCCAAATTTTTCGGCGTGATGAGCAACTTATTGGTCCGTGTTTCTGATTTTACCGTGACCGACAAACCTTAACCAACTCTGATCTCTTGAGTTTCAATTCTCTTTCTTAAGTTTATTTCTTTTGTGTTCGCAATGTTTTTCGTGGGCGTGATGAGGAACTTATTGGTCCGTGTTTCTGAATCAAACATTGACGACAAACCTTAACCAACTCTGATCTCACGATTCGAAGTTTGAACCTTTTTTGTTTTTGTTTTTTGTTTTGAAGATTTGTACTTTGTTTTACAGTGGTTGTTGCTCTGTGATTTTTGCCTTGAATTGGCGTATACGCTATTCTGATTCATAACATGAATGGATAAATCTTGAAAGCTGAGAGCTTCTTACTGCTAATTTTGTTTGTGTAATTGTTCTGCGGTGATGAATTATGGATAAATTCACATGTCAGACTTCAGAGATTGTAAAAGATCAATGAGAATGAAATTTCCTAGCGTCTGAGCAGATTCAGTTTGCTTGTTTTCTTTGTGTTTTAGCTATGATGAATTGTTTTGAACAATGTGACGTGAGATTTCTCTTCGGAATTCTCAAGCTTTTCTGTGGGAGCAAACAGTTTGTGTGTTTGTAAGATCCCAAGTAAGCGTCACAGATAAAGCCCGATTTCGTTGACGGTGCTTTTACTAGCATCTCCGAGAAGGGCGGCGTCATATTCCATTGCCTTGTAGAGCGGCGTTGCTGCTTTTACTATTTGGGACTGGCCATGAGGCATACATTATATGAAAATGCGGTTTTCTTGATTCTAAACTAGATGGGACGGGAAGAATGGCATGACTACCAAAGAGCTCCAGTTTGATGAATAGCTCAAGTTTGATCGTTGTCATCTCATGGTATTCAATATAATTGAATTTTATTGTGTTGGTGCTTGTATTGTTTGTGCAGTTTGTCTAAAGCCTAATACATAGCTTTTTACAAATGAAAAAAATGAGACCCAACAGTTAATTGATACAATGCGAAATATGATGGAGACGGCCAAATGCTTATCTCACCTTCAGCTGAGCCATGATCTTAGAAACCAACTGATAACAGATTTACATTTAAAACCGAAATTGACCGAAATTGAGCATGATGATGAACGAAGAATGGGACAGACCTTGAGGACGGAGGCGAAACTCTCGGTTTGTTCAATCTCAAAGAAAATGGCGGCCAATCCCATTGCAAAGAGTACCCAGCGCAGTTGACACTTACTCTCGCCGCAGTGGCGGGGTTGAATTTGAGGGACTTGTTATGGTCCGAATTGGGCGACCCATGAATTGGGCACCACCGCCATGGCTTCCAACTGAGCCCCAGCCGCTCCACCTCCAAGCACAGCCTCTCCTTCACTATGTGGATTTTGAACTTGGTTCAGCCACAAGGAAGACAAGAGAGAAGAGAAACGACTAATGGGCGAACCCGATCTGGACATGGAAATCCCAAAACAACATAGATATTCAATCCAAAACGAATAATGATATCTATTCAACAACTTACTTCAGAGCTGCTCAATCGGTTTATTCGTCAAAACACCAATCTACAACTCCATATCTTATCTTCAGTGCTTTGAAAGTTTAGACGATCTGATGAAACTTGGAAGGAAGGAGGCCGGTGCTCGATATAAGAGAGCCTTAACCTTTTCTACTCTTTTTCACCTTCTGTATTTTTACCCAAACAAACCCTAACAACCATTTAACGCAAACTAACGAAGTCACTCGTCCACGTGTCAGAATCTGACGGTGAAGATACCGGGGGCGCTGTATAATTTTCGGTGGGAAGCAAACAGTTTGTGTGTTTGTAAGATCCCAAGTAAGCGTCACAAATAAAGCCCGATTTCGTTGACGGTGCTTTTACTAGCATCTCCGAGAAGGGCGGCGTCATATTCCATTGCCTTGTAGAGCGGCGTTGCTGCTTTTACTATTTGGGACTGGCCATGAGGCATACATTATATGAAAATGCGGTTTTCTTGATTCTAAACTAGATGGGACGGGAAGAATGGCATGACTACCAAAGAGCTCCAGTTTGATGAATAGCTCAAGTTTGATCGTTGTCATCTCATGGTATTCAATATAATTGAATTTTATTGTGTTGGTGCTTGTATTGTTTGTGCAGTTTGTCTAAAGCCTAATACATAGCTTTTTACAAATGAAAAAAATGAGACCCAACAGTTAATTGATACAGTGCGAAATATGATGGAGACGGCCAAATGCTTATCTCACCTTCAGCTGAGCCATGATCTTAGAAACCAACTGATAACAGATTTACATTTAAAACCGAAATTGACCGAAATTGAGCATGATGATGAACGAAGAATGGGACAGACCTTGAGGACGGAGGCGAAACTCTCGGTTTGTTCAATCTCAAAGAAAATGGCGGCCAATCCCATTGCAAAGAGTACCCAGCGCAGTTGACACTTACTCTCGCCGCAGTGGCGGGGTTGAATTTGAGGGACTTGTTATGGTCCGAATTGGGCGACCCATGAATTGGGCACCACCGCCATGGCTTCCAACTGAGCCCCAGCCGCTCCACCTCCAAGCACAGCCTCTCCTTCACTATGTGGATTTTGAACTTGGTTCAGCCACAAGGAAGACAAGAGAGAAGAGAAACGACTAATGGGCGAACCCGATCTGGACATGGAAATCCCAAAACAACATAGATATTCAATCCAAAACGAATAATGATATCTATTCAACAACTTACTTCAGAGCTGCTCAATCGGTTTATTCGTCAAAACACCAATCTACAACTCCATATCTTATCTTCAGTGCTTTGAAAGTTTAGACGATCTGATGAAACTTGGAAGGAAGGAGGCCGGTGCTCGATATAAGAGAGCCTTAACCTTTTCTACTCTTTTTCACCTTCTGTATTTTTACCCAAACAAACCCTAACAACCATTTAACGCAAACTAACGAAGTCACTCGTCCACGTGTCAGAATCTGACGGTGAAGATACCGGGGGCGCTGTATAATTTTCGGTGGGAAGCAAACAGTTTGTGTGTTTGTAAGATCCCAAGTAAGCGTCACAAATAAAGCCCGATTTCGTTGACGGTGCTTTGACTAGCATCTCCGAGAAGGGCGGCGTCATATTTCATTGCCTTGTAGAGCGGCGTTGCTGCTTTTACTATTTGGGACTGGCCATGAGGCATACATTATATGAAAATGCGGTTTTCTTGATTCTAAACTAGATGGGACGGGAAGAATGGCATGACTACCAAAGAGCTCCAGTTTGATGAATAGCTCAAGTTTGATCGTTGTCATCTCATGGTATTCAATATAATTGAATTTTATTGTGTTGGTGCTTGTATTGTTTGTGCAGTTTGTCTAAAGCCTAATACATAGCTTTTTACAAATGAAAAAAATGAGACCCAACAGTTAATTGATACAATGCGAAATATGATGGAGACGGCCAAATGCTTATCTCACCTTCAGCTGAGCCATGATCTTAGAAACCAACTGATAACAGATTTACATTTAAAACCGAAATTGACCGAAATTGAGCATGATGATGAACGAAGAATGGGACAGACCTTGAGGACGGAGGCGAAACTCTCGGTTTGTTCAATCTCAAAGAAAATGGCGGCCAATCCCATTGCAAAGAGTACCCAGCGCAGTTGACACTTACTCTCGCCGCAGTGGCGGGGTTGAATTTGAGGGACTTGTTATGGTCCGAATTGGGCGACCCATGAATTGGGCACCACCGCCATGGCTTCCAACTGAGCCCCAGCCGCTCCACCTCCAAGCACAGCCTCTCCTTCACTATGTGGATTTTGAACTTGGTTCAGCCACAAGGAAGACAAGAGAGAAGAGAAACGACTAATGGGCGAACCCGATCTGGACATGGAAATCCCAAAACAACATAGATATTCAATCCAAAACGAATAATGATATCTATTCAACAACTTACTTCAGAGCTGCTCAATCGGTTTATTCGTCAAAACACCAATCTACAACTCCATATCTTATCTTCAGTGCTTTGAAAGTTTAGACGATCTGATGAAACTTGGAAGGAAGGAGGCCGGTGCTCGATATAAGAGAGCCTTAACCTTTTCTACTCTTTTTCACCTTCTGTATTTTTACCCAAACAAACCCTAACAACCATTTAACGCAAACTAACGAAGTCACTCGTCCACGTGTCAGAATCTGACGGTGAAGATACCGGGGGCGCTGTATAATTTTCGGTGGGAAGCAAACAGTTTGTGTGTTTGTAAGATCCCAAGTAAGCGTCACAAATAAAGCCCGATTTCGTTGACGGTGCTTTGACTAGCATCTCCGAGAAGGGCGGCGTCATATTTCATTGCCTTGTAGAGCGGCGTTGCTGCTTTTACTATTTGGGACTGGCCATGAGGCATACATTATATGAAAATGCGGTTTTCTTGATTCTAAACTAGATGGGACGGGAAGAATGGCATGACTACCAAAGAGCTCCAGTTTGATGAATAGCTCAAGTTTGATCGTTGTCATCTCATGGTATTCAATATAATTGAATTTTATTGTGTTGGTGCTTGTATTGTTTGTGCAGTTTGTCTAAAGCCTAATACATAGCTTTTTACAAATGAAAAAAATGAGACCCAACAGTTAATTGATACAATGCGAAATATGATGGAGACGGCCAAATGCTTATCTCACCTTCAGCTGAGCCATGATCTTAGAAACCAACTGATAACAGATTTACATTTAAAACCGAAATTGACCGAAATTGAGCATGATGATGAACGAAGAATGGGACAGACCTTGAGGACGGAGGCGAAACTCTCGGTTTGTTCAATCTCAAAGAAAATGGCGGCCAATCCCATTGCAAAGAGTACCCAGCGCAGTTGACACTTACTCTCGCCGCAGTGGCGGGGTTGAATTTGAGGGACTTGTTATGGTCCGAATTGGGCGACCCATGAATTGGGCACCACCGCCATGGCTTCCAACTGAGCCCCAGCCGCTCCACCTCCAAGCACAGCCTCTCCTTCACTATGTGGATTTTGAACTTGGTTCAGCCACAAGGAAGACAAGAGAGAAGAGAAACGACTAATGGGCGAACCCGATCTGGACATGGAAATCCCAAAACAACATAGATATTCAATCCAAAACGAATAATGATATCTATTCAACAACTTACTTCAGAGCTGCTCAATCGGTTTATTCGTCAAAACACCAATCTACAACTCCATATCTTATCTTCAGTGCTTTGAAAGTTTAGACGATCTGATGAAACTTGGAAGGAAGGAGGCCGGTGCTCGATATAAGAGAGCCTTAACCTTTTCTACTCTTTTTCACCTTCTGTATTTTTACCCAAACAAACCCTAACAACCATTTAACGCAAACTAACGAAGTCACTCGTCCACGTGTCAGAATCTGACGGTGAAGATACCGGGGGCGCTGTATAATTTTCGGTGGGAAGCAAACAGTTTGTGTGTTTGTAAGATCCCAAGTAAGCGTCACAAATAAAGCCCGATTTCGTTGACGGTGCTTTTACTAGCATCTCCGAGAAGGGCGGCGTCATATTTCATTGCCTTGTAGAGCGGCGTTGCTGCTTTTACTATTTGGGACTGGCCATGAGGCATACATCAAATGAAAATGGAGAGCCTATTCAGCGCACCCGGTCATCTCATCATCCATCTCACTGGGCCCGGCCGCACCCAGGTGAGATGGACGGTGAGATGGCCGGGTACGCGGCGCACCCGGGTGCGCTGTATAATTTTCGATGAAAATGCGGTTTTCTTGATTCTAAACTAGATGGGACGGGAAGAATGGCATGACTACCAAAGAGCTCCAGTTTGATGAATAGCTCAAGTTTGATCGTTGTCATCTTATGGTGTTCAATATAATTGAATTTTATTGTGGTGGTGGTGTGTTGGTTGTGCAGTTTCTCCAAAGCCTAATACATAGCTTTTTGCAAATGAAAAAAATGAGACCCAACAGTTAATTGATACAATGCGAAATATGACGGAGACGGCCAAATCTTCGACAGGGAAGATATTAGTAGAATCAGATGCTATCATGAATAATTGAAAACTTAGGGATCACTTTACAGGAACAGCATCAAGGAGATTACGGTTTTCTGCACACATAGCTGTTTGAAATCTACGGGGGATGCCAATATTGTCCACTTGCTTCGCTCTCTGTCTCCATATCATACCAATAAAACATGTTTGAGTCTCCGCCCTTTGGTACTAATAGAATCTGCTTGCCGCTCTTTGAGAGCACAAAGGGTTCCCAATAATGAAAAGCTACTGAGGCAATTCCGTTGTATCTATAGTATGTAACTGTTTCCAAGACTCTGCCACCCCATACTCGTTCATAATCCAAATTTCATGCAAACAAGTGAGATGTACAAAATACACACAGTAATCCTCAAGGGCCCTAATCTCGTGGGATCGGCATTGCCAACAATCGGGGCTGGAAAATAGTTGTACTTCTCAGTTGCAAGATCAAGAGCTATGATCTTGTTAGGATTCGCCAGCCAATGTACAGAACCATTCACATAGGATCGATGGTTTATATACCATGATGGTTTGAGCTCATAAGGGAAGTGTTGGATCTGTTTCCATGAGTTGGTTTTTGAGCTATAAATTCTCACTTCCGAATGCTTACAATTATTAGTAAATATCTCGCCCCTCACAAATTTATAGTCATCGTTGGTGGAATCGTACCCAAACCCGTACGTGGTTAATCTGAAGACAACGTTTTTTTGGAGGGTTGAAGTGTGTGGAAGGAATTCTCTTTAACCTTTGTATCGATGGATTCCATACTGCAAAATAGGGATGTTTGGATTCTCCATCATAGATACTGGTGATGCTAATGCAAACCAAACCGTTACAGCAACCCACTATGTTGATACGGTTGCCGGGTTGCTGCGGAATTCTCACGGCATTGTTACCTAATACATCTCCGTCGAAAGAAATTGATACAGAGAAATCTTTGGAGTCGTCGCGTAGACCTTCTGGTATAAGAACAAGTGAGAGAGGAGTTTTGGTTTTCATGAGGTCGTGATGAGCTTTGATGAACTTCTTGTTGTGGATGGTAGCATTCCAAGCTCTACACACACATGAACCGTATAAGAGCCTTGGTTGGGAGTCGTAAAAGGATGTTGAAGATTATCTCCGGCGGTAAATATGGTGATATTTTTAAAAGTTCGGCCATTATTTGTGCCCCAAAGAACAATCCTTAAAGGCGAGTTGGGGTAGCTAGTCTTTTATATATATAGAGAACAAAGAGCGTAGAGAGCAAGAAAACAAATTCCATCCCGAGAACGGTAAATAGAAGAATTAAATTAAATTTACCTCACAGTGGTTTAGAGGTGAATTCTTGTTAGTCCATAAATTTTTAATTTCATTAGATTACCCCATGAGCTCTTGTTTTTTTATCTGCCGTCTCCTATTACTCATGTTCCGTCCAATTGAGACGTTGAAATTTGATGACGTTTTGGGGGTTGAAAAACTAAATTACCAGAAAAACAAGAGCTCCGGAGGTAATCTAATGAAATTGAAAGTTTAAGGACTAACATGAATTCACCTCTAAACCACAATGAAGTAAACTAAATTTAATTCTAAATAGAATACTATAAGGAAAAGAAAACGAATTATGTTCTTGGTGCTCTTGGGAGAACTATTTTTCCCCGGATCACATCATGTTTCCAATGCATGTCTGTGAAGATCAAGATGGCCACAAGTTTGATGAATTGCTCCAGATTGATCATTGTCATTTATTGTATTTGGTGTTTGACAGCCATTAATGTAAGCTTTTCTGATTGTGGGATAAATAGCAACACTGTATATAAAGAAGAGGAGAACTGAGGGAGACAGAAGAGGGGAATAACTCTAGAGATTACAAAGGAGAGGGGATTCATGGGTTAAATCCCCTAAATAAGATGAACCATTATTGCTAAAGCATCCGCAACTCTGTTCTTTCACCGTTCAATTTCAATTATAGGATCTGCCATTTTTCCATTTCACAGTGATCAGTTGAGGTATTGCACAAGAATTCTACTTGATGTAGTGATCAACACAAGAATTGCAAATGAATACATCAATGGAAGATCTAAACTTTGCATTGACATTGAGGAAAGGAAACTACTAAAGCTATGCAAACGTTACCTAGCCTTATAACAATGTGACTGAGAATGTCACTCGTACATTCAAGAGAAATAACCTGAATCATGCAATCTTCCATCATCAGAATCCATCAAAGTTCATCTCAGATGAAATTGAAGTTAAAGATAATGCGCACTACATTTTTGTTACATCTTATTGTATTCGGTGTTTGTCAGCCAATTTAATTATGGCTTTGTTGTATTGTTTGTGCAGTTTCTCTAAATATTACATACAAGCCTAATAAACTTCTAGTTAGCGAATTTTGAATCTGACACCCAACAGACTATTATTCGTGTAGTGCGAAATGGTAAATAAAGGAAGACACAGCCAAATGAACCATAATTTGTTAGGATCTATAACTGTACCTTTGACAGGGAAGATATTAGAAGAATGAAACACCATTATGAGAGCTTAGGGATCACTGATCAATTACAGGGACACCGTTAACGAGATTAAGGTTTTCCGCAAATATAGCTGTTGTAAATTCTCACCGAGAATTCCAAGAATGTCTACTTCTTTTGCACTCTTTTTCTCCATATCATAACTAGGGCTGGTCACTTAGTACCGGAATCCCGATCCCGTACCGGTCCCGTCTCGAAAGTTAACGAGACGGGACAGGATAAGTTTTGAAAATGGCAATCCTGTCCCGTCCTGTTCCGTTATGGTATGTTGAAACGGGATGGGACGGATCAGAACAATCCCGAAAAATCCCGGCCCGTCCCGTAATATTAGAAAACCTGATTTTAATAATTTTATATTCGATTTTTTAGGTTGCATATGATGTTACAATACACTCAACCACACTCAATTCGGTCTGAAACAGTAAAACCTAAACACAAAAGAAAATTCGATCTCTCTCTCAAACATAACGCCTTCACTCCATCCGCTCCCTCCAGCCTCTCAACCAAATTCGATCCCCAAATGCTAAACCAAAAACCTGAAACCTAGTTTGTCTCTCCCAAATTCGATCCCCAATTCGATTCCCAAACCTAAACCTCAATTTGATTCCCAGTTTGTTAATGGCTAGAGGGAAGAAAACACCGGTTCATCCTCGACGAAGTGCTTCTGGTCTGCAGGCTTCTTTTGAAGCAATTTCTTCTCAACCGGATCGTCCTTCATTAGCAGCAAGCCGATCAACTCAACCTGCACTTCTCTTACCAGCTGGAAGTCAACCTACTCCTGCAAATCAACCTGATGCGACCCAACCTGCATCCAACCAATCTGATGCGACCCATGCTGCAGATGAAGAATCGATGGTGGAAGATGATGTTAATGTTGGAGAGGGTTTCCTCCAGATGCATCGATCTGAGGCACAATCAGGGGCTGGTAGTGTTGGGAAGGGAGGACTTCAAGCTCAGAAAACTGTTGCTCCCGAACTAAGAGTTCAAGTTGGTGCGTCTCAGGAAATGAAAATTCCGGGGGTTTCAGTTGGAGGAAATTATTCTACTGTTCCTGAACAGAAGGTTCAGCCACCAGTGGCTAATGTGCCTGAAACTCAAGTCAGGCATATGGGGTTTCAGGGTTCAACAACTATACCCTCGAATGTTGGTGTTGATTCTTTGAAAGTTACTGGAAAATTTGCTAATGAGCCTCTTCAATCAATGAATTATGGCACTACTGGTCCTTTAGCTGTTGCACAGGTGCCTGCTAATCAAATCAATCTTAATCGTCCAATAGTTAATGATAACCAAATCCGTCCTCCAGTTGAGAATGGACGGCCACGCTGTTTGTGGGAGACTTACATTGGTGGACAATTGATGCTGAACTGCGAAGTGTTTTATCTCAGTGTTTTTAATTTCATTCATGTTTTTTTTTTCTTGTGTGATTTTTGGATATTTTCCGTTGTTGTTAATTTGAGGGTTAATTTGTCGCGATCCCGATCCCGTCCCGGTCCCGATCGGAATCAGGACGTATGGAACAGATTTCTAAAAGCACATTCTCGTCCCGTCCCGTTATTTTATTTTCGAGGCGGGACGGGACTCACCAAATCCCGTCCCGGCCCAGCCCTAGGTAGAACCAGCTTGCCTCTCTTTGTAAGCACAAAGGTCTCCCAATGCTGAAAAGGCGTATACGTCCTAGGCATTTCCCTTGTATCTATCGTATACAACCGAGTCCAAGACGTTGTCACTCCATATTCTTTCATAATCCAAACATCATGCAAATAATGGAGTTGCGTGGCTTTAAAATACACATACAAAAAACCCTCCCAACTTCTGGGATTGGCATTGTCAACCTCTGGGATGGGAAAAACGTCATACTTCTCAGTTGCGAGATCAAGAGTTAAGATCAAGTTATGATTCGTTAGCCAATGTAGAGAACCATTCACATAGGATCGATAGTTTGTACACCAACTTTGGATGAGCCTGTAGGGGAAATCTTGGATCTGTTTCCATGAGTTGGATTTTAAGCTATAGATTTTCACTTCTAGATCCGTACTGATAAACATCTTCGCTCTCACAAATTTGTAGTCATCGTTGGTGGAATCGTATCCAAACCCGTACGGTGTAAATATCCATGAATCCTCTTTTGGAGGCTTGAAGGATGTGGAGGGAATTTTCTTCAACCTTTGTATCTATGGATTCCATATTGCATAATCGTCTCCGTCATCTTTTTTGGATACTGCATTGTAGATATTATGCATACCAATGCAGATCAAACCGTTACAGCAACTCACTATCCTGGTAATGTTGCCTGGTTGTTTCACTTCCAATGGCTGCGGAATTTCCACGGCATTATTACTTAATACATCTCCGTCGAAAGAAATTGATACGAAGAAATCTCCGTCGACAAGTGCGAGAGCAATGTTGGTTTTCACGAGGTCTTGGTGAGCTCTGATGAACTTCTCGTCATGGATGGTGGCATTCCAACCTCTACAAACACACATGAACCGTATGAGAGCCTTGGTTGGGAGCCGTAAAAGGATGTTAAAGATTATTTCCGGTGGTAAATATGATGATAATTTTGAAAGGTTGGCCATCAGTGCTCCAAAGAACAATCCATAAAGCCCCAAAAGGAATCTCACTGATACAACGAATGACTGGTCTTAAATATAGAGAACAAAGAGCTTAGGACATCTCCAACAATTGGTCTAAATCCTAAACCTAACATGTATTCAAATTTTAGGCCACCAAAACCTATAATATTCATATAGATTTTGCATCTCCAACTCAAACATATTTAATCATTTTATATCATCATTTAATCATACATAAAGTGAAACTTAATTGTTTAATAATAAAATCTGATAATCTGATAGTGGCCCATATACACTTACCCTCATAAGTTATAGGTTTGGTCTTATTTGGTTGAGTCAAAATATGACACATTTTAGGTAATCCTATTTTAGCTCAACTTGGGTAGTAGGTTGAAGATGAGATTTTACAAATCCTAAACCTATTAGACCAAGGGTTGGAGATGCTCTTAGAGAGCAAGAAAAACAAAACCAATAGAAATCCAAAAGGAAAAGGAAACGAACTATGGATACTATCCATAAATGGACTGAATTTTGTAGGTCTTGATCATCTCAAGCTAAGGGCACGTTTACTAATTTGGAATTGAACTTATCATGAATTGGTATCAACATGAATCGATATCAACAAGAATCCATATAAAAATATATTATTCCATTATACTGTTTATTTACCATAAGGAATCAAAACATGAATGAAAATAATTACGATTGATGTTGTTTACTTACCATATAGAATCGGAATTAAAACTAGTTTGATTACTAAAATACCCATACAAGAAAGGAAACTAACTAGAATATTTGTAATTTTCTTGTTCGTTTATTCGAAGATGTAAATATTTTGGGATGATATATTTTAGATGGTAACAATACAATATATAGCACTAACCTCGGAGTCAGTCGTCTTCATTGTTGTCGTTGTTGTTATCTGATGGTAACAATACAATGTATATCTACGGTTGGGTAATTTGAAAATATTATAATTATGTGAGGATATTTACGAGATAAAAAGTTGATTTGACAAGTTTGATTCTGATACCAATCTTCCCTTTGGGTATCAGATTAGGGGATTCATAAGAAATCGATTCCTGATAAGCAAGTGGGACCCACACTCATTTCAATACCTTGACATGTTAGTAAACGCCGGAATTCACCCATCTCGGAATCAATTCCGCCATTCTCAATTCCATTCAAGGTTAGTAAACATGCCCTAACTTTCCACAAGCAACATAGGGAATTAGGGATGCGATCATGCATGGGGTGTTATCCTGATCATGTTAGGAAAGAAGGGAAGGAGATTGCGGTGAGGCCATACCTATGATCTAACCAGATAAAAAGAGAATGCAAGGTTAATATCCGAGGAAGGAGGGAACAAGGGGATGTCTTTGAAATAGAGGAAGAAATCATCGGCTAAAGAGGAAGAAACTGATGATGCCACATGATCATCTGATAATTGAAAAGATGGCAATTAAGAACTTAGGATTTAGTACTCTTGATCTTCAATCTTTTGCATCATTCTAGCAGTACATGTTTATGTTATCATAATCAACCGCATAAGGTAAATGTTTATGTTATCATAAGCAACCACATAAGGTAAATGCAAGTGTGTTCCCATTTCTATTTTCATGACCCCTATAGACCAAAAATTCTACTGTGTACTTGATGTAGTGATCAGCACAAGAATTGCAAATGAATAAATCAATGAAATATCTAAATTTTACATTAACATGGAGGAAAGGAAACTATTAACGCTATGCAACGTTGCCTCAGTTAAATATAACAAGGTTTGGAGAATGAATTTTCTGATATATTATTCATCCCGCAGAAGAGGCTATTTATAGAGTTACTACATGTACAAACCCTACGTACTATGTACTACATGTATTACACATATAAAATAAAAAGCAATAACAAATTAATTTACATTCCTAAATTAACTTCATGACTCATGCTAACACTCCCCCTCAAGTTGGCGCATATACATCAACCATGCCCAACTTGCTAAGTGAGTCATAAAAGGCCTTCTTAGAAACTCCTTTTGTGAGTATATCTGCAAGTTGCTCTTCTGTAGGGACAAAAGGAAAGCTAATGATTTTAGCATCTAGCTTCTCCTTTATGAAGTGACGATCAACTTCCACATGCTTAGTACGATCATGTTGCACAGGATTCTGTGAGATATCGATAGCTGCCTTGTTGTCACAATACAACTGCATAACACACTTGGGTTTGACACCCAAATCTCGTAACACACTCCTCAGCCACAACAACTCGCACACTCCATGAGCCATACCTCTATATTCTGCTTCAGCACTAGACCGAGCCACAACCTTTTGCTTCTTACTCTTCCAAGTAACAAGGTTACCTCCCACAAAGGTAAAGTATCCTGATGTAGACCTCCGATCTGTAACATTTCCAGCCCAGTCTGCATCTGTAAAACCGCATACCTCAAGAATATTGCTGTGCCTAGAAAACATTACTCCTCTCCCTGGAGCGGACTTCAAGTACCTCAAAATTCTTACAACGGCATCCATATGATCTACACTGGGATTATGCATGAACTGGCTCACCACACTTACTGCGTATGCAACATCAGGTCTGGTGTGTGCTAAATAAATCAGACGTCCAACTAACCTCTGATATCGAGGCTTGTCGGTAGGTACCTGATCAGGATACTCTGCTAATCGATGATTCTGCTCAATAGGAGTATCAATTGGGGTACAATCCAACATACCTGTCTCTGTTAATAGATCAAGTATATACTTCCTCTGACACAGATAGATGCCTTCATTCCCCCTGGCTACCTCAATGCCCAAGAAGTACTTGAGTGCACCTAAGTCCTTCATCTCAAACTCTGTGGCTAACTGTTTTTGCAATCTATCCATCTCAACAGTATCATTACCAGTAACAACCATATCATCAACATATATGATCAGAACTGTTACCTTCCCTTGTTGATGTCTGAGAAACAATGTGTGGTCTGAATTACTCTGCTTATAACCAATCTTCCTCATGAACTGTGAAAACCTTCCAAACCAAGCACGAGGTGATTGTTTAAGACCATACAAAGATTTTCTCAATCTGCACACAAAGTTACCTGAAGGAGCAGTTTTATATCCAGGTGGCAGATCCATATACACTTCCTCTATAAGTTCTCCATGAAGAAAAGCATTCTTGACATCAAACTGTTTAAGAGGCCAGTTTAAGTTAGCAGCAAGAGAGAGCAATACCCGAATAGTGTTCATCTTTGCAACTGGTGCAAATGTCTCATCATAGTCAATGCCATATGTCTGGGTGAATCCCTTTGCTACCAGACGTGCTTTATATCGACTCACTGACCCATCTGGATTATGCTTCACTGTAAACACCCAGCGACATCCCACAGCCTTCTTTCCATGTGGTGGAGATACAAGCTCCCAAGTATTGTTCTTCTGTAATGCTTCCATTTCCTCATCCATTGCTTTTCTCCATTTTGGATCTCCCAATGCATCCTGCACTTTGTTAGGTACTGATACAGCAGATATTTGATTCACAAATGATTCATATGACTTAGACAATCTCTTGGTAGACATAAAATTTGTCACAGGATACTTAGTTTTGGCTTGAAGGGTAGGTTCATACCTTTTTGCTGGTTTACCCCGAGTAGACCTATTTGGTAACACATATTGTCTACTATTAGCATCACTAGTATTAACCCCAATAGAATTACTAACCTCAGATGGAAGATCTTCTGTACCAGGGAGACATGAGTCAGGGGTATTAGTAACATCAGGCAAGGAAGGAGGGGCAGTAACGGCTGCAACAGGAACACTAACAGTTGCAGCAGGAACACTTGCAGTGTCTGACTCTTGAATCTCTGGAGCAATTATACCAGAATCATCTGGTGGTGCCTGTCTGTCATCTTCTTGTCCCTGAACCTCTGATGTATCTGTAACCTCAACTGAATGACCTGTCTCCCCCTCTCCATGATACAGCTCTTCAAAATATGAGTTCTCCCCCTGAAGAGCAGTATCAGAAGAGGTGTAATAGCTCATATCCTCAAAGAAAGTAACATCCATAGTGACATAATACTTCCTAGTAGGTGGATGATAGCACTTGTACCCTTTCTGATGGCCCCCATAGCCAACAAACACGCACTTAATCGCCCGGGCATCCAATTTACTTGACCTTTGACTCTTTGGGATATGAACAAATGCAACACAACCAAAAACACGAGCTGGGAGATTATGAAAGGAAGATAAAGAGACATAAGAAGCTAGTACCTCAAATGGTACTTTTCCCTGGAGGACAGTAGAAGGAAGACGATTAATGAGATGGGTAGATACGGAGATAGCATCACCCCATAGATTCTTGGGACAATGGGCACTAAAGAGAATACAACGAGCCATATCAAGTAAATGACGATTTTTCCTTTCGGATACCCCATTTTGTTCAGGTGTGTACGGGCACGTTTTCTGGTGGATAATCCCATGTGTTTGTAAGAAAGACTGAAAGACACGATTGACATATTCCCCCCCATTATCAGAGCGAAGAATTCGAATTTGGGCATTGTATTGCGTTTGGACTTCAGAAAGGAAGGCTTGAAAAGCCGGAAAAACCTCATCCTTAGTTTTAAGAAGAACAACCCAAGTGAGACGTGTACAATCATCAATAAATGACACATAGTATCGCATACCAGACACAGTGGATTCCTTTGAAGGTCCCCAAACATCAGAATGAATTAATTCAAAAGGAATGACACTTTTATTAGAAATACGAGATGAATAAGTTGAGCGATGACTCTTGCCCAAAACACATGTTTCACAATGTAAGACTGACTCATCCACACCAAAAAACAAAGAAGGCATGGATTTTTTCATAACACTAAAAGATGGATGCCCTAAGCGACGGTGCCATAACCAAACTTCACTTAGCTTGTCAGAATTGGACATTAAAGCCGTCCGGGACTGTGCTCCTGGTTTCTCTCCTACGTACGTCTGATCCAGATGAAACAACCTGCCCCTCAGATACCCCCGACCTAGTAACTCCCCAGTGAGAAGATCCTGAAAAATCACATACATAGGTAAAAAGGTCACAGAGCATTTGGATTCAACATTCAACTGTGGGACAGATATCAAATGATGGGATAAAGCAGGTACATATAGCACATTCTTTAGCACCATTGTGGGAGTGATACGAACTGACCCCTTTCCTAAAACAGGGAAGGCCTCACCGTTGGCATTAGTAACATAAGGTACAGGTGGAGATGATAATTCATTAAAAAAAGATTTGTCATAAGTCATATGATCGGAAGCACCTGAATCAATAATCCATGTATCACCACCAACAAAGTGAGAAATATTTAAGGCCATACCTATCTTGCCACGACTAGCGACAGATGCTGAGGGTGTGGCACCTCCTGCTGTATGATGATCACATCCGACCACCCCATAGATGTCTGGTTCCTGGACTAACTGAATAGCTGCTTTCGCCTTGGGACGATATGTAGGCCTTTTAGGCCTAAGATGCGGGTACAACTTCCAACAAGATTCACGAGCATGGTCACCATTGCAGTAAGAGCAAGGAGAACGAGGTTGATTCCCAAAGCCTGGTGGTGGTCCTTGCCTGTGGAGTGGAACGGAACTTGATTGCTGAAGGAGTGGTGCTGGTGCTCTTGCCTGAATAGTGAGACTAGAGACTTCAAGTTGTGCTTGAGTAAGGCTTTCCTGCTGAGACTCATCCTTACGGATATATGTGAAAGCTGCAGTCAAGCTAGGAGGTTCTGTCATTCTGAGCAGCTCTCCTTTGGCACTGTTATGTTTTGCATCAAGGCCTCTCAAGAAGTGATGAACTCGCTCAAGCTCCTTTTCCTTTAGGTACCAAACAAGATCCTCCTGATTCTTGATCTTGCAAGGACGCCTCACATCAATTTCAGCCCAAATGTTCTTCAGCTTGGTGAAGTACTGCGCCACTGGCTGCCCATTTTGTTGCATTGCTGCAGCAGTACACATCAACTCATGAACCTGTATGAAGTCAGACTCATTAGTATATAAATCTGCCAATGTCTTCCAAATTGCCTGCGCAGTATCACATTGCTCCACCAGGTCAACTATTTCCTCATTCATGGCCTTATACAAAACTGACATCACAAGACCATCATCATCTTCCCACTTAGTGTAAGCAGCAACATTACTTGCACTAGGAGCCTCAATCACCCCAGTTACATGTCCCATCTTGTGCATCCCTCGGAGATGAGCCGTCATGATTTTCTTCCATTTTCGGAAATTGGTTCCATTGAGTTTGGTTCCCCCAAAAGAACCACTTTCAGAATTCTTGACTGATACTTCAAACTTCTGAACATCATTGACCTGATAACTTTCTTCTCCAGAACCCATTGTAACACAAATGCCAAATCAGTAGTTTATGCAGTGACAACAATATACCACAATAAAACAACAATATATCACAAACGGGTCGGATCAGTTCAAACCGGGTCGGATCAGTGCAGAACCGGGTCGGGATGGCAGCAGAGCCGGGTCGGGTTGAGGAAGAAACAGAGCCGGGTCGGGTTGAGGATGGCAGCAGAGCCGGGTCGGGTTGAGGAAGAAACAGAGCCGGGTCGGGATTGCAGAACCGGGTCGGGCGCGTCGTCTGCGTCGTCACGTTTGGGGCGAGACGACGATGGAGATGGCGTCTTCTGGGCGGAGATGGAAGACGACGGCTTCCGGCTTCTGGGGTAGTTCAGCCGGCTTAGGGCACGGCTTCCGGGCGGAGATGGAAGACGGCTTCTGGCTTCTGGGATCGGCGGCAGCCTCAGGGCAGACGATGGCACGACGGCGATACGAGTCAGGCCGGCGTCTTCTGGGCACGACGGCGATGCGAGTCAGGCCGGCGTCTTCTGGGCACGACGGAGATGCGAGCCAGGGGACGTGCTCTCGTGCGGACGTGCTCTCGTGCTCTCTGCCAGGGGACGTGCTCTCGTGCGGACGTGCTCTCGTGCTCTCTGCTCTGGTGCTCTCCCGTTCTCTTTCTCACTCTCTCTGAAGAAACGGGAAAAACACAAAACAAAAAAAAACACCCGAACGGAAAAACGTCGTCTGGAGAATAAAAAATCGTTGGGAAAAACGTCAACGAAATCACAGCGGAAAAACAAAGAGACAAAGTCCTTTCGGATCTTTGCTCTGATACCAAGTTAAATATAACAAGGTTTGGAGAATGAATTTTCTGATATATTATTCATCCCGCAGAAGAGGCTATTTATAGAGTTACTACATGTACAAACCCTACGTACTATGTACTACATGTATTACACATAAAATAAAAAGCAATAACAAATTAATTTACATTCCTAAATTAACTTCATGACTCATGCTAACAGCCTCAACAACTTGACTGAGAATGTCACTCTAACCTCCCAGAGAAATAACCCGAGTCATGCAATCTTTCATCATCAGCATCCATCAAAGTTCATCTCAGATGAGTCTGGAGCAAAATTGAAGTTTAAGATCAATGCACTACCTCATTTCAAACAAGTTTAAGTTTTTTTAACTGCCCCTGATTTGTTAACAGAGACATTCAAACATGTACAAGTACTTTCTTAGTCATCATGTACACATAGCAAATGTTATATAAATGTATACTTGTGTGGCTCCTTCCTGGAAAACTGAAAAGCCAAAGAACAAACCAAAATCCATGCAGCAAATTAGAATCTTTCTACTTCACCTGCGCTATGATGAGATCACTCAGATGGGTGGATGTTACATCATCACCTCTCCAAAATAATGAGAAAAACCTTGAGACCTTGTCTTGTTAGGTCATATATATGGATTAAAAACTGACGATGAACAGCGATGTTGAAAATGACAGAGAAAGAAGCAGAACAAGTTAAGGCAGGGAAAGAAGAAGAACAAGTAGATGGGGAAAAAATGAGGGTGTTTAACATGAAGTTAACCCCTTGAACAAGTTGTTCTATGATACAAGTTGCTGTCGACTACTAATAAGCTGTGCCGTGTGCAACATTAGTTTCTCTGTTATCATAGTTTTCTTAAAGATTTAAGAACACACAAATCTTCTGTAATTTTTGTTGTCAACCAAGTTCTCTAAACAAAACAAAAATGTATGGTACAATTTTTGTTATCTTCTCTCTTTGATTCTCACACACAAGATTGCAACCATATATGACAAAGACTTTGTCGAAGAAAAAAAAAACCTATATGACAAAAGGAGACTTTTTGATTGCGATATTAATTACTGGACGCAAAAAAATAAAAATAAAAATAAAAATAAAATAAAAAACAAAACAAAACAAAAGCTTTAGAAAAGTAGAATCTTTTCATGTTCATCTTATATATGATAAGTGGTAATAAACAAAAATACTAGTTGAGCCAACTACGTTACTCATATTACACTAGATTCAATAGTGCACTGAAGTAGTGAAATTCGAGTTATACTAAGATCATGAGTCGTTGTAGTGAATCATATGTTGAATAGATTTTTCCTCCACTACTGCTATTTCTCTTCTAAGCAACTTCCATACCAAGTCATGAGAGGGACTCATTTTGTTGAGATATATATCCCACATCGGGAAAAATAGGACATTGCATGTGATTTATAAGGGTTTGGGACACTATCTATTGCCAATTGGCTTTAGATGTGAACCCCAGACTACTTTATTATGGTATCAGAGCGGGTTACCCACGTCCACGTGTGAAGTCCAAAGGCCACACGAACTCCACGTCACCCCAAATGTTGTCCACGTGTTAGGCTTGAAAATTCGTCACGCAGGGTTCACATTGAGATCCGTAAGGCATCATACACTTTCCTTCTGGTTTCTTTTAGTCAAATGAATCTATGAATTATAAATTAAAAATAAATTAAAAAAGACTACTAAACCTGCTAGTGGGGGTTATCTTAGTCACCAAGAAAGAGTCTTCTCAACTATATATAGCAGTATCTTGATTATAAGCACAGAGAATCCAACCAAATATCCTAAAGATGATGAAGATGGGAGAAATGTGGCCTCAACTGGGTTCAGTTATAGCCAGTGTCATGTTTGGATATGCCATGTTTCAGCAATACATCCCTTATCAACTTAGAAGCTCCATCGAAAAATATACCCAGAAACTGTTTGGATATGTGTACCCTTACATCCAGATTTCCTTTGATGAATATTCCGGTGAGTGGTACAAGCGCAGTGAGCTCTTTGCTACCATCCAAAGCTACCTCAGCACCAAGTCTTCCACAGACGCGAAAAGGCTGAAAGCTCAAGATGTCAAGGACAGCAAGTCTATAGTTCTTGCCATGGATGATAATGAAGTGGTGACAGATGAGTTTCAAGGCATTAAGCTATGGTGGGCTTGCAGGAAAAACCCGCCGAAACAATCTCAATTCTCCTTCTATCCTCAGACTGATGATAAAAGACAGTACAAGCTGACCTTTCACAGACGCCACCGCGATATAATCATGGGGTCTTATCTTGATCATATGAGAAAACAAGGCAAGGCAATAGCAGTTAGCAACAGGCAAAGAAAGCTTTACATTAACAATCCTGCTTCAAATTGGTCCGGATGGAAAGCAACTAAATGGAGTCCTGTAGTGTTTGAGCACCCTGCAACATTTGAGACCATAGCAATGGAGCCAAAAAAGAAAAAGGAAATTGTAGATGACCTCATCAAGTTCAGCAAGGGGAAAGACTACTATGCGAAAATAGGGAAGGCTTGGAAGAGGGGTTATCTTCTGTATGGGCCACCAGGCACTGGTAAGTCCACCATGATTGCTGCCATGTCTAACCTCATGAACTATGATGTCTATGATCTTGAGCTGACCACGGTGAAGAACAACACTGAGCTGAGGAAGTTGCTGATTGACACTCCTAACAAGGCTATTATTGTGATTGAGGACATTGATTGCTCGCTTGATCTCACGGGGCAGCGGAAGAAGAAGAAGGAGAAGGATGATGATGAAGATAAAGAAAATGATCCGATCAAGAAAATGAGGGGAGGAGAAGAAAGCAAACCAAGTGAGGTTACTTTATCTGGGCTATTGAACTTCATTGATGGTATTTGGTCAGCTTGTGGAGGTGAAAGAATCATTGTGTTCACAACAAATTATGTGGAAAAACTTGATCCCGCTCTGATTAGAAGAGGAAGGATGGACAAGCATATTGAATTGTCCTACTGTTGCTATGAAGCATTCAAAGTGCTTGCAAGGAACTATTTGGATTTGGAGTCGCATGAACTGTTTGGTACCATTGAAAGGTTGTTGGGGGAGACCAACATGACTCCAGCTGATGTGGCAGAGAATTTGATGCCTAAATCTGATATAGAGAATGCTGATTCTTGTATGAAGAACTTGATTGAAGCTCTCGAGACTGCAAAGGAGGAGGCAAGAGTAAAGGCCGAGGAAGAAGTGAAACTGAAGGCAGAGGAAGAAGCCAAAGAGAAGGCAGAGAAAGAAGCAAAATTGAAGGAAGATGAAGAGGCAAAATTGAAGCCAGAGAAAGAAGAGAAGGAAAAGGTTGAGTCTGCTAAAGATGAAGTTATATGTAAATTATGTAATGGAACATCAGCCAAACAAGATGGGAAAGAAAATGGAGTCGTTCATTGAATATGTGGCAAGAGAGTCAAACAATCTGCATAACTGGAACTTGTAGTTACAGTATGTTAGACAGACTCAATCTTCTCCTAAAACAATAAGGCTTTATGTAATACGCTAGATTTTCATATCATTTTCTTTGTACTATTCTTATTTTTAATGAAAGATTATTTATGGAAATTTATTTTTGGGTTGTGCGTAGTTGAATTCGGGAGGTTATTTAAGGTGTCTTGACTTTTAAGAGACCAAAAAATTGACTTTATTTTCCGTAAGTTATCTTTGAAAACTTCCTTCATGAAAGTTGTAGAGCTCGTCAATACGAGTTCGTAGACATGCGGCACGCGTGAAACGGATGTCGTATGAAAAAGTTATGGTCAGAGGAAGTTAGTTTCCGGGTTTGGAAAGTTTATAAGTAGAAAAGTGTGGGGGAGTTATTTTGGGAAACTTAAAATTTCAGTCTCCCTCTTCTCTCTCCCGAACGCACCCAAGCTCTCTCTCTTCTCCAATCGAGTTCTCTCTCCTCCGGCCACCAAATTGGACGCCGCCGGTTCCGTTGGGTTGGCACAGGTCTCCTCTCCACTGCTGGGGCAGTCTTGCTTGCCGTCGCGTCGACTGGAAGCCGCCACGAAGCGGCAGAGTTGCTGCTGTTCCGCCGGAAAGCCGGCGATTTCGACGCCGATTCCGGCCAAGTTTAGGTGAGTCTAGCTCTCCTCTCCCTTCTAAACCTCTTCAGTCATTCTTGACATTCATGACTTCGAGGCTGGGGGGCAATGTTTACGCCCAAATTAATATTTTACTGGACAGTAAATGTCTATGTGAATATTAATTAAATTCTTGGTCCATATCATACCGGCGAGCCCAAGTTCTCTAAGTTTACAAGTAATGGCCGCTAGTGAGACCACGCGAGCTAACTTACAGAGTTCCCGTGCGGAATGACTTCGCGCGAAATAGAGAGCTCGCACGCGGAATGACTTCGCGTAAAAGTCCTAGGCGAGGCGGAATATATCAAGGCGAGCTGGCGAACTGGCTCGCGTGGGAGACTTCGCATAGAAGCCATAGTCAGAGTCCGCGTACACCACATTAATCGTTGAAGACTTTTACAAGTCTTTGACATGCTTCGGGTCAATCCCTGTGGCCCTTTTAATAGAAAAAACCCTTCTAAGGCCCGCGAGATGGAAGCAGTAGCCTATGCGGAGTGTGCGAATTGGACATGTGTCACAAGATGTTTGGTCCGCGCGGGTTAACAGTGCCCTTGTGCTATTAGGGTTTCAGAGTCCGACTTGAATTCTAAGCTATCTTTCTTCTGCCGCAAGTCGAACCATTATATAAAGGGCTCGAAGGTTTACAGAAAAGAGACCTCTCGAAAAACATACAACTCTCAATACAAACAAAATACAAACTGCAAACCAGTTATCCTTCGAGCTACCTCGAAACCCTAACCCTAAGCGCACCGCCGCTTAGGTTTTTCTTCAGAGCCCTCTCGGACTCGTCCCCGATCTCCCTGATTTCCCTATTGTTGTTCTGCTCGTGCCGCCGTGAGTATCGATCGCCTTGTGCTCGTAAATTCCTCATCAGAGGTGGCACCTGGAAACCCCCTTCGCATGATCAAAAGTCAAGCCCCTGCTACAATCACCATTTCCTCGTCCGCGAGGTGGAACGCCCGCAACACTCCCCTTTCTCTTTGTTCGCTATTTACCTCTCGCCCGCGCGCTGAAGATCGTGGCCAAAACAACCACACATGTAAAAAATTTGAGATGTTTACCTCCCAAAGATAGGACTCACCATAGGGAAGATTAAGCGTAAAAAATGTTGACCGCTTTTATCGGCACCCAAACGTTATTCGAAATACGTGATTTTTCAACCATAGTCGTATTTCACTATTCTAATCAAATATTATTTCACCAGAATTTTGAAAATTTTGCTTCCTCTCTATAGTTGGTTCACAAAGTTGTACACTTGCATATAACTTATTAAACAAGTGATACCACATTAGTAGGCACGTTGTGATTCTGATGACTAAATTTCACAAAATGAAAATTTCACCGTCAGATATGATAATTTTAGTAAAACATGGCTATGGGATAAAATTCAACTCGATTCAGCAACGTTCGGGGCTCAATCGAAGCGGTCAACCATAATCTATCATCATTTATCACACGAAAACGCTCTTACCTACCTCTCCGTGACCTAGTTTGGTCGATTCTTCAACACGTTAAACTCTCACATAGATGAGCCGTAACTACACATGTAAAAATTTGGAGATGTTTACCTCCTGAAGATATGACTCACCGAAGGGAAGATTAAGCGTAAAAAAGGTTGACCGATTTTATCAGTACCCAGACGTTATCCGAAATACGTGATTTTTCAACCATAGTCGTATTTCACTATTCTGATCACATCTTATTTAACGAGATTTTTGAAAATTTTGCTTCCTCTCTATAGTTTGTTCACAAAGTTGTATACTTGGATATAACCTACTAAACAAGTTATACCACATTAGTAGACACGTTGTGATTCCGATGACTAAAATTCACAAAATGAAAATTCCACCGTCAGATATGATCATTTTAGTAAAACATAACTATGGTATAAAATTCAACTCGATTCAGTAACGTTCGGGGCTCCATCAAAGCGGTCAACCCTAATTCAATGTCACTTACCACACGAAAATGTTCTTACCTACCCCTATATGACCTAGTTTGGTTGATTATTCCACAGACAAAACTCTCACGTAGATGAAAGGTAACCACCCTTGTAAAAATTTGGTGACGCTCACCTCCCGACGATAGGGCTCCCCATAGGGAAGCATAAGCGTAAATAAGGTTGACCCCTTATACCGGAGACCAAACGTTACCGAAATCATGTGATTTTTCCATCATAGCCGTATTTCACCATACCGATCACATCCTATTTCACAAGATTTTTTAAAATCCAGCTTTCTCTGTATAGTTAGATCACAAATATGTACACTTGCATATAACCTACTAAACAAGTCATACCACATTAGTAGACAAGTTGTGATTCCAATGGCTAAATTTTACAAAATGAAAATTCGACCGTCTGATGTGACCGGTATAGTGAAATACAGCTATGATAGAAAATTCAAATGTATTCGATAACGTTCGGGGCTCCATCAAAGCGGTCAACCATAATTCAACGTCACTTACCACACGAAAACGCTCTTACCTACCCTTATATGACCTAGTTTGGTTGATTCTTCCACAGACAAAACTCTAATGTAGATGAAACGTAACCACCCATGTAAAAATTTGGGGACGCTCACCTCGTGACGATAGGGCTCCCTATAGGGAAGCATAAACGTAAATAGAGTTGACCCTTTCTATCGGGGACCAAACGTTACTGAAATCATGTGATTTTTCAACCATAGCCGTATTTCACCATACCGATCACATCATATTTCACAAGATTTTTTAAAATCCTGCTTCATTTGTATAATTAGTTCACAAATATGTGCACTTGCATATAACTTATTTGAAGTCTCATAAGTTTATCTGAGTAGTGATGCGGCACAATTTGATTTGCCACTTTTTGTGACCTTGGTCCCCACGCAGCAGCCACACACGTGGTGGAATGGACAGATTCTCTTTGTTGGCTGACAAGTGTTTGTGTAGACCAACGAGGTCGTGCCACGTGGCGATGTGTTGAATTTTGTGAGAAGTCATGCTCTCCTGTCAAGTGTTGCTCTATGATTAGCTGACCCATCTTAGTCGGCTCTTTAAGTCGGTCATCTCAGCCTATTTAAAGGCTGGCCCGATCTGTTTTCAGTCGTTCTTTCTCCCTCTTTGTTTTCTTTCTCTAAATTTACGACTAAACTTCGGCGGATCATAACTTTTGATCAGTAACTCTGATTCTGAATTCGCGAAAAGCTACAGGTTCGTATTGATGTCCTCTTCCTATCCTTGAGGTTTGGTTAGATCCAACAGTGATTTCTAGATGACTTGTTTTAGGTGGTTCGGTTTACGATCGATGTTCTTGGTGATGATTCGTATTGTCGAGATGAGTGGATTTATGTAATATGTTTCAAATATTCTTAATTTTTTATCAAAATATTCAAGAATGGTGATAAATAACTGGCCATGTAACTGACCATATGACCATATGTACCTGCTGAAGACAATATAACTATCTATGTAACTGGAAAAATAAAGCACTTAGAACAACCACAAATAATGTTTCAATAATATTTGCAGCGTGTTGCTGCATCGCCTTGATAGAGCATTCCAACCATTTAACTAGGGCTGGGCATCCGAAACCGGTCCCGAAGGCCTGTCCCGATCCCGTCACTAAATTTCACGGGACGAGACGGGACTTCGTTTTGAATATTGAAGGCCCATCCCGATCCCGTCCCGTTTTGAAAAATCGGGTTCAAGATCGGGCCTTGTTAGCTGGATCCCGTTTAGGCCTGGCCCATCCCGTTTAAAAAAAATCAATGTGGTGTGAGTTAATCTACACCGTCCGATATGTGGTAAGTTGTTAAACCTAATTCTATCATAGCCGCACTTCAGTCTTCGCTCTTCAGTCTTCACTTCTTCGATCTCTCTCTCTCTCTCTGCGAACTCTCAGACATTGTCACTTTTTTACCGTCAAATCTCGATCGGTGCAAGGTGAGTTGGGAGAAGAAGCAGAGTCTTTAGCCTTGCTCTTCACTTCTTCGATCTCTCTCTCTCTCTCTCTCTCTCTCTCTCTCTCTCTCTCTCTCTCTCTCTGCGAACTCTCAGACCATCGTCTCCATCGCCATAGCCATCGTCACTTTTCAAAAGACCCACCCAGTCTCTCTCTGCCCAAAACACCGATGACGGAAATCAAAGACACCCGCCTGCTATTTCTTGCTCTCTCTATTGGTTTTCAATTCGATTCGATTCTTCTTCTGCTTCGTGTTGTTGCTCGCTCTCTAATTTTTAGGTACCGATTTTCAGTTTTTTGATGATTTCTAGGATTCCCAATTGGAATTTGGGATATTTGGGTCTGAATTGAATTGAATCCTCTAATCTTTTTGATGACAACCAGTTGGTTTGGCATGTAAATGCTTTCTCTTTGTTGAATTATTGATCCTTTTCGATGAAATTCTGACTGGTTTACACTTCATATGCGACTCTTTTCTTTTCGGCTATAATTGGATCTGTTTTTTTTTTTTTTTCACAATTTAGGTTTTTTCTACCAGCAGTATTTAGATAATATAAATTGGATTCTACTACGTAGAAACCATGAAATGGAGTAGGAATCGGTTCTGTTAGTAAGAAGGATCAATAATTTCTCCTTTTTTGGTTGGAACTTAAAGCATACAAGGATTACAAGCATGAAACATCTGTGTTTAGGTTCTGCTTAGAAAAAGTTTTTTTTGCTGCTTTTTTCCTTTTTTTGGTTCAAAGGCCCGTTTTAGGCCCGGTTCCAGCCCGGTCCCAGACGGGATTCGGGCCTATCGGGATCACTTCTCAAAAACACTAATCCCGTATCGTCCCGTCCCTATTCAAAATTTCGGGTTCGGGTTCGGGATCACTCTAATCCCGGCCCGTCCCGGCCCATGCCCAAGCCTACATTTAACTAGCAGTCATGTAATTCACAATGTACTGTAACTAAACAGAAGAAAGAAATTTATCCATTTGTAATCAGAGTTATCGATCACTATTTTACATGAAAGAAAAAGAAGAAAAAGAAAAAGACAATTGATTTTATACCAATGCCACAGTAACACCCAACTCCTTAAGCTTGTTAAGTTGTTAACAATAAGCTCAGCCACCACCCTATTTGGTCACATACTAGTTACAACTCCTACAAAATCGTCTGAGGAAAGTATTTTATTTCATAGTGCCCCCCCTTCTCTTCCATGCTGCCTCCACTAATTTTGATTATCATTTTGATCTAGTTAGCTCCTTTGCTTCTCTACTTTTCTAAATAACTCTCCCACCCACCAAAGCTTCCAACCTACTGAACCGCTTGAAATTGCCTCCAGGCTGCCAAATTTATCAAATGTAGCAATTAAAGATGCAATAATTTAGTTTTGCTCTCAGGTACACAATCTCCGGTGACATTAACAAAAAGGAAAAAGGAAAGAAAAGTTTCATTATAATCTAGGCAAGTAAACCTACATTTAAGAAGGACAATAGCACTACAAAAAATTAAACAACATTGCCTCTTCTATAATAGACTTGGTTGAGGTAGCAGTAATATGCCCTGATTCTTTGTCGCGACTCATTAAGGACAAGAAAATAGTATATAAGCAGTGAAAATAGAAAGGCTTGAAATAGTAATGCGCCAATTCATTAGCCAACAATCCTAACACATTCATGATTTCATCAATGTGAGTAAAATTTAATCAATGATACCAAAAGGCATCAGCGCTTATCACCCTAAACCTCTGCTCTAATACGGTCCAAAGTGTAGATCACAATATGTCATTTAAGGATACCTACATATCAACTTTAACCTATTATTAGGTCAAATTCAATCTCATAACACACATTCAACCCTTTCAAATTAGGTACTTTTCCCTAATTTCCAGTACATGATTTTTTTCACAGAAGCATGAAATTGTCTCTAACCAATGAAGAGCACCCTCAAATTAAATGAAGACAACTGTAATGAACCCCTAAACTAGAGCCCTCATATTAATCCAACAGAGTAGAAATAGCAGATTATCAGAAATCAGATAATAGGATTGAAAAGACAAAACCTGGATTTGGGAGGCGTGAGCTACATACGTATTCTAATTCTTCAGCGAAGGTCTGCTCCTCTTAGTGTTATGGAAAACCCAAAAGCAAAAGAAAGGTAATATCAAACACAACCCCAACACAAACACACTACTAATGGAAAATCAAAACAAGCACAATAGTCGCAGAGACTAACATACCTACCTAGTGCGAAGATACACATTCTATCTTCAACCACTTCATCCCAGCATCCGTTGCTTGAGTCCGAACAATGGCAGGCACACTAGATGTTTTGTATGCACATACTAGCGTCTCATCTAAGTCAAGAACTACCTACACATTACAAAATCCACATCAAAATCTAGCATTCTACCAATCTAGCATTTCCACAATATCAAAATCAAACTTGACACCAAGCATGAGTTTCAACTCCAATGACAATATGTTCGTGGCAACATACAACACCCCATTGTCAACAAACAAATTCTTATAAGCAGGCTCCTGGTTATAGCTACGCAAATGCTTATCTCACCTTCAGCTGAGCCATGATCTTAGAAACCAACTGATAACAGATTTACATTTAAAACCGAAATTGACCGAAATTGAGCATGATGATGAACGAAGAATGGGACAGACCTTGAGGACGGAGGCGAAACTCTCGGTTTGTTCAATCTCAAAGAAAATGGCGGCCAATCCCATTGCAAAGAGTACCCAGCGCAGTTGACACTTACTCTCGCCGCAGTGGCGGGGTTGAATTTGAGGGACTTGTTATGGTCCGAATTGGGCGACCCATGAATTGGGCACCACCGCCATGGCTTCCAACTGAGCCCCAGCCGCTCCACCTCCAAGCACAGCCTCTCCTTCACTATGTGGATTTTGAACTTGGTTCAGCCACAAGGAAGACAAGAGAGAAGAGAAACGACTAATGGGCGAACCCGATCTGGACATGGAAATCCCAAAACAACATAGATATTCAATCCAAAACGAATAATGATATCTATTCAACAACTTACTTCAGAGCTGCTCAATCGGTTTATTCGTCAAAACACCAATCTACAACTCCATATCTTATCTTCAGTGCTTTGAAAGTTTAGACGATCTGATGAAACTTGGAAGGAAGGAGGCCGGTGCTCGATATAAGAGAGCCTTAACCTTTTCTACTCTTTTTCACCTTCTGTATTTTTACCCAAACAAACCCTAACAACCATTTAACGCAAACTAACGAAGTCACTCGTCCACGTGTCAGAATCTGACGGTGAAGATACCGGGGGCGCTGTATAATTTTCGGTGGGAAGCAAACAGTTTGTGTGTTTGTAAGATCCCAAGTAAGCGTCACAAATAAAGCCCGATTTCGTTGACGGTGCTTTGACTAGCATCTCCGAGAAGGGCGGCGTCATATTTCATTGCCTTGTAGAGCGGCTTTGCTGCTTTTACTATTTGGGACTGGCCATGAGGCATACATCAAATGAAAATGGAGAGCCTATTCAGTGCACCCGGCCATCTCATCATCCATCTCACTGGGCCCGGCCGCACCCAGGTGAGATGGACGGTGAGATGGCCGGGTACGCGGCGCACCCAGGTGCGCTGTATAATTTTCGATGAAAATGCGGTTTTCTTGATTCTAAACTAGATGGGACGGGAAGAATGGCATGACTACCAAAGAGCTCCAGTTTGATGAATAGCTCAAGTTTGATCGTTGTCATCTTATGGTGTTCAATATAATTGAATTTTATTGTGGTGGTGGTGTGTTGTTTGTGCAGTTTCTCCAAAGCCTAATACATAGCTTTTTGCAAATGAAAAAAATGAGACCCAACAGTTAATTGATACAATGCGAAATATGATGGAGACGGCCAAATTTTCGACAGGGAAGATATTAGAAGAATCAAATGCTATCATGAATAATTGAAAACTTAGGGATCACTTTACAGGAACAGCATCAAGGAGATTAAGGTTTTCTGCACATATAGCTGTTTTAAATCTACGGGGAATGCCAATAATGTTCACTTGCTTCGCTCTCTTTGTCTCCATATCATACCAATAAAACATGTTTGAGTCTTCGCCGTTTGGTACTAATAGAACCTGCTTGCCGCTCTTTGAGAGCACAAAGGGTTCCCAATAATGAAAAGCATACTGATACTGAGACATGGGACTCCTCCAAGGCAATTCCGTTGTATCTATAGTATATAACCGTGTCCAAGACTCTGCCACCCCATACTCCTTCATAATCCAAATATCATGCAAACTAGTGCTATGTATCAAATACACATACAGTAATCCTCCCAAGGGCCCTAGTCTCGCGGGATAGGCATTGACATCAATCGGGGCATCAATCGGGGCATTGACAACAATCGGGGCTGGAAAAACGTTCGCAGGATAGGCATTGACAACAATCGGGGCGGGAAAAACGTTGTACTTCTCAGTTGCAAGATCAAGAGCTATGATATTGTTAGGATTGGCCAGCCAATGTACCGAACCATTCACATAGGATCGATGGTTTATATACCATGATGGTTTGAGCTCATAAGGGAAGTGTTGGATCTGTTTCCATGAGTTGGATTTTGAGCTATAAATTTTCACTTCTGAATCTTTACTTCCCAAATTATTAGTAAATATGTCGCCTCTCACAAATTTATAGTCATCGTTGGTGGAATCGTACCCAAACCCGTACGTGGTTAATCTGAAGACAACGTTTTTTGGAGGGTTGAAGGGTGCGGAAGGAATTCTCTTTAACCTTTGTATCGATGGATTCCATACTGCAAAATAGGGATGTTTGGATTCTCCATTGTAGATACTGGTGATGCTAATGCAAACCAAACCGTTACAGCAACTCACTATGTTGAAACGGTTGCCGGGTTGTTTCACTTCCAATGGCTGCGGAATTCTCACGGCATTGTTACCTAATACATCTCCGTCGAAAGAAATCGATACAGAGAAATCTTTAGAGCCGTTGTGTTTACCTACTGGTATAAGAACAAGTGAGAGAGGAGTTTTGGTTTTCATGAGGTCGTGATGAGCTTTGATGAACTTCTTGTTGTGGATGGTAGCATTCCAAGCTCTACACACACACATGAACCGTATAAGAGCCTTGGTTGGGAGTCGTAAAAGGATGTTGAAGATTATCTCCGGCGGTAAATATGGTGATATTTTTAAAAGTTCGGCCATTATTTGTGCCCCAAAGAACAATCCTTAAAGCCGAGTTGGGGTAGCTAGTCTCTTCTATACAGAGAACAAAGAGCGTAGAGAGCAAGAAAACAAATTCCATCCCGAGAAGGGTAAATATAATACTAAAAGGAAAAGGAAACGAATTATATTCTTGGTGCTCTTGTCTGTGAAGATGAAGATGGCCACAAGTTTGATGAATTGCTCCAGATTGATCATTGTCATTTTTTGTATTTGGTGTTTGACGGCCAATAATGTAAGCTTTTCTGATTGTGGGATAAATAGCAACACTGTATATAAAGAAGAAGAGGAGAACTGAGGGAGACAGAAGAGGGGAATAGAGATTACAAAGGAGAGGGGATTCATGTTTGAATTGTAGTAATAACTAACAAGCCTGTAGTGCATTGATCTTAAACTTCAATTTTGCTCCAGACTCATCTGAGATGAACTTTGATGGATGCTGATGATGAAAGATTGCATGACTCGGGTTATTTCTCTGGGAGGTTAGAGTGACATTCTCAGTCAAGTTGTTGAGGCAACGTTGCATAGCGTTAATAGTTTCCTTTCCTCCATATTAATGCAAAATTTAGATCTTTCATTGATTTATTCATTTGCAATTCTTGTGTTGATCACTACATCAAGTACACAGTAGAATTCTTGTGCAATACTGCAACTGATCACTGTGAAATGGAAAAATGGCAGATCCTATAATTGAAATTGAATGGTGAAAGAACAGAGTTGCGGATGCTTTAGCAATAATGGTTCATCTTATTTAGGGGATTTAAACAAGTACTGTTGCAGTATGTACAAGTACTTTCTTAGTCATCATGTACACATAGCAAATGTTATATAAATGTATACTTGTGTGGCTCCTTCCTGGAAAACTGAAAAGCCAAAGAACAAACCAAAAGCCATGCAGCAAATTAGAATCTTTCTACTTCACCTGCGCTATGATGAGATCACTCAGATGGGTGGATGTTACATCATCACCTCTCCAAAATAATGAGAAAAACCTTGAGACCTTGTCTTGTTAGGTCATATATATGGATTGAAAACTGAGGATGACCAGCGATGTTGAAAATGACAGAGAAAGAAGCAGAACAAGTTAAGGCAGGGAAAGAAGAAGAGGAAAAAAAATGAGGGTGTTTAACATGAAGTTAACCCCTTGAACAAGTTGTTCTATGATACAAGTTACTGTCGACTACTAATAAGCTGTGCCGTGTGCAACATTTGTTTCTCTGTTATCAAAGTTTTCTTAAAGATTTAAGAACACACAAATCTTATCTTCTGTAATTTTTGTTGTCAACCAAGTTCTCTATGGTAGTTTTGCTCACCCACCACGAGTACCTTCTCTCGTTCACACATCTTATCTTCTCTCTTTGATTCACACTCACAAGATTGCAACCATATATGACAAAGACTTTGACGAAGAAAAAAAGACTTATATGACAAAAGGAGACTTTTTGATTGCGATATTAATTACTGGACGCAAAAAAAAAAAAAAAGAAACAAAACAAAACAAAAGCTTTAGAAAAGTAGAATCTTTTCATGTTCATCTTATATATGACTAGTGGTAATAAACAAAAATACTAGTTCAGCCAACTACGTTACTCATATTACACTAGATTCAATAGTGAACTGAAGTAGTGAAATTCGAGTTATACTAAGATCATGAGTCGTTGTAGTGAATCATATGTTGAATAGATTTTTCCTCCACCACTGCTATTTCTCTTCTAAGCAACTTCCATACCAAGTCATGAGAGGGACTCATTTGTCAAGCAAGGCAGTAGGGGTCATCAAGGACCGGGCTAAGGCCGGCCCTACCCTAAAATTTAGAGCTTAGGGTAGAGTCGGGTAGGGCTCGGTCAAAGTCAACAATATTTAGGACCGGGTAGGGTAGGACCGAGGCTTGAATATGCCAGTCCTTACCCACCCTAGGAGCCCTTTCCGTTAAGGCTAAATAGGGCCGAGATGGGCTAGTTCATTTTTTTCTTTTCTTTTTCTTACATTTTAGCTCAATGTTTATATTACTTATATATAATACACCTTATTTTGTAGTCATATGTATCATACATGCATATACATTATACTTAACTTAGGAAATCTATATATAAATATTAATCTAAGAGGTTATACTCATATATCTCATGAACTATCTCTCTAAAATCTAAATCATCAAAATACAATCATTATTCAACGAAGCAAAAGAAAATCAAAGAAATAAAGCTAGAAAATCAATTACAAAAAAGAAGATTAGTTGTATTACATCTAAAAAATAAGAAACATATTAAAACAATAGAAAAAATAAGAATTTTTTAAGGCCTAAAGGGCGGGTTTGGCCCAAAAGGGCTCAATAAGATAGGGTCATAGGTTAGAGGCAGGTTTCATTTGCTTGACCTTTACCCTACCCTATTTGAGAAGGATTAAGGCCGGCCCGTCTTAATGGAGGGTCAGGTAGGGCTTCGACCCTAGAGGATAGGACGGGCTAGGGCCGAAAGGAGATCTGTAAAGGATCATACACTTTCCTTCTGGTTTCTTTTAGTCAAATGAATCTATGAATTACTAAATTAAAAAAGACTACTAGTGGGGGTTATCTTAGTCACCAAGAAAGAGTCTTCTCAACTATATATAGAGCAGTATCTTGATTATAAGCACAGAGAATCCAACCAAATATCCCAAAGATGATGATGATGGGAGAAATGTGGCCTCAACTGGGTTCAGTTATAGCCAGTGTCATGTTCGGATATGCCATGTTTCAGCAATACTTCCCTTATCAACTTAGAAGCCCCATCGAAAAATATACCCAGAAACTGTTTGGATATGTGTACCCTTACATCCAGATTTCCTTTGATGAATATTCCGGGGAGTGGTACAAGCGCAGTGAGCTCTTTGCTACCATCCAAAGCTACCTCAGCACCAAGTCTTCCACAGACGCGAAAAGGCTGAAAGCTCAAGATGTCAAGGACAGCAAGTCTCTAGTCCTTGCCATGGATGATAATGAAGAGGTGACAGAAGAGTTTAAAGGCATTAAGCTATGGTGGGTTTGCAGGAAAAACCCGCCGAAACAATCTCAATTTTCGTTCTATCCTCAGACTGATGATAAGAGACAGTTCAAGCTGATCTTTCACAGACGCCACCGCGATATAATCATGGGGTCTTATCTTGACCATGTGAGGAAACAAGGCAAGGCAATAGCAGTTAGCAACAGGCAACGAAAGCTTTACATAAACAATCCTGCTTCAAATTGGGACAGATGGAAAGCAACTAAATGGAGCCCTGTGGTGTTTGAGCACCCTGCAACATTTGAGACCATAGCAATGGAGCCAAAAAAGAAAAAGGAAATTGTAGATGACCTCATCAAGTTCAGCAAGGGGAAAGACTACTATGCGAAAATAGGGAAGGCTTGGAAGAGGGGTTATCTTCTGTATGGGCCACCAGGCACTGGTAAGTCCACCATGATTGCTGCCATGTCTAACCTCATGAACTATGATGTCTATGATCTTGAGCTGACCACGGTGAAGAACAACACTGAGCTGAGGAAGTTGCTGATTGACACTCCTAACAAGGCTATTATTGTGATTGAGGACATTGATTGCTCGCTTGATCTCACGGGGCAGCGGAAGAAGAAGAAGGAGAAGGATGATGATGAAGATAAAGAAAATGATCCGATCAAGAAAATGAGGGGAGGAGAAGAAAGCAAACCAAGTGAGGTTACTTTATCTGGGCTATTGAACTTCATTGATGGTATTTGGTCAGCTTGTGGAGGTGAAAGAATCATTGTGTTCACAACAAATTATGTGGAAAAACTTGATCCCGCTCTGATTAGAAGAGGAAGGATGGACAAACATATTGAATTGTCCTACTGTTGCTATGAAGCATTCAAAGTGCTTGCAAGGAACTATTTGGTACCATTGAAAGGTTGTTGGGGGAGACCAACATGACTCCAGCTGATGTGGCAGAGAATTTGATGCCTAAATCTGATATAGAGAATGCTGATTCTTGTTTGAAGAACTTGATTGAAGCTCTCGAGACTGCAAAGGAGGAGGCAAGAGTAAAGGCCGAGGAAGAAGTGAAACTGAAGGCGGAGGAAGAAGCCAAAGAGAAGGCAGAGAAAGAAACAAAATTGAAGGAAGAGGAAGAAGCAAAATTGAAGCCAGAGAAAGAAGAGAAGGAAAAGGTTGAGTCTGCTAAAGATGAAGTTAAATGTAAATTATGTAATGGAACATCAGCCAAACAAGATGGGAAAGAGAATGGAGTCGTTCATTGAATATGTGGCAAGAGAGTCAAATAATCTGCATAACTGGAACTTGTAGTTACAGTAGTGTGTGATAAATCATATGTGTGAAGAATCATATCTGCATAACTTGAACCTGTAGTTACATTAGTGTGAAATAAGAATCATTAAGAGTTATTTTACAATCTGCACTTTTTTGAAGCAATTGATGACCAATTTTCTGAGTTTTGATGAAATAAATACTACAGTTCATGTTTCATGGAGCTACTGTAATGCCAATTGAAACCGAAAAATCTCTTCATAATCTTACTATGCAAAGCTGAAGTAACTGTGGAAAACCTCTATATTTCAACAAAATTGACATAATTATATTGTGTTATCTTGCAGCAACATCATGATCATCCCATATGCAATATTGCAACCATATACATTCATTTGATAAGGGTGGGAAGATATCTTTTAACCAAGGAGAAGAAGAGGTCTTGTGCATGATGCATGTTGAAGGAAAGATTATGACATCATTGGTATATGATGTCAGGGTACTTTGGCTTTACTGTAGAGTGTCGAGAATCTTTGAGTGGTTTGCAGTTGGTATACTAACCCATTTCGCAAGCAAACTCTTCGCCGGCCTTGAGCAAGGAGCCAATCAGCAAAGAGACCCACCCACCAGTCCATTCTAGACCAGAATGCATAATGTGTTCACATAGACACATCATACAGCGACTCACCCTCATTTCTTTCCCATCATTTATAGTTTTATACTAATATAACCTTCACCTAAACATAAACAAAATGTAACGTATCCCATTGTGAACAAAACACAGAGGCAAAGCTCAAGAATGTATGCTTGAGCCCTCCACCAGACAAGTGAAAGTCCTTATTGAGTCTGTGTTGAAGAGCCCAAATTCCATATATATACGAATGTTAAATCTTGTAAAACCAACCAAACATGCTCAAGAGGATGATGATGATGAGAGAAATGTGGTTGTGGCCTCGACTGGGCTCACTGGGTTCAGTACTGGCAAGTATGATGTTTGCTTATGCCATGTTTCAACGATACTTTCCCCATCAACTCCGGAGCCACATTCAAAGATATACACAGAAATGGTTCGGGTGTGTGTACCCTTACATCCAGATTTCCTTTGATGAATATGCCGGCGAGTTGCACAAGCGCAGTGAAGTGTTCACTGCCATCCAAAGCTACCTGAGCACCAAGTCGTCTACAGAAGCAAAACGGCTCAAAGCAAGAGAAGTCAAGGGTAGCAAGTCTTTAGTCCTTGTCCTGGATGACAATGAAGAGGTGACTGATGAATTCCAAGGCATTAAGCTGTGGTGGACTTCCAGGAAAACTGCGCCTAGGCAATCTTCATCATTTCCTTTCTATCCTCAGCCTGATGAGAAGAGGCGTTATAAGCTCACATTCCACAGACGCCACCGGGATATAATCACAGGGACTTATATTGACCATGTGAGAAAAGAAGGGAAGGCAATAACGGTGAGTCATAGGCAAAGGAAGCTTTACATTAACAATCCTACTTCTGGATACAAAACGAGGAAATGGAGCTCCATAGCCTTTGAACACCCTGCAACATTTGAGAGCATAGCAATGGAGCCAAAAAAGAAAGAGGAAATCATCAATGACCTCATGAAGTTCAGCAACGGTAAGGAGTACTATGCGAAAATAGGGAAGCCTTGGAAGAGGGGTTATCTTCTGTATGGACCACCAGGCACTGGTAAGTCCACTATGATAGCTGCCATGTCTAACCTCATGAACTATGATGTTTATGATCTTGAGCTAACTACAGTGAAGAGCAACACTGATCTGAGGACGCTGCTGATTGACACGCCTAGTAAGTCTATCATTGTGATCGAGGATATTGATTGCTCACTTGATCTTACGGGGCAACGAAAGAAAAGGAAGAAGGAGAAAGATGAAGAAGATAAAGAAATAAAGGATCCGATCCGTAAAATGAAGGAAGGTGAAGAAAGCAAAGCAAGCCAGGTTACTTTGTCTGGGCTATTGAACTTCATTGATGGTATTTGGTCAGCTTGTGGAGGTGAAAGGATCATTGTGTTTACCACTAATTATGTGGAGAAACTTGATCCTGCTCTTATAAGAAGAGGAAGGATGGACAAGCATATTGAATTGTCTTATTGTTGCTACGAAGCATTCAAAGTTCTTTCAAGGAACTACTTGGATTTACATTCGCATGAATTGTTCGGAAGCATTGAATGCTTGTTGGGGGAGACCAACATGACTCCAGCTGATGTAGCAGAGAATTTGATGCCTAAATCTAATGTAGAGGATGCCAGCTCTTGTTTGAAGAACTTAATTGAATCTCTCGAGGTTGCAAAGGAGGAGGCAAGAGTGAAGGCTGAGGAAGAAGAAAGAAAGAAGGCAGAGAAAGAAGCAAAATTGAAGGCAGAGGAAGAAGCAATTTTGAAGGCAGAGAAGCAGAGAAGGAAACAGAAGAGTCTGCTAAAGATGAAGACAAATGTATCGGAATAGCTAACAAGATGCGAAAGAAAATGGAGTTGTCCATTGAAAATGAGGAAGAGAGTTAAATTATCTGCATAACTACAACCATCTGTTCCATTATCTATCCAGATCACTGTGTTTTTTCCAATGTTTAATAAGAATCATGTAATGGGGTTGTTTACCATTTTTTCATAGCAACCAATGATCTTTTTTATGCTTTTGTTTCTCTGATTAAAATTTTATGTTGCATGGATTCACTCTAGGTCTCTTGTGCCAGTGAAAACTGAAAAACTTTTATATGAAATACAGAAGTAGAATGCAAAAGCTTCATGAACTAAGCAATTCCTAACTCCATATGGCTGGTCAGATATATAGGATGTTAAGTCCACAAAGCAAGCTACATGAGTACATGTATAGTATAATTAGAGCCTACAGTATCAGGATGGGAGGCTAGAGAGCTTACCATGAATGACCACAAGATTTGGGAAAGCACCAGTACACTTTCAATCATTCAATCCCCATCCATCCCTCTCTTTAGCTTTGGTAAATCATCTCCATCTGTCCTGCAGCCAATGAGCAAAGTTACTATTATTGCTGCTACCTCAAATTAAGTATAAATGAGCTTCTTCTTTTTTGTCCCGATAATATAGCTTTGAGTAGTTCACTCTTTCAATAAAGTCACATACACCAGTATGATAATCACATGCATATATAAATAGTTATATACACAATCATAGACTCATAGTGATAAGGGTGGGATGTCTATTAAGTAAAACTGAGGAAACTACCAATTTGATTATTGCTAATCACCAACTAATGGTGAAAATCTGGAAAACCCATGTTCCCATATTGTTTGTGTTGGATTCCCTAAGACCATAGAAGAGTGAATCTGTGGATGAACCTGTATCATTCAGTAAGGTGAAGAAAAGCTCAAGACAATGTGCATGATGTTGAAATGAAAGATTATGATGTCATGGTCCTAATAATTTTCAAAAAGTTTCCAGGGAGTGTCCTAGTAGTTTACAGTTGGTTTGCTTAACCCAACTTGCAACTGAAGGTACAAGGATGTTGGCAATCCTTATGTGGAACAAAACACAACCTATGAAGCCTAAAGCAATTGAGATATTGGTCTTTCACAACTGAAAACAAGTTAAAGAAGTAGAAGAACCAACATGATCTCATGAAACTCAGGTAAAATCATGCATGTGCATTTCATGGTTTCTCACAGAGGATAGCAGTATCACTTGCCATCCTAAAAACCTGGGTTTCCAGCTTTTTGATCTTTTGTTCTGTTGTCTTATGTTTAAGCTTCTTTACCCTTGTGGCATTAATCTTATGTCTAGGGGAGATCCTAATTTGAATGTCAAATTGACAACTAGAATATATAAAGATCTTGCCTTTGTGGTCAAATTTTTTTTTGGTAACCGTAAAGGGACTAACTCACCGTCCCTCCACGAAAATTTATTGATAAAAAAAAAGATACAAGAAGCTGGAGGACTAGACCAATGACAGCCATAAAGTACAAATAACATCTTTTGTAGATAAACAAGTAATCACATAAAAAACAACAATGAGCAGATGACAAAGACATTAACAAATACGAAAATTCAGGAGACCAAGTGCATCTCGCCGGCAAAGATCAACGATGGAAGGAGGAGGATCATCCCACCATGATATGCCAGTCAATGACAACCCAATATTAGCAAGCGCATCCGCCACTTGATTACATTCTCTGAATATATGAGAGGACTGAAAATGTATATGTGATATATGGTGCAAGCAGTTACTCCAGGCCACCCGTAACCGCCAAGGAACAAGATGAGGATCCCGAAGATAATGAAGGACAAGAGTCGAGTCCACCTCAAGCCATATATGTTTCCATTCTCAATAGCTTGGATTAGTGCCATGACCTCAACCTCAACTGAGCTAGGAATATTAAGATTAGACACAAAAGCACTAAGAAAAGAACCACGGAAGTCACGAAAAATACCACCATATCCGGCTCGTCCTAAAGCACGCTGCCATGCACCATCAGTATTAATTTTCACCCACACAAGGATTGGAGGATGCCAATTAACCTCAATAATACGAGGAGCTCTACGTGGACGACATGAAATATTATAACTTTTCAGAACTCGTAACTTCTCCAAAGAGTTGAACATACAACCTGTTTTGGCCACGATCCTCAGCGCGCGGATCAGAGGTAAATAGCGAACAAATAGTGAGGGAGATGTTGCGGGCGTGCCACCTCGCGGACGAGGAATGAGTTTGTAGAGTGATCTTGACTTCTTAATCAGGCGGAAGGGGTTTCCAGGTGCCACCTCAGAGGAGGAATTTACGAACACAAGGCGATCGATACTCACGGCGGGACGCAAGCAGAGCAACAAAGGGAGTTCAGAGGTCGGGGGCGAGTCCAAGAGGGCTCTGAAACTAAGGCGGCGGCGCACTTAGGTTTAGGGTTTCGAGATAGCTCGAGGGATAACTGATTTGCAGTTTGTATTTTGTTGAGAGATTTGATTGTCCCCTAGAGACTGCTTCGAGTCCCTTTATATAGAAGCTTAACTTGCGACAGAGGGAAAATCGTAGTTCGGATTGGATTCTGAAACCCTAATCCAACCAGGACAATGCTAACCCGCGCGGACCAAACATCTTGTGACACGTGTCTAGTTCGCGCATTCCATTCCGCATAGGGTATTGCTTCCGCGTTACTCAATTAAAGACTTCTATGCGAACTGGAATTAGGAATATCTTCATCTCGCGGGGTGTCACAGTATCAAACCATCCCGCGAGCTCCTGAAGCTCGCTTCCATATCGCGAGCCTTTCTAGCTCGCGGGGTAAAACAAGGCTTCGTAATTAATAAGGGCCACATGGATTGGCCCAAAACATGTCAAAAACTGGAGAAGTCTTCAACGATTAATGAGATGCCCGCGGACTCCGCCTATGCCTTCCACGCGAACCAGCTCGCTAGCTCGCCTAGATATATTCCGCCTCGCTTAGGACTTTTACGCGAAATACTATTGCGCCTCGCTCACGCGGAGTGTCTCGCTTCAACTACGCGAAGTGCCAATCTCGCCTCGCCTACGCGAAGTATCTCGCCTCGCCTATGCAAAGTATCGCGCCTCGCCTATGCAAGGCTTGCCTGGGCTGGAGCCCAGGTGAGATTTTGGGCCAAAATTTCTACCACCCAATAAAATAAAATAAAAATTAGTCCTACGAGTCTACGACTGTGACTCTCCAGCCTCCAGCAGTCCACTCCCTCAGTCCCTCCAGCCATATGAAGCGTCTCACTCTCAGATCGCCGTCTGCTGCCGTCTGCTGCTCCGCCTGCTCGGCTGCTCCTCCAGTCCTCCTACTCGGTTGCTCCTCCTGCTCGGCTGCTCCGCCTGCTGCTCTGCAGCCTCTGCTCCTGGGCTGCTGCGGTCCTGCCTCCTGGCCTCCTGCTCTGCTCCTCCTGCTCGGCTCCTCCTGCTCGGCTGCTCCGCGGCCTCCGCCTGCTTCTAGCCTCCTGCTCTGCGTCCAACGGTCCAGGTGTGTATAACTGTATAAGTGTATTCTTAATTTCTTATTTCTTATTACTTGTGTTCATTCTGGGTATTTGTGTTCTTTGAGAGTCTGAGACCATTGTATTTGTATCCCTTCTGGGTATAGAATTTGAAGTCAATTGAATGAACTAGGCTGCTAGAATGCTTATTCAATTGAATTGTTGTCTTGTTAAGTTTTGCATTACTGAATTGCTAGAAATTTTATTTGGAATTACAGAATGTCAGATAAACAAATTAATCGTGTCAAAAGGCCTAGATCAAAAGATATCAGCACATGGTTTAGTAAAGTTCAACCGTCATCATGTTCAAGTTCACAACCCTCTATAGGCACTCCAATTACTATTGGAATAACTGAAGAACCGTCTTCAGAGTCTCCTTTATTTGGGTCTCAGAGGAATGAGTTTGATCCACATGGCAATGTCAATGCCATTGAACGTGATCCGGGCAAATGGTGTTCTTTATGGAAGTATCCTGCGAATCTACGTGAAGCCGTTCCAAAAGTTTATGTTGCATTAGGTCCATGTCAACCTAAGCTGAAACATTATCCTCTTTCACTTCATGGGACACAAAATCGTAAGTTTAACTTTGATTGGTTTGAAGGTCATTCATGGCTTGAGTACTCGGAAGATCAAGACAAGATATATTGTTTCCCTTCTTTTCTTTTTGATAAAGAAAACCCTCTTCATCCTGCTTTTACTGTAGATGGGATGAGAAACTGGAAGCAAATGAGTGTGCTTACAGTACATATGGGGTCTATAGGGAGTCCACATCATGAAGCCATGGAGAAATGACACCTCTTGAGAAATTTGGCTACACAAATTGAGAGAGTTTTTGTGAAAAGAACAGCAAAAGAGGTGGAGCATAATCGATTTAGATTGAAGGCTGCAATAGAGGGTGTGAGACTTCTAACAAACCAAGGACAAGCTTTCAGGGGCCATGATGAATCTGAAAGCTCTCTTAATGCTGGAAATTTTAAGCAAGTTAGAAAGTCTTATGAAAGAATGGCTAGTGATGATGATAGGGTTATATTGCAGAATGCTCCTGGAAATGCCAAGTACATTTCTCCATCTATTCAAAAGCAGCTCTTAAATATTCTTGGTAATAGAGTGAGGCAAATGATTAGTGAAGAAGTTGGTGATGCAAAGTTTTGCATTCTTGTTGATGAAGCAGTTGATGTAGCTGGCAAGGAGCAAATGTCTATTGTTTTGAGGTTTGTTGATCGTCATGGCTTCATCCGAGAACGGTTCTTTAAGATAATGAGTGTTCCCGACACAACCTCATTAACTCTTAAATTGGAGATAGTCAAAGTTCTCGGTATGTTCAATCTACAAGTGGAAAATATGCGTGGTCAAGGATATGACGGAGCTAGTAACATGAGTGGTATTTGGAATGGCTTACAGACATTGTTTCTTGAAGATTGTCCTTATGCATACTATGTTCATTGTTTTGCTCACCGTTTGCAACTAGCTCTAAATGGTGCGGCTAAGGGCGTTCATGATACATATCGCTTCTTTTCTACTCTATTACTTGTTGTGAATTTTGTGGATTCATCTGCTAAGCGCAAAGGTGCCCTAAAAGCTGCTAGAGAGGATGAAATCCAAGATTTGATAGCTCTTGGTAATCTTCAAACAAGTATGACGCTAACTTTAATTTGTATTCTATTTGCATCAATAGATATCATATTCTTGATTATACTTGCACTTTGCACTTTGCTAATTCACAATCTTCAATCAGGTACGGGCTCTAATCAAACTTGCAGTTTGCAACGACCTTCTGCTACTCGTTGGAGCTCTCATTTTCGTTCTATTAAGAGTATGATTGAATTATTTGGTTCAACCGTGGCAACTCTGGATCATATGATGGACACTGCAACCTTACATGTTCAGGGAGAAGCTAGTGGTATTCTTAGAGCTATGAGATCGTTTGAGTTTGTGTTTTGTCTGATTTTGATGCATAGAGTCATGAAAGTCACAGAAGTTCTTTGTCAAGTAGTACAACAGAAAACCATTGACATTGGAGAAGCAATGAAGTTTGTTGAAACTACAAAAGAACTTCTTCAAGACATGAGAGATGATGGTTGGGATGATTTTTTATGGTTCTTGCATCTTTTTGTGAGACACATGATATTGCTATGCCTGATATGAGTGCTCGTTGGTTGGATGGTACGGGTCGTCTGAGTAAATAATTTCATCACACATGAGCACCACTTCCGTGTAGAGGTATTCAATGTTGTACTTGACTTTCAATTAAGTGAGCTAAAGAAGAGGTTCAATGATAGATCTTGCGAACTCCTTAAGCTCATTTCAACTTTGGATCCTCATGATAAGTTTAGCCTGTTTGAAACTCAAAAGGTACTCCTTCTTGCTAAGAGCTTTTATCCTCAAGATTTTGTGCAAGATGACTTTCTTTCTTTGGAATTAGAGTGTGCATATTATAAGAAAGATATGACTCAAGATGTAGCATTTCACACCTTAGATTCTATATCTGATCTGTGTCGGCAACTTGTTCAAAGAAGAAAATTAGAGTTTTATCCTATGATCTTTAGGTTGATTTGTTTGGTGTTGACTCTTCCTGTTTCTACTGCAACCACTGAGAGAGCTTTTTCATCCATGAACATCATCAAAAACAAACTTGGAAACAAGATAGAGGATGAGTTTCTTGATGATTGCATGGTGCTTGATATCGAAAAAGAATTTGTTGAAGCGGTTGACAATGAGATGGTGATTAAAGATTTTGAAGCTTTGGGGCCTCGTAGAGTACAGTTTAATTAGTTTTTAATTGTGTTTCTTGTATTGTATTGTGTATAGCTTTTATTCATGTAAATGCGTTTGAGGGTAAAACTTGTTACGTCCCTTTATGTATGTATGTTCTTTTTCAATGAATCAAAATTTATCGCATTGTTGGTTAAATTTTTTTTGCGTTACATTTAGCCCATGTGAGATTTTAATCCTAGATTCGCCACTGCCTAAGACCATAGAAGAGTGAATCTGTGGATGAACCTGTATCATTCAGGAAGGTGAAGAAAAGCTCAAGACAGTATGTGCATGATGCTGAAATGAAAGATTATGATGTCATGGTCCTAATAATTTTCAAAAAGTTTCCAGGGAGTTTCCTAGTAGTTTACAGTTGGTTTGCTTAGCCCAATTTGCAACCAAAGGAGTCCAAATAGGCTTTGCCGACCCTTAAGCATGGAGACAAATCCACCAGTCAATTCTACACCAGCATGCTTTTTGTATTCACATAGAAACATCCCATACCGACTCCCCTCACACTTATTCCTACAAACAATACAATCTTCACCTAAACTTTCACATAATTTGTGTTTTCATTCTGAACAAACAAAAACACACAAAACACAGAAGGCTCAGAGTTGAAGCATGTATGCTCCAGCAGACATGTTTGCTCATCTTGGTTCCACAATAGGTGCCTTACTGTTTGTGTGGACAATCTTTCAACAATTCTTTCCTTATCAACTTCGAAACCACATTGAAAAGTACTCACAGAGATTGGTGGGTTATGTTTATCCTTACATCCAGATTACCTTCAATGAGATGACAGGAGAGCGTCTGATGCGCAGTGAGGCCTATTCTGCTATTGAGAATTATTTGAGCTCCAAGTCTTCGACGCAAGCTAAGCGGCTCAAAGGTGACATCAAGACCAACCAGTCTCTAGTTCTGAGCATGGATGACCATGAAGAAGTTGCTGATGAGTTTGAAGGTGTCCAAGTATGGTGGGCTTCTGGTAAGTTACCAAAATCTCAGACACTTTCATACATCCCCGTAAATGATGAGAAGAGGTATTACAAGCTCACTTTCCACAAAAGAAAGAGGGATCTCATAATTGGGCCTTATTTGGCTCATGTATTGAAAGAGGGTAATGCTATCAAAGTGAGGAACAGGCAAAGGAAGCTTTATACTAATAATGGTTCACATTGGAGCCATGTGGTTTTTCAGCACCCAGCAACATTTCAGACACTAGCAATGGAGCCAGAGAAGAAGAAGGACATCATTGAGGATTTGATGGCATTTAGCAAAGCTGAAGAGTTCTATACAAGAATTGGGAGAGCTTGGAAAAGAGGGTATTTACTTCATGGCCCTCCAGGAACTGGCAAGTCCACAATGATTGCTGCCATGGCCAATCTCTTGGGGTATGATCTCTATGATCTAGAATTGACTGCAGTCAAGGACAACACTGAACTGAGGAAGCTGCTGATCGAAACATCAAGCAAGTCGATTATTGTAATCGAAGACATTGATTGCTCACTTGATCTCACAGGTCAAAGGAGGAAGCAGAGGATGGACAAAGGGGATGACGAGGAAGAGAAAGATCCAAGGGAGAAGGTTCCTAAAGAAGAAAGGGAAAGCAAGCCTAGTCAAGTCACACTTTCTGGGCTTCTCAATTTCATTGATGGGTTGTGGTCAGCTTGTCGAGGAGAGAGGCTTATAGTATTCACAACTAATCATGTTGAAAAGCTTGATGCAGCATTGATTCGAAAAGGACGGATGGACAAGCACATAGAAATGTCATATTGCAATTTTGAATCATTCAAGGTGTTGGCTAGGAACTACCTTAAGCTTGAATCACACAGTCTGTTTGCCACAATCTGTTTGTTGCTGGGTGAAGTTAATATGACTCCAGCTGATGTAGCAGAGCATTTGATGCCCAAGACACTTGATGGGGATGTTGAAATCTGCCTGATGAATTTGATACAAGCTCTTGGGGATGAGAAAGAGAAGAAATCATCAACATAAGTGGAAGCAAAAGATCAAGACAGAATCATCTGATTAGAAATAGAGGGTTTTGTCTCATGCGTAAAGTTTTAGCTGTATCTATGATTCTGTAACTGAGTAACTCCACACAGTTGAGTTTTCATAAAGCAATCAAATCCATCTCATTTCTAAGGTAAAAGTCAAATCTTGCATCCCCATTTGGCCATTTCTGCATCTCTCGAAACTTACCAAGTAATTATATTCATAAAAGCTATGTCATTACTCTTTTTTTTTTTTTTGGTCTGAAATATGTCATTACTCATTACTACTAGCAAGTTCGACTACTTCACAACGGGAAGGGTAGCTAAATACTATGAACTGTAGGAATTATTAACATGGTTTACATTATGTTGAACCGCCATTGATGTACTATAGAAGTACAAGATTTATCGTAAGCAAGGCTTGATCAAAGACTGGAAAGGGACTAATTAGCTTGTAGAGGAGAGGCTCATAGTGCAAGTCACAACTAAGCATGTTGAAGAACTTAATGAGTTGATGCAAGGATATATTTCAATGGTGTTAGTATGTTTGAGCAAGGATAACATTCAAGTCTTATATTCTCGCCTACTTTACTATGATTGTCATTTCAACAAACACATACATGAGATACAAATTTGCAAGACACAAGTGAATGCTGCTTTCAGAATCAATTCAAATTTTCAAAGAATTGCACAAAACAAGAACTAAATCTCTATGGTTTTATTGGAACAACCTAATCATGAGCACAATATAACATTTGTAGATAATCTAGTAAAAGCTGAAAAAACGAAATGAAGCATGGTTGATATAGTTCCCAGTTATAACCAAATGAAAATTGATCGGAAGCTGGTCCTCGTAACCAGGCGGTGCAGGTTCAATTGTTTCTCTCCGCAACACTACGCTAAAGAAAAGGTTCTTCCCGGGCGTTGAAGGCATGATTGAAGGAGAAGTGGTGATATCACGATCAGTGAAGTAGCATTGTATACATACACATATAGAAGGCTATAGCACTAAATCAACTAGGAAACCCTTTCTTTCTAACAGATTTTTTTTTTTTTTTTTTTATAAAATAATAATAATAATAATCAAAGAGTATAAAAACAAGTTTGCAGAAAAAAGTCGCTCCATCTTCTCCGAGAGCTGAGAAAACCGAGACCCTAGCCCTAGGGTTTCGAGACAGAGGGCGGCGACGCGACCTTGGTTTCGCTTGCGCGTGGTGGTATCAGACATCAATTTCGTCGATCGGAGACAGGTCAAGGTCTTGGTTCAGGTTTGTGGGTTTGCTGGGTGATCGAGTGGAGGCGCGACATTCCTATAGAGGCAGGGTTTTCCATGGTGCTCAGCTGTACTGAGTAGGAGCCTTTGTCAAGCGGCGGCGTCGATCTTGGGTGATGTAACGCCACTGTGGGCAGTGACGAATCCAGAATAACATTCTTACCGGGGCTAATTGTCACACACAAAAAAAATCAACTAATTTCGACAACTTAATTGTAGGGTTATCAAAATGACATCATTTTAGTATACCAATATGTTTTTTTAGAATGTCTCAAACAAAAGAGTATAGTACCGATTAACGAAAGACTTCAGGTCATTGGCATTGGTGTTATAGAGTTATAGGTGCGAGGGATTTGGCGGCATAGAGTTTTCGGGGAGTGATGGGAGGTGTGGGCGGGTTCTCAAGGTTGAAAATTTGGGGGCTTTTTAAATGTTTGAGAGAGGGAGGAGTGGTGAGTGGACATTGACGAAGAGTTTGGGAGTCTAATATTTTAACTGACTAGGTAGTTGGCTGGTGTTGAATTGAAAGTGCAGTAGTGTCACTACAATACTCGCTGGTGTTGAATCTAGCATCGACGACGAATCGAGGAAGCTGTGAGCGACTTCGATGACGGAAAAGTTTTGAGCCTTGATTTGCGTTGCGGTGGTAGATAGAGGATCTTTCTCTTTATCAGAGGAGGAGGCAGTCGGATTTTGTACAGCGACGACATGGTCCTCTGTCTGGACGTCCGCCGGACTGAACAGCAAAATCCGACGGTTGATGGGTCCAGTGAAACATCCGACGGCTGTTGGAGTTTTGCTGGGAGAGAGGAAGGAGAGGTCACGGGCTTATGGGCCTGATTCCTCGGGCTGCAATACGTTGTAGACCAGAGGGGTTGGGCTTTTGAGTCCCCCTTCTTCTTTTTCTCTCCCATGTAGACTCTGCATCTGTTGGGCTTTCGTCAGAATCCTAGTCCTCTTAGGAAAGACCCATATATGTGCCCTAACAGCACAACCTACCTCCCACTTCGATGAAAGATACACCATTGGGATCTGAGGTCTCCAATCGGTTTAGTATATATGATATATAGGTCGGTTTAGTATACATATATATGTCGGATGTAGTGATTTTGTGGCATGAGATCTTATATATAAAAGCTATAGCTCAGTTTTATCTCTATGTCAGATGCAATGGTTTTGTGGCATGAGATCTTATATGTAGAAGTTATAGCTCAGTTTTATCCTCATTGTTCATCACACTGTTTAAATTTGACATGTTGGCAATCCTTAACTACCTCTCTCAACCAATCACAACTTAGAACACAATTTTCCATTTCTATTTAATAGAGCTCAAAATGGTAGCAAAATCTCAAATTCTCAGACAAACCAACACTCTCAAAATTCAAAAAAACTTGTACACTATGTCTTCTACTAATTTTGAGTTTGGTCCTCATCGGTGACGGCTCGCAATCAACCCGGAGGAGGAGCCTAGGCACCATTTTCATTCCCAGTATGTCTCTATTTGTTCACATTATCGTGTTTCTTTTTCACTCCATGTTTCATCTTGTCATGTGGATTAGGGGTGGGTTCGGTTTTATTCGGTTCGGTTTTCACCTAAAACCGGAAACCAAACCGAATAAAAAATTCGGTTTGGTTTGGCATTTTTTTAGACCTTAAACCGGAAACCAAACCAAACCGTGGTTCGGTTCGGTTTCGGTTTTTTTTCGGTTTTTCTTCTTCTGTTTTAAAATAATTTTTCTTAAAATTTGTATGCTTTCGGCTTAGTAAAAAATTATAGTATTTTAGGTCTTTTTTTTTCTTCCATTACTTGTTTTTATAAGCACATATAATATATCAATAAAAATTTTGACAATGATTTTTCAACAAACCAACAATTTATAAACCAAATAGATACTTTGAAAGTTTAATACTCAATAATTTCGAAAGTATTGGGAATTGATCACACTAGCACACCATGAAACCATAATTTTAAACCTTTTAAGTTCATCTTGAACAAAAAATATAGACTCCATAGTTTAAAGTCCATCTAAATAAATTCTGAATTTTAAAGTTTAAAAATCATAAATTTGAATGAAGAAGAGAAAAATAAATTAAATATTAGAATCTATAATCTAAAACTCGTAAGAATAAGGTCTTCGATTTTAGAGGTAACGTACATATCACTCTATATGCTTCGCATACACGACACCTAAAACATTTTTATATGTACATAAAACGAAAATAAAAAGCAAAATATTAGAAAAGACAAACATATAATTATATAAAACGTAAAACCTAAAATCATATTGTTCAAATCAAATATTTAATACGAAAATAAAGACAAAAAAAGACTTCGTTTTAGAGAGATTCGGTCTTTCAGTTCGGTTCGGTTTTTCATGGGCCAAAACCAAAAACCAAACCAAACTAATTTGGTTCGGTTCGGTTTTTCTTAATTCGGTTTGGTTTTTTTCGGTTTGGTTTTTTCCGGTTTCGGTTTGGTTTTCGGCTCGGTTTTTTTCGGTTTTCGGTTTCAAAATTCCACCCCTGCTGTGGATGTTAATATTGTGTGTTTTTTTTAGGGATGAGCCATAGGTGTTCTGCGATTGTCTCTAGCAATTCTCACTTCTTGAAAATTTGAAGATGAAAGTGGAAATGAAAGATGAATGGATTTCGAATTCCATCGGAGGTATTGCAGTTCTCACTTCATATTTGTGATTTGAATTGTTGGATTCGAGACTGCCACCAATTTTTAAATTGCTTATATAGAAAAAAAAAAAAAAAAAAAAAAAAAAGGAATCTGAAATGGCACGCTGTGATTAGTTGACAAGGTTACGCACGCGGATCGCCACCCTAGCAAAGTTTCAAATAATATCCAACGTTCATTTTTAAACAATCCGTAATTTTTATCACCTTACGATCTACATCAACTCTCAAAATTGGTCCTTACTTTATAATTCATATGCACATGAGATGCATGTGTCCGCACACTCTATTTTATTAATAAAAGAAAAAGAAGAAACAAATTAGGGGGACCAAAAACCAAAACCTCCTAAATATATAAATGACAGACTAGCTTAAACGAAATTGAGGCATATCTCTAATGTTGTTATTATAAGATAATAATAGAAAATGTGGAGGCTCATCCCACCACACGAAATCAGAACAAAACGTATCTTAATTTGCCGGAGCATAAGTTATTTGATTCCTTTCACGAAAAATATGAGAAGCTTTAAAATTCATTTGAGGATATTGCTTCTTCAAGTCCTTAATCTTCCACCCAACATGTGGACTATACTTTAGTCCGGAATTAGGAAATTTCTCCAGTAAAGCATCTTAATCATACTTGATGTACCAGGTTTGAATGTCCTATTTTTACGTGTATAACCATTTGCAACTAGCTCTTCTAAAACGTTAATAAGAGTATACACGGCGTTCTCTCTTTTGTCTCTACCTAACTAAGCATGGCATGGACCTCTAGAAACTTGAAACCAATTTTGCATTATATATGACGTCATTTCTCTTATTTACACCATCTATGGCTATTAATCTAGTATCTTCCATGTCTGCTTAAGCAAAATGCTTTATTCCCTCTTCGATCGAACTTCCCATTTTGGTTCTTTTCTTCATATATTATGTGTATGCAATCTAGCTCTGCAACAACATTAATTGTTTATATGAAACAAGAAATTAAATGAAGATAAAGTAGATTAAAGCATAAAAAGAATGTCGAACATGTGTACAAGCTAGATCAATCGGTTGGCTAGCTAGATTGATCACATCTTAGTAATCTTACGTATGTATGCGACTTTGTATATAGAGAAAGTTGATAATTCATTACCATGTCAGTGTGTTCTCTCTTAACGTTGTTTGCCCCTTGTAATTGGACACACTCACAAAATTAAGAAGTTGCAAGGATTACCATCATTTTGAGACGGCTTGAGTACTGTATAGGTCGGTATAGATAGTTTATATATATATATATATATATATATATATATATATATATATATATATATATATATATATTGGATATAGGTCGGTATGTTTGGATGACATGAGCCATTAGATCTTAGAAGCTATAGCTCTCAGTTTTATCTCATGGTTTCGTATATATTTCGGATGTCTAAAACCTCCGTTCTCTATCTAATTCATCTGTCAAGTGATGACGTGGCATCAAGAAGAAAGTCAAATCCCGAAAAAATAACCTTTCTGACCATTTTCCTCATATCGATACACATTTTCGTTCCCATCACAACCCTCTAACTTTAGTGATTTTGGTAGGACTGAATGCAATTTATCTATTTTGCCCTTTTTCCGTGGGCCTAACGACTTTAAATTTGGTTTTTTTTTTTAATGCAAGTCATTATATGACGAGAGAATTAGATGTAAAACAAATGTTTGGACACGGCTGATGAAAATTGAAAGTCAAGGGGTGTTTTTGATGAAACTGAAAAAAAATGGATTAACATAATGATCGACATAAAGTTGATGAGGGTAAACTGAAATTAGTTCTTTAATATTATATTTAGTTCATGAGCCAAAAAAAACATTTGGTAAATCAAGTTATATATAATTTCCAATATCTCAAGCCAAAAACTGAACAAATCAATCAAATGAGAAATGGAAAGTGCCGCCCTCTGAGTGCGCGCATACACTCTTGTTTAATCTTCATCATGCAACTTATTTCTTAGTAATATGACTATCATTTCAACAATTGTTCAAACTTTGTATTTCAATCTTATATTTAGTTCATCAACAGGAAAAAAAAAAACATCTGTAAACCAAGCTATATATAATATCCAACATCTCAAGCCGCAAAACTGAACAACTCGATCAATTGAGATGTGGAAAGTGTCACGCCACTTGATCGAGTTGTTCAGTTTTGTGGCTTGAGATGTTAGATATTATATATAGCTTGGTTTAGCAAGTGTTGTTTTGGTTGATGAACAAAATATAAGATTGAACTACAAAGTTTGAACAACTATTTGAAATTATAGTCATAAAACTAAGAAATAAGTTGCATGATGAACTCCATCTTTCTTCCTTTTTATCAAGAGCCAAGAGAAGTTCAACATATTCAGACATAAGAACTTTTAAGGCTTAAATTCGGTTTGTCGTCAAAAGGCTTAACTTCAACAATTCAGTCTGCAATATATTCTGTTTTTTTTTTTTGCTCGTACCTCATCTTTCTTGCTTTGGTTGCAAGCAATCAACAAGAAGGCGAATTTTTTCATTTATGTCTTGAACACTTCTTTAAATGTTGTAGCAAACTTGTCTAACCCACGAGCTATGTTATCATCATTTTTTTCCCTTTCATTCTCTTGCTTGTGCTAGTAGACTCGAATAATATTGGATTCAGATTTAGCAGTGGATAGTTGGACTGCTTCTACTTTCGAATAAAAAGCATCATTATGTTCTTAGTTTTTAAGCTCTTCATATCAACTTCCTCTACAATTACAATTGGTACTTAATTTGGCAGCCTTACCAATAACACGGTCAACTTCAAATGTTGAAGCAAATGATTCATAACGTGGGAATGACTTGCCCATCCATCTATCAACATCACTATGATGCCTAACATATGCATGCCATGTCTCATCATTGTCAACCTCAACACACTTCCTAACATCATTCCATCCAAATCCACTCTTTTGAAGCATGTCATAGATCACAACATTTTTTTTTCCAAATGATTGAGGATAGGCGAATAAATTGCTTATCACTCTATTTTATTACTAAAAGAAAACGGAGGAACAAATGACGAAATTGAAGCATATCATGTTGTTATTATAAGACAATAATAGAAAAAGTGGAGGCTCATCCCACCACACGAAATCAGAACAAGACGTATCTTGATTTGTCGGAGCATCAGTTATTTATTCCTTTCACAAAAAATATGAGAAGCTTTAGAATTCATCTAAGCATATTTCTTCTTGAAGTCCTTAATCTTCTACCCAACATGTGGACTATACTTTAGTCCTTAGGAAATTTCTCCATTAAAGCATTTTTAATCATACTTGATGTACTAGGTTTGAATGTCTCATTTTTACGTGCATAACAATTTGCAACTAACTCTTCTAAGACGTTAATAAGAGTACACACGGCGTTCTCTCTTTTGTCTCTACCTAACTACTTGAAACTAATTTTGCATTATATATGACATCATTTCTCTTATTACACCATCTATGGCTCTTAATCTAGTATCTGTCATGCCTGCTTAATCAAAATTCTTTATTCCCTCTTCGATCAAACTTCCGGTTTTGGTTATTTTCTTCATATATTATGAGTATGCAAGTTAGCTCTACAGCAACATTAATTATCTATATGAATCAAGAAATTAAATGAAGATAAAGTAGTTTAAAGCATAAAAAGAATGACGAATATGTGTACAAAGTAGATCAATCAGTTGGTTAGCTAGATCGATCACATCATAGTAATCTTACGTATATATGCGACTTTGTATATAGAAAAAGTTGATAATTCATTATCATGCTAGTGTGTTCTCTCTTAATGTTGTTTGCCCATTGTAATTTGACACACAATCACCAAATTAAGAAGTTGCAGGGATTACCGTCGTTTTGAGGAGGCTTGAGTACTGTATAGGTTGGTATAGATCGTGTGTGTGTCTATATATATGTGTGTGTGTGTGTGTATATATATATATATGGGATATAGGTTGGTCTGTTTGGATGGCACGAGCCATTAGATCTTAGAAGTTCTAGCTCTCAATTTTATCTCATGGTTTAGTATATATGTCGGATGTATTAGTTTGTGGCATGACATCTTAGAAGCTATAGCTCTCAGTATAGAAGCAATAGCTCGTTTTTGTATCTCAGTGTCCTCTGCCTTACTCGGCTTCATCTATAAATAAAATGAAATTGGTTGTGTAGTTTCATGAAATGAGATTGGTTGCCACAGTCGACAAATCAGGTGTATACACAAATCTAATTCTTGGCTTATGCAATTCTTTGCAAGTTTGCAAAACTTAACACTGATTGATGTCAATGATGAGATACATGCAGGTACGCATAAGTGATTAAGAATACAAATGTTACCAGTAAACTACAACACCTAAGCAAAACTAACTGATTACCCTTAATTATGCTATGAGAATCCCAGTGAGAAAAAAAAAAAAAAAAAAAAAAAAGCTTCCATTTGATAATTTTACAGCCAGGAAATAACCATGCTGTAAGGACATACATATCCTTAGGCTGGTGATGTAACATTTAAGGATGTGAGGCACTTCAAGAGTATTTTGTCTTGAAATTTCTAGACGGCGAAAAATCATTTAAAGATGGAAAAGGACCACCTCTGAAATGGAATTAGTCATGAATAAAGCTTCCGAAGAACTTGTTTATGTTCTGATTGAGTCTGATTTCTCTAGAATCTAGAACATACTGTATAGTCAAAACATGGAATGGAAAGATGTTCTAAATTGGAAGGCATGCCAACTTTATAACCTTCTCCCTAACAAAACACACATTAAGCAGACTAAACAATAACACTCATCTTAAACCCAAATTCCACACTGTTCAAATCTCATTCATACACAATTAAGATAGAAATATCCTAAGAGTCAAAACACAAGGCAAAATGATTACCACCCAAAAATGGGTACTTCAAAAGTGAACAGAGGCAAAATCAATATCAATTCTTTGTACAGAACAATGTATTTTGCTGGTCTGAAAATGAGAATACAATGGTACCCAGATTAATTAGTACATTTATGCATGGAATAAGAATTTAGCCCTGAAAATGTTGAAGAGGGATTCAAAATACGTGACACTTTGGCTGACATTTATCACAACGTAAACAATTCCGGTGGCCGGAGCAATGGTCAACGTCGTCGGGGGTCAATGGTGGTCCAAACCCCTCACCGATCAAAGCCCGTAATAAGAAGGAAGTGAGAGCGGGAAGAGCATGGGGTTGGAGATCATGGTCACAGACAGATGTTGACCTCCGCAAGCATATATACATAATCTAAGAGCTCCCATGAAAACATAGTTAACGTACATACAAGAATGTATATTCAATTTTAAGGTAGCTCTTCTGTCACTTCATTTAAATTTGAGACTTAATATGGCATCATGGTCATATCAGCAAATAAGAGAGAGTCAATTACCAATGTGTATCTGTAGTTTGCCCCTTGTAATTGGACACACAGGCACAAAATTACGAAGTTGCAGGGATTACTGTCACAAGAGGATGGCACAAGCTGGCTGCTACACCATCAACAGCTCTTCTATGTATATATATTAACCAGGTACGTATCTCGATACGTAAAGCATACATATACAAACTAGCTAGCTCGTGCCATCTCTCCTGCGACAGGAATCCCTTAACCTCTTTTATCGTTGATCTCTCTCCCTGCTCCCCTTCAATCCATTTGGTAATTGGAAATGTATGTAATAAAGGATCCAGGAAAAATACTCTTTCAGAAAGAAATAGAGGGTTCATATCGCATAAGGATATGGAGCATGCATGCATATATATTGCCCTTCATACAGCACATACATAGCAGCAAGCGCCATCTCTCCTGCGACATGAATCTCTCTAACTATTTTCCGTACTAGAGTTAATGTTTTTGAGAGCTCAGGCCTGGGCGATATTTATAGGCTTATTAGTTAGCAAGCTAGCTAGCTAGAAGGCGTCAAGGCTTCTCTCTATATTTGGAAAATACGAAGATCCAACATTGTTGATTAGGAAATTTCCTATGCAATACCATGAAATTACGTTTGATTTTCCAAGTCTACTTGATCTCGATCATATTATAATTAATTGTAATATTACAATTAATTATAGTTTTGAATATATTATATGAACATTCCTCTTTAATTTAATAAGTTAATTTTTAAAGCTTGATCGGTTAGAACATTAAATATTGCTAGTGACTTACAGGGTCTTATGGTCTTCGATCATTTGGAAAGATTTCTAAAATTTTCCTCGAGAACTTCCTTGGCAATTTTGTATGATGCAGAAAAGAAAAGTCCAAGCAAGATGAAGGACTTGGACTATATCACTATATCAGGTCATCAACAACCATTTGTAATGCTCCTTTAGCAGCTAGCAGCTGGACAAACCTCTCACATGCACCCTTTCGCTTTTGACTGAAAAAATATCCAAGAACGACTTAAGAATCAAGTCATAGAGATAGAGTTTAATGGAGGTTTCTGGGAAATTGTCGTAATTTCTAGTTATTAATATAGTAAATCAATGGAAGAGATGGAATGTAAATATATATTACTACGAATCAAGTTTGTAATTTGACAAGATGAACGACCAATGAGATGGATGTTGATTTTAACCTGGAAATTATTAACAATTAGGATTGCAGGATATATCGACCGAAAAGCCCTGGAAATTCAAAAGAAACTTCATGGCATTTGTATAAGAAATTTCCCAAAATGTAGAAAAACGTACCTATACTTTCACCTTGCAGAAACTCCGCCTTGCACCATAAACTTTCACTGCTCAGTGGACGGCGGCCATCCTCTTTCACATTTCTCCTTTGAATTTCATCATGCATATATGTGTGAAGTTTCTGTTGCTCGATCTCTAATATGGTCACGGACGCGCTGTTCATAATTACGGCTATAGTAACTACTCCTATTACTCATCGGTGTTTTGATTTTTAAATTTGGGAGAGACAACTTTCTGGGCTTACCGATACGGGTCAGTTTCTTCATTTGGAAAGTTTCTTCATAATTTATGTGCACGTGAGATGCATATGCGTCCACACATCGCAGTGATCGCACCTGGTATTCTTAATTTATATTAATCTGCAGTTCTGCACAAATGCAGCTACTTAGCTCTTCTTCGGGATTATAAATAGAATACGAGGGACTAAGGACTAGATAAATGCATGGAATGGAAGAGAGAGAGAGAGAGAGAGAGAGAGGCATGCAAATGATCAGAATAAGGAGTTGAGGGTTTCTTGTCGCAGGAGAGATGGCACTGGCTACCGAGCTCATGCAAGCTAGAGATGAATCGATCAGGTGGTCATCATGTATATGCATGGAATTGATTATGTAATGAGCAGCAAGTAGCTAGTGCCATCACCTTGCAACAACAAACCCCGCAACTTCTGGTAACTAGGCACACACCCGCAGTTCTTCAATCTTCAACAATCAATCATCATATTTAATTTGCCGTTTTTTTTTTCACGAACATGGTCTTTTTTTTTGTATCACCTAATTGAAGGTACACATGCAAACTCCATTTTCAGCCACACTCTTAATTACATACAATACATGATGCATAGACTATAGATTTTCATCATATCCTCTTTGAATAAATATAAGATGTATAAATTATATATACAACATATATATGTGCGTACATAGCCAATGACTTTGTGCAATTACCGCTTATTCACTTGATTTAACAAGTTTTACCGGCTATCGTTTTAGTTTGTGATCTTATAATGATATTTTGATTTGTAACTCTTTGGGCAGCAACAACGAATTTGTTCTTCATTGTTCATTGTCCTTAGTAGATCACAAGTTTTTGTGTTGTTCTTCTTTTCCGGGAAGGGTTTTGGTCTATGTCCCCCTCTCCCTTTACGTACTCTTTTGTTTCTCTTTTTTCAATAAAATAACTGAAAACAGGCGTAGGGCTGAGCCTCACAGCTTGGTTGGGTTCCAAACCCTTAAAAAAAATGACCACGCTTTTTTTTTTTATCAATTCTGATTAATGAACACCTTTTATTTAACAACAAAAACAACAAATATGAGAACTTGACAAGCATATATATATGATATGTTAATGTATCTGATTTTAAGATCGAAATATAAAATCAAAATCCAGTTGAATTGTTTTACATAAATGTCATTGTGTCAACAAAATAATTGAAGTAGTAAGGTTGTTTCCAATTTCACCATGTTTCATTTGTTTTTTTTCACAAATATCATAACAATAAAACTAAAAGCTTGTCGAAATATGATTGTTTTAGCTAGGCATATATGCCCGTACCAGTTGTTAAATGATAAGAGGTCCATCAAGTTTGATCGAGTTCAATTGAATATACTTGATTGGATGCAAGTTCAATCATCATCCACTTGGAATTAACTTTGTTCATCATCCAGATGATGCCATAATTATGATAAAGAGATTAAGATAGTTAATTTATAACCTATATATGTTGTTCATTTGTGTGCCTTATCCGTGAGGCTTTAATCTAATTGAATTTCATAATACTCTAGCTATAATAGTTGCCTTCCTTGGATACTACCTATCCAAATTAGATTTTGGATAGTCTGTGTTCCTAACGATTTCGAAGTATAGAATAATTAAGTCCGTACTACTACTGTATGGTTTTCAATGCATATTTAACACCTCCAAATAAGCCTCCGGAGAGTTCGTGTTGAAAACTGCAGCATCAATCTCAGGGTTCCAGAGAACTGAAAGAGCATTACTACTCATAATACAGTAGTACGTAGTAGCCAGTAGATCGAGATCGATCGATGCGTAGGCACTTCTGTCGTAGGAGAGATGGCGCCGAATGCATTGATGAATTTATATATAAGGCAGAGGGCTTCATCTCTCTTCGACTGAAGCCCCTCGGTTCGATACATATGTAATTTCATATATGCAGCTGGAAGAATAATAACCGATCCAATTACCAGCCATCTTTTCATACCCTCTTGAAAGAGGCTAGGTGAAGTGCTACTTCTCATTTAATTTGCTTCTGTCAAGTTACTACTTCTGATATGATTATAACCCTGTTATATGGATACTGGTTTTTCGTCCTTTATATTAGATAGAAACCCCGATCTATATCTTATGATCATAAACTACTAATGAAGGGTGATGTTTGTGCACAATTCAATTTAAGTATATATAGTAGGTGATCTATTACGGCAGTGAATCAGTAATTAAAATTCGTAAATCCTGCAGCCTTTGTTAATCAATTATATTCTGTTAAATGTTCGTAAATCAGTGACTATCTATTATATTCTGCTAAGATAATTACTTTTCTTATTATCATGCATGCAGCTCCTGGATCAATTCTCATATTAATTTGTACACAACTGTACAAGTACTACCTTGTCTTGAGACCCAGCCTCATTCATTTTGTTTCTTCAAATCTTCAATTCTCCAGATATTAAAGTGTTATGTGCAATGGCGGAACCAGAATTTTCACTTAGTGGAGTTCGAGTTTAAATATAAAGGACTCGATTTAGATTTATTTTAGTTATATGGTACATGTTGCGACACTCATATAAAAGACTCAATTTAGATAATAATAATTATTAAACTTAAAAAATCTTATAAAACCATATGTATTTTTATCAACTATTAAGAAATTGTGAATGATAATTTAGTTCCAAACCGTTGCACCATTGGAGTTCATACTCAGAAACCAGAGAAGCAGAGGCACAAAATTGATTAATGTAAAGTTTCTTACGTACATTAAAAAATTGAAAATAATTTTCCTAACACTTGTAGCATCATTATACATTTTTTTATTAAAGTAACCAACCTTTTTTTTTTTTTTTCGGGAGAAACCAACCATTAGTTATTCACTTATTTGTGGTTTCCCAAGTCACTATAATAAAATATCAATTATAGTAATGTTTTGATCTCTCTGTTCTGTTTAGTTTTTGTTTTTCTTAACTATAAGTGGGAGTGTGGGACACGTGGTGTTGTGAAAATGGCTTTGGGGGGGGGGACTGAACTTCTTGTGTCATGGCTGGACCTGAGGAATAGGGTATTGTTCTTATCAAAAAAAAAAAAAAAAAGGGTATTGTTTGAATGATTGAATGATAGATTTCTTAGGATTTCTTTAGGTTTTACTCTTCTGGCCAATGCACGTTTTTTGTTTTCCCATCTAGCTATCATTGCATGTGGAGACGATTTTGCATATGATGCGACCGCCTTGAATAGAATACCCTAATTTCTTTCTGCAAGTGCGTGAGAAACCTAGCGTTGTCGTCCAAGTTTATTTCAACTTTCGATCAGCAGTGTGAAATGATTAAGAGCTGAGCGGGTCCATGTTCAAGGACTCATGCATGGAGTAGTAGCTAGACTAGGAGCTCAAAACGATAGTCAATAACCAATCGATCTATATATATACACCTTCAAATAAGATCATCTTTAGCGTTGGCTTATCTTATATAAAAGTATACGTAGGTCCAAATAATGAAGAAAATTTCGGTGATTATAGAAATTTCGACCCTTCAAAATATGAAAATTTTGGAAAAATATCAATGTCACACCCTAATTTTTGAAGGATAAATTTTCAAAAATTTGGGCATGATATAACTTAAAATCTTAATAACCCAAAACCTGCTCAATAACTTCCAAACTAAAATCAAATACTGGAAACATAAATATCAACAAACTCATCAATCGAGTTAAACATTATATCTTCTTAATTACATCAACTTTAAAAGTCTAGTAATTAATAAGTCGCTCATATGAGCTTAAAAAAAAATAAACTGCCATAATATACAAATAAATGTACATCGTCTAAAACCCAACTCTTAAGCCACTGCCTCAACCCAGCTGATCATCACCTGCAGGTCTAACCCCTACACCATGAATTGGTGCATCGGGTTGTAAACAACAAACCCGGTAAGCCAAAAAGCTCGTATGAGTAAATCCCAAAAATAACTCAATATTCCTAACATCCAAATAAAACACATGAACAAAAAGAACAATAATTAATTGTACCAATCCAACAATTTTACAAAGCATAAAACTGGTAATTCCTGCATTAGCAACTTAGTTCAGGAATCGCCTAAAAGTAAGAGAATTCAAAAGAAATAATTAAGAAAACACAACAATTCAATATAATTAAAATCATAAATGAATCCTGCAAAAATGTAGTTCAGGAATTCACTAAAAATCACACAATTAAGATTAAGAATCTTCTGCGGATAAACATAGTTTATGAGATACTCAAAGCATGAAATTTAAATGACAACACATAAGAACATCACACAATCATTTCTCTACTCTTATTTATGAGTTCACAAACACTTAGTCATCTCCTATAAATAACCAAACAAACGCGTACTCATGGGTTCGTCAACACTTAGTCATCCCCCATGAAGTACCGACAGACAGACTAGAGTTCTATACTGACCGTAACCAATCACCCGGCCAAGGCTTGGTTCCCGGTCCACCACGAAGGCTCATATTCTAATGCACACAATCACCACTAAGACACACACATCCACAACCAATGCATACAATCACCACCAAAGCACACACATCCACAACTAATGCATAAAATCATCACTAAGGCACACACATCCACAACTAATGCATACAATCTCACATGATCGGAAGTCCTTTTGAAAGATTATATTTTTTTAACAGAAAACTTGTTTTCACTTACCATGAGCCGTTGACGATCAAACTCATTATATTTTAAAACAACAAAAGCATAAATTTTTAATTCATCATCATCATCATCATCAACATTATCATCATCATCATCACATAATCATCATCATAATATTTATCATCATAATCATCATCATAATATTTATCATCATAATCATCATCACATCACCATCAACATTATCATCATCATCATAATATCCATAAATAAATAGGTCACAAGGTGAACATTGGTGAGATTTTACTCATCTCAAATCCATCTGCGTCTTCGCACGCACAACATAAGCATATAGCTTAAAAGTACACTCCACAAGTCACCTATTAACAAAACGTTAACCTTCGTAACTATAAAAAACAACAATATCCGACTCGAACCGAAACTCATGTCCTAACCCACGAGCTTGTCACTCGAGACAAATCCTCCTCTTTGACCTCTAAAAGGTCGCTGAAACGTCCTACACATCCTATAGAACTACTAGCCAGATTCTCATGTTCGGGTTTACCCAAAACGGAACCAAACGAAACTTAGCACCAAGGGAAAACCCTGGCATGCAATAATGGTTACCAAAACCTACAACCCACATATCAACACGTTCGTATTGAAGAGTACTACATAACCAGCACCAAAAAAGACCACAGACACTACTGGACGCGCCACCACAGGCAGCGACGAGTGGGCTCCACGCGCCACCCCAAAACTTCAGAATCTGAACAAACTCCCAACATCAAACTTGTAGATTGAAGCAAGGGAAGCATCTTTTATACCTGACGTTTGAACCAATTCGGCCGGAAAGAGGCCGGAAACGTCGCCGAAAAAATGAAATCCACCACCGCCACTCTACACCGCGAGTCGAGCTTCAAGACCACCCCAAGTCGAACCAGAACACTAAGGAGCTTCTATCCCGACCGGTTTCAAGCCCCGTCGCCGCCGCCGCCGCCGCCGGAGGTGAGTATCCCGACCGGTCTCCAAGCCGAACTTCCAAGCTTCAATCTACCACTTCAGGACCAAAATGGCGTGAACCGGCTGGATAAGGACGAAGGCAAGGAGAAGAGGAATCGATTTGGGCCGGTAGCGCGGTCAGGCGACGTCGGACGGCACCGGAAAGTCCGGGTCGAGTTGCCAGGTCCGGGTCGGGTCGGCTGGAGATTTGAGACTCTCTCGGGGACGGAGAGAGAGAAGGAGAGGGGAAGAATTACGGATTTTGAAAATTATGAGGACCCAAAAGAAAACTCTCCTATTTAACTCACATTCCCGTAAAGCCACGAACTTCTGTTGACCAAAACTTTCTCATACGACATCCGTTTTACAAGTGCCGTGTGTCTACGAACTTGTATCGACAAACTCTACAACTTTCATGAAAGAAGTTTTCACAAATAACTTACAGAAAAGAAAGTCAACTTTTGGTCTCTTAAAAGTCAAAGCACCTAAAAAATTACTCCCGAAACTTCAACTTCACACAACCAAATAAGAATTTTCGTAAATAATCCTTCATTAATTTTGGAAATAATATAAGGAAATTGATATGAAAATCTGGGGTATTACAATCGATTGCAGTAAAAAAATAAGAAAATTGACGGAAAATTGAAGAAAAACAAGGAAATTTTAAACCAAACTTCAAGAGATGTTTGTTTTCTAAATTATGTATTATATTTGAAATGAAAACCTTAAATAAACATTGATCTAGTTATAGAGAGTTGTAGTAAGTTAAGGTGAAAAAGTTAGTGCTCAACCGTTAATAATTCTTAAAAATTTATTTTAAACTTTTTTTTTATGGCGGGAAACCTAAAGGGAGACTAGGTCATCACGCCTTATATACATATGATACATTTCACATAGAATTACATCAATATTTTAAAACCATGTAGAAGACCTATGAGGTACAAAATTTTCACTATTTTTATCGTTTCTCTGTGTAGAGCCTTTATATACATATGATACATTTCACATAGAATTACATCAGTATTTTAAAACCATGTAGAAGACCTATGAGGTACAAAATTTTCACTATCTTTATCGTTTCTCTGTGTAGAGCCTTTAGTATATTGTGAAGAATATTGTGAAATATCGGGAAATTTCGTAAAATATCAGGATATATCGAGAGTTTCGGATAAAAAATGCTTGGGAGGATAAAGATATATCATTGGGTGAGAAAAACGAAAATTTCGGCAAAATATCGTGGAAATTATCGATTTTTTACTCCTTGGGTCCAAATGAGATTGAGAATACGAGGAACTTATAGGAAAGGTGATTAAGGAAGAGATTTGAGAATAGTCGTGCATTTTGACCGATCGATCGATTAGCTTCTCTTCAATTATAATTTATGATGATCAACCCGTGTAGTAGAGTTGAGCTAGTCAAAAGTCATGTAGGGACGTCTCTTATATATATATATATATATATATGCCTGCATGGAGAACATAGGCGATCGACGACCTCTGACTTGATATATTCATGTCCATGTGTGATGTGTTCGCAATTGCCACTTGATCTTAAGTTTCACACAGCGATAGGCGCCCATAGCTAAGATTAAGATACTAGAAGCTGTTGAGAGAGACTCCTAGATTCAGGGGTTATAACTAGAAAGGCTGCATAGAGTAAGAGACATTGCAGGAAGGCAATTGATTCATCAGAACGAGGCCTATTCAGAAGTTGAGGGAGTCTTGTCGCATGAGGGATGGCACCGCCCGTCTAGCCCCTACAGGCAGGAGGAGATAAGTAGTGCCATCATTGTTCGACAAGACGCCCTGCAACTTCTTCTAACTGCATTGGCGAGCAGTTCTCGATCATCATCACTTTGTGCGTCTGGTATACATATATATACTGGGTAAGCCTTAAACTAAGGTAACTCCATTTTATATCAGGTACATTATAATTATCTTATTGATCTAGGAATTGAACGAGGAAATGAACTTGATTGTCGACGTTTACCAATTTGTGCTTGGTCTGGAAAGAAGATATATATTGGATAGCTCTTTGCCTTCCATTTCACCATGTTTCCTTTTTTCTTTTTTCTTAAAGAAAAAAAATCGCCCGCCCGGTTTGGTAGATTGTCCCAGTCTCTATAGCTGTTTTGCGTTGACATGTTTCTTGAACAAGTCACCAAGAATCTATGAGGTAGCCGGTAGGTTAGCAAAGAGATACGCACACACACATAAATATTGATGGGATGAATTCTATGATGACACACATATATTCGATATATCTAGCTAGCTAGTACTAGTGTATATTCTTATTATTCTCCGTGTATTATCCATGAGACTTCAGTTTATTTAGTTTAGCCGGTACTTCTCTTCCTCTGATATATCCTACCCGTAATGAGTCCCTTACAGTTTTGGAGTTTATAATTGTTGCTTATGATCGATATCATATTTGAATAGTCTATGGATTACTCAGGTCCGTACTACTATACTGTATATATTAAAAAGATTAAATACTAAAATAGATGGGAAGTGAGGAAGGAATATTACTACTGTGGTTTTCATTTCCTATATATAAGACTACTATATATATCATGTGGTACGAGTCATTCTGAAGAAGGATAAACTACTGTATGATGAATATAGCATTACAAAGAGAAAACCAATAGTTGGAGAGAGAGAGAGAGATCGACGCGTAGGGACTTCTGTCGTATGAGAGATGGCGCCAAATGCATGATGAATTGATGATTACTTGAATATATGATGTTTATATATAGCTATATATACTACATGCAGTGAGCCTCATCTCTCTTCGACAAAAGCCCCTCGGATCGATTCAGATTTCCATGCTGCTGGAGAGAAGAAAGCGATCCAAAGCTAACCCGGCCGGCCACCTTCTCAGATGTAGCTTATGAAAGAGGTGAAGTACAACTTTGAGTCTCTGAGTTGTTTTCTGCAAGTAGCTTAGGATTATTTCCTTGAATTGCCTTAATAATTGGTTTTCGCTGTCTAGCTTAGCTAGAGTTCAGGACTAGATTGACATGTTATGGTCTGAAACTACTACAGTCCAGGTGCATAGGGTGACGATGATCGGCCGGAACTCAGATGGCTCTTCTATCCACATGTTTCAGGTACTGTAATTAGTTAATATAGTAACAGTGATTAATTAACATAATGCAAGCCTGCAGCTTTCATAATTGGTCTCTATTATTTTTCCCTCAGGGGGGCCTCCTCTATTCTTAGCATGTTATTATCAAGAGCAAGTGCGTTTAATCATGTGAGTCCCATCTCTATTAACTTGAGTACTTATGATGAGCAGATCTTAATTTTCCACAACATATAGGCATATATATAATTGCATACGTACCGAGAGTGACGTACGGATGCAATATTGATGCTGGACCTGGAGAATGAGGCATGATCTGAATGATTTGAATGATAGCTTTTTTGGAGTTTCTGTTCCGTCCATATAGCTGAAGCGGCTGAGCTACTGAACTGTTGTCTCGTTAGGATTGGGAGTAACACACCAGTGGTCCAGTAGTACTGTATTTTTCATCTCGAGTCATCTTGTGGGGAAAACTACAGGAGACAAGTTACATATAGGGCCGTGCTGCTTTATTCGTTTTACTGGAATCTGTGATACAATCCATATATATTCATTGACTTGGTCAATCTCTCTCACGAATGTTGTAAAAGGTGGGGTAGTGCCATTAAAAATAATTTTATAGCTGTTGTATCTGACACATGAACAGTCGAACAGTTATTATTTTAACATTAATTGTCCAAAAACAAAAGAGAAAACCATGGATAATCTTTTAAAATTCTTTATTTTATAACTTTTACCCTCTCTCTGTCCCCTACTTTTTAGGGATCCGGATTCTCTGTTTAGATTTAAGTTGTTTGGATTTGGTTGGATGTCTTATAACCATTAGATAGAGTAAAAATGACATAAGGATGACATGGTGGTCTCAGATTGTACTCAATCCAATGGTTAAAAGTCATCTAAACAAATCCAAGTAGAGAAACTAAATTCACTTTTTACCCTCTCTCTCTCTCTTACATGAACTCCATCTTCTAGAGTTTATCGAATTAAAAGCGTTTTGCATTTAACAGATTTTTTCTTTAATTCTAATATAAAACTTGTCACGTTTACCTTTCTTTTGTGGGACGTAGAAACCAAAACTGTAAAATTCTTTTCACATTCGTGAGACATATTTGCAATGGCCATCCGATTAAAGCCCACATTCGTTATAAATGTTGCTGCATCGTGACTGCAGCCGTTCCCCACGAATATATGTGGGCATTGGGGTCTACACCCACGAAAAGAAAATGTGGGTACCGGTGGGTTTTTTCCGAGCAATTATCATCTGTTTGTTTTAAGGTGCTGGGATATAACTCAAAACAAAGCCAGAGGAGAAGCAAAAGAAAAAGAGGAGTTTGTGTCTTGAAGGTTTGCATTACATGTAAACGATCACTAGCTAGCTTGAAATGCAGCAATTCAAATGCAGTTGCTATCAGCAGTTCGTATGGTGAAAACCAATTACATTAATGCAGGTTGATCTTTAAGTTGATATACTGAAAGGTCAGACAAATAATCTTTGAATTTCCTCTTTCAAATATACATCTTCCCATTTGTTCTGAACTTCGTATCACTTTCTGTTTCTTTCGAAATTTGTCTTCTCCAAACGTTAGCTGCATTGTTCCAAGTTACAAGTTGATCGAGTTCCTGGCATGAATGGTTCTAAATGATGTCTTTGTTTGAAACAAGAATCTTGCTTTTGCCAGTAAGACTTCAAGAAGACTTTGAAGCATAGCCGGCCTGTTCAGAATCACCTTTGTGGAGTACAGTGAGAAGACATGAATGAATCTTCCTCTATGTCCTGGACCCTTGATTCTTACTATGGAAATTTTTAAGTAGGTCAATTCTTTCCTTCTAGTTATCTTCCTGCACATACACAGTTTATAAAGCCAAAAGTCACTCAACTTATTCCTCTGTTGCTTGTAACTTCTGAGTTCTAATAAGGATATACCTTGCTTTCTATTTCATTTAAAGCGCATTTCATACCACCCTCATTTTCTGCCCAACCATAAATCTTATCTTTCATACTTCATTTCTGATTGACTAGCTCTACTTCTCTGACCAAGTTGAATGGATCGATCATAGGCGGAGGTACATGTAGACCAAAGGGTGTCATGGCACCCCTCAAAACTTTGAGTTTACTAGTATTTGGCATTTGAAATTTAACTGAATTGGAGAAATTTGTTAATGATGACACCTCTTTATTAACGATGGCACCCCTCATTTCTAGTCTCTGGCTCCGTCTATGGGATGGATCTTATGCCTAACTTCATGGTGGTGGTTACCCAACTTTCCTTCAACTGACGCAACGACCTAATTATACAAAAACCTCATCTCCAAGTTGTTTAACTAGTTGGATAATGTTAATTAGTTAGGTACGTAGCTGCTAATCTGATTCTTCTCTGGTCCCAAAAGTCGTCGGAGGTCGACGTCGAGTTGGCCGTGAAATGTGAGTTCTATTCATGTGGTTTCTAATGAAGACCTAAAACTCAAGACGTCAAATTTGAATCATAATCAGCATGCTAAATGCTTCTTCTTCATGTCTTGATCATTGTAAATGTGAAAGTGTCTTTCTAAATCTTCTTTGTGGTTGCCATTAGCAAGTCGTGTCAACTAATAATTAGTAAAAGATTAGGAAGAACGTGTTTTGCTTCAACATCAAAAATATCATTTGACTTAATAGAGTTTTAATTTTGCTTTGTTTATTGTCTTATATTGGGGATTCTAGAATAATTATGCACCAATCCATTACAAAGTGTCCTCAATTATTTTAATTAAGTCTTCTCTTTGAATTCAATGCTTATTACAAATTAATTTCTCTTGCCAATTCTAATATGATGCCGATAAGAATGTAAGAACCATGATTAATTAGTTAGAACTCAAAGTTGACATATCACAACCCAACATGATTTGATGCACAGATTATACTTGTGGAAACCTTTTTAAATATACAATTTGATTAAGGTCCTTAATCACTAATCTAGGGGATAAGATACTCTCGCAAGTGAGCTTGCAATATTTCAATCTTTATACTCGATACATAATCTTATTTGAAAAAGCCAAAAGAGGGAAAGGAAGTATATATAATTATGCTATTACTATTATTACTTAAGCTATTAATTTGCCAAGAAATTGCTACATTGTGTCTATAATCAGTATAGTTATGTTATTGAAACTATTCAAAATTTGGATCACCTACCTTCATTTTTGCATTTTCTGCATGCCAAAGCTAAAATGGAAAGACTACCCTGATCAACCACAACAACAAAACCCCAAAATGGGGAACCCAAAAAATCTAAAACACTACCTATACTAAGCTCTCTAAATTCCAGTCTGAAATTATGCTAGAATTGAACCTTTTAGTCCTACAATGCTCAAATTTGTTCTCTTCTCGTTTTCTCCAAAAAAATCAAAAAAGGACTAGACTTTTAACCCTAATCCTACTCTCACGGCGAGCTTAGTTTCCTAAAATGTTGTATTCAATCCTCTGACCCTTCTTCTGTAATAAACGTACAGCCCACTTAACCAATCCAAACCCTCAATTATTACACATAAACAAATACCTAACCGTAGTAATTAATACCCCTCTATAAAACCCCCCTCCCTTCAGTTCTTTACCAAACTCGGTAACACTCAAAAACTGAAAGTAACAGCAAACCAAAAGGTCACTTCTTTAATCCAACTCCCCACCCACCAAGATTCAATCTTTCCCCAAACCCATTTCAGATTTGGTCCTTCCGAGCAAAACCCAGTTTTCCGATTCGGAGCTCGGAGCAAGTTAGTTGAATATGAAGAAGCTGAAAAGCTACTACATGCATCTGAGGCACCAGCAGCAGAAGACAATGGAGCTCAAATGGATCTTACCTCTCGCAATCGGCTCCATCGTCTCTCTCTTCCTCCTCTTCCTCACCACCCTAACCTCCTCCGACGGCTCACCCTTGCTCCCCTTCTACCGTTACTCCATTTCTCTCTCCAACTCCGTTTTCATCGAATCCAAGCTCCACCCTCTCCCCATTTCCACGCTCCCTCCGCCGCCGCGGTTCGCTTACTTCGTCTCGGGGTCTAACGGCGACGGGAACATGCTGAAACGGACGTTACAGGCGCTGTACCACCCGCATAATCAGTACGTGGTGCACTTGGACGCCGAGTCACCGCCGGAGGAGCGGTTGGATCTGCAGAATTACGTTTCTAACCATGAGGTGTTTGCCAAATTCGGGAATGTTAGGATGATCGCCAAGGCGAATTTGGTCACTTACAGAGGACCGACTATGGTGGCCAACACGCTCCACGCGGCGGCGATTTTGCTCAAGGAAGGCGGCGATTGGGATTGGTTTATCAATCTCAGTGCTTCTGATTATCCACTTGTTACTCAGGATGGTGAGTCAACCGGGGCATTTGACTTGTTTTGTTGTCCGTGTTGATTTGCTCTGTTTTTTGCTTACTCGGTTTTTGTGTGTGTGTGTGATTTGGTTAGATCTGCTGCACACATTTTCGTACCTGCCTCGGGATCTTAATTTTATTGATCATACTAGCAACATTGGATGGAAAGAGTAGGTGGAACTTTCCTTTTTGTTTATAGTCTCCATATTTGTATGGTGTTTGGTCTATTTTGTGATTAAGATATTTTTGCTCATTGGTTTTGTAATGCTGTGTTATTATAGGTTCCAAAGGGCCAAGCCGCTAATTGTGGATCCTGGGTTGTATATGACAAAGAAGACTGATGTGTTTTGGGTTACGCAGCGCCGGAGCGTGCCAACAGCTTTCAAGCTTTTTACAGGTATAAATGGATTGATATCTGTCTGAATTTGTTAACAAAATTGTCTTTTATTAGATAGTTGATGATATAGAAGGACTAGATTTGAGCACAAAATAGCAGACTTAGAATCTCTGTGAGGCATGCCTCTGATAAGTAATAGAATTGAGCATATCTTTGCAAAGTTAGAATCTTTGAGTTGCATACCTTTAATGCAATGCAAATCATTGTCCTTTTCTGGTTGGAGTGTTTGGTGAATAAACTTGTTTAGCATATAGAATTATGAATTGGTTTTAATTGGAACACCTTTGATATACTGATTGTTGCTGGCTGTGTGTTCAAACTTCAAATGCAATGTACAAGGACAATGAGATTTTGTCAATTTATGGCAGCCCTTGTTTTTGGATATTGAATGAAATGGAGTGTCACATAAAAACATCGAATTGTGGATAACGAGTTGCAACTTTTATCTACTAAAAAATGTAATTGAAACAGGTTTTAGGTGCAAACGTGCAATTGTTGTAGACCTTCTAGTTTGCACTCTGAGTTCAACTTTATTGGCTGTTTAAGCTAGCAGGACCTATGATTACTAGAAGGAAGATTAGTGTTGAATTCTCGGTTGCCTTCTTGGAAAATCAGTATCAACAAAACAATATCCTAATGTAGACACGTGAGACAAAAAAACATATACAGATGATCCAACAGTTGCATTTGAACAATTACTTTATCTATCACGTTCATAGATGCATATCTAAAGTTCTTAGTATCTGTTGATCTGCTGTCCTTTCTGCCTCTGTAAAACCTATGTCTGTTTGTGGGGAATTAGATAATTATCTTAGAGAGCAAATAGGTGCGTCATTTAGAACATGATATCTTTTGGCATGTGATCACCCATTAGAAAGATCTTTAGTATCCTCTTTCACTGTTCAGAACTTATTATTAGTGCCTGCATCTGCACCCTGCATAGTGCAGCCCTTCTCGTTCACAGTATTCAAGTGTATATAGTTAAATAATCTGCATCTATGTTGCTTGATTATATAATTGTTGTCCTTGACCCATGATATGCTTGTTCTTTCACTACCGATGATATGTTTCTTAATGTCTAGAATTAGGATATTGTCAGTATGCCTGCCTGTTTTCAATCTGATAGCCTATGAATAACTTGAGGATTAAGAAGCATTGTACTCTATAGGTCCTCTGGAAAATTGATCTTATTCTTCTTAAAAATTCACCAACCACTAGGTCGTAGTTCCTTTTCGCATCATGTTACACCTATGACCTTTTCCTTTGTTGGTTTTGGATATTTGAATATGTTTAAGTTAAATCTGCCCATGTCCAGTCAGTTCTCCGCTTGTTGCTCCTTTCCTACTGGCCTTGAAAATACTCACACTTCTCCAATCAAAACTGTTTCCTGTGTCTTTCTTTTCAGAACATATTATGTTCTTAAGATTATTAATCTAACCAAATTTTGGGTTCCCTCATAGGTTCTGCTTGGATGGCACTTTCAAAGCCTTTTATTGACTACTGTATATGGGGATGGGACAACCTACCTCGAACTGTTCTCATGTATTATGCAAACTTTATATCATCCCCAGAAGGATACTTTCACACTGTCATCTGTAACGCGCAAGAGTTCCGCAACACAACTGTGAATACTGACCTACATTTCATAGCATGGGACAATCCTCCCAAGCAACATCCTCACCACCTCAACCTTGGAGATTTCCCAAGGATGATTGGCAGCAATGCTCCATTTGCAAGAAAGTTTCGGAAAGACGATCCGGTGCTTGACAAAATTGATTCTGAGCTATTGTTTAAGGGTCCAGGCATGCTTGTTCCTGGTGGCTGGTGCACAGGAAGAAGTGAAAATGGATCTGATCCATGTTCTGTTATTGGTAATACCACAGTTCTCAGGCCTAGTCCTGGAGCAAAGAGGCTAGAACTTTTGATCAGCTCGCTTATGTCAAACGAGAATTTCCGACCAAAACAGTGCAAATGACAAGAACTTACAACTGTTGTTGAAGCGTTCCCCAGTTCTACTTCAGTTCGTTTATACTTGACATGACACTGGAATACAGCATCTTCAGGGAAATGGTATTTTTTTATAGTTGGAGAAGATAATGGCTCGAAGTATGCACATAGCTTTTGACATGGTAAGTGGCTCGAAGTATGCACTTCTGATTTACAGAGCCAAGAATGTGGTGGAATTGTATCAATTACTGAGCTAGATTGCTTCGCGCTATGATGACATGGTATGCACCACTTGGATGGTTTGTAGATCACCATTTCCCTTTTACATTTTTTCTTCCCTCTTTTCCTTTGAAATGTTATACTGTATTTCACTTGGTCCAGCAGTAAATTGTTTGTTGAGGCGAATGCGGTGGTGTAAGAACAACTGGGAAGATGTATATTTGAAAGAGGAAATTCAAAGATAATTTGTCTGATTCAGTCCGTCTCTTAGTGCTTCCGTATAATGAATTCGCCGATCTTTCAGTATAACAAGTTAAACATCAACCTGCAGCTGTAATTAGAAAATGTGAGAATTTGACTGGAATACGACTTTCTGCTTGTATATAGATAGTACAGACATTCATGTTCAAAATGTGAGAATTCTGGTACTTTCATTGTCTTGGGGAATATACAAGTCAGTACAATATCTACAAATAACATAATTTGGAAAAAAAAAATTAGAGCACAAATGCTGCGGTCCTGCGGACATCAGTATAGGTTCATGATTTCAACACTCGACTTACATTCATCCTGTTCATGATCCGGTATGAATCATTAAGTCTGTTTGATCTTTCATAGATGCCGGCAACAACAAGATGCAACTCCTTTTTGTTGATGTTGGGATCGCAGACCAGCCTCTCGAACATTGTCTCTACCATCTTAAAGTCCTTTCTTGCACCATAAAGACTGAGCATTTGGAAGTGAATTTCATCAGAGAACACACACCCTTCCTCCTGCATTTCCCTATAAACAGCATCAGCCTTCTCAAACTCCCGTAACTTTCCATAAGCGTTGAGAACTAGACCAATCACATGGGAAGCAGGAAAATATCCTGCCACTCGCATATTCTCAAACACTTCAATGCAATTTGCATATTTCCGGTTTCTTGAGTAAAGCTCAATCATGCAACCAAACACCGATATATCCTTCACCTCCCCAGCCTCAAAAGCCTGACGGAAAACCCATGTAGCCTCCTCCACACGACCAGCTCTAGCAAGAATGGTAATTGCAGTCTCCCTTGGGATATTGTCTGGGCGCTTGAGCTCATGAAGCAAGCGCTTAGCATGAGCAACCAAACCTACTCTCTCATACGATACAATCATGGTCTGATAAAGAACCTGATCAATCTCAACCCCGGAGCTCCTCAGCTTCTGAAACAGCATTGCTGCCCTGTCCAATTTCCCTGCCCTGCCCCATATAGATATAATCGTTGAGTATGTAATGGCATTCGGTTGAATCCCCCTCTTCTGCATTTCCTGCACAAGATTCGTAGCCTTCTCATGCTCAAGCGACTTGCCATAAATCCTAATCATCGTATTGTAAGTGACAACATTCAACTCCACATCCATCCTCTGCATCATCCTAAACAAATGAATGGCTTCCCCGAAAAGCTCAGCATCTCCATAAACCCTCAAAAGAGTATTGTAACTAACAACATTCGGCTCAATCCCCATCTTCCTCATGCTCCAAAACAACCTATCCGCCTCCTTCGCCATATCCAGCTGCCCATACACATCAATCATAACATTAAACGTCGTGAGATCAAGCCCACACTTGACCTCACTCATCTCCCGAAACACACCCAACGCCTCCAAAAACTTCTCATTCTCAACATACATTGTCAACAGCGTCGAGTAGCTCACCGTATCCGGCGCAACCCCCACCGCCCTCATCTCCTTGAGCAATCCTCTCGCCTCCCTAAACAACTTCGCCTTACCAAACACATTGATCATGGAATTAAACGCAACCAAATCAGGAACTATCCCCATCCTCTTCAACCGCGAGAAAATCGCAATCGCCTTGGTATAGTCACACAGCTTCCGTGACAGCTCAATCAAGTTGCTGTACAGCACCAGGTCGCCGGAGACGCGGTCCTGCTCCATCTTCTGCAGCCAGGACAGCGCGGCGTCAAACATCCCGGCTTTTCCGAAAGCAGTGATGAGAGTTGAGTAAGTGTATCTGTCCGGTGATAGAGCTCGGTGGCGCATTTCGTCGAACAGGCCGTGTGCGAGGTCCCACTGGCCGGCGCGGAGGACGTTACGGAGGACGACGTTGTAGGCGAAGACGGAGGGAGTGTAGAGCGCGACGTCGTTGATCCAGTCGAGGATGGCGAGGGAGCGGCGCCAGTCGGGCTCGCGGGAGAGGAGGGAGACCATGAAGCGGATGGAGAGGCTGCGGGATTTGTAAGGGGAGAGGAGGGAGTTGAGGTCGTGGTCGTTTTGGGTGGCGCGGATGGAGGCGGCGAGGTCGTCCATGTCGATGGTGTGGTCTAGGAAAGCGGTGCCTTGGAGCTTGCGGCGGTGGCGGGGCGGGTGAGAGGGAGGAGAAGACGGCGTCGTTTTGGGGTTGCGCCAGATGTCTTTGGTGGCGGAAAAGACGGGGAGGCGGGGTTTGGGGACGGTGGAGGTGAATGTGTAACTGTGGGGTGTGGTGAGGGGTAGTGATGGGGATGAGAAGGAAGAAGAGGGAGCTGGGTATGGAGGTACTTGCATTGAAGTTGCAGAAAGCGAGAATGTACACATTTCTTTGTTAGAGAAGTAGAAATCGGAGGAGGGCGAGTCGGAAAGATTGAAAATTTGGTATATAGAGTTGCAGATAGTGAAGAAGAAAATGGGGCGGAGCGTTTGCCTCCACAATTTGTAAACAAATGATATTACTTTTTATTATCTTACTGTGTCTGAAAGGCGTAGGCGTAGTGCCTCTCCTACTTGCACCAGGATAAAAAGTGAAATTTCAGGACTGTGGATGGAAATGGGTCTGAGGTGTTTCTATTAGTCCCTGGAAGCAAGGATAGGCATGTGAGGATGGACAGTTCTTCATAGTAGGGAACTAGGGATTTGGGACGACGAAAAGTGAAAGGAATGAAAAGCTGGAGAAGAATGTGACGCCGTTCACTTTGTTTAACATATGCAGACAAGTTTTCTTTACAGTCTACACTACAAGACCAATAATAATTTGCCGTCATGGCATTACAAACAACTTTATATTACAAACGTTCCTGCTTCCCTCGCAGAATTAATGCCTTGCTGGATGATTCACTGCTTACTACCTCATTGAAATATTTTGATCCAGCATTCAGGAATCGCATCTTTGCCTTCAACTGATCATTTACATTAGCATCCCCAATTATCATCTCATTCTCAGCAAATATACTGAGCAGGGCTTTGTGATCATCATATCCTTCAAAAGTTTCAGGCCCTTTTCCATGTAGTAGATCTGTTGTTGAGTCTAATGCATACAAGGGGAAACTTGATTTCGAATTTTTCTGCAACTCTGCTATAATTTGCGCCTATAAAGCAACAAGAAAAGCGACAATGTCTCCAATTTAGTATTTTTGAGCGTATCAGCGAAGTCGTTGCGTTGTTGCAGGACTAAAGAAGTACATTAAGACCTTAATCAGCAGGTATGTGTAAGGTAGCCTCAGATATTCAAAATCCATCCTAATTCGAGTCCTCTACTATATTGTAACTGTGTGACTGGCTCCATCACTTGTAGAGACGGGAGAAGTTGAGGTACCTTCAAGCAGTTTTGCTCCAAGAGCGCCAGAAAAATGCAACTCAGGTACTATATTTCTTATGATGTGAACAAGCTTTTTTGTTAGCTTACAGTTTGCACGTCTCTGATGTTTGTGTTGTTCACAGGAAAGATTAATTTCAGAGTTGCTCCAAGCCCATGGCGAGGGCAGTGCCTCTACTGTGATAGGAGCACATTGTGCGACGTTCTTAATATGTTTTTACCCCCATTTATGCAATGTTTAGCCCTTAGTATTGTAATATAGAGTCATTGAGTCATGTTAGGAGTCTTTGGCAGAGTTGGTTGTGAAATAAGCATAAAACGCAGAAATTGTCTGAAAATGTGAAGAGTCCCAGTTTGAGTAGGAATCCTTGTAGACTAGGAAACCTGTTTGGATTAGGAATCTTTATTGTTCGTCGTTTCTGTAACATTTTAGGACAAGTTTATTAAATGATTTATTCTTCCATTATCCTAATTATTTCTTTTTGATAGGTGAGATAAATCAAAGGAATTACCATGGGGAGTAATTGCCGAATTACCTTGGAGAGAAGAAGATTTCGGTTGAAGATAAGGAGAGATTTATGGAGGAAGGAGATTAGCCAAAATCAAGGGAGAAAATATTGTGGAATTCGGCAAAGATAGGAGGAAAAGAAGGAAGATAAAGTTCAAGCTTTAAGGGATTAAAATTGCCAAAAATATCAAGAGGATTTCAAGGGGAAGCAAGGACCAAAACTGCCGAAATTTTTAATGGAAGAAAGGAGGAGATAAATACAAGATTATTCCAAGATAATTGAGAAAATTTGTAGAGGATTTCAAGGAGAGGTTAGGGCTGCCGACCTCCCTCTCCCTTGCTCCCTATATATAGCTTGGCAACTTTGTAATCTCTCATCTTTAGTCTCTCATATTTCACTAGCCAAAACTCTGTCAAAATCCCTACCAAAAATATTCAGTAAATTCACAAGCCACAACCATCCTCCATCACCACCAAGACGTCACTTTGTCAAGCCTCTTCAAGGTTCAACAAAGTGTGATTCATCCTTTCTCATGGCTATGTATTTATTGATTTGTTTTACTTTGTCTATGGAGTGTAAACAGATTTTTGTTGTTGGAATTTTGTGTAATAATTTGATATTGGATTTCCGAATTTGCTAATTGGTTATTTGTTATCTTATTTCTTCATAGCATGAAACGAAATTGGTGAAGGAATAGGGCAGTAAAAATACATGAGTTCTTGTTTTATCTTGATTAATTTTCTGCATTCATATGCATAAAAATCGATGCATGAGGGCAGCCTTGATCATGGCTGTCCCTTGTGTATTGGTTTCAATTGCCGGATTTAATATAAGGGGAAACATACACGAAGTTGTTTCTCCTTATGTTTATTCAAAGGGCTAGAGTAATACAGAAAATTTACATAGAGAAAGGAGATGAGGTGACACCATACTCCCTAATATGTTTCCAATTTAACTCATTGTGCGTATGTGTTTCTTGTTTCAGTTTCTACACGAAGTGTTTCTGAAAAATTTAGCACTATGTCTAGGATTACGCACGAAGCTAGTTCTAGATAATTAAGGAGTTTTGCATGATTAGAATAACCACGAAGGCTCTAATTAAATTGGAATTAGGATGAAATTAGAATAATTGTCGAAAATTGCTGCCTTGTTTCTTTGTTGGTTTTGTTAAATGAGTTTTTGGTGATGTGTTGTGTGAAAGATGAAGATCATGTAAATAATAAAATTAGGTTTTATTTTATTTTATATTAGAAATTTTCAGTAGGATTTAATATATTTTTCAATCCCCAATTTGTTATGTGACACTTTGTGTAATTGAATACCCTAGGATTCCCCGGACAGAACGATCCCTATTTGTCTAATACTACATGCGATACAAAAGGGTTTTAATGTGATTGGAGTTTTATTGCAGGTACAATAACTTGGTTAATAAAAGTCTCGTCAATTTTTGGCGCCGTTGCCGGGGAATTCTATAAATTTCGATTCATGAAGTGTTACTTTGTTACTTTGTATATTTGGATGTGTATAATTGTAATTGGTTATGTAATTTTATAGTTTTCATATATGGTATAGTTTTATAGGATTTTTGATTTCATTTTCGTAAATTATGTGTTACATTATATGGTATATTTGTAAACTTAGCTAAATTTCTAGGAAGTTAAAGTTTTATTTTCATAAAGTTTATTGTAGTTTCTAAAGTGTACCGTGGAGGATGAAGTCGCTTTTGTTGATCTTAACCTTAACCCTCCATTTGTACCTTGCTAAGGTCACTTGGGGTTGAGGGCGGTTTCGATCAACACTTGTCGTTGACTAGTGACCCGTAGTTTGTTTTACAAGTAGGGGGCATGTTATTATTCATAGATATGGTTCTCAGGTTTGTTTAACTGGATCTCAAGATCATAGACTGATATCTCTTCTCGGTGAAGGGGTCGATAGGGGGATTTATCCCTCCGTGATCACTAAACGAGTCCTGCCTGGTTCCTGTAGTGGATTCGTCCTCCGTGAATCTTAACCACTGTTTCTGAAAGTTTAACACGCTCGAGCTAGCCAAAAAGCTTGAACCGGAACACCCACTTTAGACGCTAGAACATAGCTTTGTGTAAATATAACTATATAGCTTCAAAATAAAATATCTTTAACTTTTGAGGTATATCGGATTAAGCATGACACTACCGGGGGCTGTATCAGTCCATTGCACCGTTGACTCCACTGCTCCACGTACCTCAAATTTTAAAGTTTTGTGAATAAAATAAATTAGAGTTTAGAAATACAAATATCCATGTGTAGATAAAACATTCTAACCATAAATGGATTAGGAATTTTATCCTTGTACCGTCGAGTTTTTGCATTCTTCACAAGTAGGCGCGTCCAATTGAGTTTACTCAAGAGGAGTTACTGAAAAGTTGAGTGCTAGACAACACCCAAGGATGGAATTCCTCTTCCATGTTACTAAGTAAATTGGACTGGACTCTCGTAACGGATTCGTTTATCTCTCTTCACAAGTAGGCGCACCTTAGTAGGATTATGATGTCTAGGCAAGTGGCTAGGGATTTCATCCCGGGTGTTGTGCCGTGTACTAAGTGAGCCTCGCTCTACCAAAGCCACACCTACACTTACCTGGTCATAATTCGAAAAGAGTTACCGAAAGGGAGAGTGTTAAACTAGCATTTAGTTTGGAACTACGCCAAACATTAAATTGGAACTACGCCAATTACGTTACACTTGATTGGAAATACGCCAATTTGGAGCTCCTTATCCTCTTTGCTAAAAAAATAAAAATAAAAAATAAAAAAAAAATAAAAAAATAAAAAAATAAAAAGAATTTGTTGTTTTTTTTGTATTTATTGTTGTATTTTTTTTTTATTATAATTCTTGTATTAATTTTCTTTTTCTTTTACTAATATCTTGTTCTTCAAACAAATTCAGGTACATGAATGTCCAGAATTGAAGGTTGGGCCCAAGAAATTGAAGATAGACTGAATAGAGTTTGTGGAGATAGAGAAACTGAGCAACCATCACCTAGCACACCATTCACTGAGCATATATTCATATCTCCCACTTCATCATTGTTTGGACGTGACTTTGTAAGGTCGTCATCGCCATTTCCATCAGAGGCCTCATGTGAACTTAATCCTTTGTTTCACGAAGTCCCAGAGTTTGAGCTTTTGCAAAGCCCATTTCCAGTACACGCCTTGAACTTGGACCTACCAGATCCTCCACCACCAATGGCATCAATCAGAGAGCAAAATGGGCACGTTAATGGAGAGAATGGTGCGCCATCAAACATAACATATCCTGCAGTTGCGGCCGGAAAATCAGATGACTTTGAGCTTAGGAGCGGATTCCTACATGAGTTGCCCAAGTTCCATGGCCTATCAGGGGAGGACCCTAACTCACACTTGAAGCTCTTCCAGTTTACATGTGACTCGATGTGCCCTAGAGGAGCAGACCCTCAACTTGTGAAGATGAGAGCCTTTCCATTCTCATTGGATGATAAGGCAAGGAGATGGATTTTCGAGGTACCAACAGGAAGAATCACTAGTTGGAACACGATGGTAAATGAGTTCCTACTCAAGTACTTCCCAGCATCTAGAGTCACTCAATTGAGGAGCCAAATCACTGGGATCAGACAAGCTAACGACGAAACATTTGGGGATTACTATGATCGATACAAGAGTCTCATTGCCTCTTGTCCAGCACATGGCATTAGGGAAGGTCTTCTCCTACAGTATTTCTACGAGGGGATGCGTGAACAGGATAAGGAGTTCCTAGACTCAGCGGCCGGTGGATCATTCTTAGAAAAGGGGAACGTTGAGGCCAAAGCTTTGTTGGATATCAGGGCCTTGAAGAATCAGCAATTTGGAGCCCAACAACGGTCAAGGCAAGTGAATGAGACAAGGACCAACCCTGCATTGGAAGAGAAGGTGGACAAGCTTTCGGATATGATGGCTCGGTTAATGAAGCAACAAAAAGCACAAGTTTGTGGGGTATGCACCGAGGGACATCCTACAGATCAGTGCCCCCAAATCGCCAACGAAGGGTATGAGGAAGTCAATGCGTTGGGATACCAAGGAGGGTACCAAGCAAGGCCACAATACAATCCATTCTCTAACACTTACAATCCAGGCTTTCGTGACCACCCCAATTTCAGGTGGGCTAACAATGATAATGTGTTGAGGCCCGATGTTCAACCACAAGGCCCACGACAAGGGAATATGGCGTTTCAACCTAGGCCTCAAGGGCAGCTTCAACCAAGGCCACAAGCCTCATATGTACCTCCAATGCAAGGGAACCAAGGTGTGTCTAGTGCACCTAATTATGATGAGTTATTGAAATCTCTAGCTATGGGGCAAAGTCAATTGAACACGGCCACTCAAGCCTTGTTGGTGGGGCAGCAGACTAATGCCAAGGACATTACCGAACTCAAGAACCAAATGGGCCAAGTAGTAGATTTCATGGGCCAGTTCAGTGAACAAGGAAAGCTTCCAGGGGGTGTCATCAAGAACCCAAAGAAGGAGCAAGCCCAAGCCATTACCACAAGGAGTGGTAAAAAGTTGGAGGACCCTACAAGAGTCCCTAAAACGAGAAGGGCTTCCAAAAGCCTTATCGTTGAGAGGGAGGAGGATGATGAGGATGTTGGCAATGCAAGCAAGGATGTTGACGCCAAGGTTACCCTACATGATGAAGGTGACGTTTTGTTCAAAGATAATGACCTTGAGAAGGATCCAGCAACCTCTAAAAATGAGGCACCAAAGGTAAACAACCCTAACTCTAGTGGTTTAGTTAATACTAACCCATCTTCGTGTTTACCATTTCCCTCTAGGTTCACAAAGTCCAAGAAGGACAAATCTGATGAGGAGGTGCTAGAGGTGTTTAGAAAGGTGCAAGTGAACATCCCTCTTTTGGAATGCATCAAACAAATTCCAAAGTATGCCAAGTTTCTGAAGGAGATGTGCACCACGAGAAGGCATACGAGGAAGGAGCAAGTAGTGCGCATGAACGAGACGGTTTCCGCCGTCATTCAGAGGACGCTACCCCCCAAAATGAAGGACCCAGGGTGTTTTTCTGTACCTTGTGTTATAGGACAAACTCGTTTTGAAAATGTTATGCTAGACCTAGGGGCGTCAATTAATGTGATGCCCTACAATGTTTATGAGTCCCTAGCTTTAGGACCTTTGAAGAGAGATAATGTCATCATACAACTTGCTGATAGGTCTAACAAATACCCTGAGGGGTATGTGGAAGATGTTCTTGTGCAGGTGAACCAGTTGATCTTCCCAGCGGATTTTTATGTCCTACACATGGAAGAGTCCCCCCTAAATTCCACTCAATTGCTTTTGGGGCGACCTTTTATGAGGACAGCAAGAACGAAGATTGACGTTGCTGCAGGAAATCTCACCATGGAGTTTGATGGTGAAGTGATTGGCTTCAACATTTTTGAAGCAATGAAGTATCCGGTTTCTGATCTTAAACCATGCTATGCTATTGACGTTGTTGACTCTATTGCGCAGGTTTCATTAGAAACTTTGGATCTATAGCAATTAGCCATTGAGCTAGGGGCGGGATATGACAAACATGGGGAGGAGATAACAAAGGAAGCACGGCTTGATCTTGAGCCGTCTATTGCTAAAGTGGTTGCCATTCTAGAGGCGACACCCTATGTCAGGTATAACAAGTTCGAGTCAATTCCCATTTCCACTAACAAAATTCTTCCATCTGTGGAACAGGCCCCTAAATTCGAACTGAAGGTGCTTCCGAACCATTTGAAGTACGTATTCTTGGGAGACGATGACACTCTACCAGCTATTGTGTCATCACAGCTGAGCGAACAGCAGGAAGCAAAGTTGATTGATGTGCTTAAGAGAAACAAGACCGCCATTGGATGGACGTTGGCGGATATCAAGGGTATCAGCCCTACTACTTGTGTCCATCGGATCTTGCTCGAAGAAGGAGCGAAGCCCACTAGGGAGGGTCAGAGGCGCTTACACCCCCCTATGATGAAGATTGTGAAGGAGGAGGTTATCAAACTCCTTGATTGTGGCGTCATATATCCGATCTCGGATAGCCAGTGGATATCGCCAGTTCAGGTCGTACCCAAGAAGAGTGGAGTCACAGTAGTGAAGAACGACAAGGATGAGCTCGTGCCACAACGGTTGGTGACTGGACATAGGATGTGTATTGACTACAGAAAGTTGAATGCGACTACAAGAAAAGATCACATGCCTCTTCCATTCATGGACCAGATGTTGGAAAGACTAGCTGGGCACGAATTCTATTGTTTCTTGGACGGGTACAGCGGTTATAATCAGATATGCATCCACCCAGACGATCAAGAAAAGACAACGTTTACGTGCCCTTTTGGGACGTTTGCGTACAGACGGATGCCATTTGGGCTATGTAATGCCCCAGGTACGTTCCAAAGATGCATGTATTCCATATTTTCTGACTATATCGAAAACATTATTGAAGTCTTCATGGACGACTTTAGTGTTTATGGTAGTGATTTTGATGCATGTCTACAAAATTTGGAATTAATCTTGGAAAGATGTGTTGAAACTAATCTTGTGTTGAATTGGGAAAAATGCCATTTTATGGTAACTCAAGGGATAGTTTTAGGACATATAATTTCTGCTAAGGGTATAGAGGTTGATAGGGCCAAGATTGATATTATACTTCACTTACCCTCCCCTACAACTGTAAGAGAGGTACGTTCGTTCCTTGGCCATGCAGGTTTTTATAGGAGGTTCATCAAAGACTTTTCATTGGTGGCCAAGCCCTTGTGTACCTTATTGCAGAAAGACGTACCATTTGTGTGGGATGAGAATTGCGAGAAGGCATTTATGGCGTTGAAGGAGTTATTGACATCTGCCCCCATTATGGCGCCACCTGATTGGAGTTCTCCATTTGAGCTCATGTGCGATGCATCAGCCTATGCGGTTGGAGCGGTTCTTGGACAGAGAAAAGAAAAGAGGCCTTGTGCTATATATTATGCTTCTAGAACCCTCAATGATGCTCAAATGAATTACTCTACGACTGAAAAAGAATTGTTGGCAGTCATTTTTGCTTTAGAAAAATTCCGTTCATATTTATTGAATTCTAAAGTGATTGTTTATTCTGATCATGCAGCCCTCAGATATCTGATGAAAAAAAAAGATGCAAAGCCACGCTTGATTCGATGGATCCTCTTATTACAAGAGTTTGACATTGAGATCAAGGATAAGAAGGGAAGCGAGAATGTGGTGGCGGACCACTTGAGCAGAATTGTGCAAGAGAAGGAGACGTTACCCTTGCAAGAGTCATTTCCAGATGAGCAGCTTTTTCGATTGGAGGCACACGAACCTTGGTATGCGGATGTTGTTAATTATATAGTTACTAAGACTTTTCCTAGTACACTATCTCAGGCATCCAAGGCGAGACTGAAGAAGACGGCGAGATACTACATTTGGGATGATCCATACCTTTGGAGACATTGTAGTGATCAGCTCATTCGACGTTGTGTTCCACAAGAAGAGCATATGTCGATACTCAAATTCTGCCATAGTGAGGCGTGTGGAGGACACTTTGGAGCGAGGAGGACAGCCCTTAAAATACTGGACTGCGGATTCTATTGGCCCACCATATTCAAAGACGCATATGCATTTTGCATGACATGTGACAGGTGCCAGAGGATAGGTAATATCGGCCCTAGAGATCAAATGCCCCTTTCACCAATTATCGTTGTGGAAATTTTCGATGTTTGGGGTATTGATTTTATGGGCCCTTTTCCCTCTTCTAAGGGATTCTTGTATATCTTATTGGCTGTTGATTACGTATCTAAGTGGGTTGAGGCAAAAGCCATGCGGACTAATGATTCAAAGGTTGTTGCAGATTTCTTGAGGACTAACATATTTTCCAGGTTTGGGGTACCACGTGTGCTTATTAGCGATGGAGGTTCTCATTTCTGTAACAGAACGATCAGGGCTTTACTCAAGAAGTATGGGGTCACCCACAAGGTGTCCACACCATATCATCCTCAGACGAGTGGCATGGCAGAGGTGTCGAATAGGGAAATCAAGCGGATTTTGGAGAAGACTGTGGGCCCAACGAGGAAAGACTGGAGCGACAGACTCGACGATGCGTTGTGGGCCTACAGAACAGCATACAAGACACCCATTGGAATGTCTCCCTTTCGATTGACCTATGGCAAGGCATGCCATCTACCAGTGGAGTTGGAGCATAAGGCGTGGTGGGCGGTTCAGAAGTTCAACATGGACTTGGATGAGGCAGGATTGCACAGGAAATTACAAGTGAGCGAGCTTGAGGAGATCAGAAATGACGCATACGATGCCGCTTGGATCTACAAGGAGAAGACGAGAGTGTTTCATGACAAGCACTTAAGGGGTAAAATGTTTCACGTAGGACAAAAGGTCCTATTGTATCATTCTCGTCTTAGATTATTTCCTGGCAAATTACGTTCACGTTGGGTCGGTCCTTTCATTGTGACTAACGTGTTTGTTCATGGTGCTATAGAGATTAAAAGTGATGTTACAGGTAAAGTTTTTAAGGTGAACGGACATCGACTTAAACCTTATTACGAGCCTTTCGAGGAGCAGCTTGAGGAGATAAATGTGGGAGACGCCCCAAGATCCAAGGGAACATGAGAAGAGTCTAGGCTAAAGGACTATAAATAATTAAGCGCTGCATGGGAGGCAACCCATTTCAACCATAGCATTGGAGGAGCCATTACCGATAGTTTGCTCTGTTTAAATCCCTACACTCTCTTGGTTGAATTGTATAAGTGTGAAATGTGTGAATTTATCCTATGCTTAAAAATTACTTACAATTATTGGGATTACATTGAGGACAATGTAACTTCTAAGTGTGGGGTACGGATACATGTTTCCATGCTTTTATGCTTTTGTGTGTTTGATTTATGTAATTGATTTTCGTCACTTTTGGTTAAAAAAAAAAAAAAAATTAAAAAAAAAAAAAAATAAATAAATAAATTAAAAAATAAAAAAATCGTTTTTTTTTAGGATTTTTAGTTAGAGTCTTAAGTTATTGCCCCTAAAGTCGATGATGATTATATCTTTGAGCACATAGAAGATTGTTTTGCATGATCATAATAATTAAATTGTGAGCTTCATAGATATTGTGATTGGTATGAACATGTGAGTATTGGAATGATATGTGAAGCATGCATGTTGAGTTGATTCGTTTCCATAACATCCTATGTGAGCCTTAGAGCTTAATTGCTTTCTTCTTGAGTGTGAATTGGTAACGTGGCAGAAATTTTTCAAAACTTCATCATTCTTTGATTATTCAATAACTATGTGCCATAGCTTTTAATGGACTCTAGAATTTACTAGAACTCGCTTTTGTGATTGTTAAAGCATATATGTCATAAACTGCTCTGATTTTGAAAAGGATTTATGGATCATTTTAGGATTACCACCACTTGAGCCAAAAAGCCATGTAACCCTATTTGTGCCCGTAGTGGGACTCCTTAGTTGACCCCTTTTGAGCCTACATTGAGCTTTTTCTTCATCACCTATATTATCTCCATGCTTAGTATAGTTACCTCTACCTTGTCCTATAGACTTGGCAGAATTCTATTTGAGATGATGTTGTGATGTATGATGTATGAAATAAGTGTGGGGTGGAAGACTTAATAAAGAGAAAAAAAAAAAAAAAAAAAAAAAAAAAAAAAAAAAAAAAAAAAAGCTTTTAAGCAAATTGCCTAAAAAAAAAAAAAAAAAAAAAAAAAACATATATGGAATAAGTCTTCTATGTGTGATCGAGGAGTTTGATGATTAATGGAAGGTCCAAAAAATGTTTATTTGACCTTTGTCCATTTACATGTTGATGGTTGGGCCCAGCTTATTATATTTGGCCCTTGGGTTTTACTTGGTGATACAAGGAGGTGTTGGTTTCTGCTAAGTCTATTAGGATTATCTTTGTGATTCCTTGATATTCCATGCCTTTAGCTAAGCCTAAACATTAACCTTATATATTGATCCTAATGATTCTTAAGATGAGCAATCCTTGTTTTGTAGAGATAATCACAAGAGTTGAGCATATGGTGTTGGTCCATTTGTGCACATAGTGTTACATGAAGTTTTTCCTGAAAATATTATTCATAAAGTGTTTTTATTTGATGAAATATGCAAGCTATTTGTTGCCTTACAATCTGTTCTCTTGCATATACTTGAGGGAATATTGCCATTTCATGAGTGAAAAGAAGAGAGTATGCCTAGTGAGGAGGATTGAATTAACTTGACATGTTGACATGCTTATTTTCTCACTTCTTACTTGTTCATGCTGTGAAACATGCCTATGACACTTGGGATTTTGTGCCTACATCTGAATGCTTAACTTGAAAGCTATGTGTTTAAAAGATCCTGAGACAATCATTTAGGGGCAGTAGTTTTGCTAAGGGACTAGCAAAAGCTAAGTGTGGGGTAGTTGATAGGAGCACATTGTGCGACGTTCTTAATATGTTTTTACCCCCATTTATGCAATGTTTAGCCCTTAGTATTGTAATATAGAGTCATTGAGTCATGTTAGGAGTCTTTGGCAGAGTTGGTTGTGAAATAAGCATAAAACGCAGAAATTGTCTGAAAATGTGAAGAGTCCCAGTTTGAGTAGGAATCCTTGTAGACTAGGAAACCTGTTTGGATTAGGAATCTTTATTGTTCGTCGTTTCTGTAACATTTTAGGACAAGTTTATTAAATGATTTATTCTTCCATTATCCTAATTATTTCTTTTTGATAGGTGAGATAAATCAAAGGAATTACCATGGGGAGTAATTGCCGAATTACCTTGGAGAGAAGAAGATTTCGGTTGAAGATAAGGAGAGATTTATGGAGGAAGGAGATTAGCCAAAATCAAGGGAGAAAATATTGTGGAATTCGGCAAAGATAGGAGGAAAAGAAGGAAGATAAAGTTCAAGCTTTAAGGGATTAAAATTGCCAAAAATATCAAGAGGATTTCAAGGGGAAGCAAGGACCAAAACTGCCGAAATTTTTAATGGAAGAAAGGAGGAGATAAATACAAGATTATTCCAAGATAATTGAGAAAATTTGTAGAGGATTTCAAGGAGAGGTTAGGGCTGCCGACCTCCCTCTCCCTTGCTCCCTATATATAGCTTGGCAACTTTGTAATCTCTCATCTTTAGTCTCTCATATTTCACTAGCCAAAACTCTGTCAAAATCCCTACCAAAAATATTCAGTAAATTCACAAGCCACAACCATCCTCCATCACCACCAAGACGTCACTTTGTCAAGCCTCTTCAAGGTTCAACAAAGTGTGATTCATCCTTTCTCATGGCTATGTATTTATTGATTTGTTTTACTTTGTCTATGGAGTGTAAACAGATTTTTGTTGTTGGAATTTTGTGTAATAATTTGATATTGGATTTCCGAATTTGCTAATTGGTTATTTGTTATCTTATTTCTTCATAGCATGAAACGAAATTGGTGAAGGAATAGGGCAGTAAAAATACATGAGTTCTTGTTTTATCTTGATTAATTTTCTGCATTCATATGCATAAAAATCGATGCATGAGGGCAGCCTTGATCATGGCTGTCCCTTGTGTATTGGTTTCAATTGCCGGATTTAATATAAGGGGAAACATACACGAAGTTGTTTCTCCTTATGTTTATTCAAAGGGCTAGAGTAATACAGAAAATTTACATAGAGAAAGGAGATGAGGTGACACCATACTCCCTAATATGTTTCCAATTTAACTCATTGTGCGTATGTGTTTCTTGTTTCAGTTTCTACACGAAGTGTTTCTGAAAAATTTAGCACTATGTCTAGGATTACGCACGAAGCTAGTTCTAGATAATTAAGGAGTTTTGCATGATTAGAATAACCACGAAGGCTCTAATTAAATTGGAATTAGGATGAAATTAGAATAATTGTCGAAAATTGCTGCCTTGTTTCTTTGTTGGTTTTGTTAAATGAGTTTTTGGTGATGTGTTGTGTGAAAGATGAAGATCATGTAAATAATAAAATTAGGTTTTATTTTATTTTATATTAGAAATTTTCAGTAGGATTTAATATATTTTTCAATCCCCAATTTGTTATGTGACACTTTGTGTAATTGAATACCCTAGGATTCCCCGGACAGAACGATCCCTATTTGTCTAATACTACATGCGATACAAAAGGGTTTTAATGTGATTGGAGTTTTATTGCAGGTACAATAACTTGGTTAATAAAAGTCTCGTCATACTGCTTGCAGAATGACAAAAGAAACAGTGACGAATATAAAAGGCGGCCGTGGAAGAGTGGGAAGTCTTCACTTGAAACAGGCAATGGAAGATGGAAGTGGAGGTAAAGCAAAGGTCTATAGGCATGGACCTTATTAAGATGAAGCCTAGGCACAATTTCATGACCTGTTTAAATACACAAGTTATGTTCTATGCCATCTCTCGTAACCCCATCTCCAGAAATTGTAAACAGAATTCATTTGCTGTAATATATGCAAACATATCAAACGTTTTTTTTTTTTTTACATGAACTTGATCACTTTAATAATTTTAAAAACCAAAAAATAGTGACATGAAGCAGTAAACGAACACAGCTCACTTTACTAGGATTGTTCAACTTCCTTGTACTACTTAGTAAATACTCAAAAGGGCAGTAGCTGATTGATCACATAACAGATTTTACCTCTATGCCTTCTTCGCCATATTCATTATCGACTTCAAGTACACTTAGCAGCTGTGGATCTCTAATAGTTATCATTATTCTGCTCCCGGCTCCGAGCAAGTGCATTTAACTGGACTCGTTTACTAACATTATCAAGAATGGCAAGCATTCTTTTTCTGCTAGCTGATCAGCTCCTTCCTTAACATCATCTATCTCTACATTGTCTAAAGGAACCGCTTTTGCACAGCAACTAGTCCATTTTGTTCTGCCATCTTGTTCACATATCTAATAAAACTGCGGCTTTTAAATCTTCAAAAATTTGGTCATATGCCAAATCAGTTATGTCGATTCCACAGATTATCATGAATCTACGATAATGTGATCTGATATCCTGAGTACCTAACAAAGAATTCATGTATAATTTTCGATCATTATGTCAATTCCAGAATAGGAAGGCTGATCGAACTTCCTAGTTCCCATCACCACATTGTTGAGATTTTATATGCCTTCATCTTATCCTCCTTCCCTATTTCATGACGTGTTCCTGAGCTTCAGGGGTGAAGACACACGCCAGAGCTTCACCAGACACCTATATGCCGCTTTGACTAATGCTAGTATAACCCTATTCAGAGATGATGCTGTACTCGTACGTGGTAAGAACATCACTGCCGAATTGTTTAATCACTCAATGGTATCCATAGGTCTAGGATTTCCGTAATCATCTTCTCAAAAGAGTGCATCTTCGAAATGGTGTCTTGATGAACTGGTTTGCATAATGGAATGCTGGAAGACGGAAGATAAATTGGTTTTGCCAATATTTTATGGTATTGATCCCTCAGACATCAGGAATCAAAAGGGCAGAGTTGCAGATGCACTGGAGAGGCATTCTAGCCGCTTCGAGGTGCAACCCCAGATGGTGCTCAAATGGAGGGCGGCACTGACTCAGGCTGCCAGTATATGCGGGTGGGATACTAAAAAGCAACGGTAAATCTCTGGACAATATGGCTACATGAAGTTCATATTGCTAAGTTTGAAACAAGATAGGAAAAATTGACTAGTTGAGATTTGAGAATGTTAAAATTCGTCGGAACTTATTAACTTCATATATTAGTGTATGAACTGATGCACTGAATATGTCTTGTTTCATTGATCATTATTTCCAGGAAAGCAGAGTTGATCCATAATATTGTTAAGTCTATACAAAGTAAAGGACTTCCGACAAGGCTGAACATTTCCATATATCCCCTCAGATATGACAAGTGTGATGAATATCTAAAAGTCTTTATGCAAGCAGGATCACAGGAAGTTGTTATAGTAGGGATCTGTGGACCAGGCCAAATGGGAAAAACGGCAATGGCCAGAGTTATATATGACCAAATTCTACACAATTTTGATGGCGGCTGCTTCCTCGCAGATGTTAGCCAAAGATCACATCAACTCAACTATTTGGTTCGTCTACAAGAAACACTTCTTTCTGAAATTCTCTCAGAAAGGAATGTAAAGATCTCAGAAACACTTCTTTCTGAAATTCTCTCAGAAAGGAATGTAAAGATCTCAGATACTAGAATGGGAATAGATCTAATAGCACAAACTTTGTGCTCCAAAAGGGTTTTAGTTGTTCTGGACAATGTGGATGATTTGCGGCAAGTAGATGCACTGATTGGTGATCTCATCATAACAACTAGAGATGTTCATCTGCTAGAACTGTTTGGGGTGGATCAGTTCATTTTGGCTCAAGGCCGTCCTCTACCAGAAAATGTTGCGGTAAGCTAGTTATACATACTATATATACTTACCTTTGTTGTGACATTTTATCCAAAAGTTGACTAGTTTTACATTTATAGGGCATCTGGGAGCCATATCAGCAAAGTCATTGCGTAGTTGCAGGGCTTAAAGAGTACATTGAGACCTTTAATCATCAGGTTGGGTGGCCTCAGATATTCAAAATCGATCCTAACTTGAGTCCTTTACAGTCCATCTCTACTACATATTGTAACAGTGTGATTGGCTCCATCACTTGTAGAGACTAGAGAAACTGAGGAACCTTCGAGCTGTTTTGCTCCAAGAGAGACAGAAAAACGCAACTCAGGTACTAAAATTTGTTATGATTTAAAACAGCTATTTTGTGAGCTTGCAGTTTGCACATCTCTGATGTTTTTGTTGTTTACAGGGAAGATTAATTTCAGAGTTGCTAAAAGCCTGTGGTGAGGGCAGTGCCTCTACTGCTTTTACAATGACAGCTGAGACAGTGATGGATGGAAATGGCTCCCTAACCTCCCTTGGAGTATCGATTGACCCAGAAAATGACGATCATGAATATGAGTTAACGAAAAGATTGGGAAGTCTCCACCTGACACATACATTGAAAGATAGTGGTGGAGGTAATGCAAAGGTTTCTAGGCATGGACGTACCCTTTTCTTTCTTTCTTTATTTCTTTTTGTATTTATTTTTTATTTTGTTTTGAGTAAGCGAGTCAAGGGAAAATCTGACCCCCACGATATTTTATTCAATGAGAAGGATGAACATTTATAGAGGATGAAGCTTAGGCGCCCTTGCATGGCAAGGTTTAAGTAGCATTCTATTCTATGTCATCTTTCATCTCTTGTAAGTTGTAACCTCCATCTATTTCTAGAAAATGTGAAAACTCACTCTAACAATAAATATGCAAACATATCAAATTTGAATCATGGAAAAAGAAACATTTCTTTATTTAGAAGAACAATTGATCAATAAGTGACATGAAGCAGTAAACGAGCAACAGCTATACTTCTGGATTGTTCAACATCCTAGTGCTTGAAGCATAGAGAGAAGGAGAAGGAACATAACCTGGATGGGGAAAAGATGTAGCACTTTCTTTGAAGCAAGTGTAGTTGCACCAACTAGGTGACTTGTGAAGTTTCCAGGAGTCTCAGTACCTGCCCATATGCAACCAGCACAATCCTCATAAAGGTACCTCTAAAATTTTACATACAGTCAAGTTAGAGCTGATTGCTGCAAGTAAAAGATATTGGTTATCAAAAATGTAACAGTTAGTTTACCTTCCATACATGCATGGATCTGTCATGGATCGGTAAAAGCAGCCACCAGTGATTGATGCAGAACCTTCAGCCTTGTTGATATCAGAGTGGTTGTATCCCATCACGCGGAAAATCGGATTGATAGAACTCGAGATGTGTTTCCTCCTTAAGACTTTGGGGGATGGTTTGGAAGAGCACCCTCATATGCACGCAGCACGCCATCCATAGTTTCCACCCTTGGTGACTATATCAACCTCCTCATATTGATCCTATAAAAACAATAACTTAAGCATTGCTACCAAAAGCTTTTATTTTCACAATAATGGAAAAATAAAATAAAATAAGTAGTCCCATGTGCTGCCTCTAACCTGACCAACATCAGTACAACTGCACAAAGGAAGTAGGAAGGTCTTTCCAGATCAAATCTACATCGCCAAGGATTTCTATGTCCCAGAGCCCAAATTTCAGAAAACGGATTATCTCCAGGAACAAAACAGTTTCCCCATAGGCCAAGATCACTGATTGAGAATGCACCTGCCAACAAGTAGTTTAAGTACGAGGAATCAAACACTACAATGTATGTGGTGTCCTAGCTGAGGCATTGCAATATTTCTGCCACTACTCGGCAAGTTATCTATGTTGAGCCTCATAATCTTGCCATAATTTGCACCTATAAAGCAACAAGTAAAGCAATAAGTGGATCGACAATGTCTCCAATTAAGTAGTTTTAACCATATTATCAAGAATGACAATCATTCTACTTCTGCTAGCTACATTCTATTTCTAATAGCTTCAGTTGTTAAAAAACAAGCACAAATCAACAAAGTTCATTAAAGCACCAATCTTTTAGCTTAAACACTAACCCTCTTCACAAAACCAAATAAAAATGTCACCTTTACGCGGCTAAGAGCCTCCCCTTGCTTCTTCTCAGCCTCCTTTCTCCTCCTCTTGTGAAACCCAGACACAAAGTCGCTTCACAAATCAAAACCGAAACCTAATTCAAAACCCAATTCACCAAAATCACAAAGCAACCAAATTTCAAGGCTTAGTTTGAAGGTGGGTACCCTGAGACCTTTCTCGTTGAAGGTGACGGCGACGGCCTTTCAGCTCAGCTCGTTGCGCGCTTTTCTTATTTCGGCCAAGTGCTAATACTAGGATCGAAATGCCATAATTGCCCCCAGTATCCAATTTCAGAACAACCTCACAATGTCAAGGTCAGATCTTTCTATCCCCTCATCTATGATGTGTGTGATGAATGTCTCAAACTCTTTGAGGCAAAGTGTGAACAGATTTCGTTTTATTGCTAACATATGCAAACATTTCAATTTTGAATCATGGAAAAAGAAACCTTTCATTCTTTACACGAACACTTGATCACTTCAAGAGTTTAAGAACCAAACAATAGTGACATGAAACAGTAAACGAGCAACAGCTCCACTACTACTGGATTGTTCAACTCCCTATTGCTTGAAGCAGAGGGAGACGGAGAAGGAACAGAACCAGGATGCGCAAAAGATGTAGCATTTTCTTTGGAGCAAGTGTAGTTGCACCGACTAGGTCTAGCAACTCTATACACACCGGTACTGGCTAATATGTACATGTCTTTCCTGTTATCCTGACCAAAGGAGAATATAAACCCCAATGCAGGAACGGAGCTTCCTGCCTCGGCACTGCACTGCATCGGAGAGTCCAGAGCACAACTGACCGGAACTAAAGTGCTTCTGAAGTTTCCGCTGTATTCAGGAGTTTCTGTACCTGCCCATATGCGACCAGCATACAAATCCGCATAAATGTACCTGTAAAATTGTACATACAGTTAAGTTAGAGCTAATTCCTGCAAGTGAAAAATATTGGTTATCAAAACTAGAAACAGTTAGCTTACCTTCCATACATGCATGGATCTGTCATGGACCGGTAAAAGTAGCCACCGGTGATTGATGCAGAACCTTCAGCCTTGTTGACATCAGAGTGGTTGTATCCCATTACAGGGAAAATCGGGTTGATAGAACTCGTAGATGTATTTCCTCCTGGAGACTTTGGGGGATGATATGGAAGAGTACCTTCATATGCACGCCATCCATAGTTTCCACCCTTGGTGACTATATCAACCTCCTCATATTGGTCCTGTAGCAACAATAGCTTGAGCATTGCTAGTATAGGAAAAGAAAAATGTTGAAAAGCATTTATATCCATAACAATGGAAAAATATAAGTAGTCTAATGTGCTGCTTCTAACCTGACCAACATCAGCACAAAGGAAGTAGGAAGGTCTTTCAAGATCAAAACTACAACGCCAAGGATTTCTAAGTCCTAGAGCCCAGATTTCAGGCTGCAACTCCTTATCTTCAGAAAACGGATTATCTGCAGGAACAGAATAGTTTCCCCATAGGCCAAGATCACTGTTTGAGAATGCACCTGCAAACAAGTATTACATGTTTAAGGAAAACACACACTACAATGAATATGGTGTCCTAGCTAGCTGAAGCATTGCAAGTTTTATGCCATTACTCACTCGGTAAGTTATCTATGTCGAGCCTCATAATCTTTCCAAGCAAGGATTTCTTGTTTTGTGAAAAGTTGTAAGGGTCACCTATGCTACCACCATCTCCCATCATGAAGTACATATACCCGTCTTTGGGTCCAAAAAGAATTTGACCTGCATGATGGGAGGTAAATGGAAGTCCCATAGTGAAAATTCTTCTGACTTCCAATGGTTTAACCGTAGTGACCTGAAATCCAAACCATATGAGTATCAACTAAGGTCAGTAATAACAATTCAGGAGACAAATATATACAATCCTGCAGATTTTTACCGTAGAAGCTTGGGACGCAGTACCATTAGCGGTGAACTCTGCTATGATACTGTGATATTGACATGGCTGAGCACCATTATCAGAACCAAGCTTGGAAGGATCACATCCCACATCTGAGTTACATGAACATCTTCCTGAACATTCTGGCCATCTAACCTTATCACAGTTGAATGAAGCAAAGAAACGACCATTCTGTAGATAATTAGGATGGAATGCTAATCCCATTAATCCAAACTCAATATCAGCGTACACTTGATCAGTTATATCAAGAAACGGATTTGATTCATCAATCACCAACGTTCCTCCTGATCCCTCCTCAGGAACAGTTGCCAGCCATACTTTGCCGGGTTGGTCAGATAAGAACACGCGATTAGACCCATCCGGATGAGGTACCATGTTAAGATAAGATCCATTTCCAATTTTTTCAAGGCACATACCACTTGGGGGACTTGGAATTTCAGTGTTGTTCAGCAACACAGGTCCACCATCAAAACAGAACATTTCTCTATTGGAAGATCCACCAAATGCATCACAGAAAGCACTTTTCGACTGCCATATATCACTCAGCTTGGAAGTAGAATTCAATGGTGTTCCACCACCACCTTGCGAAGCAAATGGAGAACTTGATATGGATACATTTCGGCATTCATCCCAAACCTCGGTACAAAAGTCAACTCCACCATGTTGGAATTGGGTTGAGTTTGATGAACCTGTTGAGTTACAGAGAACAGGAACTTGACGAGGCGTTGATTCTGTTCTATATAGTTCCGCGGAAAACTGGTCACATCTCTGCAAATATTGCGTTCACACATGTTAATTGGTGAAAACAACTTCCACACACACATGACACACATGTATAACACTAAACACTAGCAGCTAGCAACAACAAAGAAACAGGAACTGATACTAATTGAGAATCATATCGCTTTTCAGAATCTCTTACCGAGCAAAGTATAGATTTCAGAACAGCAGCACAACCGAGATCAGAAACTTTCATAGCCTTAAATAGTTGTTGCAATTGCATATCATCAGTGGAATTACAACAAACACTTTCATTGTATTGACAGAACGAAAGTGGAGTCTTTGGCCTGAAGGGTGACCCTATATTCCAATATTGAAGCAGGGCAAAGTAACCAATCAGCAACTATAGAAACAAAAAACTTGAACCAAAATCACAGAAACGACTTTAACAGAGAACTAAGCACTCACTCATATTAGTGCACAACGGATGCGACCAAGAATACTCAGCAAGTAGAAGAAGGTTGCAGAACATGAAGAACACAATAGCAAAAACACCCCTCATTGTCATCACTTGCAGCATAAACAAACAAAAGCCACCTCTTTACAAAACACCAAATGTGAACATCTAGCCCAAAATAGAAAGCGCAGCAAATTTACTAGTCATAACTCATAAGCAAATCTCCACAGAACAACTACCCACTTCAAATAGTAAGTACAAAAGTTCCAATCCTTTTGGTTGTTAGAAACCGTTGACGTTTTTCGTTTCAAGAACTCCATGGATATAAGAAATCATGAAAACGAATGACAACAAGTAATATAATTTGGTTTAGTTAATACTAAATAATACCAATGCAGCAACTTCTTGTCGATCGGTTCGTCAGAGCTGACTTTGCTCGAAATTCTAATACGTAAGCTGCAAGTTGACCACTTAATCCAACTCAATCAACGAATATTGAATAATGGTGTATGAAAAAGTGGTTTCTATTCAGTCAAAGAAAAACGCAGAGGCCGAAAAACAGAATCTTTATCGACCTTAATCAACCCCATTGGATTTACTATTTGATACGAAAACAAGTTCGTCATGGCATGAGAATGATTTAGCACAATCTTTATCGACCTTAACAATGTTGCTGGTCTCCATGGTTGTGATCCAACCCTTCTACAACATCAAGCCTTAATCCAATCCAACATAATTGGGTTTAGGGTTTAGTGGTAGTCCTGAAACAACTAGGAATGCAACTTTTACCTACTAGGGCAAGGAAAACTTTTATTGGTCCATAATGAGTTCCAAGTAGTACAGGAATTTACCTATAATGATTAGGAATTTAGACACAAAGTGGCATATATATGGGTGTGCAATTGTGCAGTAGTGCACATCTTCTCTGTGAACAAATATCTTAAATTGGACCCGAACGAGAAACTCAGTTGGTCTCTTGAAAGACAGTCCTCAAACCTCTTCGATTTCTCAGCTGTCATCAATTCAATCTCATTGTTTACCCATTTTTGGATCAATCTTAGTGATTTGAGAGTTTTGGGGGGGTCTCTAGCTAGCTACAATGTTCTACGGCGCATTAGTATGGGACCCTTGGCTCATTGTTGTCCAAATAGTGTGCCTTCAATGTTTACACTATCTCACTCTTGGATTCTTCTTGACAGTTCTCATCGGGGCTCGCGTGTCCCGAATGAGCCTCGCATACTACTTTGATTTTGCTACTCTCACTGTTTTCACTGATACCGGGCGGTGCGTCATTGCTTCATTTGTGCTCACTGCCCTGGCAGGCGCTGTATATCTGCTCCTTCTCATCGAGAGGTCGAGAAAGTGCCTAGACTTTTCAGTCACCCTATACATTGTCCATCTTTTGATATGCATCTGTTATGGTGGTTGGCCTTCTTCAACAACATGGTGGGCTGTGAATGGCACTGGCATTGGAGTGATGACTTTGTTGGGTGAATATCTCTGCATCAGACGTGAACTGCAGGAGATCAAGATCCCTGCAGGACGATATCGCTTAAATGTTTGAACAATAGGAAAATCATGATGTACTATTCTAGGTAGAGCAATGCATATTGTGCTTCTACTACAATTTTCTTATGCGGCTCTATGCCTTTTCAGTTTATGTTGTTATTTTTAACGTACAAAAAAGAGAGGAAGTTGTAGGGTTGTTCTCAGTTACAGGATTCATATAAAAAAAAATTGGCCCTTCTGAAAAAAAAAAAAAAGTTCTTCTACCTTCTACTTCAATCCTTGTTCTTCCACCATAACAGATGGTACGTAATCCTTCTTCAAGATCAAGAAAGTATTTAACCTGATGGCCGATTAGTTTCTGAGCGCTTCTAGGTTCTCTTTTCCAATATGTTTCATTTGAACTTTACTATATTTTCTATGAACTTTACATCCCATTCTCGATTTCTCATCATTTTTTCTATAATCACCATGTATATGTTTTTTTTGTTCTCTTCTCTTGTGCATATTGTTTTCAGTGATTAATTGGTTAATTTGGCGTAGATCTCTAGTGGCATGGTTAGGTTTGGGTTTTTATGGATTCTGAGTAGGTCTAAGGAAGCTCCTCATAGTTGATGGATAGTTTCATGCTTCATGGACTGAATTATATATGCCCAATTTTTAGTAGTAAGGGAAGCTAACTTTACATAAAAATATTGATCGAGGCAAATGATGTCAATACAAGGATGAAAGCAATGGCTTCGTAGTGCACTGCAGGGAAATTTTTTGCAGTTTTAGCAATAGGCATAATCACTGACACACATAATTACCTCCTCTGAAAGTTTAGTTTCTCAGTAGCAACTCCAAAAGCAAAAGCAAAAACTAGTGGAAATGCGAAAAGAACAATTGCTACATATTTTAGTTCATCATAGTAATACCCATGAATACTTTCTAAGAAGGCACTGATGGCCTTTTCCTCCCCATGTACTACTATCACCTTGTTTAGATCTCCATACTGTGAAGTGAGAATACCGTTTAAGGACCATGCTACAGGGCAAATCCAATAACCCCAGACCCACCATTTAGGGATTTTCTGCAAGAGATAGAGGAACCAATATAAAAAATCTATACTGCTAGTATATACAATCGTACGTCTTTCTTGTTGAGCAAAAGGATAGAGTTGGCTTACCGGTCCAGACACAAGGAAACCTGAGAATAAGTTGAACATGGTGTAACAGAAACTGGCTAGGACCATAGCCACTTGGAATGTTGGGGTCAAAGCTGCAAGCAATATGCCGAAGTAACTGAAGTAGAGCAGTGTACAAAACATAGCATATACATACCAAAACACTTGGTAAAGTGTCCGGTGGAAACTTATTGTTGGATATGTGATTGCCGAAAACAAAACTGCCTGAACAAATATGTATGGTATTTCAATGATCACCTGCAATATAGTATAGGGATGATTTTTGTTAAAATCTGTAGAACTTGAAAACTCAGTTGGACATTGGAATTGCCTAGATATGCTTTAATGAAATATTTTAATGTTACCTGCGCAAATGAATAGGCCCATGAGGAGTACATTCCAGCAAACCTTTCTCGGTATACGACATTCCGCTCTGAAGCAATGCAGGGTAGAACAGAGGAGCAGTTTCCTATTCCCATGAATTGCAGTAAAACAAACATTGATCCTAGAATGTTGAAAAAATCCTGTTCATTATCTCTGCAGAATAAAGAGGAAAAGTGCTTTAGATTGTAAATATTTTAGCCTCTGGTAGATTATCAAATGTAGCTTAAATGCTCCACAAGCTAGGCCATTGCTCCTTTTCTAGTAAATCACTGTTACTGGATGGACTTACATTGTCTGCCCTTTCTGCCAAAGAAGTGCTCCAAATAACATAGAAGATGCAGCAGTAATTGTCAATCTCCCTAGGTTATATTGCGGATTTCTCCAGTAGGAGAGATGTTGCTTCCAGAGGCAGGCTTTAAATTGCTCCCATTCATTTTGAGCAAAGCGAGTACAAAAATGTAGTTTCTTTGCCCCTTCTGCCGGACAGCTGAGTTCCACAACTAGGTCATCGTTCTTCCTAAATAGAGCAATAAATATTGGGATGGTCAACTAGAATATTCAACAATACGGAACTTTGATGTTGTAAGGTACAAATCAGTATCAGCTATAGCAGTACTGCTAGGAATTTAAAGAAAATTTGCCTGAAAGAAACTCTTTCTCCAAACTTATGTTGGTTAGGTAACCCTTTTGAGATGAAAATCAATGAAATGGTTTGTATTTTAACAATGCCTATAAACTCCAATGTTTTGTGTTATCACTATTATGTATGCTAATGCTTACCGGCGTAGATGTGATTCTCTATAGAGTTGAGCAAAATCTAAGCCAAGTTTAACTTCTACAGAAGGACCAGTGACATCTAACATCCATGTTGCAGGGTTGTAATTTTCTTTGATTTTTGGAACCCCAGGGATACCCTGCAATAGTAAAAAAAGAAGAAGATTGTGTTAGAATCAGAGTCGGAAGAATTCGGATGTAAAAAGAGATTTTGTTGCTGTTGCCAGGTAACTTACCTCAAAGTATTCAATAAGCTTGCTTGAATTTTGACCGAGCTCTCCACTGTAGATTAGTTGTCCTCCTCTTTTCATTAAAATAAGCTGTACAAAGTATTAGCTGATTAGTTACAAAGAACTGATAACTTTCTGCACAGATATGCACTGGTCAAATACCTCATCGAATGATTCAAAGATGTCAATACTGGGTTGGTGAATGGTGCATACAACAGTCCTCCTGGTGCTGACAATGTTTTTGACCACTCGCATAACTATTGCAGCTGCTCTGGCATCTAAACCAGAGGTGGGTTCGTCCATGAATATTATGGATGGATTTGAAACAAGCTCCACTGCTATAGTAAGCCGTTTACGCTGTTCAGTCGATATACCCCTACCAGGTATGCCTACTAGTTCATCCTTGATTTCGTCAAGCTCAATCATTTGTAGAACTTCTCTCACAAATTCCTAATGTCAACAGGAAGTATCATGAGATCTAATATATACAACATAGAGAGTCCTGAAACTTAATCTGCTTGTTCCTACAAATGATACTATGTTTTGTGAATACAGGTGTTTTTATGATAATATTCTTGTTGATGCCAAGAAGTTTTAAGTCTAAGACATGTGTAGGACATATTCCAAACTGATATATTAATCTAACAATGCTTTCTCTAGGTTGGAATCTTAGCTTTGAAGTAGAGTGTATAACAATAATACTATGTGCCTTCTAATTGAGGAGGAACTTACAGATCTGATTGTTCTATCAATTTGTGATGGCAAACGTAACCAAGCTGAGTATGTTACTGACTCTTCTACTGTTATCTGGGGGGAATGTATGTCACTTTGTTCGCAATACCCCGATATTCTGGCATATGTTTCTTGAACTTTTGGGTATCCTCCAATTCTAATGTCTCCTTCAATAATTCCACCAGTTTTCCTTCCTGAAAGAACATCCATGAGTGTTGTCTTTCCAGCTCCACTAACGCCCATCAGTGCTGTAAGAACTCCAGGTCTAAAAGCACCAGTTATATCTTGAAGAAGTTGTAGTCGTTTTGGTGGAAAACCTTGCTCTCTCAGTTTCTGGAAACAAATTGCTGAAAGATGATCAACTGATTCATATACCGCATTCTTCATGATGGAAAATTCATAGACAATGTGGTTACCTGGGGTGTGTCAACAAAATATTGCACTTTCTCAAATGATATAGTCATGGGCTCAAAAGGTAAGACCCCTGCAGTTTAACAAAGCAATATGTAACATCAATTATAGGATGTTTATTAATACATTGATGTTTTGATGATTAAATCATTACTATATAATAATATCTCACCCATATTTGTAGATTCTTCAACTCTTATTCGAGTTTCTATACGAGTTGATCTTTTTCCTTGATGGGAATTGTTCAGACTTTCCTTTTCTTTTAGACGAGACAACCTTTCATGAGAAATGATAGTTCGAGAACTCCCTGGAGCTGTGAAATTCCAAGTTTCAAGTTCAGGTTTGTATTCATAGACTATATCTCACTTATTTCATATTTTTATTAGAATATGCAATTGTAGAGGGACTTACACTTTAAATAACTGAGAGCACAGGTGAACCCTAGGTTAAAAATCAACCAAAATCCAAGTAAAGCTCCTATAGATATCCAATAGAAGTATTCACTGAAATCAAGACCACGATCTTTTAGAGCTAGGTGGCCTATTGTGATATTTGAAGTTGAAAACTGCATGAAAAATTGAGTGAACATTATATCTCAGCAACCTACATTGATATGATTTCATCTATCTAAAATATGTAGTAAATTTGTTTCACCTTTTGCCACCTTGGAGCATGGAACTCATTTCCTGTAGCACCAATCTCTGCATATACCAATGGGGAAAGCCAAAAGCCCCATTCCAACCAGCTAGGTAGAGAAGCTGCAATAGGAAAGAGCTTATCAGATTGACTCAAGGTCAGAAGGTATTATCAAAATGATTCTAGTAAAATCACAAATGGCTCCCTTACTTTTTGGAATTATGAAACCGCCAAATAGAAACATGACAATTAAGGAGAAAAGACCAACAGGGGCTGCAAGAGAAGGATTTCGAACCAAGGATGCAATCAAACGAAACAGTGATATTGCTACTTGATGGACGAGGAATAAAACAATGAATTGCTTGAAGAACCTGATAGTCATTGATAACAGCTGATTTTAGCAAGTGATATGAATAAATTAAAAACTTTAGCCTTAGAAAATGTACCTATTGGGTTCAGGACTGTAACCGATGACATAATAAGTGAGTGCTGTCCATAGAAAAGCATCTATCAATGAAAATGGAATCTTTAAGATGGCAGATGGAATCGAATAAGCCCATGCAGGATAGAAATAGAAGTCTCTTTGCTTGTAGAACACTGCAAGTCTAGAAGCAGTCATTGATAACTCTGCAGTGCCATTGCACACCAATCTAAGTAGAGCATAAAACAAAGAACTCATAAAGAACTCAGAATGGATCTCATCGACTTTCATCCATGTACGAAGAAACACTGTCATTGTTACAAGCGCAATGACCACAAGCTGCAGAATGACATAGGCGAGGTGTCAGATTTTGATGAATTTAAGCTGTTTTTAGTAAACAAACAGTGGCAACTATTACCTGTGCCGATTTGAATACATGGACAAATGAGTTGCGCTTCATTAGAAGCCATTCTCTAGCGAGGCATGCTTTAAAGAGTTCCCACTTTCTCAGTGAGTAAGTATTGGATGACAAAGCATCTTTATGGAAGTCGGATCGATTGAAGGGCTCTCGAAGTTCCTCATCTAGCTTCTTTCCAACATGGAAGTCCTTGAACATATTTACAAAGCTGTTGACAGTAACATAATTATGGGGTTGGTCTTCATAGTACCAGTACTTTGCTTGATCCTTCTTTGAAACCACCTGCACAGTGAATCAACAGTGGAAATCAGTACGAAAGCAGAAAGTGTAGACAGCAGGACATATTGATTTTGTTTATCAGATAAGAAAACATGCCTCTTGGAGGAAGTCAGAAATGCCTTTTCGTGGTGGGTTACGAAAACCACAGTTCTCAAAGAACTCTGCCACATTATCAGTAGGCCCATGGTATACAACTTTTCCTTCTGCCATTAAGATAATGTCATCAAAAAGTTGAAAGGTCTCTGGTGTTGGCTGAAGAAGTGAAACCAAAATGGTGGATTCTGTTAAGTGTGTTAATTGCTGAAGACAAGTGATGATTTGGAAGGTGGTGGAACTGTCTAAGCCTGTCGATATCTCATCCATAAAGAAAGCTCTTGCTGGACCAATCATCATTTCCCCTAAGCAATCAAAATACGAAGAATTTTAGTATATAGTGAAATATATGCTTTCAGACTGCAGAAGGTAGATTTACTGTTGATGTTGATTAGAACTTTAGAAGTAGGCTAGGTACACTTTTTAGCAAGATATCATAGGCAGTTGAATTACATTACCTGTTGTCAACCTTTTCTTTTGGCCACCTGAAATTCCTCTTTGCATTGGATCCCCTACAATTGTCTCAGCACAAATGTCTAGCCCAAGGATCTATAAGAGAGGCAGAACATAATAGAAAGTTTGCTGTCAATTAGAGCATGCATAGGACTTTGTCTCTGATATTGTGTGTTGGTAAGATACAGTACCTTTATTATGTAGTCTGTCATGAGAGATTTTTTCAACCCTTCTATGGAAATGGCCTGTAGTTCAGTTCTCGAGATACTTAGAAAGAAATTGATGGATACATAGCAGAAAAGAACTAAAACTTCTATTCTCAAACCTAGCTCATACCTTCATATAGGTGTCAACATCTGAATCTGGGATAATTCCTTCTTGCTTCTCCCTTCTGGTGACTTCTTTCATTATATCTGTTGTTGTAAAAGCTTCCAAGTTAAATCTAGTTTTATGGATTATGACTGTTGCTATAAGATGTGAATAAAATAGACCTGCTCTGCTTCCGATACCCTGACAGCGTGCTGCGAAATCCAGTACTTCCCTCACAGTCATTTCAGAAATGTGCAAATCATATTGACTTATATAAGCTGATGTCTTCTGTGGAACAAACTCATTGAGCTTATAACCATTGTAGGTTACATCTCCCCTGACCTGAAAATGTAAGAATACAGTATTGAGCTCATATACATTTTTCCCTTCTTTTTTTTTTTTTTCAAATTGAGAATGTAAAGCTTACTGTTTTCTTGCTAATTTTTTCATGTAGAAGTAACGCCAGCAAACACATAGGTTAATGTTTATATTGTATTTATTGTTCTTGTTTTTTTTTTGTTAATACAGAAGAATAGTGCAATGATTAACCTTGAGAGAATGGTTCAGTTTTCCTGCAAGCGCCTGCAAGAAAGTGGATTTCCCACAGCCTGGAGGGCCAAGCAATAGAGTCATCCTACACAAAACGAGACCAGTAAGTAAATGCAACTCCATAATCTTTGTCAAGAAAATAGAACTAAAGAAGAAACCAAATTTCTCAAGTGCATTTTCTTAATTCTAACCTTGATGGCTTGATGATGCCGCTGAGATCTTTGAAAATTTCAAGCTTGTATGCTTGAGGCTTGCACCCAACTATCTGTGTCATAACCTGTACAACAGTTGGGATCTCCTTCACTATTAGGACTAACACATTTCTAATTATATGAATGGAAAGTAGAAGTGCAAGGTAGCCTTTGCCGTAGAAAAATCGCTTACAGAAAATAAGCTTTTAATGGTATTCCATAGTGTTGGGAGGGGATTTCCTTGAACAACTTCACATTCTGCTTCTACAAACAGATTTTGGTAGCGAACTTCCACAGTCGGCAGTTGCAGTCCCACTCTGAATAGCAAAAGTCAGTGAATTTCAGTGTGTAAAAATACTGTGACAGTTAACATGTTTCATACTAGACTAGACATTGTAAAATATGTGTTACCTGTCTATTCTTTCTCTGAGTTTCTGCAAGAGCCGGTGGTTATCTCCCTCAATTTCCTTGATCAGTTTTTCAATGACCACATGTCTCTCCGGTGATCCTAGCTTTGACACATCAATCGGTACCATCTTACTCTTGTTACTAGCCTCATCTTCCTTATTCTCATCTTTGCTGTAATCAAACAACGAAGTCCTGATGCGCTCAAACGTTGGCAACCTGTCAATGGCGGCCCACTGCAACTCAACTTCATCGTCTTCATTCTTCTTCATGGACCTTACATCTGTAGTGCTCCTAAAACTATCGGCATGCTCGCGAAACGAGGTCCTGACACTTCTTCCTATCTCTGCAGCCAAGTCCATTGTTCCAACTTCCAAGGCACTCTTCAGTACCCCTCTTTCGATTCCTACTACGATGTAATGTAAGTAGCAGGTGCTTACATGCCGTACTACGTAGTAAGAATATTTATATATCAAGCCATCAAGCTTGTGGAGTTATATATTAATGTGAGCAGGGGCGGAGCCACAGAGGCCTGCATAACAATGTGCCACCGGCCCTCCTGCAAGCAATATTTTCATTATTTCTTTTCTAATAAAAATCTATAAGATTAGCCTTATAATATGTAATGCGTAGATTGTTCTTAAGAGGTGTCCAAAACCTTAGAATTATCATCACACCCAACTAGGTCAGGGAAATCTTGCAACAAATATCGCCTTTCCTGCATCGAATAACCACACTTGAAGTGTCATCCAAATCGAACCCAAAAAATCCAAAACAAAAACTGATGATTCAAGGGGTATCCGCAAACCCAACTCAGAATCGATCAAATAAGGCTATAATCACACATAAAGATCCAAACTTTCTCCATCAACTGAACCAATTACACTGAAAGAAAGAAACTTTACGAAAAGGGTGAAGACATAGAGACCTTGAAGAACTTCCCAGATGCATGGCGGTGATGAAAGTCATTCCACGGCTGAGTTTCAGTTTCGCTCCGCCGAGATTAGGCAAACGGCGTCGCTTTCATCACCCTCAAAACGACGTTGTTTTGAACGGGGTGGGTATTTACGCGGGCTGCGTCTAGGCGGTTCCACGTGGCGTGGCCGAGGCGGGTCATGGGGCCCACCATTTAAAACGAGAAAATATAATTGAAAAAAGAAGAGGAAAGTGGGCCCTGTGGACAGATTGGGCTAGGCGGACAAGAGTTCCGACCCGACTCGGCCCACGATTAAAAAGTAGAAAAGGGGGCTAAAACTAAACTAAACTCATTTTCCGAGTTCTGATTCTTCAGGGTTCAGGTACTTTACCTTCCCTTGATTCACTTGTCTCTCCAGTATGATTTGTGAGGTGAAACAACTTATTTTATAACCTTTTGCTGATATCATTCTTGAATTCAGTATATTCTGTGCTTTTCATGATCAAAGACTTGATCTTCATATGTATTTTGTATCCATGCAAATTTATGAACTTTTACTATTCATGATCAAACTTTTACTATGTTTTGTGAGGCAGTCATTGCAAGAACTGAGTAGTTGAGAGAATTTCGTAGTTAATTAGTTATCAATGATACGAATAAGCTAGAAAGTATATTACAGCAATGGCTGTGTAGAGAAGTTCATGTATTCAGATTCAGTAATTGAAAGACATTATTGTTACCTCCTCTGGAAGTTAAGTTTTTCTGTAGCAAGTGCAAAAGCAAATGCAAAAACTAGTGGATATGCTAGAAGAACAACTCCTACGATTCCTAGATCATCATAGTTGTATCCGTAGATGCTTTCTAAGAAGGCACTGATAGGCTTTTCTTCCCCGCGGAGTACTATTTCCTTGTTTAGATCTCCGTACTGTGAAGTGAGAATACCTTTTACGGACCATGATAAAGGGCAAATCCAGTAGCCCCAAACCCACCATTTAGGAATGTTCTGCAGGAGGGGAGTAAATTCAAAACTATGTGCGTATTCTTTTCTGTTGATGAAGTAAAGTAAATGACTAAAGATAGAGTTAACTTACTGGTTGTGGTATTAGGAATCCTGAGAACAGATTGAACATGGTGTAGCAGAAACTTGCTAATACTGAAGCTACTTGGAAAGTTGGGGTCACAGAAGCAACCAATATACCAAAATAAGTGAAGTAGAGCAGTGTACAAAACATAGCATACACAAACCAGAATACTTTGTAAAGTGACCAGTGGAAACCAATGGTTGGATAAGTGATTGTGGAAAACAAAACTGCTTGAAGGAATATATAGGGCAGTTCAATGATCACCTGCACCATGTAGAAGAGTTATGTGACCTTTAAATTTTGAAAGTGCTGAATTGCGGTCTAGCTAGCTAGGGAAAAGATTAGAATGCATACCTGTGATAGAGAATATGCCCATGAGGAGTACATTCCAGCAAACCTTTCCCGGTATACAACATTGCGCTCAGAAGCGACAAATGGTAAAACAGAGGTACAGTTACCAATTCCCATGCATTGTTGTAAAATAAATATTGATCCTAGAATGCTGAAGAACTCCTGTTCACCATTTCTTCAGAGCAAAAATAAAAACTTGATGAGATGCTAAGTACACTAGTCTCTGGTATGTTTAAGTAGGAATGCATTCTAACTCAGTAGTTAATCGAATGCAAGAAAGGGTGTGCTTATTCTTTGGGAGTCATGCATACTTGACTTTTTGGATGTGCAAGATGATTATCTGGTACATAATTGATGTGGTCAAGCCAACATTATTCTACATGTCTAGATTTTGTATGCATTATATGGAAAAGTATACTATCAAATTGCCTTACATTCTCAGTCCTTTTTGCCAAAAAAGTGCTCCGAACATCAAAGAAGATGCAGCAGTAATTGCTAATCGCCCCAGGTTATATCTTGGATTTCTCCAATAGGATAGATGTCGCTTCCAGAGACATGCTTTAAATTGCTCCCATCCATTTTGTGGGAAGCGAGTAGGAAAATCCAATCCCTTTGAGCCTTGTGCTGGAAAGCTGAGTTCTCTAACTAGGTCATTGTTTTTCCTGAATTGAACAAGAAATGTAAGAGTTGATATGGTAAGTCATTTAATAATATTGAAGAATAATGTTTTGTTAAAACTGCCTCTCTTATTCTAGGAATCCATTCTAGAGTGGTGTAATATTATCATAAACCTGTTGAGTGGTGTATATTATCATAAACCTGATATCGCAGTCATTTAGAAAATCTAACACTGCTAGAATTTATGAAAGATATTTCTGCTATATAAAGATAGCCTTTGCCTTCTTTTACGTGGACTGCCGTCCCAGCTAGTTTGGGTTAGGTGCCCTTGTGGGAGTGTAACTAGTGCTAGTGTTTTGAGATAGAAGTCAAATGTTGTCATTTTGACAGTGTTTTTGAACTCGGTCATATATGCTAGTGCAGTAATACAGTACTAATACTCACTGGCATAGATGTGATTCTCTATAGAGCTGAGCAAAATCTAAGGCAAGTTTGGCTTCTGAGGAAGGACTTGTAACTTCTAACATCCATGTTGCTGGGTTGTAATTATCTTTGATTTTTGGAACCCCAGAAATACCCTGCAACAGAACGGATGTAAAAAGCAGTGTCGATAGAATTGACGTGTAAAAATAGGGTTTTCATCAAAATTGGGAGTTGTTATATTACTCACCTCAAAGTATTGTATAAGCTTACTTGAATCTTCACCCAGCTCTCCACAGTATATCACTTGTCCTCCTCTTTTCATCAATAGAAGCTGTGCAAAGTTAAAAATTGATATATCAAATCACTTAATATCTTGTCATAATATAAATATTATAGATTCAGAAAAAGGGCCATGCATTTTATACTACATCAGATAGTGCTATCAATTACTACAATAGACTCATAACTTTCATATTGGTCAATTACCTCATCGAATGTTTCAAATATGTCAATACTCGGCTGATGAATAGTGCATACAACAGTCCTTCCTGTACTGACAATATTTTTCACAACTCGCATAACTATTGCAGCTGCTCTGGCATCTAAACCAGACGTGGGTTCGTCCATGAATATAACAGATGGATTTGAAACAAGCTCTACTGCAATTGTTAGCCGTTTACGCTGTTCAATTGATATGCCACTACCACCTGGTATGCCAACTAACTCGTCTTTGATTTCATCAAGCTCTATCATTTGAAGTACTTCTTTCACAAACTCCTGATATATGGATAGTTCAAATGGAAACATTATGAAATCTTCTATGATCATAGGACGTCTTATGTACTTGACAATATATTATGACTCCATGTACATAAATCCTACAAGTAAATGTATGAATTTTAAAAACAGCATCATATTCAGTTCTTGGAAGCTACCGTTATGCCAACTTTCTGGTTTTATGTCTAAACAGTGATACATGCATTCTATTTGGATAATTAAGCCTAAAAAGGCTAGCACCAGGTTCAGGTCTTAACTTTGAAGCATGATGTTTGGCATTCATACTATATGCTTTGCATGTTTATAGGGACTTACAGCTCTAGTATTTCTATCAATCTCGGATGGCAAGCGTAGCCAAGCTGAGTATGCTACTGACTCTTCTACTGTGAGCTGTGGAGAATGTATGTCACTTTGCTCGCAATACCCAGATATTCTGGCATATGTTTCTTGGACTTTTGGGTACCCTCCAATTCTAATGTCTCCTTCAATAATTCCGCCAGTTTTTCTTCCTGAAAGAACATCCATCAGTGTTGTTTTTCCTGCTCCACTAACTCCCATCAGAGCTGTGAGAATTCCAGGTCTAAATGCACCAGTTATATCTTGAAGAAGCTGTAGTCGATTTGGTGGGAAACCTTGCTCTCTAAGTTTCTGGAAATGTAAGGGTGTGATCAAATTAATTTATATCAAACATTCTTAGAAGCAGGAAATTATAATAATATGGTTACCTGGGGTGTATCAATAATGTATTGCAGTTTCTCAAATGATATAGTTATAGGCTCAAAAGGCAACACCATGCCTACAGTTTAACAAACCACTATGTAACATTCATATATAGCATGTTTATTGATACTAACACACAGACAAGATATTTAGTGAATGATTTCTCTAACAATTTGGAGTACTGTAAGATGATATCTCACCTACGTTTGTAGATTCTGAAGTATTTATGTCAGTATTTACACAAGTTAATTCTTTTTCTTGACAGGAACTATCTAACTTTTCTTTTTTCTTGAGACGGGAGAATCTTTCATGAGAGATGATAGTCCGAGAACTACCTGAACCTGTGCAATATCAAATTTTAAACAGGTTAGTATCTTGAAGACTTTCTGCTTAATTACTTGAATTTTTTCTTATCTTTATTGTATATGCCTAGATTGAGAGAGTTACACTTTGAATAACTGAGTACGCATGTGAATCCAAGGTTGAAAACCATCCAAAATCCGAGTAAAGCTCCTATGGATATCCAATAGAAGTAGTCACTGAAGTTTAGACCACGATTAATTAAAGCTTGCTGCCCTATAGTAATATTGGAAGATAAAACCTGCAAGCAACATACAGGGAGCATTGATATTAATACTTGACATATTATCCTAAATTAATCTGAGTTAGGAAAAGTGGTAGTTATACATCACCTTTTGCCACCTTGGAGCATGAAATTCATTTATCGATGCACCTATTTCTGCAAAGGCCAATGGAGAAACCCAAAATCCCCATTCCAACCAAGCAGGTAGTGAAGCTGCATTAGGAAAATGCTTATAAAATTGACTGAAATCGTAGATGTTGCCAAACGGTTCTACTCAAGTCATAAATAGCCTCCCTTACATTTTGGAATTATGAAGCCTCCAAATAGAAACATTACTATTAAAGTGAAAAGACCAACAGTTCCTGCAACAGAAGGATTTCGGACCAAGGATGCAATCAAACGAAATAGTGATATTGCTACTTGATGCACCAGGAACAATATAATCAATTGCTTGAAGAACCTGTCATTCATTGATAACAAAAGTTGTACTTAGTGACAAAGTCAGTTGTGTCAAATTAAGGTCTAGGCTTGGAGATCATACCTTTCAGGTTCAGGACTGTAACCAATCACATAATAAGTAAGGGCTGTCCAAAGAAATGCATCTAGCAATGAAAATGGAATCTTTAGAATGGCAGCCGGAATAGAATAAGTCCATGCAGGATAGAAGTGAAAATCTCTTTGCTTATAGAAGACTGCAAGTCTAGAGGCAGTCATTGATATCTCTGCAACTCCAATGACGAGCAGTCTAAGTAGAGCATAAAACAGAGAACTCATGTAGTACTTTGAATGGATCTCGTCAACTTTCATCCATGTACGTAGAAACATTGTCATCGTTACTAGTGCAACAACCACAAGCTACAAAATTAAATGAGCTAGGTGTGAACAATTGATTAATATTTAAGTGGGCTTCTTCATTCTTTTCTTTTTCACAATTTGCCTCCAGTATCTGTTACCTGTACTGACTTGAATACATGAACAAATGAGTTCCTCTTCATCAGAAGCCATTCTCTAGAAAGACATGCTTTGAATAGTTCCCATTTTCTCAGTGAGTAAATGTTGAATGTCAAAGCATGTCTATGGATCTCAGATTGATCGAAAGGCTTGAAAAGATCCTCTTCAAGCTTTTTTCCGACATGGAACTCCTTAAACATAGCTACGAACTTATCAACACTAACATAACTGTAGGGTCGGTCATGGTACCAGTACTTTGCTTGATCCTTTTGAGAAACCACCTATACAGAGAATCCACTGTGGAAATCAATACACAGCAGATATTTTAGGTAACTTAACACAAGAAATCTTGCCTCTTGGAGGAATTCAGAAATGCCTTTTCGTGGTGGACTACGGAAACCACAATTCTGAAAGAACTCCAAAACATTGTCACTAGGCCCATGGTATACAACTTTTCCTTCAGCCATCAAGATAATGTCGTCAAACAGATGAAAGGTCTCTGGTGTTGGCTGAAGAAGTGAAACCAAAATGGTGGATTCTGTTACATGAGTCAATTGCTGTAGACAAGTTACAATCTGAAATGTCGTGGAGCTGTCTAGCCCTGTTGATATCTCATCCATGAAGAAAGCTCTTGCTGGCCCAATCATCATCTCACCTATTAAGGGAGATTATGAAACATTAGTATCTGATGAAGAAAAAGGTTTGAATGTATTAGAAAATGTCCTACTGACACTTGATTTTAGTTTTGCAGCTAGAACCTGTTGTTAGTCTTTTCTTTTGTCCACCTGAAATTCCTCTTTGCATTGCATCCCCTACAATTGTATCAGCACAAATGTCCAGACCAAGGATCTAGAAGAGAAAAGGAAACTGTTGAAGTGTATATATGTAAGACTTGGCCTTTGTGTCTTTAGTTCGTAATGAGGATTACCTTTATTATATAGTCTGTCATTAGAGATTTTTTCAGCCCTTCAATTGAAATAGCCTGTTTGGCAAGTGTAGGGACAGTAAGCAAGAGATGGACAAGTTGTTGCTTATTTGAAAACATCACAGGAAAGAGATAGAACACGAATCTTCTTATACTACATACCTTCATATAAGTGTCAATGTCTGGTTCTGGGACAATACCAGCTTGCTTCTCTCTTCTAGCAACTTCTTTCATAATATCTTTAATGGCAAAAAACCTTCTTAGTTAATTGAGATCAAGAATCATAACCATGTCCAGAACTTGAAAAACAAAACAAAAAAAATGCTTACCAGCTCTGGTTCCAATGCCCTGGCAACGAGATGAGAAATCCAATACTTCCCTCACAGTCATCTCAGAAATATGCAAGTCATATTGACTTATGTAAGCTGATGTCTTCTGAGGAACAAACTCATTGAGTTTATAACCATTGTACGTTATTTCTCCTTGAACCTAATTATTTGTGACTAAATTTATCAGAATATGGTTTTGGTTTGTATCATATATGAGCTCACATAATGGTGAGCTCAATATGGTTCTGAGGAACAAACTCGTTGAGTCAGATACAATCGTTCCACACACACACACACACACACACACACACACATATACAATTTACAGGGCCCTTCCACTAAGAGATCCTTTTTTTTGACATATATGAGGGACGGGGGATTACACCAACTTTTCTATCACAAAATCACATCTCCACCGTTCAATATGTAGTCCCTCATATAAACCAAAATAAGGAATCCCTTAGTGGAAGGGCCCTGTATATATATTAAGAAAAAAGACCTAGCTAATTCTTGTGTTCATATTGTTTCTAGATAACCTTGAGAGAGTGGTTTTGTTTTCCTGCAAGTGCCTGTAATAAGGTTGTTTTCCCACAGCCTGGAGGACCCAGTAATAGAGTCATCCTGCAAAAATTCAATATATTTAGACTATTCATCCTCCATATATATCTCTTGATCTTGTCTAGAAATAGGAGAAACCAACTTTATCAAGCATGTCGTTAGAAAAAGTTTACCTTGAAGGCTTGATGATGCCACTGACATCCTTGAGAATTTCTAGTCTGTATGTTTCAGATTTGAATCCAATTATCTGTGTCATGACCTGTTTTGATTCTCATTCAGTATGTAGGACTGAAGTGTTTTTAAGTACATGGAAAGAAGTAGTACTCCTACTATATGTGCTAGCTAGTTTCAGAAACATCAAATCTGATCACTGTATCCCTTCCTATCTAGTACTAGAAAACAGTTTTTTAAAACCTTGATTTGCAAAGGATAAATTATTTTCTTTTCTTGTTGAAATGTGGATACACTTACAGAGAGAAAGCTTTTGAGTGTGTTCCATAATGTTGGTAGTGGTTTTCCTTGAACTACTTCACATTCTGCTTCGACAAACAAATTCTGATATCGTACTTCTACAGTTGGCAGTTGCAGTCCCACCCTGAAAGTCAGAAGTCAGCGTATTCAGAACATAATGTAGACATACTAACCAAGTTCTGTTACATATAACTGTGGTGCCATACCGTTACTTACCTGTCTATTCTTTCTTTGAGTTTCTGTAAGAGACGTTGATTATCTCCTTCTACTTCCTTGAGAAGTTTATCAATGAATACACGACGTTCCATGGCTGCTAGCTTTGTAACATCAACTGCCCTCTTACTCTTACCTTCATAATCATCGTCCTCTTTGTTACAGCTGAAGAGTGAAGTTCGAATACGTTCAAATGTGGGCAATCTTTCAATGGCAGCCCACTGCAACTCAACTTCATCGTCATCATTCTCTTTCATGGATCTGACATCTGAAGTGCTCCTGAAACTTGATGCATGCTGATGGAAAGAGGTTCTCACACTTCTTCCTATCTCTGCAGCCAAATCCATTCCAATTTCCAAGCCTCTCTCCCTAGCTACTGTATTTGTGAGTGCATCAGTTTATTCTTCCTACATATAGATAAAGGAATTGCACGTAATGCTAATGTTGTTGTACTAAAAGGACCATATATTAACTACTTAATTTGACTTTTGTGATATGACAGTTCCTACGTATTTATGCACTAAAGAATATCTTTTAGGTAATCCTTGTGCCGACTTGAAGAAAAATGGAACCATAATTCCATAAATAGGAAAGCCGACGAGATGCTTTACTTGTCATTTAGGATCCAAACAGAAGTTCATATTTCATAAACTGGATTTCCTTGCTCAACTATTATAATTCATTTTGTAAGCTTTCTTTTTTATTAATAAATTTGGTGTGGCAGAGCACTCTGCTCTACCCAGCTCCTTAACCAAAAAAAATATACTTTCTAAGAGAAACAAAGAAGATGCGATGGATCTTTAACAACTTGAGCAATAACTGAGAAAATCATTTAGATGTTTCTTGAAAATAGAATCACTTTGGAAATGAGCAAGAATCTTCTATAATATTTTGAAAATCAATTCAGTGCCAACATGTTTGATTCGATGCAAGTGTAACTTGCTGGCAGATCAAGATTTCTTCCAGCCTATACGACAAGGCTCATGAAATCTGAAATCTGTCATTGGATGTATTTATCAGTTTTTTATCTAGAAGTGTCAACTGTCAACAATAGACAACTCAGTCTGAACCAAACTCAATTATTATGATTGAACTCGTTTTGAATTTGCAGTCAAATCCTATTCTTGTACGTTTTACGCTTCCATTATCTGATCACATTGCTTGCATCTTAGTTTTCTTACTACTTCCGGCTATTATCTGGCCTGAATCTCATGATAAACCTGTATTGATGTAGGTGAGGTAAGCCTTCGGCGTCGAAGATCACTCATCATGCTCTTAGTGTATGTGATTCCATCTCAACTCAAGGAGAAAGAGGAGTTCTGGGGGAGTTAACACACTCTAGTTGGACATGCATTGTCTTTCCCAATACTTGTTTACTGGTATAAAATTAAGTGATGAAGATGTATCTGGCAACTCTTTTGTGGACTAAGTACATAAACCATTTTCTTAATAACTTTTCTTAATTATGTTACAGAAGCCCGGAATAGAAAGTTCAATTATGGTATTTGGGCAGTGCGACGCCTCCAAAGAGAAAGCAAAGAGGGTGCTAGGTTAGGAGGACAAACTAATCCCTTTGTCTTCTTCAACCTCATTGAGAACCAAAGAGACGGTACGTAAATGAACTCATTTTGATTGTCCTTTCATATAAATCTATCGCTATTATGAATATCATGCTTGAATTCTATATATTCTGTTTTCTTTGTTCTCTACCGATTGTTCTGTGCTCCAAAGATGTAAACTTTCATATGTAATTAAATGAATGAAAAAACTCATAAACTCTTGCTCTTTTCTGCATCATCTGAGGTATAACGTTAGTCTGTTACCATCTTACCATTGTTTAGCTAACTTTAGTCACACAGGCACATTATTAGTAGTGTTGAAATAGCACAAAAGAAAGTAGGAGAAACAGTAGCTTGAACAAAGTTTGATATGGCCAGAATGATTTATGAGGCAGTCATTGCAAACACTCTAGGGATTTGAGAAAAAATATATTATATGAATAAGCTTGACAGTTTATTACAACAATGGCTTTTCTGGTGAACTGTGTTCTGCAGGGAAGTTCATGTACTCAACTTCAGCAAGTGAGAGGCATTATCGCCTCCTCTGAAAGCTAGTTTAGCTTTTCTGTAGCAAATGCGAACACTAGAGGATATGCCAATAGAACAATTCCTACGATTCCTAGATCGTCATAGTTGTATCCGTAGATGCTTTCTAAGAAGGCACTGACAGGCTTTTCTTTCCCGCGGAGTATTTCCTTGTTTAGATCTCCGTACTGTGAAGTGAGAATACCTTTTACGGACCATGATAAAGGGCAAATCCAGTAGCCCCAAACCCACCAATTAGGAATGTTCTGCAGGAGGGGAGTAAATTCAAAATTCAAAATTTTATGCAAATCCATTTTGTGTTGATGAAGTGAAGTAAATGACTAAAGATAGAGATTACTTACTGGTTGTGGTATTAGGAATCCCGAGAACAGATTGAACATGGTGTAGCAGAAACTTGCTAATACTGAAGCTACTTGGAAAGTTGGGGTCACAGAAGCAACCAATATACCGAAGTGAAGTAGAGCAGCGTACAAAAGATAGCATACGCATACCAAAATACTTTGTAAAGTGACCACTCGAAACCAATGGTTGGACTATAAATTTTTTAGTATCAATTTGACAGCCAACATCGATCTTTGTAGCTTATTGGCAAATCAAGACTATGTACTCACAAATTTACACATGAAGTAGCTAGCCAATTGTTTATTTACCTGCACATGAAATCATATTTTTACGCAAATGGTCATTTTCCCTAGATTTTATACCCTAGCATCCATATTCTTGGAGATGTCATTCTCTTAAAGCATCTCCAACAGTTTCCTCAAAATTTCTCTAAAATGGGAAGCAAAAGCTAAAATCTCCAAAAAAATTATGATCAAAATCCAACAGCTTCTCTATTTTGGAGATTTCGGCATTTAATACAACAATAAAGTATATTATATCATCATTAATTATAGCAAAAAATACATTATATATTTTATTGTTACAATAAAATACTCAATAAAATATTTTATTATTGTTTTTTTCTTATTTGAGCACGTGAAGAATTTAATTTTTAGGAATGAAGGCTTTGCTGTAAATTTGGGGAACAAAGGTTTATCTTTCTTCTCTATCCCCATTTTAGGGAATGAGATGGGGAAGTGTTGAACCTAAAAAATGCTTAATATTCTCTAAAATCGAGGAAATCGAGAAAATGGAGAAGCTGTTGGAAATTACGTACCACTCCACCGAACACATGACCTTCGAGTAGTTTGATGTACGTATTAGAATATTTTTTATTTTTTAGAATACGTATTACAATATTAGTCTCACTTGTTTAGCATAATGATCTCACTCCTAACAAAACGAGAAGGCTGGTACTTGATTTCATGTAAAAAGTTTATGTAATCTAGACGTGATTAACAATCAGAAGTATATACAAAGGCGTACCTACACACGGGTCACAGTGTGCTACAGCCCACCCCAAATTTTGAGAAAACATTGTTTTGTTGCATAATTATAGTTAAAAAAAGTTAAATTATGAAAATCAGCCCACCCCAAATTTTTGTACTTAGTTTATATGTAATTGAACTTAGTCCATATGACTTTTTTTTTCTTTTGATTACATATATCTTGTTTATTTTATTAAAAACAGTTGCTTTTTTATCTTTATGTAGGGTAAGATTGTCACGCCCCGACTCTTAAATTTTACTTTAATTACTAGCATTGTGGTAATAAGAATTTTACCGTCTTCATCATTGAGTTTATAGTCCTAAAGTCCCTAGAGGTGTGTTGAGGGACGAATATTTCGAAAGAATTATTCGAAGGAAGAAAATGTGACGACGGTAAAAATGGTAAATTTTAGCTAATAAAAGGTAATTTTTATTGGGGTATTATTTTGGGGGTGTTGAAATTTGGATTGGATATATGGTGGGTTGGACCGGTTGGGCCAAGCCCGTTTCTTTTCCCTCTTTCCTTTCTCTCTCTTTTCTCCCGCTCCCGCACCCGGGCTCCTCCCTACCGGATTTTCTGACCGCCCGACCGCCGCCGTCCGGCCGCCCCAGACCTCCACACCGGTCCCAATCGATCGTTCTCCAACCCAGCTACCGTTCTAGACCGGTGGCAGCCTCTCTAGCGCCGTCGTGAGGGAGAAACGCCGCCCGGAAGGTTCGACTGCCGAATCGGTTTTCTCGTCGGAACTCCTTCCTCCGGCCACCATAGCTGGCGAGCCTTGACTCAAAAGGAAGCCCTCCTCCCGTGCTTCAATCCCTCCAAAGGGCTCCCTCCATCTTGAGCTAGGTAAGGAGAAATCGGTATTTGAAATTCTAGGGCTTTATTGTGTGTTTGCGTTCGATTGACATGGTTAGGCTTAGAATTGGAGTTTGTGGTAGTTAGGAATGTTGTAGAGGAGGTTGAGAGGAAGGTGCTGTCAAATTTTGGTGGGCATTGGAGGTCGCCGGAGCTGATCGCCGGCCGCCGCTGCCCGCGGAGCCGCCGCTGAAAAATTGTTTTTGGTGGAGATTTTTATGAGGAGTTTAATGGAATGAGTTTTAGAATTTTTGGAGGAGTTTTGGATAGGTTTTGGAATTTGTTAAGTTTGGTATTTTTGGCGGATTAATAAGTTAAAATCCGGCCATTGGATTATTTTTATGATTAGGACATTGGAAGGTGATTTTGAGGATGTCAATATTTATGGAGATTTATGGTTGGCAGTGAAGTTAAGATTTAGGACGATAGGCATGGTTGAGCGCGAGAAGCTCATATTTAATTATGCATATTTTCTTTAAACGTTGGGATTTTATTTAAGGAATTATTTATGTTTTGGAATAGGACGCGTGGAGGCTCGAGCAGAGGAGACCTCCGACCGACGTCAGGCTTAGGCCTAAGTTGTGAGTGGACCTTTGTTTTAAATAATGTGCTTTAAATGTTTTATTGTTGGAATTTATCTTGAATTTCGGTGTTTATACCCATTTATTGACGTTTATGAGAATAGTATGTATATGAGAGAATGCTAGCTAGCAATACGTGATTTCCCCCCATAATGAGGAAAAATGCCATTATGGGGTGACGTGAGCGTTAGACGCAAGCGTCGTAGCCCTGTACGATTTTCTACTTTTCGAGTTCATTCTATGTTTTTAGTTTCATTCATAGAATTCGTACAAGGAGTAAGCATGTATTTATACCACTCGGTCGTTTCCCCCATACTGAGGAAAAATGTCATTATGGGGTGACATGCGCGTTAGACGCGAGCGTAGTAGTCTGGTATGACTATCTACTTTCAAGCTTATTCATAGATAACATACATGGAGTAGACGGGTGTTAATACATACTGATATAAATATATAATTTTAGCCTGAGAGGCTGTATTGTTTAAGATTTGGAGACTAGCCAGAACTAGTCGTGTCCTTGAAAGTTTTCTTGGGGAAATATTATTGCTTGTCGAGATTATTTTGTCCACTCACCCTGACGTAATTAAATATTTTCCCCTGGGCTTTTCTTTCGTTTTTTAATTACCCAGTCTGCAGAGTTCGGGTGGGGTCTAGAAGGAGGCGTCGAGGCATAGTCACCCACATTTCCACTACTGTTCGCCAATAGGTCATCTGTTTAAACCACTAGGTTTTTCATCAGCTTCCGTTGTCTTTCTCGTAGTAGCTCTGAATACTTTCGGAAAAATAACTGTGTATTATTTTATTCAGTTATTTGGATAGAGTTGAAGATTAATATTTTGGTTAAGAGGATGTTCTATATTTTTCCGGGTTAAGGTTGTCTATTTTCAGGGGAGGTTTGCCGAGTCCTTCGGTAAATTTTTCTTGGAGGTGGTCCCCGCAGGACTTACCTCGGGTTTCAGGGTGAAATTCGGGGTGGGTCTTGACAAAGATTATACTTTGCTAGCGAAAATGTACAATGTAATGGTGTGTGAATCACTTTCGGGGTTTGTATCGGTTCGGTGTCATTCTGGCTTGTGATTATTAATACAATACTATTAATTTAAGGATTAATTACAACATACCACTCGAACTATGATGCTATTTTCATTTTCATACATAACTATCAAAAACTTTCATTTTCATACCCGAAGTTTCATTCCCTTAGCATTTTGATACCCTAACCGCTAACACCGTTAAATTTTTAGGGCATTTTCGTCATTTCAATAAATATATCATTTTTTACATTTACTTTAACAAAATAATTTATTTTTTGAGATTATCAAATACAAATAAACAATTTACTTTAGCAAAAATATTCAAAAAAAAAACCTCCAAAATTAAATATTTATTTTTGCAACAATAGTGATAAAGGTTAGTAGAACTCTTGTATGTGTATATATTTTTGGAGTTACATGTTAAGCAAAACAAAATAAAATAAATTTTAATATATAATTAAAATAAATTATATCAATAAAATATCGAATATAAACATGTTTAATCTATCCAATTTTATCCAATTTTATATAAACATGTTTAATCTATTTTTGGTTAAATATACCATGTTTATATAAAATGTGAAATGACAAAAATGCCCTCAAAATTTAACGGTGTTATTGGTCAGAGTATCAAAATGCTAACGAAATGAAACTTCGGGTATGAAAATTCAAGTTTTTGATAGTTAGGTATGAAAATGAAAATAGTATCATAGTTCGGGTGGTGTTTTGTAATTAATCCTTAATTTAATCATTTATTTTTCTTTGTCATTGTATATGTCTCCATTCTCTTCTGCCAAAGAAGCTAAGCCAAGTATCAAACTTTCTCTCTTTAAACTTCAGGCATGATTCTCAGCTATATCGATCATCTTGTTGGAGTCTTATATGTGTCATATGATATAGTTCTCAAATCTCAATTGTTTAATGCCTTTATCAAATTTAGTCCCAATTAATATCTCATCATCTCAAATCTCAATTGATTAATGCCTTGATAGTCCCAATATCTCATCATCCTATCGCATTGTACATTTCTATTGATATTCTAATTCTAATCTCAATTGTTTGCTTACTTTATGACTAATGCTAATGATGTGTATATATATAGATAGATAGTTGTAATAGTACCAATGTTTGATTCATAGTTATTAGATTTTGTTTTTCCGTCTAGTTAGGTTTTAGGATTATACATTCGTTTATTGTATTATTAGAGCGGTGCTTATGTACTTAGTTATTAGATTTTGCTTATATTCAAGAGCGTAGAGTTCAGTTGAGTACGTATATATGTTCTTTTGTCTTTAATTTTTGCTATCAAATTTTTTAAAATGTTATAATATTGAATTCTTAATGATCAGTTAACTTTGTGATTATTTGCATGCTATCCTTTTACATTCTATCTTTACTTTTAAGACTACCAATTTCCTATTGTGGACTATTGTTTCTTCTTCGTATAATCGATCACAAGGTCCTGAGATTTAGATGCTTGAGGTAAAATTACATACATAACATGAGAACGATCAGTAGTGGAAAAAATTTCCTCATAGTGGAAAAAATTTCTTCACTCTACCTCCTTAGAAACCAACGTAGCTACTGGACCATTGCAAATGACTTGCATGAGCCAAGAAGGCCTAACTTCTAACCAAATACTACGCCCACTACCAAGAGCTACAACACCAACAACCACATGAGCCGCCTTGTTGACTGTTCTAGGAACTTATGAAATATTAGAAGTATCCCAAGATCGACATTAACAGCTCTCTTATTCTCTCCACAAGGAAACATTCACCAGCAAGACACTCCTCACTTCTATATTTAATGTCGTTAAACCTATTAATTTTCTCTAAAATCTCACTAGCAAAGTTGAAACAAATATTACACTAACAAGAACCAATAAAATTTACAAAATCTCACTTGCAAGTTCTTTTTTCATTTTTTTAGTAGCTCAGCTTATACTTATACTAAATTGTCTTATAACAAGAACTAATCAAGTTTACATGACAAACATATATGTGTGTGTAAACATTTTAAGCATGCGTCACATGAGACTTGCTTTTAGCCAATATATATGAGCTATAACGTACGCTAGTTACTCAGAAAAAGTTCATGGACATGGAATGATCTGTTAACTAGCTAGCAAGTGTGACAATAATGAGATTAATGACGTCCAATCCATCATATTTACTGAAGTCCAAACCATATTCCTTTGCTGCTTGCTGAGAGTTTGTCCATAGTACTCTCGAGATATTTGCAAAGCATAATGGTAAATGACTCAGTTAATTCCTTAGATTTCAATCATTTCATCCCTAAATATTAGAAAATTTTCACTTTACATTTTTAGGGTTAGTTCACATGAATCAAACAACAAAGTAAAAATGAAATAAATACTGAACAGTAGTGCAACTGTGCAAATATTGAAATGCAATATCAGTCTTCCTCCAAAAATTGATAGTGTTACATATCGATCTCTAGCTTATTATTATTGGAACAAAAGAATGTGCCTGTGCACTAATTAATTAAACTATCAAAATTGTGTAACCTTCAACAACACTGAATCATGGAAGCAGAAGAAAAAAATTTAATCAAAAGAACAAATAATCTAAGAAATTAACTCAAACAGTGAATAATTATTACTTCAGTTGTCTTCTAGAGCTATCTCACACTAGCTTGTTAAACTGAAGAATGCTGCTGCACTCTTGAGGTCATTCTGGGAGACATGTTCTAACGACTGCGTACCCTTGAACGGTGATTCGGCACTGCATACATACAAATCAAAATATATTCATGAGACATTTATCGAAAATTCTCCAGCACATTAAACCATATCGAAACACAAATCTAATACATGAAATTGGTCTGTATCAATGTTTTAATACACCAAATTAACGAGGCCTTTCAATTTATCTGTATGCATGTATACCTCGATTCACAGGCCTCTTTAGATTCGATGTACGATTGACGATCATCAGCAATTGTATCAAATGGAATGTCATCATAGTCATGAGGAACATCCATTTCTTGTTGAATGGGAAACCCTTGGGATGTCATCAGATTATGTTGAACCGCCACAGCATCGACATTATTGTTCCCATAATAAAACTGCTGAACCCTAAGAGGTTTTACCACACTGTCATTCTCATCGATGTAAATCCCATTAATACCATTCGCCAGATACTCCTCCATCCCACCACCACCGCCGCCGCTGCTACCGGCGGCAGAGTTATACTGATGATATTGGTACTGCTGCTGGTAGAGCTGCAGCGCCTCGTGGTCGTTTGTTTGAAGCCCTAATTGTAGCTGCGAAGACGGACACGTGGGTGAATTGTACTGGTACTGGCACTGGTCACGGCAGATGGCGAGGTGGGACCGGACATACCGGAGCTCCTCGTAGGCTTGCTGGAGTTGGAATGTCAATTGGTTGATGATTCCCATGCATCCGGTGACCGGAAACTTGGCTCTCATGTTTGATTCGTAGATAATGGATCGCATCGCCTCTTCTTTTTTCCCCGGGCCAGTCTGCTTCAAAATCTTCGTGATATTTGCAACGCCGTAGAGGCGATGAGCGTTCTGGAACTGTTTGAGCTGGTCGGCCGGAAAATGAGGGGCGAGCTCGCAGTCCTTGGTGCACCGTCGTCTCTGGTACTTGCACGCAGCACAGGCCTGGCTTGTGCCCCCTTTGATCGTCATGGTCGGAAAATACGCGCATTCATCGACTGTTTTGATGATCATAAATCAAAAATATTCGAAAATTTAAAGAATGTTGTTGTTAGATTGAAGCAATATGTTCATGAAAGTGGAGATCTAAAGAGACGGGTAGATGAAAATGGGGGTATATATGTGGCTTGGTTTATTAGCTTTGGTGGTGATCTGGATTAGAATGAGCTGACCAAGTAAAATTTGAACGTTTCTCTATTCAAAGGTGGATCTTCTTTAAACTGAATTTAAGTATCTCCGAGTCATATGTTTACGGCAGTTGCATTTACGGTTCATCTAAGACGCACTGTTTTGGTCTTTTTTGTTTCTGTGTGAGTGAAAATCACTGGTGTGCCCTAGCTTCTTTGACATTCAATAGTTACCCATCCTCTAATTGTAGTTAACTTTACCAAAAAAAAAAAAACGTGGGTAATATTTAAGGTTGTTCTGTCATGCCGGTCTATAGTAGAGCTTTATCAAACGTGCCACAATGCTTTGTTCTTGCTGCCACAATGACCTATATTATTTCCTTTTTTATTTTGTCGAGAATTATCTGTTGTCTTGGCCAAAAAATAAAAACGAAGTATATTTATAATTTCACATTGAATAGAAGTCTAAGGAACTTAATTTCCTACTCTAACTTTGTATCCAAATTGAAAAAATAAGTGGGATAAGGGTAGAAGGTAATACCTTAAATAAATGTGATCTATAAGACGAGATTCAAATTTCATATATACCATGTATTAACCGTAATTACTTAACTAAATAGGAGTGGTGAACCTTATATATGCAATTATATAGTGTGATCGAACTACTGTGCTGGCAAAATTGTAAATACTTGACGATAGTAAATTTGGTATAAAAATTTTAAATGGTTTGCTAGATGAGAATACTCATGGATGGATTTGGTAGTTATCACATAATTTGAGCAGTATGCGAATATGCGACGTCGGATCGAGATCGTAGATGATAATGATATAAATAGTATGGCTATCTCTAACACGTACGTGGAAGACAAATTTGGAAAATAAAAGATAATCAAATGGGATTTTGCCCTCTAAATCTTCAATTACTCGATCTATATATCTCACTTGAGCTAGCTAGCTTGAGCTCACAGCTAGGCATTACTAAAGAGGATTTACCTTTCTATTCCTAATTAGTTAAAATATCTGAGAACCACAAATTTTCTATACACCTACGTTGTAATTAGTTGTTAACTAGTTGTCACACCCTAGTTAAACCCCATATATATATAGTCTTTCTCAGGTGCGGAGGTCCGCACCAATGGTTTTGGTGCAGATTTCCATTTTTACACCACTTTTTGATCGAATTTCCTCATCTCCACCGTGTAGTATCTAGATAATATTGTGTAGATCATCTCTACAAAATTTCAGCCAATTTGGTAATCGTTAAGGTCATCAAACTCGAAAAACAAATTGACGGACTGAATTTTGTCAAACATAAACCGTTCATGTTTAAAACAGAAAAACACAATTTTGAGGGCCTTAACGATTACCAAATTGGCTGAAATTTTGCAGAGATGATCTACACAATATTATCTAGATACTAGACGGTGGAGATGAGGAAATTCGATCGAAAAATGGTGCAAAAATGGAAATCTGCACCAAAACCATTGGTGCGGACCTCCGCAGCTGAAAATGTCTGTATATATATATAACACCGGTTAATGATATGAAAGGATCCATTGTCAAAAAGAAAAATCATAAGAAAGGATCAAAACGATCTTAATTTGTATGGAATTAATTATATTTTTGGCGAAACAAATTAATTTGGCCCCATCTCAATGCGTTTTCTTCTTGGTGAAACATTACGAGGACATGCGCATATAACAATGTAAAATTCCAAACCCTTCCTGATGAATTAATTTTCAACTTTATTCTCTACTTCAAAAATTGATCAACTTAAAATTAAATCATGCATATATGAAATCATATGTCCGTTCTTTGTTATGGGACGAGTGTAAAATCATACGTTCTTTGTGAAAGTGGATTCAGTGGTCTAGGATCACATGTCCTTAGCTTTGTGATATTGATAAACCTCATAAGGATGAAATAATTACAAATGAACGACCTCGATCACCAAATAATTACATTTACCTAAACTTTGCTACTTAATAATAAGTCTAATAATAACCATATATGTCGACAATACGAATCCAGCTTTGGCAGTTTGAGTTTTCACGCAGCTTTCACCGCACTTCTAGGAAATGTTGCTAATTTTGGGGTAAATGTTTTTGTTTTCCTTGGTCCTTCTCCAACGAATCAAATTGAGTTTGGAATCGTTCTTCTCCACCGGCATTTAGACGTGTCCTCGGCGTCGTCGGCGTTCAGCTTAGGGTTCCGCTGCGCTCGAGGGCATTGCCATTTGCCTCTGTACGTCAATCTACTCCACATTAACAAACACATTAATTCTACCTTGAGTTCCAATTCTTGCAAGCACATAAGAAACCATCACAACTCACTGATTTGCTTCATACGATTCTGGAACGTACACTGCAAGGAAGGTAATAATACGAACAACATTCAAATTCCATGCACATAACTCGTATATTTTCAAATGTATTCTTATTCAAACGTATCATATTGTTATTGTCTCAGAGCCCGTCAGACATGGAGGTATTCAAGAACGCCAAAGTGGTACGGTTTCGAAGCCACCATGATAAATATCTAATTGCAGACGAAGATGGAGAGACTGTAACACAAGACAGGGACGGAACATCCACAAATGCTAGATGGACAGTGGAGCTTGTCAACCATGCAGAAACTGTACGTTTCAAAAGTTGTTACGGGAAATACCTAACGGCGTCAAACCAACCATTCAGACCAGGGAGAGGCTACAAAGTCTTGCAAACGCAGCCAAGGTTGAGACTGTATTCCTCTATGGAATGGGAGCCTGTGAGGGAGGGATTACAGGTCCGGCTTGTGACGCCCTACGGCCAATTCTTGTGCGCAAATGGGGGAGTTCCACCTTGGAGAAATTCGATCACGCATGATGCTCCGGGAAAAATTGTCAGGCAGGATTGGATTCTGTGGGATGTGGATGTGTTAAAGAAGCGTTCAGATGATGTTACAACAACAGATGATGATGATGAAGAATCTTCACAATTAGATGAACCCAAATCTCCAAGGCAGGACATTATAATGCCTATAAGATCAAAAAGGGATAAATTTCGCAAAGAAGTGAGAGCACATGTTATTCGTTTTTCTGATAAAATGAAGAAAGTCGGACTAAAGGTGACCCTCAGCCAGAAGTGGCAGTCGACATATATGTAACTCGAGTACTAATAAGTACTTTGACAATACATATGTGATAGCCGCGAGAGATTTATCTTTTTGTTGAAGGTAGCGAGCTTAAACCTACTCGATTGCTACATGTATTAGTTTTGAATATTGAAATAAACATATATAGGGTAGATTTTGTTAGTTAACTTGCTGCTTGAATCTCAAGTCCAGCATCTACCTCATCAAGATGTGCTTGGCACGCAGGCAATTGATTTAAGCATCGATTTGTTCACGTCGTCTGAACGACATATCAGAATCAATTCTTTCTCAGTTACAGTCTCACAAAAAATAACCTAATTGCCTCATGCATGCATTTTTACAGGAAAAAGAAAGAAAAAAAAAAAAGAAAACAGACCATAATGATCATCAAAACCAGAGAAACCCTATGGACTGTACATAGAGTGATGTCAAAACTTTTTTTTATACCAAAGCAACAACCACATAAAACTACCACTGGTGTACGTCCGCCCTTCATATTGACAACGATATTAGCAATCAAAAGGAAACTGGCTATCAAGGAAAGAAAATTATAATGGAGATATACAGATTAAACACAAACACGTGCGTAAATCAACCTTAATTTGATCCAGAGTATAGTATCAACTTGAACTTCAAATTCATATATACATGGACTAGTTTCCCGTACAAACTTTCTTTTTAACTAAATAATACTAGTCTCTCAACACAGCTAAAGCATGTTAAATACGTTTTTATTCATTTTAAATATTATTCTTTTAAGAAAAAAAAAAAAAGGGAAAATGATGATTCTACTAATGTTGCTTAAGGTGTTTTCTACCTAGCTTGTTTTATTCTTTTAACTAATTGTTGTATGCAATGGTTGCCTTTGATTTTCTATTCTATGATAATAGTTGTGCAAATTAAGACAATTATTTTTTCATTGCTGGAGCATTGTAAACAACCAAGGTATTTGTTGAGATATTGAAAACCTTCAAGGTTGTTTTTACGGGGGGATTTAGTTGAATTGTATATGTATTACGGAACAATCCCATGCATATACTATGGAAGCAGTCACCTAACTTGTACATAACCACCTCCTCCCTATTTCCAGCAGCTGCGTTTAAACAACTTTTTCTGTTCCTATTTCCCTTATTAAGAAATAACCATCCTTAGCCTTAATATATCCCCTGAGTTTTCTCTCATCCTCAACCTTTGGTCACCTTTGCCTCCAATACTTTCCGGCCATTAACAAACACATCCACCACAATTCTTGAATTCTTCCATTAAGATTCATATCATTCTTACATTTGCTTTCGAATCGACGATTTAAGTCTTCAAGGTCAATCTTCAGTGTTCTGTGCTTAATAACAGTTGCAAGATCAATGTTAATGTGAGCACCACGCCATGGAGTTTTTCAAAAAAGCTAGAGTGATACGGTTGCGAAGCCACCATGACAAATATCTAATAGCAGAGGATGATCAAGAGTCTGTTTGCCAAGATCGTGATGGAACGGTGAGAAATGCTAGATGGACAGTGGAGATTACCAAAAATGGTACTTTACGTTTCAAAAGCGTTTATGGAAAATACTTAACAGCTTCTAACATGCCATTCCGTCTAGGATTGAGAGGCAAGAAAGTTTTACAAACCTTACCAAAAAGACTGGATTCTTCCTTGGAATGGGAGCCTGTAAGAGAGGGATACCAGATTAAGCTCAAGACACCCTATGGTCAGTTCTTGCGTGCAAATGGCGGTGTACCGCCTTGGAGAAACTCCATCACGCATGATGTTCCTCATAGATCAGCAAGACATGATTGGATTTTGTGGGATATAGATGTTGTGGAGCTTAAACGAGACTCTCCTGAACATCCATCAATGATTGCGGAAGAGCCCACTCCTCCTGTAAGGGCACAATCCCCTCTTGCAAAGGCACAATCCCTTTATGCAGAGCCGGCTCCTGCAAGGGCACAATCCCCTCCTTTAAAGACACAATCCCCTCATGCAAAAGCACAATCCCCTCGTACAGCGCCACAATCCCTTCGTGCAAAAGCACAATCCCCTCGTGCAGCGCCACAATCCCTTCGTGCAAAAGCACAATCCCCTCGTACAGTGCCACAATCCCCTCTTGCAGTGGAAGAACCCCCTCCTCCACCACTTGAAATACCTGATGAAGAGATTCCAGAATCAAGCACTTCGATTAAAATTGAGCTTAGGTCTCTCCAACTTGGCCAAGAAGAGGTTTGTAATTTTCACTAGCAAGATGACTCTAATATGTCTACATTGTTTGATTTTTGTGTTATGAAGTTGTCAGTTGTTGTTCATTATTTGAATACAGTCAGGGAAGTCATTAGATCATGGTTCGCCAATAAAAAAGGATGGAAGAATGATCTTCTATCATGTAGCAGATGATATTGGAGAGGCTCCTGACAATGGAACACAAGATGTTTCCTTTTTATTTAAAGGTAGTGGGGTAGAGGACTTGAAGAAAATGCTGAAGGAAGAGACAGGGCTCGTAGATTTTCAAGTATGTTCACGCAATCCACTGAATGGCCAACTTTATCCACTTCGCTTACATCTTCCTCCAAACAACCATAATATGCATGTTGTGCTGGTTCCCTCCTCGACTTGAGGTTAGATACTCTCAAGGTCTTAGCAAAACCTTATCATTTTCTTCAACATAATATCTAATCTGAAGTAGATCGATCACATATATAGCAACAGTGCAACATAATTATATGTACCTTGAGGTTTCCTATATTGAAGTTGGTTTAACATTGATTTTCTTGTGCCCTTCACCAGCAGAATCTGAAACATGACTGGACTGAATTCACATCACTTGTCAAGAACATCAGAATGATACCTGCTTATTTTGTAGGCTCAGCTTCATATCTAGTAAATGGTAAGGTAGATGGATTAGTGACTTTTTCATAGTATATACCGTTACATCTAGAAGTCGCACATCTTTTGTTCAAACATCTTCCCCAAATGATTTCAGTAAACTGGAACTTTAAGATTAATCAAAAGTTTATGTGTGAGAGAGCATATAAGACATGCCTCATTGAGCACACCCAACTTTATTTCAATTGTATGGTTCGTAATGTCATTTTCAAGTTTATAATTGAGACACCAAATCAAATATATATGCAGTTATTTGCAGGAAGTTTATATGTAGTTACCCGTGAGTAGACATTGTTGTTGAAAATTTGCAACCAGAATTGTTGCCACTGAAGTATACCAGACCCTACAACTAATTTTACGAGTCCTGAATCGAGTCAGTAGATATTAGATCCAACATTGTACATATTTGAACACAATGTGAATGGGACACATCTTCTGCTACAAACTCATTAACCTTCCCATCCTCCTTTAGCATGCTGCAGCCTGGTGTCTTCTTGATTCCCTTTTCACCAATCATCTTCCTTATCCTAAGTGCATCTTCACTTCTCCGGGCATCTAAATAGATGTTTGATAACTGAACATAAGCACCGACTTCTTCTCTCCTGTCATCATTTGCTACTTGTAGAAGTTGCTCTACAGCAATCTCTGCAAGATCTACAATATTATGGATATGACACTCACTCAATAAAGCACCCCACACATAAGCAAGCGGCTTCATGGACATTCTTTTAATAAGCTCAAACGCATCACTTAATCGACTCACCTTACACAACAAGTCTATAACACAACTATAATGCTTGTGTTTGGGCACAATCCCATATTGAGCTTTCATGTTGTCCAACAGAGCCTTACCCTTCTCAAGCAATCATTCATGATTACAAGCCGTTAGTACTCCAAGAAGGGCAACACTATCAGGCTTGACTCCATCATCCACCTGCATTCTCTCCAAGCGCGAAATTACTCCTGTCGCATAACCATGCACCCCATACGCTCCAATCATGGCCGACCACGACACCACATTCCTTTTCCTCATCTCCTCAAACGCTTCCACGTCCCAATAAACACATCCGAATTCAACCCCTCCCTCTTTCTAACATACTCATGAATCCACTTTCCCTGCCAAAGAGCCCCCAAATGAGCACACGCCACAAGCCCCGTGACCACACAAAACCCATCAGGCTTGAACCCACGCACCAACATATCCCGGAAAACCCTCAAAGCCTCGGCAGCCAAGCCACGCTTGACATACCCATTCATAATCACATTCCACTGTACCATATCTCTCTCAGGAATTTCATCAAACACCTTGTGTGCATCCCCTAAAACCCCGCACTCAACGTACAACCTAACAACCACAGTCTGAACATGCGCGTCCGCCGTAACCAACCCATTCTTAACCACCAGACAATGCATCTGCCTCCCTGGAACAATCCAACCGCAATTAACACATCCCAAGATGGTGAAATGAAAAATTATCCGGTTCCAAGTTGATTTATTTTAACATGAGCAGGAAATAATACATAGAGAGATGATGATTCGAGCTAGTGAAGTGGGCTCTGATGAGAGTGTTGTACATGTAGGCGTTGGGACCGAGGACTTGGTGGAATATGAAGGAGGCTGTCGGAGTTGGAGAGGGCGCAAAAGGCGAGGAGTTTGCTGACGGCGAAGTTGTTGAGGTGGAGGCCGTGGGTGATGAAGACGGCGTGGGTGGGTTTGAGGGTGCGCATGGTGGTGCAGCATTGGGCTAGGGACATGCACCGCTTCCATGCTTGGATTATGGTGTAGGCCACTCACTTCATATGTGCGTCTATTTGCATTCTGGGCGCGCGCGCGTTTTTGTGTAAGCATAGAGACCCAAATTTGAAGCTAAGCCAAGCTGAAAAATCTTTATTGCCCCACGTATCTTATTATTTACTAGCAGATGCGTATCAGGTCTTTTTCGACCGTATCCGGCCATTTAGAGCAACTCCAACAGTTTTTTCATATTTTTGGTTTTCTTAATTTTAAGAAAGATTTTGGTTGTTTTGCCCTAACAGATTATCTAAAACTTTCTCTAAAATGAGAAATGTGATGAGAGAAAAAAAACTAAATTCCTCATATTTACAGAAAACTCTTAAATTTTAGAGAATGATTTGGGGAATGATCATGAAATCTCCAAAATAGAGAATATGTTGGAGTTAGAGAAGAAAAATTGCTTGAAATATTGATTTTTGCTTCCCCGTTATAGAAAAATTATAAGGAAGCTATTGAAGATGCTCTTACGGACATACCAACACGTACCCTGTGCCTTGTAGGTTAAGAATTTGTGCTCGGATACGGAAGAATACGGCGGGATACGGCCCGATACGCATCCGATACTGCCGATTACGTATCTGTAAATAATTTGGATCGTGGGGTTAATACTGGCTTTTAATTAGTGTATTTAGTTATGTCCAACCGACTTACTGCCACGTCATAATCCGCACCATAACGGCCGTGCTCCCACACACAGATGATACATTATCGTCTCCTTCATCCGCAACAATCAGTCTAAAACCAAAATATACAGAAGCGCCTATGAGCCTCTCTTTGGCGCGCTTCGCCCTTCATTCCAGGGTCTTCTCCGACGTCGCAACTACCGGAAATAGTAACCTACGTCTTATTTCGACCCTCAAGAATCGGAAGTTTACTTCCACTGCCACTCCCAGAGCTCAAAACAAGGTAGCACTACAAGTCTACAACCATAATTTTCATTTCTCTGAGTTTTTAATTTTTAGTTTTATTTATTTTAGTGTATTGGGATTATTTATGTGAGTTATTTGATGGGTAGGGAAGTGAAGAGCTGCTAGTGGTAGTTGGAGCTGGAGCTGCTGGGGTTTATGGAGCAATTAGAGCTAAAACCCTGGCTCCTAATCTCAATGTGGTGCTCATTGAGAAAGCAAGACCCCTAGCCAAGGTTTTGTTTTGATTCTGTGTAGTTTTCGTGTGCCGAATCATAGATGTTCATATGACTCATTTCTCATTTGAGTAGTTATTAACTTGACTTGTTTGTGTATACAAACTTAGGTGAAAGTTTCCGGGGGAGGCCGGTGCAATGTGACAAATGGGCATTGTGTTGAAACCATGGTAATGTATAAATGGGGTTTCTATCGAAATTTTGAGTGTATTTTTGATGAATATATGAGGTTTAGAGTGATGATTTTGGGTCATAGATGTTGGCAGAGAACTATCCGAGAGGTCATAAAGAATTGAAAGGAGCGTTTTTCAACACTCATGGGCCGGTGGATACCATGACTTGGTTTTCTGATCATGGGGTGGAGCTGAAGGTTGTTTGCTATGCGCCTATACGATTATATCATATGTTGCTTTCACTTGAAATATATTTGTTGTGTATTTTATAATGTGATTCCGACTGATGACAGACTGAGGATGATGGAAGGGTGTTTCCTGTCAGCAACAGTTCGTCTACGATTATTGATTGTCTCATGTCTGAATCGACGCGGTTGGGAGGTATGTTTCTCCACCAATTGCATGACAGAACTAGTTGCTATTCGTTTATATTCTGATTTTTTAATGTTCTTTTGTTCCAAATCTAAGATTGTCTGCCAATTTTGATTTGCAACTGTTAATCTTTAATGGAAATCCACATAGCAGGCTAGTTTCCAGGTTTTAACTTCTTGAATCCAAGTATGTTGCCGTTTCATAAGGATAACTAATGATATACACCTTCCTCAGCCTAATAGTAATGTAATTTTGTTATATCCAAATTATGATGCCTGAGTGACAGAGTTCTAATATTATGACTTGCAAGTTTGTGCTGAAATCTGAGTTCCTCTACCAGTTTCTCTGCAGACCGGAAAAGCTGTGATAACTGCATCTCCTACTGATGGTGGGAAATTTCTTCTAGGCATTGAAAAGCGTACTCCCAGTTCTGTTGAATATGTTGAAGCTGATTATCTTTTGATTGCCAGCGGAAATGGCAAGCAGGTTGTGATTGACTTTTTTCTTTTGTGTCGTCGCGTTGATAGGTTAAGTTTCTTGATATGACCCTGTTCTTCTCACAGGGGTACAGTCTTGCATCTCAGCTTGGTCATTCAATTGCCGATCCTGTACCAAGCTTATTTACATTCAAGATTGAGGATCCACAGCTGGCTGACTTGTCAGGGGTAATTATCTTCTAATAGTCAAGATCCTTGCTTACAACATATCACATGTTAACAATTGCTGTCTGATGCCTGATGTTGCTTATGAAACATGTGGAAAGTGGAATCAAGAGAAACAAGCATTTTTATAGTTGTTAACCTTCTCTTTTTAACATTCAGATCGCATTCCCTAAAGTCAAGGCTAAGCTGAAAATAGAGAATCTCCAAAGGAATATACCACAGCTTACACAGGCATGTAATATTTTGTTCTTCTCATTTCATTTTTCAATAATGCATGTGTCATATAGACAAGTATTTGGAAATGTAGGTTGGACCTGTGCTTGTCACACACTGGGGATTCAGTGGGCCAGCAATTCTTCGCTTATCTGCATGGGGTGCCTGTGTTTTATCCCGTACAGGTTACAAAGGCAAGAATATTCCTTCTTCATGGTTTATCCACTCATTTAAGTGACAGCATGTTTTTTCTTAAACTTTGACCATCTTTTCTCAACTTGGTATTGTTGGATGCAGGGACTCTTATTCTGGACTTTACACCTGATGTGCATATAGAAGATGTGAAATCAATCCTCACACAACACAAAAATAAGTTTGCGGTACTCCTTTGTCTCTTTACTTTCTACTGAATAGTTTTCTGTTAAATTAAAGGGCATGGCAGAAGTGGAACTAATAACTTACTGAGACTAATAATTCAAAATGCTTCCTTACTGCAGAATATAACCAGCATATATAAGTAAACATTTAAATGGGAACAAATACTTATATGCAAAATGCTGATGTTAAATAGTGATGAGTGATGACATAATGCCTCACCAAAGAGTTGTTGGTCTGGCGGTCAGACACTTGGTTTGCTCCCAAGTGGTTTCTACTATTACCATATGCTGTCCGAATCAACAATTCTATTGTTTGTTGCCTATACCCCTGCAGAAGCAAAAGGTCGCTAATTCATATCCTACACAATTTGGCCTTGTGAAGAGATTTTGGAAATATATATTGGGTCGCCAGGTTTGATATTTGTTTCAGTTTCTAAGTCTTAACATGATTTGTTGTAGCTTAAAAGAGTATTAGCATGATAGATTAACTTTTCCAATTATTCATGGCCAGGGTTTACTTGGTGATATCTTGTGGGCATCCATTTCAAAGGATTCATTAGTTTCAGTTGCTCATATGTTAAAGCACTGTGACTTTTCTGTTAAAGGAAAGGTACAATTCAGCAACACCTCCCCTCCCCTCCTTTAAAATTTAAATTTTTCATAACTTACTGAGATACGTATGTGATTTTGTTCATGGTGCAGAGTCAATATAAGGATGAATTCGTCACTGCTGGTGGTGTTCCACTTTCTGAGGTCTGTCTATCTCTCTCTCCCCCCTGCCTCTCCTTTCTCTGATCTGATTAATATTCACCATTTGAAGTTAACTATGTTTGTTGCTTTGGTAAAGATATCATTGAACACAATGGAAAGCAAAATTCAGCCACGCCTATTCTTTGCAGGGGAGGTAGTGATCATTCACTATATTTGTGCATTTTATCAAAAAATAAAGTTGATGTGTATGGTCATGCTGACTCGCTTGTGTTAGGTGCTGAATGTTGATGGAATAACTGGTGGTTTCAATTTTCAGGTAATCTGTCGTATAACCGAAATGAAATATTACTGTCACACAAATCTGCTGTTACTCCTGTTAGTATATAATTGTACTATGCTTAAATATCAATTTCAAATTTCCAGAGCTCTACTTGTAAAGAGCTGCCTCCAAAGTCAGGAAGTGTTATGTTTTTGCGATAAAAATATGCATTGCTTAAGATTTGGGTTTTCATGGGCAAACATTCAACTCATAACAACCATTACTGTAGGCTTTTCCATGTAATATCTAGCTAAATCACTCTTTCAACTTTCTCCCCTGTTCTTTTTTGACCTTTTCAAGTATGTCACATGAGATTCTTTCTTTGCACCGAAATTGCCTGGCATGGTGCATTAGTCAAAGAGGAAAAGTTGAAGTATTATTTCGTTTAACATCATGTCAACTGTTGGTCCTGCTTTCCGATTTAGAATTTCATATGTTTAAGCATGCATTTTATGCTCATGCATTTACACTTACAAAAATCCCAAGTGGATTATCAAAACTAGCTAAGCATCACTATCTGTCATCTGTTAGTTTATTCGTTACTTTATTCTCTTTGGACTGTTTTCTTATGTTGCAGAATGCATGGTCTGGGGGATATATCGCAGGAACTAGTATCGGTAAACAAGCAGTTAGTGCTCAACTCGATGAGGCGAATTCAGTAAGCAATGTCTAGTGATGATGAAAATAGGAAGACTTAGGACGCAAGTATTTGCTAACAAGTGCTAACCTAGTATAGTTGGTTCAACTACTAAGCAGAGGGGTCAAGATTAAGAGGCTGTCATTTTTGAAGTACCTGTTTAACATCTGAACCCTCCTAACAATATTGTTAGCCGATCTTAATCATGAACAACAAACATGTCCGCGTTCAATGAACAAATAGACATTTTTGTATTCACAAAACTTGATTTCCAAAGGTGTCAAATCCATTGCCTATTCGTTGTGTATAAAGAGACATTAGCAGCCTCGGACTTGTTTACCGTATACATTCGACGGTTCTGCTAAACTTGCTTCCTACTACATGCATAAACCATGCATGTTTCAAGTCTGTGTTCTACACTCTTTCTTATAGTTCAAACTACTGGTGCATGCTATTGACTATGGCGATGATTACGAGTGTTGTTGGCCGCAACGGCGGCGGACTGGTCCTGCCACAGCTTCCGGCTACAGTACCAGAGCCGCGGAGGCAGGAGCCATTTCTTGCCGTTTTGACCACGTTGCCACCAGTGTTTGACCACGTTTTCAGTATCAATGTTTTTTTTTTCTCCCGACTAGTTTTCGGTATCAATCTTGGACTAGCCTTGTAGCACTCAATTTGCAAAAGTCCGAAGGGCCCTTGACAACAAACAATAATAAAATCTACAAGGCTATGCAGTCCACACCTCCTCTTTCATACTTTTCTGCATATGGAATGTCCCAATCTTATCATGAAAAGCAAAGCTTGGTTGTCCAATGTTTGCAAATCATGTGCCCACACGAAAATCTTAGATATAGATCAGCATTTAATAGTGAACTCATCTCATGGCCCCATATTATCTCTATTCAAAAAAATTTGGTAGGGCAAACGTTCGGTTAATCCTGTTTTTCTCTAATAGAAAGATTGCTGGCAAATTACTGTATTTTACTGACGCGTAAATGAATCATAAAAATCGGGTAAAAATATTCATACATTTATCAAGATTCTATTTATGAATATTTAAGAATTACGAAATAAAAAAAAAATGAGTTTGTAAATAAATTATATTGATCGACGATTTATTTTTTCTCTCGTTCCACTCCGATCTATAAAGTATGTACTTAAATATAAACATAGATCCGTAGAATATGGGCAGGACCAAACAGACGATGTAAGCGTTAGACAATCAAAGTCATTAACAATCACAAAATCTATTAAGCAACGCAAGACTAACTAATCCAACTTGCCCATATTCCTCATATTTAAACAAACAAAAGAAGAGGACCACCGTTCGGTCAGCCCAAACTGACCCCAAATCGGGAGAGTGGAGGACACAACAACAGAGATGGCGAAAAGAATCCAAAACCTTTCCACGTCCCTTTCAACTGCATATTCCAGAATCCAGGAATGTCTATCTCCTCAGCTCTTTTTTATTATTTATTTTCCCCCGAAAATCTCCTGCTCCACTAGCTCGCTCTGGCCGTTAAAGCAAGCCACCCCGTGCTCTCTCTCTCTCTCTCTCTCTCTCTCTCTCTCTCATATTTCTCGTGACGACTCGACTCAGCTCAACTCGCCCGAGTCCGCGTTCCCGGCCGAGTTTTCCGCGCCAGATAAGCTTCCCACAGCACTCGCTGGCATGCCATATAAATAGCCACCGGTCCGAGTCGGCCGTGAGGTTTTTGGATTGAAAACAGAGAGAGAAATGGAGACGAAAATTAAGATTGGGGTTTGTGTGATGGAAAAGAAGGTGAAATGCGGCTCCGAGGTTCTCCTTTTCTCGTTTTTTGTGTACGCAAAACTCCGATTCCGGCAATGTATGTGATTGCACTGAAACGTTTTCGATTCTCTGTGCGCAGGTGTTCTCGGCTCCGATGGGCCAGATTCTCGAGCGCCTTGAGAAATTTGGCGAGTTTGAGGTACTAGTGTTTTCGTTTTGAATTTGTAGTCGTGGTTTTGGTTCGGATTGAAATTTGTGAAAGATGAACATGTATGAAGGATTTAGAGACTGTTTTGTGTTGTTTATAGTGTTTTTGATCGGATCATGATGCAAATAGTTGTTTATAGTCTGTTTATTTGCTTTGTAGATTACGCATTTCGGAGATAAGGTGATTCTGGAAGATCCGGTGGAGAGGTGAGTTTTTATGTATGATTTATGTGTTTTCGAGCATTTTGTGATTGCGAATAGTGTGAAATCTGTGTTGGTTGATGTGCATGGACGTCGGAGATGAACAGCTACTGGTGTTGTCAACTTGATGACTGTTACAGTGTGGCGTGAATTTTTAAGTGATTGATTTGTTTGCATGTTTCAGCTGGCCGATATGTGATTGCTTGATTGCCTTCCATTCGTCTGGCTATCCTCTGGAGAAAGCCGAAGCATATGCGAATTTAAGGAAGTAAGGTCTTGGTTTTTCCATGTACAGATTCTATTTTGATTTATTTTTCGTATTTAATGATACATGCATGTATTTACTGTATACAAGAGTTTGTATATTAGTAAGGAACAGTATTTTCTGATTTTCTGTTCTTTCTATCCAGACCTTTTCTCGTAAACGAGTTGGAGCCGCAACACCTTCTTCATGACCGGACGAAGGTATATGAGGTATGTTTCTGAAATCTCATTGTATCAAAAGGTTATACCTCTCCTCTTTTGATGTTTCGTGATGATATTTGTTAGAAAATTACCATGTCATCATGTATGAACTTAATGGTTCTTTTCTCTTGGCCTGTTCTTGTGGTCAGTTACTGACAGTAGAAACCTTAGATTACCTTTGTATCTAGATCCAAGGGCAGAAAAAAACGTAGAAATGTTTTGAGTAGATTTGTGTTCACTGTTGGATGCAGATCCAAGACTGATTGAGCAAGGTTACCTAGTAACTGACCTGGAGAACTCTACTGTTGATTTCTATTCCCAGTGAGTATATTTTGTCTAAGAATGTCAAAAGCTGATGTATTACTTTGGTGCATTGCAGCGTCTTGAAATGTTTGGAATCCCTGTTCCGAGATATGCCCTTGTAAATAGAGAAAAACCGTATCAAGAGCTCGACTATTTTGTTGAGGAAGAAGATTTTGTCGAGGTTCATGGTCAACGATTCTGGAAGCCATTTGTGGAGAAGCCTGTTGATGGTCAGCTTTTTACTTCTGCTGATAAATAAGTTATTGTGTCCAATCTGATTTTTTCGTCATTTATTTTGGTGCACAAGTATATATATTAGAGTTACATTGTTCTCTGCAACTTTTCAATTCGACTCTGTTCAAGCTTCAAGTCAATTTTCCTGTGTTGCTTTTCAAATCAGAGATCCTGACACCTGTGTTTACTTCTATGAAGGGGATGATCACAGTATAATGATATATTACCCTAGCTCGGCAGGTGGAGGAATGAAGGAGCTGTTTAGGAAGGTTTGTTGTAACTGCTTATTGCAGGATATAGCTGTAAAAGAGAGTTTATGTTTGTGTGCATGTGCATATGTGTGAAACAGAAAGTGCTTGAAGCAAACTTAATTATCTACAAGAGTCTTGGTTGTAGCCTGTCTAGATTTGCTTACTTTATTTGCATCTTTCTTCCGAAACCAAACTTACTCACTTTGTGGTCTAATGTATTTGCTGTTACTCTTGGCAATTGAACTGGAAAAACTGGTTTTTAGTATGTATATATAGGTCAATGTTACCATATAAGTCATATATGGCTGTCAAGTAAAATGTGAGGACTACAGTGTTCAACCATCTGTTGCGTAATAATAGCATTTCAGCTTGCAGATAATTCATGATTAGTTTGATATTGTGTTTATGAGTTCTAGTCTATATCTATCCTTAAATGTTTTCGTTGTCTGATTAGGTTGGTAACCGATCAAGTGAGTTCCATCCAGAGGTTAGAAGAGTGAGACGAGAAGGCTCTTATATATATGAGGAATTCATGCCGACTGGAGGAACAGATGTCAAGGTTGTACAATTTGGGTTTGCATTTGAGATCTTTCATTTCTTATTGAAGCTAATAAGACAATGAGGTTAATGGTTTAAATAGAAAACTTCTCATAGAAACGATCAAATGCACTTCCATTACAATTTTGCATCCCTACTTTTTTTTCTTTCCGGATACTATAATAAAGGGTGACTTTTCAATTACCATGCCTTGATACTTACAGGGAATGGAAGTTTTCATATAAACTGTTGAAAAGTATTGCTCGCTATTCTATGAGCACATATTTCCTGCTAAATTTTAGACATGCGCCAAGATATATAGCTTTTGTAATATGGAAGGAGTAAAACTTAACACGGAAATTTTAAGATGTTCCTCTCCTTTGTCTATGATACGTCCTGCCATCATCATGCTCTTTTCTAAATGAATATGGGAGCATTCTCTTGACCCCCAATCCCTTTCTGCTTTGTTTTATTCCCTTGGATTGTCAAATTAAAAATTAAAAATTTCTGGAGTTGTTATACTTATGCTAGGTTGATGAATTAATTTTCTCCGAGGTAAGTTTCTGCAGATATTGCTATATATATGAAACCATTTTTCACTTTTGTTTCTCTAAGCGATTGTATCTTTTTGTCAAATAAACTAGGTGTACACGGTGGGCCCTGAATATGCACATGCTGAGGCAAGGAAATCTCCTGTTGTAGATGGTGTTGTCATGAGAAATCCTGATGGCAAGGAAGTAAGTACTACATCGGGTGGAATTAGATGCATACTTTGGTGAAATGATGCATTGCTAGTACTTAATGGGGGTGAAAAATGATGTTAACTTGTCAACTGATTTGACAGGTGAGATATCCAGTTTTACTGACACCTATGGAGAAGCAAATGGCAAGGGAGGTCTGCATTGCATTTAGGCAAGCGGTATGTAATTTAGATGTGGTATCCACTATTATCACTTCTTCTGTCATGATATTCTCATTTTCTCTTTAACTTCTGTCATACTTTGGTTTCATTGTCAAATTCGTTCACCGCCTGCAGGTTTGTGGGTTCGATCTTTTGCGTTGTGAGGGACGCTCCTATGTCTGTGATGTGAATGGATGGAGTTTTGTTAAGAATTCCTACAAGTAATGTTTAATGTTATCTTCCTAGTTATTTGGTTGATGAAGGTGTTATAATACAGTTTTGTCAGTTTTCATAAATACTTGGTTCATTTTACTGAATGCAATATGAGAAAATTCATGAGGAGAACAACACCAATTCATATCAGCAAAACCGTAAAAGAGTTTAAATATGATATTTCAACTTTAAACTAAAGTAACTGTTGGTTTGTTTAGTTCGTTATATCCAATGGTTTTTCCATAACCATTTGTCCATTTCTTGACAAATTCAAATTTCTATTTCTTATAAGATTTAAAGTTGTTTTTATTTCATTTTATTTAGCTAACCACATAACTTTTCCAAATGGATTGTTTGTTGTGTGATCTTATTCAATCTTTAGTTCCCAAGCAACAATGTTCAACCTTGACAATATTACTTTTTGTTTTTGGAAATACAGGTATTATGATGATGCTGCTTGTGTGCTCAGGAAAATATTTTTAGATGCTAAAGCTCCGCATCTGTCTTCTGTAATTCCACCAACTTTACCATGGAAAACCAATGAGCCAAGCCAACCTGCTGAGGGGCTAACTCGCGTAGGAAGTGGAATCATTGGGACATTTGGGCAAGCTGAGGAATTACGTTGTGTAATTGCCATTATTCGTCAGTATGTATTCCTCTCAGTTTTTTTTTTAACCTCCTTTAATTTAATTTCTTATTTTCCCTTCATGTCTCTGTTTTGCTCTGGCAGTGGTGATAGAACTCCCAAACAGAAAGTAAAGCTGAAGGTTACCGAGGAGAAGCTTTTAAACTTGATGTTAAAGTACAATGGGGGCCGACCTAGATCTGAGGTGATCTTGTTTTAGACATTTTTGCTGTTCTTTCACTTGACATCATATAAACTGACCATTGGTGCTGGTTCTCTTTGTAGACAAAACTGAAAAGCGCTATCCAATTGCAAGATTTGTTGGATGCGACACGGATGCTTGTACCTCGTTCTAGGTATCAATTTTCACATTAAATGAATAGCTTGATTAGAAGATGTATTTGCTAGCGGGATCTTTTATCAACACACTACAAGAGTTGTTTGTTGACTCTTTACATTGTCTAGACCAGATCGAGAAAGTGACAGTGAGGCAGAAGACATTGAGCATGCTGAAAAGCTTCGCCAAGTGAAAGCAGTGCTCGAGGAGGTAATTTAATCTCAATTATATTTGTCGGTTTTTAATGATCTTTCTACCCCTTAGTTCATCCTAAGTTGAATCACATTTTACTGTTACGGGGTTCATTAGTATCTGGGGAATTTCTTATAATTTATTACTTATGTGGCTCGTTTACTCATGCCATTGGCAACAAAAAGTGATATGCCTACTTCCACCCAACTAGAAGAGGATTATTCACTGTTGTTGTTTTTTGTTATTTATGTTTTTTTTTTCCGGAAATTCATTGTTTTGTTGAATCTGCAGTATGTTCATAGGAGAGTGATTTGTTTTGCTTTTCATATGAGTTATGCTATGTGATTTATATGGTCTAGAGAAAGTATGTCTTGAATCTTGCTGCATATTGAAATAGGCACACGTATCTTCTTTACTATGTAAATAATATTTGACATCTGTGACACTGCTATATGGTTATAATCATTTCAAAAAAAAAAAATATATGGTTATAATCATATTCTGCTTTCATGCATATGTTTATCAAGGGGGGACACTTCTCTGGCATTTATAGGAAAGTTCAGCTAAAGCCACTGAAGTGGGTTAAAGTTACAAAAAGTAATGGTGAAGGTGAGGAAGAACGCCCTGTTGAAGCTTTGATGGTTCTCAAGTATGGGGGTGTCCTTACACACGCTGGCAGAAAGCAGGTATCTATTAATGTATTTATCATTCATTTGTTTGATCAATAATCCACAGTTAGTATACTCAGTTTTATCATTGTGTCTAACAAGACATTTTTGAGAACCCTATTTATAGAGGCATATGTATTATTATGTTTCAATTTTCTTACGCTCACTAATTTTAAATTGTCACTTGTTGCAGGCTGAGGAGCTGGGCAGATATTTTCGGAATAACATGTATCCAGGTGACAGTTGCAGTTCTTTTCATCTTCTTTGTATAAAACTTTGTTTTACTCTTCAGTGGACATTATATACATCAATATCTGATTTTCCTTTATATTCCTTTAATCGTTTACTAGTCTAAATGGGTATTTGAACTTTTAAGAATTAAAAAAAAAAAAATCTGTTTCAAGTGTTCTAGATGTTCTAGACGGTCTTATTTACATTGCATAAAATTCAAAGATAGCAAGGTCACTCATGATGCAACTTTAGTTATGTATTTTTCTTGGCTACTCTCATGATGAATTTTTACACAATTTCAGGTGAAGGAACTGGCCTACTTCGCCTCCATAGCACCTATCGCCATGATCTTAAAATCTACAGCTCTGATGAGGGCCGTGTGCAGGTATAACCTCACCAGTGCTCACTATTTTGTTGGTGTGTTACATTATTTACAAAAGTTTTGTTTGCAGATGTCTGCAGCTGCATTTGCCAAAGGCCTACTTGATCTAGAAGGGCAGCTAACACCAATCCTGGTAAGGCTTTTCAACATTTTTGGTACTCCTTTAGGAAATTGAGTTTGCATGACTGATTGTATTCCCTCTTTTTAGGTTTCTCTTGTTAGCAAGGACTCCTCTATGTTGGATGGACTTGAAAATGCAAGTGTTGAGATGGAGGAAGCAAAGGTTTGTCTTGTTTTTGGCTAGGGGGAAATCGGGAATATTGATTGTTGTAATTTGGGAAGCTTCTATTATGATAATAAATTGAGAAATATTTGCAGGCTAGGTTGAATGAGATCATAACTTCTGGTGTAAAGCCAGCACAAAGCAATGGAACATCTCCTTGGATGTCTGATGGAGGTGGACTGCCTTCCAATGCTTTGGAGCTTCTACCAAAATTGGTAACTACGTTTGATTTTCTCATCTACATATTGTATATATTAGCATGATAATGTGTAAAATTCAAGCTGTTACAAATGTTAGAAAATATATATAGAAGTAATAAAATGTAGGTAAGCTTTATATCATCCCGGCATTGACTTCTAAATCCACTAGAGTTCAGTCACCAAGTGTGGAATGGACTGTTTGTTATATATGCCTATGCAACTGTAATATGGACTGTATTCTTAGTTTCCTACTATTGTTTCATCAAAGAGAGGGGACTGAACTATAGAGTTTAACTGGGACGCGTTACCACCCATTAATGAAAAATCATCTAATAAGAAAAGGGAAAAAAGAACAATCACCTCGTCCCACCCATCTCAGTCCAATCATTAAGCAACAAAACCCATTTATCTTTGTTGAATGGAGAAGGAACAATAAATAGTCTGAAGAAACTTTCACAATAAATAGAGATCCTCTCCCCTTTGCTCTCCCAGAACTACATTCACATAGCAATCTTCAGATGAACAACGAAAGCCATTACTGTCTTAGTGCTATATATTGAACCTAAATACAGAACTTGCACTCACTTCTAGCCTAGTCGTGCAATGGTTTCAATCTGTTCTTTTCCATATTCTAACAATTATTTGATTGCTATTGTCATACTGCAACATTTTCTGCATAAGCTTGCAATATAATCCATTGCACTATACTATATGTTTCTTAATGTCTCTTACATAATGTATAGGTTACGTTAACTAAGAATGTCACTGAACAAGTGAGACAGCTAGCCAAAGATGAAGATGAGGAACTTACGACAAGCTCATATGATGTGATACTTCCTTATGACCAAGCAAAGGCCCTTGGTAAGACTAATATTGACGTTGATCGTATTGCTGCTGGATTACCTTGCGGTAGCGAGGGATTCCTTTTGATGTATGCTCGTTGGAGAAAGCTTGTGAGGGACTTGTACAATGAACGAAAAGAGTAAGTGTTACTATCGTTTTCTATTTGAATGTGGTTTTCTTCAGATAATTTCATCTATTCATTCCTTTTTATTGAAGGATCTTCATCTTTTGTTTAGAACATGCAAGGATATTTGACATTCTGAATCTCTGCTTTGCATCAAAACGGTGTTAAATTGGCATTTGACCTTTCAAATTCTTGGAATTCATTTTACCTATCAAATGGCATTAGTGAAAGAACTTGTGTTTAAGAAAGAATGAATGCTGAAAATAAGTTGTAAGTTAACAATGAGACAAATAATAATGTTGACATGTGAATTTACTGATGAATGTCTCGCATCGTTTACTGGCAGACGGTTCGACATAACACAAATTCCAGATGTTTATGACTCCTGCAAGTAAGTTGTCAATTATCATCGCCTTTAGATTGTATACCAAATTTATTCAATAGCTATTAGTTGTATTTGACTACATTGATCATCACTGTCTTCAAACTATTAAATGGATTTGAAACCCAATTTTACTACAAACTGAGTTTTGAGGACCCTTGTTCATGATCATGTAAACACTATGGTTCTTATATTTGCTTATTAAGTTATAAATCAAATTCATCAATTAATCACTGGCCTGTGCCGTTATGGTCTTGTAATAATATTGGGCTGTCTTTGTACTGAGTAATATTTTATGTATATTATTTGTTGCCACGTGACAGATATGATCTTCTACACAATGGGCATCTGAAGTTAGATGGGCTGGATGAACTCTTCAAAGTTGCCCAGGTACAGGAATTTGGAGATGATAGATGATAGCTGTCCACTATACATGTTGTCCCTTAACTTATTTCCAGCTATCCGTCTTTCATTGTTTTGCCTTGGCTATAGAAAAAGATCATTCTCCTTTCATTAAAAAAAAAAAACTCGCCAATTTCAGTCAGAAATGTTTGAGTATAAGTTTTTACAGGAAATGAACATCCTTTAATCATATAAAGAATACGTGGGTATATATCAGTATATCACAGTCAGCCCAAGTCATTTTATGTGTTGTAATTGCAGTTACTTGCTGATGGTGTCATCCCAAATGAATATGGCATTAATCCAGCACAGAAGCTCAAGATTGGTTCAAAGGTATGCTGCCAGGATTTCCCTTTCAGAATACTTTTTACGTAAGCAGAAAGAAAAAGAAAATTGAATCATGTTGTTACAGCCGTAGACAGTATATGCACATAGAATTCTTGTTTCTAGCATTTTGAAGTCACTTGATGGTTATGTCTTTAGGGAAATAGAGGAATCCATACAAATACCCTTTTTTCTCATGAAGTAATTAATTGGCTTCTTGTGACCTCTTTAGATACCTCATCCTTAAGATCAAAATAATGTTTTACTTTCTATTGATATGCCATATTCTTTGTCTTTTCATTCAGATCGCTCGCCGTTTACTGGGTAAAATAATGATTGATCTGAGGAATACTCGTGAAGAAGCCATCAGCGTTGCAGAACCAAAGAGTACTCAGGATGAACCTTTGAAGTTAACAAATTCGGAGAAGGATGAAAAGGAATTCCACACAAAGCTTAATGTGAAGAATGATGACAAAAAATCTAGCATAATTGATATACCAAAGCTTTACAATAAGAATGAAGATGTGAGAAGATCTAGTATATCAAGTGACAGATCAATGGATCAGGAGGAGGATGAAGATAAAGAGATCAAATATCGTTTGGACCCAAAGTAAATATATGACCCTTTCTATTTGTTATTATTCATTTATCTTTTCCAAATTTTTTTTTTAATATTAAGAAAATTTCATCCTTGTTGCCTCAGGTATGCAAACGTTAGAACACCTGAACGTCATGTTCGAACGCGCCTCTACTTTACATCAGTGAGTAACATATCTTCCTCTCCAGTTCTATATCTGATCATAGTTATTCTTGTAAGTTAATTTGAACTTTTGGATTGATAGGAATCTCATATCCATTCTCTAATGAATGTTCTCCGCTACTGCAACCTGGATGAGTCTCTTCAAGGAGAGGATGGCCTTGTTTGTGAAAGTGCTTTGGAGCGTTTATACAACACTAAAGAGCTTGACTACATGAGTTATATAGTACTGAGAATGTTTGAGAACACAGAAGTAAGTAATCTAGTTTCCCGTGTTGATGTTTGAGAACACATAAGACTCATCTAGATTTACCGGTTAAATATGCCAGAGTAGTGTTAGTATTTATTTGGACAGGTTATGCTTAAATACTTTTTACACTGAAATTGCAGGTAGCCTTAGAAGACCCAAAACGATTTCGTGTAGAAATGACCTTTAGTCGTGGTGCAGATCTATCACCATTGGAGGTAATGCACTATCGAATATACAAATGATTAAAATAAGTTGTGTGATTTGTGTCCTAAGAAGTAAATTGTGCGAGTTGTCTTTGCTCTTCAGAAAACTAAGTTGTGTGTTTTCTTTCACTTGGCAGAAAAATGGCAGTGAGGCTGCTTCGTTGCATCAAGAGCACACACTACCAATAAATGGTCCAGAGAGGTTGCAGGAAGTGGGCTCGTATCTCACGTTAGATAAAATGGAGAAAATGATTCGGTCATTTGCTATGCCAGCAGAAGATTTTCCTCCACCATCAACTCCAGCAGGATTCTCGGGTTATTTTTTGAAGAGTGCAGCAGTGCTAGAGCGCCTGGTAAATCTCTGGCCTTTCCATAAGCATGCTACTTCTAACGGAAAGTAGCAAATACCTCGCTCCCTACCACCACCCTTTTCCCTTTATTTTCACATTCTTTTGTTGTTTTCATCTCTCTTCGCAACTTTGGTTGGTTGAACAACCGAGGTCGGTTTTGAGAACTCGTAAAGAAATTTTGGAAGCCTGAAAAGGAAAAATGTTGAAGGTAAAAAAAAAAAAAAAAATCCTGAGGTAATATTATTAGATAAAGTTAAAAAAAAAAAATGTAACCACCACTTTTTAGAGGTGGGGTGGAGCATGTCCTCACATAGTTCAACCCAAATCTCATCTCACCAACCAAAGCAATGCATGTATAAAAGATTGAGATGCCATGGAATAAATATAATAAGTGAGACTGGAGTGGAGGAGTGCTTTAGAATGAGGTAGAAGTCTATTCGTGGTTGGGAGAAAGATGGAGCCAAAGTACGACTCAATTGCATTGCCGGGAAGAATGTGGAAAAAGCTCTCATTGATTTTCCCCTCGACTTTTTCACCTTATACTTTAGATGCTTCCAGTTCCATCCCTAAGGGAGGCAATGTGTCATTCGTGCAAAATCCCACCATGGAATGTAAATGATAGTAATTCCCATAGTGATATGTAGTTTTCTTAGCAAAGAGAATTGGAGAGCAATGGGTGATTGGTGAAACCATAACCATTACTAACCAATGACCATATTCATTCCCATTTGGTATTTTTTGGCTATTGTGTACGTCTGTGATTCTACCAAATTGCAAAGAGATGTGCTCAAAGTTGAGTTTCAGACCAGTCACCAAACTAGTGACATGGATTGAGATGAGCTACAATGTTTGAATTCAATAGGTCAAGACTCGTGTGGAGGATTTCTCTTGTTTTTTGAGGGGTCTGAAACTCTCATTGCAAGTCATCATTGGATGAGAATGACATAACAACACAACTAGCTAGGAATACAAAAACAAATTGTGCAAGAAAAGATAAAATTGGACCGAGATAATCCAAATATGCAATTTACAAAACACGAAAGTTGGAGACGTTAAGAATTACCCAATAAACGAGCGTGACTCATACACTGAGCCTGACTTATATAATTTCTATAGATCGAAATCACATAACAATTGACTAAGATGATCTAATCTCACCACCTCATCCGCATAATATTATCTTGACCAAGTTCCAAGATTTCATGGGAACCATATCTGGATGGATGTTTCTTGCATCATCTCCATTCTTTCTATCATGAATGGTTGTACAGTAGTAGCATCACGTCAACATCGGTATACGCTCTGTGCTGTAACAAAAGATAAGAAGAAATGTAAACTCCAGGCTGCGGAACAAGAATTTCTGTTCTTTAGCATCCAAAAAAGCTCTCCATCGTCAAACAAGACTAGTAGCTTCTACACAACATCGAACACCTGTAAAACCATATGTTATTATATAACAATGGAAGAATTTTACACACTAGTCAGTGCCCGCCAAGTACTCTATACTTGATAAACACTACGAATGTTCTGTAACTAACTAACTACAAGCAAAGTTTCATCAGTAACCGAGAGAGACTGAGTGCTCTATTTTCTCTCTGGCTGGTTCTCTTTGTAATTTTTGTACCACTGAGCACTTTTGCAGAGGACGTGATTAGGGTCCGAGATGGATGAGAAAGCCGAAGGGTTAGAAGTGGTGGTGAAGGAGGCTGTGGATTTGGTACCAAAATAGAGCAAAACTATATCACCTTTTTTTCTTTTTCTTTTTCAGGTTTTGTTGGTTTTGCAAAATTGAATTCTGAAGTGACTGGTTTGGTTTCAGGAGAACGTACCTATTGAAGAGGTGTTCCTGACCTTGAGGTGTGACGAACATGGACTCACATCTGAGGCTGCTCAGCAGAGGCTGGCCCTTTTTGGGTACAACAAGCTTGAGGAGAAGAAGGTACTGCCTTTTTTTTTTTTTTTTCTATGTTTCCTAATTCCTTGGAGCTGTCTAGAAGAAAACTTTGTTTCTTGTTGAATTATTTGGCCTCGACTACTTGTTAATATTTGAACCTTTGGGGGTTTTGGTTGGTTTTATACCACAGGAAAGTAAGGTTTTGAAGTTCTTAGGGTTTATGTGGAACCCTCTCTCATGGGTGATGGAAGCTGCAGCTATCATGGCCATTGCTCTTGCTAATGGAGGAGTAAGTTTTTTTTTTTTTTTTTTTTTTCATTTCTTTTTTATTGATTCTTTGCTAGCCGAAAATGTACTGAAAGAAATAATAAAAGAAGTTGGTTGGTTTGGCTTCTGTAGGGAAAGCCTCCAGATTGGCAAGATTTTGTAGGGATCATTACTCTGCTTCTCATCAATTCAACTATAAGTTTTATTGAAGAGAACAACGCTGGAAATGCTGCTGCTGCTCTCATGGCCCGTCTCGCCCCCAAAGCCAAGGTTTCTAACCCAATATCCTATGCTTGTGTAGTTGTGTTGGCTTTCATCTTCTCCTTGTAGCTATTTAGAGTTGTATATAGCTTTTATACTTATAGTCTTGATGAACATGCATGTCATGGCTGTTTTAGCACATTATCTGATTGTAATGTTGGTTAGGTTCTTCGAGATGGGAAGTGGATCGAGGAGGATGCTTCCATTCTTGTTCCTGGTGATATAATCAGCATTAAACTTGGAGACATTCTTCCAGCAGATGCCCGTCTCCTCGATGGTGATCCATTGAAAATTGATCAGGTGCTTTAGCAATCACACTTTCGCAAAACTATTTGATTAAATGGAGCTGTTTTAGTCTAATTCTTTGCATTTGGTATTTGAAGTCATCACTTACCGGTGAGTCACTTCCTGTGACCAAAAGCCCTGGTGACAGTGTGTATTCTGGTTCTACATGCAAACAAGGAGAGATTGAAGCGGTGGTCATTGCCACAGGTGTTCATACCTTTTTCGGCAAGGCTGCGCACCTTGTCGATAGCACGAATCAACAGGGTCATTTTCAACAGGTATGCTTGCACTAGGATGATTTATTTTCTCTCAAGTCTAAAGTATAAACTTTAACTAAAGAGTTTGATATATTGGGAATCGGATTCAGTTTCTCTTGTTTTTCCATATGCTATGTAGGTCTTGACTGCAATTGGGAATTTCTGTATATGTTCCATCGCTGTGGGAATGATCATAGAGATCATAGTCATGTACCCAATTCAACACCGGAGTTACCGCCCTGGTATTGACAACCTGCTTGTGCTACTTATTGGAGGAATTCCCATTGCCATGCCCACAGTTTTATCTGTGACAATGGCTATTGGTTCCCACCGGTTGGCTGAGCAGGTTAGTTGCAGTAACTTCTCAATTTACAACTTGCTTGTCAAGCCAAGGAAGGTTAGAATTAGAGCTAATATAAATGTTGCAGGGTGCTATCACTAAACGGATGACGGCAATTGAAGAAATGGCAGGCATGGATGTTCTTTGCAGTGACAAAACTGGGACTCTGACATTGAATAAGCTTACGGTTGACAAGACTCTTTTAGAGGTTTGCTGGTGTTGTAGTTGTTAGGTTCTTAGCTTTCTTACATAGCTGTATTGCAATACCTGTTCCAACTTCTTTCTTGAATTTATTTGTTTAGGTCTTTGTTAAAGGGGTGGACGTAGATACTGTTGTTCTAATGGCAGCTCGAGCATCCCGGATTGAAAATCAAGATGCAATAGATGCTGCTATTGTGGGAATGTTGGCCGATCCAAAGGAGGTATGATGACACAATACCAACAATGTTACCGGAACTTTCTCCAGTATTAGATTTTCTGTATCTGTTTTTTCATACTCACTTCTTCTTTGGACTATCAAATAGGCGAGAGCCAACATTCGAGAGGTGCACTTCCTTCCGTTCAACCCAACTGACAAGCGAACAGCTCTTACATATATTGACCTTGAAGGTAAAATGCATCGTGTCAGCAAAGGTGCACCAGAACAGGTGTGAAAAGATCAGCTACTATAAAATAGTCTGGTTTGATGTTTTCCCAGCTAATTGTAGTAATTCATGCCTGTGGTTTGATGATTAGATTTTGAATCTTGTGCACAATAAATCAGAGTTAGAACGCAAAGTTCATGTTATGATTGATAAGTACGCAGAGCGAGGATTAAGATCCCTAGCAGTAGCATACCAGGTAATGTTAGTTATCTTGTCATGTCTAGTATATATTGTATGTTATGTTCTTTATGGCTATTTATTTGCCTCCTTTTATAACTATGAACAGGAAGTTCCAGAGGGAAGGAAGGAGAGCCTTGGAGGGTCTTGGCAATTCATTGCGCTGATGCCTTTGTTTGATCCTCCTCGACATGACAGTGCAGAGACGATTCAGAGGGCATTGAATCTTGGTGTGAATGTTAAGATGATTACAGGTGATCAGCTTGCAATAGCAAAGGAGACAGGACGTCGTCTGGGTATGGGAACAAACATGTACCCTTCATCAGCTCTTTTGGGACAGAAAAAGGACGAATCAGTTGCTGGTTTGCCAGTTGATGAGCTTATTGAAAAAGCTGATGGGTTTGCTGGAGTTTTCCCTGGTACACTTTTTCTCTCATCTTTAGTTCAGTTATCTTCAACTGGGATAGATAGTTTATTACTAAGCTAAGCTGACATAAAAATTGCTTCAGAGCACAAGTATGAGATTGTGAAGCGTTTGCAAGCAAGAGGACATATATGTGGGATGACTGGTGATGGAGTTAATGATGCCCCTGCTCTTAAAAAAGCTGATATTGGCATAGCTGTTGCTGATGCAACTGATGCAGCTCAAAGTGCTTCTGACATTGTACTCACAGAACCTGGCCTTAGTGTCATCATAAGCGCTGTACTAACTAGTCGAGCAATATTCCAGAGAATGAAAAATTACACGGTAAGCCTCGGTTCAGAATGTGCCAAAATCGATCAATACTTGACTGGTAATACCAACTCGGTATCAAGTAATTAACTTAACTTGTTTCTGTTGCAGATATATGCTGTTTCCATTACAATCCGTATTGTGGTTAGTTGATATCTTGCACCTTTGCAAGCTATGCTCCTTGTGTAATGGAAAAATCAACATTGACATGAGTTTACTTAATCTTTGTATTTGACAGCTTGGTTTCATGCTACTGGCACTCATATGGCACTTCGACTTTCCACCCTTCATGGTTCTGATCATTGCTATTCTCAATGATGGTTTGTATTCACCTTTTACACATGTACCTTTCCTAAATACTTCATGAATGCCAACATATGTATGGCATTTCTTCAGGTACTATAATGACAATTTCAAAGGATAGAGTGAAACCCTCTCCTATGCCAGACAGTTGGAAACTAGCGGAGATCTTTACCACCGGTATCATCCTGGGTAGTTACTTAGCAGTTATGACGGTCATTTTCTTTTGGGCAGCATACGATACAGACTTCTTCCCTGTAAGTGTGATTTTCTTGTTCCTATGTGGATATTGCTAATTATGTTATATGGGTGTTTTCTAGACTTGGTTTCTCTCTAACACTTACCTTTGTCATTTCCAGCGTCACTTTGGGGTTCCAAGCCTTCATAGAAAGGATAATGACAACTATAGGAAGCTTGCTGCTGCAGTGTACCTGCAAGTGAGTACCATCAGTCAGGCTCTCATATTCGTCACCCGGGCGCGTAGTTGGTCTTTCCTCGAGCGACCTGGTCTTTTACTTGTAGCAGCTTTTGTTATTGCTCAGCTGGTGAGTGAAACTTTTGGTTTTATTATTTTGGTACTTGAATATTTTGATTATATTGGGAAAAGATCAGTTCATCAGTGCTAAATCTCCATCCTGGGCAGATTGCTACACTCATCGCTGTCTATGCCGATTGGAGTTTCGCTGCGATAGAGGGAGTTGGGTGGGGTTGGGCTGGTGTTGTTTGGTTATATAATCTCGTCTTCTATCTTCCACTTGATATCGTCAAGTTCATCATCCAATACGCACTGAGTGGGAGAGCTTGGGATCTCATATTTGAGCAGAGGGTATGTAGGATATAGGAGCATTGTCACTCTAGTTTACTATTTCTGTTCAAGTTTTAATTTGCAATTCTCTGCTTTGCAGATTGCCTTCACAAGAAAGAAGCATTTCGGAAAGGAAGAAAGGGAGCTCAGATGGGCACACGCCCAGAGGACTCTCCATGGTCTGCAACCGCCGGACAGCAAAAAGTTTGGTGAACGCACTTCTTACACAGAACTTAATCAGATGGCTGAAGAGGCAAAAAGACGTGCAGAAATTGCCAGGTACTACATTTTCTATATTCTATTCATTTAAGCTTTCAAAACATAACGAGTGTGATCAAGAGGCAAAAACATGGCATTTTTGCAGGCTGAGGGAGTTCAACACCCTGAAAGGGCATGTCGAATCAGTGGTGAGGATGAAGGGCCTGGACATCGACACAATTCAGCAATCATACACCGTCTAAGATTCGATTAATTTAGCTTATGGTTTGCAGTAGGACATAGTGTTTGCTTAAACATAGAATCATGTAACAAGTATGCAGTATGCTTATATAGTAAATTAGTAATGCCACAAAAACTTAACAACAAAACTAGAATTCGATAATAAGTTTTTTTTGAATCAAACCGAGAAATCTGAGCAATTATTGGTAACAATTAGTAAATCACAAACTTATAAGTACTGAAATGAAAACTTAGCTTATGCAGAGCGACGGAACTTCTCAACCTTCTTCTCAAGTTCATCTTTCTTAGCACCAACAACCCGATCCACCTCCTTCCCCTTCTTCAAAAGCACAAAGGTCGGCATTGCCTGCACCTGAAACTCTTGAGACACTTCCTGTTCTCAACCAAATCGAAACAAAACAAACCATCACTATCCAAACTTGATCGCATCATCAAAAAACTCAAACTATCAATATCGAGTGAAATCGAACGTACAGATAGCTCGTCGACGTCGATCTTGGCGAAGTCAACGTCGGTGAACTTCTCCGCCATGGCGTGGATGGCCGGCTCAATGAACCTGCAGGGCCCGCACCACGACGCCGAGAAATCGATCACCATCTTCACATAGCCAGCAATTCAAACTCAGATCCCTAATTTCAGAAATCTTGAAGCTCGATTAGTAATTAGAGAAGAACAACAAGTACCAGTTGGGAGGTGTCCTTGATGGAATTCAAGTGGAGCTGCCACCTGGCAGCCGAGTGAAACGACGTCACTCGAGACACCTCCGATGACGCCGCCGAGTCCTCCGCCGGCACTCCTCCAATCCAGCTTGACAGAAAGGATCCCATCCTTTCTTCTCTCTTTCTTCTTCTTCACTCTCTCTCTACAAAGTCAATTCTAATTCACAGTTTGTTGACAACACTATTTCTAGTTGGCCCTGCCAAAACGACGCCGTCTACTTTATTATTCTACGTTAATGATTAAACGTCTTATTACCCCCTGCTATCCGATTTATTTACGGATCGTATCCAGCTCAGTGGTGTTCCCATGGTTGAGTAGGAAAGGAAGATCATGGTCAATCACCTTTAGATGTAAATCTGAAAGTGAAAAACAAAACAACTTAACTTTAAAATACTTCCCGAGTCCAGTTGCATTTTTTTGGAGCTAGTTTTACAAGAACTGGAACAACAACAACAAGCAAATTCAGAGCTTGACATTTCCTCATTTCTTGGCGCATCACAAATTGCACATGAATTTGGAATTGAAATTATGAAAAACTTCAACTTGAAGTTGCTATAGTTTGTAATTTTTTTTTTTTGCTAATGTACAAGCAACAGGTCTCACTAAATGCTACAGCTCTCAAAGTCACTGAAATGGAACTGGAACACCTTGCTTCTTGTTCACAATAGCCATTACCAAATAACGGGTACCCATTCCGATGGGAACTTTTTCGTCAGGACCCTCCCAGAAGGGAGCCTCACCTTCTCCGACCAGTTGCCAGTACCCTGACCTGAGAGATTCAAATTGTTCTTCTGTGCAGTTCTGTAATAATGCTTCCACTCGGAAATTTATCCCAAGAGACCCAAGGAATTGAGACTGGGTAATAGGGCCATGAACAGACACATCTCCTGTAGACATTAAGATTAAACCAACAAATTCAATTTTTCAACCTCCAGTTCAACCCATCAATAGAAATATGATTCTAAGAGTAACACGACAAGACACCTGAAGCTTCTTCGGCTGAGTGCCTGATAGAAGCAAAATCAACGTAGGAACTGAGATCAGCAGATCCTGGATCATCTAGAATGTCAACAAATTTATGTTTCCGAATTGCCTGAAACAAGACATTGCAAAAGTTAGGAAGTAGCAGAAGATCTCATGACTCACATCTCAGAAGACTAGCAGAACTAGCAATGGTAAGGTAACAGACCTGCAGACTATCAGAGACTACTCCATTCTGACCATAATCAATTACAAGAGCACCACCCCCATCAGAAGCAATTCTATCAGCAATACTTTGAGTTAACTCCATTGATGCAGGGCAAACCTCAACATGATCAAGCTTCTTTATTTCTTCCATCCCAGCCCATTTGCAACGTTTCGCCAGATAAAGTGTTGCTGGTGTAGGCTGTGAAGAAAGAACAAAGCGGAACCTAAACAATGTTTATGAGAACTTTATAACCCATATCTCTTAAAAACACTAATTCTATCGGACATAATATTACATCCTTACTTTGAATCTTCTGAAACATCCACCATTTTCTCACACCAGCCACGAGAAGCCCTCTTCAAAGAAAGATTAGTAAGTGAGATAAGAATAAGAAGATATGCAGAGAATGACCATCTTGAAGACACAGGTTAGAAAAGACCATACAAACCTGAAATTGATGAACTGGTAAAGCATCATAAAACTCATGGGCGATGATGATAGATGGTACTGGCACGACAGTGAAGAAAGTTATAGTAAACAACTGTAGTTGTCCGGGAAGAAAAGAAACCGTCATATTCAATCTTCTAATATCATACACCATCCTAATAATATAGCAACAAATTTTAAAATAAGTTATTTAGCTTCAGAATGGCCACATGATAAGAGCGTAATGGTTACCTTAAACTTATAGATGATCACTATGTTACGAACTAAACATTAATATGAATGATATAAATCATGTCGAGTTAATTGAGTTACTATTAGCATGCTATAGTATTTGAACAGACAGTGAGGTGAAAATCATGTGTTAAATAGTAAAGAGACATAAAGTATCTGCTATATATGATACCTGATGCATGTCCTATTTACTTCTCATGACATAGTCTTAAGGAAATCAAAACTCAACCCTCACTTGAAGAGCTAACTAGAGTATATGCAAAGAAGTACGCAATCAGTCAACTGCTAAGACAAACACCATTGAAATAAGCTCATTTCTAGGAGTACCAATCATAATAAAACCACTCACATCCTGAAGGAACCTGGTCCAATGCGGCATGCCATGACACAGGAGCATTAGCCAAAGTGCTGACAGCCCCTTTATCGGGTGTGTCAGCCTCACTCTCTTCATCTACACATTTGAGGGCCTGTTGCTGGAGCTTCTGTAACGCAGGGCTGCACTCCACCATGTGTACATGCAACGAATCAGTGAAGCTCTTAAACTTCGACACACCCTACACAGCACAAGAAAGAAAAGAAAAGAAAAAATGAAAACATTGCATCTCCGTTTCTATAGCATCAAGCAAGAAACTCAAACGAGGAGAGACTAGGGGAGAGCCATTTCCATACCCGAAGAAGGTCGGCCATGAGTGTCCCCCTCCCCGGACCGAGCTCTACTAAGTTGATATTTCCTGGCTGCCCCATTTGCTCCCATAGAGACATTGCCCAAACACCAACCATCTACAAATCAAATCAAGAACCATATCCGATATCATGAAAATCAACACAATCATGAAAACTGAGGAAGTAAACCCACCTCCCCAAACATCTGGCTGACTTCTGGAGAGGTGATGAAATCACCTCCGGCTCCAAACACATCCCGGTTCATGTAAAACCCAGCTTTCGGGTTCGTCAGAACCTCCTCCATATACTCAGCCACCGAGATTGGGCCGCCACGAAACTAACACACAAATCAAACTTACTCTCAAATACCAAGAATCACCGCTAAACCTAAAAAGAAAAAGAAACGAACCTTGATGATGCCTTTGAGGTGCTTGACGAGGTCAGAGTCGGAACAAGGCTCATGGGAATGCTCTGCCATAACAGAAACTGAATCAAACCCGATAATGAAAAGTAGTTAGAAATGTTTAAAAGGGGAAGGTGGGTATTACCGGCGGGATTGCAGAGGCCGGAGCGGTCGATGGAAATGGTGGCGGAGGGGGGTTGTTGGGGTGAAGAAGTAGAAGAAGAAGAAAATGGGCGACAACGAAGCAGAGGAGGAGAGTGTGGTGGGGTGAAGTGGGCAGCGGCAAGGCGACGAGAAGTGGAAGCTTGGAGAAGTAGGCGTCTCAACATTTTGTGATGCTTTGCCGGACGAGAGTGGAAGTGAAACCAACGATTTGAACTAGGTACATGGAATGGATTTTTTCACTGGTAACAAAGGAGAGTTTTCATATTCGGGGATGTAGCTCAGATGGTAGAGCGCTCGCTTAGCATGCGAGAGGTACGGGGATCGATACCCCGCATCTCCATTACTTTCGTTTTTGTAATCAAATATAATAAGACAATATTCATTTCAACTTGGCATGTATATATATCTTCATCCTAGTCATCAGTCAAATGTTTCTAGGCGGTGGATGTCAATTGGGGAATTTGATTGAGCTATATCAGTTTACAGTACACTGAATTTGTTGTTTTTGCATATCCGACTTTCGAACATTACCTCCATTAATTAGACTTTTGACTAAGAGAGGAACAGATTACTTTAGAGCAAGTTACTAGAGCAATTAGACCCAAAATATATCGATCTTCCTCTCTCAAAACCAATTAATCATGCTTTATAGGTATATAACAGAACTAAACTAAAGAAACACCAATGAATATTAGCCTAATCGATTCGATAAACTAACAAATTACGTCAAATAACATAGAGATCGATCGAAAAACTTTAGTGAACCATTACATATATACACAAGTTGTCTCTTACACTTTGATTTGATCACTTGTGCAATGCATGTTGATACATTGAGAATTATGAACATTATTGTCATTCAGTTTTCGAATTTAAGTTGACTTCTTAATTAGGTTTATTTGATGCATCAAATGGATGTCAAGAACTACTAGGTCAAGATATAGAACGATGAGGCGCTACTAGTAATGATCTTAGACATAAGCAGCACAACCTCAACTGTGCCCATACGACCGGCCATACCTGTCCTAATTAACCATAAAGCTCAACAAGTTTATTAGCTAGAAGTCTTAAGACGTGAAGTGCCGCAAATTCTTAATTTGTAACAATATTAATGTGTCAAATCAACAAAATTTTAATCTGGAACAGAATTTAAAGTAGATTATTACTTGTTTGGTTTAGACAACGAATATGGGGGGATGTAGCTCAGATGGTAGAGCGCTCGCTTAGCATGCGAGAGGTACGGGGATCGATACCCCGCATCTCCATTTTTAACACTTTTACACAATGTTTTGGGCACTTGGTACATGATTATGCTTGTTGCTGCTACTCTTCTTCTGATCATCAGCGCAAGCATTATATCCCTTTTGATCATCCTGAATATAGTGAGCATAGAACAGCAACGAGCTGCTAGCAATGGCGAGACAGTACATTAGCACAACCACAGTCACGGGCATGAACGTCCCAAACTCAAGAGCAAATCCAAAAAACACTATTGTTGGCAAAAACCACAAAGTGAACCTCAGCAGCTCTTTCTTGGTCGACTTTTCGCCCTTGGGAAGTCGGCTGTAGACCTCTACACAGTTATGGAGGGTGAAATAGGATGCGTAGACGAATACGAGGAAAGCGAGCAAGGTGATGTCTTGGTGCTGGTAGGCGCGGTACATGGTTGTGAGGGTTGTTATTGTGAGGTTAAGGAACACAACGGACGGCAAGCTAAGAGTGAATTGAGCAGCAACATGTGTAGGAGGAGGCTGGCAGTTGTTGGTGCTGGTTGGGAGGGTTGGTTTTGTCTTGGCCATGTTGTTTGAGTTGGTGTAGAACTAGCTGGGTAGAAGATTGAGGAGTTGAAAATTGAAAGAGAAATGAAGTGTTTGAGATTGTGTTGTGTTGAATTAAAGGGTTCGGGGTTTGTAACATTTATATGGGATTATATGTGAAGAACAATTCGTGGAAGGTGAGTAGTGGAAACCCAGAAATATCGAGATCACTAGGAAGCAACTTCCCAGCACAGTCGTTGGTCTTTTCAAGGTAGTTTATTCTCATCCTTTTGACTTTAGGTAGGCTTGGGTAGTTTCACCGGTGTTTCCTTATTTTTACCAAAAAAAAAGAGACAATAGATGGCATCATCCGAAGTAAAAGAGGTTTTGTTTCAACGCGGTAAGTTTCTTGGCTCGGTCGAAGCACAAGTATGTTTTGTATGGTTAGGCATATATGAGTACGTATGACCTATAAATCACTTAAGTAGCACTTTATCATAAGTGGGCATTCTCATTGATTAACCCTATTGGTTGAATATCGAAAATAAATCCAATTTTATTATGTACAATTGAACAATTTTAAAACTAATATGTATGCAAGATCGTAAAAAAGATACCCGATACAAGAATATCAGCTACACGATTTCGTGAAACATGTAAATTTTTTTTTTTTTATGGCAATTGAACATTTATTAAATAAAATAGATAGAATCTAAAGGGGTTACATAAAACCAAAACCCCTTAGAAGAACAACAAAAATATAACAATCAAAACATAAAGAATGACATAATTAACTGATTACATCAAAGGTCCAGACGCATAACAGGAGTCCGATTATGGGCAAGGTAAGGATTTCGTGAGACATGTAAATTAAGGCTTGTAGAGCAACAATAAATCAATAAAGTCGATTGATATTTGAGTTTACCGTTTACTTCACAAACTTCGTACCAGACAAACACTTTTTGTACTCTAAACGGGTCGACTTATTTAGAGTGTTGATAGTGAAATTTGAATTAGCTCATGAGTAAAAGTATCTTTATTATGACAAGTTGAGCTCAATGTTTGGCATCACTTATCTTGCATCAGTTAGCCTTAACTTGTTAAAGCAGAGAATTTTGAGGATGAATTCGAAACTAGTCTCGACGTGGAAACATTCATTATCGATTATATTAGATCATTGATGCCAAACTTATCGAGAAATGTACAGTACGTTTGGCCCTCTGTATATAAAACCCACCAATTTTCAGATGGACGAGTTCACAGTATGAGATAATCTGGATGAGAGATCACTATGATATTCTAGTCATCTGACTATCTGAGCTGCATGCATTAGTGCCCTTTCCTTTTTGAAGACTTGATCGAAATTAAACACGTACAAATCGTCGACTGATTATTTGATTTGGTAAATACCATCAGTAATAACAAGATCTCTCTATCTCTCTGTTTTATTAACCAGAGAAGAAGAAGAAGAAGAAGAAGAAGAAGAAGAAGAAGAAAGACAGTGGGAATAAGGAGACTATATAAACCAATAATAACTCCAACAAGAAAGACTAACAACAAGGAACTTGAGGAGAAAATTAATAAAATTCACATATATAACAAAAGGGGAGGCACATTTCATATTATTCTCATGAGTCATGACCACACCAAAAGAAAACATACCAAAATCTGCCAAAGATTTGATAACAATATATGCAAGATTAGTTCCTAAGAAGACGTTACATCGAAGAACTAGTCTTGCAGTACGTTTTCATTGCTCCCTAAACTAATCAATTAAGAAGCGATTGGTGGATTACAGTAAGTAGCAAGAGCCACTTTCCCTTCATTATATATAAGCTTTGCCCTTTCTCATTGAACCCACAAAGAAACTGAGAGCGAAAGGATTATATATATAGTTAAACATTTTAATAGACATGGGTAATACATTTATTTCATATCATGCACTTGCTAATAAGGAAGCTCAATGTATAAAAATGATACCATTGACATTACAATAGTGCAAAGTTCTATTGAGTTGATGTAAAAATAGGTAGAAGATAGAGGATCGGAGTTGAAACTTAACTGAAAGAGAAATGAAGTGTTTGAGATTGTGTTGTGTGGAATGAAGGGGTCCGGGGTTTGTGACATTAATTTAGTTGGGGACTACGACCATCGTATGTGAAGAAGAATTTGTAGAAGGTGAGTACGTAGTGGAAACTCAGATATATCGAAATCATTACGAAGCAACTTAATTCCAAGCACAATCGTTGGTCTTTCTTAGTTTTCTCGACCTGCTTATATGACTTTTGTTCTTTTCTTTTAGGTTTGGGTATTAGTTTCACCAATGTTTCCTTATTTTTACTCAAGAAAAAGAGAAAATAGATGGCATCACTCGAAGGGAGAGTAGAGGATAATTAAGAATGGTTTTGTTTCAGCCAAGATCAATTAAAAGAGACAATATATAGATGGCATCATCCGGAGTAAAAGAGGTAATAAGTTTATTGGTTCGGTCGAAGCACAATTATGTTTTGTATGTTTATGCATGAGCTATGGTTGTGATTGAACTATGTTTTCTCTTGGGTTTTGCACAAAACCAAACTAGATTTGTCAAAAATGATGGAATTCAAGAATAAGATGAATTCAAAATCCATAATAAGGAAGGGAACATAGTCAAAAATACACTTCCTCATCCGTGTCCCTCCTATAACGGCGAAACTTGAAGGTCCCCATACATTACATACCCAGATGATGAACAAAGAGCCATAGCAAAAAACAATATTACTTTTACCCAACAGCACTTCACTGCATAACATACAGAGAATAAGAGGTGGCTAATTGGCTATGCATCTCTGGCGCCACTGCAGGATCTCGTACTGAGGTGGTGGCATTGCACGTTTGCTCTGATGAGTCTGATCACCAACAAAGGACTAGCAGCACCCTAGTTCTATTATGCCGTTGCTACCCTTGTCTCATCATTTGCCTCCCAAGAATACCAAAGTGCCCTTTAAACCCTAAATCCTTCTCTTTCTTTCAAATAGTTTAGAGTGGTACGTTCCTGACTTCCTGTAAATTTTTATTAACCGTGATTTGCTCCATATGGTTCTCGATCGCTATGAAGAAATTACTCCCTAACTAGGTAATCTCATAGCCATCAGTTTGACGTTTTGACTAAATTTGAAAAGTAGTAGGTTCTGTGTTGGCATGGAACACGAGTGCTATCGTTACAAGTTACAAGATTTAAAGTGTGTAGTACGTACTTCTTCCCTAGCTAGCTAGCTTTTCCATCTTGAACATGGCTTTTTTTTTTTTTGGTTACAATCTTGAACATGGCTTTGGTACATTAGACCATTAGAAGCTGTGGGATGTCAAATATTACAATATAAAATTACGATTGTTACGTTGCAGTAATGTTAATTGCTGCTGGGTTTGTCGTAGTCGCATACTTTTCACCGTAATGTTAATTACTGCCTCGCACCGTTTTCACAGTCGTAGTAATTTGAACATTGAAAGGTTTGATTTTTGACCTACAGTGACTTGTTCAAATTACTTTTCACAAATTCTAGTTTATCTATTTTAATAACCATGTATATATTACAATTTGGGAAGACAATTACCTGCCTCGCTCGCACCAGTGGCTAACTTCCAGGCAAATTTTTGATAGTAGCTAGCTGGGAACCTTGACATGGCTAGCTTGAAGCATAAAGCATTTCAAGAAGATTAATTTCACGACCAAAAACGCAAATTAAGACAGTACGTTGTTCTCTGCAGGTTCATCGATCACTGTATATTAAGTTATTAACAGCATGGCAGGACATGATCATGCATTGCTGTCCTCCCGAATCCTCCAAAATTTCCTTTGTCTTTACTCGATCTCCACAGGAGGGAAAGGTGTTATTTGAAACGCGCGCGTTCTTGAAATAAGCTAGGGCATCAAACCAGACCAGAGAGCCTTAATGTTGCCCAGGAAGTCGCTGAAAATGGAAAAAAGAGTGGTCCAGTATCACGAAGCATCAACGACTATCACGAAGCATCGTTATCCTTCTCGGCGGCGACGATAGAGCAGTTAACCGGGCAACCGGCGTAGGCCAAGTCACCAATCTCGATCGTTTACTCAGAAGCTTGACTGAGATGGATCACGGACTCGCACCAATTCAGATCCACCATGAAAGCTAGAAAAGCTTCCGTAAGTACAAAAAACAAATTAACAGAATCAAAAGTGGATTTTCCATTTTAGGTAATCTCTGCTGAGACTTTAGGGGGAAACAACAAAGAAGCCATGCCTTTTACCATTTCAAATACATAGGCAATCAAAATACCAGCCCCTCCAAGTTTCAAACCATAAACCATAGTCTAGCTTCATTGTACCCCATCGATCATGCACATTCAAACCCTAAACCTAAACCCTAAATGTTTTCAATTCTTCGGTTTGGGGATTATAATCATTCTATGTGAAGATCAGAATTCGTGGAAGGTGAGTACGTAGTGGAAACGCAGAAATATCGAAATCACTACGACTGTGCAACTTCCAAGCACAATATATGACTTTTGTTCTTTTCATTTAGGCTTGGGTAGTTTGTTTCCATATTTTTTACTAAGGAAAAAAGAGAAACTAGATGGCATAAAGTATGTTCAAGTTCATTTGGGGATTCATACTCTAGTTAAATATATTAAACATATTGCTTCAAGATTTCGTACTGAGGAGTTTACACATAACGGGCGTGAATCTAATTTTAATTTGCAGCAGCAGTTGAAGCACATATAGACATCACATGCACTATTGTTGGAAGCTGGGTTATTTATCCTCCTACAGTCTCAAAATTTTGATAGTTCTTCCTTGGGTTGTGGAAGAGGCTTCTGTTTGTACTTTGTAGTTGTTTGTTTTCCCTTATATATAATCAAGAAAAAAGAAAAATTCAATTTCATGTACGCATGTAATGCTATAGCTTATCTTGCCTTTTGAGTTCTTGTGTTTGAACATTAATAATTAAGAAGTAATTATCAAAGACAAACATCCAACCATTTATATGAAACAAATATATAGGAACAAAGATTTGGAAGACAGCGATTGTACACGGAAATACAAAAGCTTATTCTACATACCATTATTTCAATATATTGTTCAGTATGATATACAGCAAATTAAAACTTTTGGAAGACCTCCGATTCTCTTTCTCATTTTATTGTCAATCGTGTGCTTGGTATGACAAATTTGTTCATCAAATCCTGGAATTTCCTACTCAGTTCTTCATCTGACATGGTTGGGAATTCGTTACCTCGATCTTCTTCCAGGGTATGCCTGATTTGTTCCTTAAAAGTTGAATTCTCCTACCTAGTTCTTCATCTGACAATTCGTTTTTTTTCTTTTTTTCAGAGTACATACTTGAGACTGTCTCCAACCTCATAATATTGCTCTTGCTCTCGTCGATCACCATTCTTTTTAGCTCCTCCGACTTGTAAGCTTCTGATTGAATACATATTTTTGTGTTACCACCTTTTGAATGTAACTCGACTTTCCTCTTTTCTTGGACAACAATTTCATCAACACTAGGGTTTTCTTCATGCTCTTCTTCAAGCACAGTTGGACTATTTTCTCGGTTTTCTATATTTTGATCCTCAACCTGGTGATCAGTAATGGTGTGCTTGATTACTTCACGAGGGAATTCCGAAACAAATGGGGAAGTAGTTTCCGCATGCATATCCATCATATACACTTCTTGGTGATTATTTTGGACGTGCTTTTTGTCTTTGGAATAAGAAGAGTAGTCGACTGTAATGATAAACAACAGGGTGTTTAATATCGCAAACAACCCCAAGTTTTGGTAGAAGAGAGTGGAGGGAGAGAGGTTGAAAATATAGAAGATGGAAGTACGATGTACGTTACTATAGAGAAGAAGAAGGCAATCAAGGATCTTGGAATGGGTTTATAGAGGGCCATGATTATGGATAGACAAGAGGCTCGAAACCTAGGGCCATGACTAATTTCTCTCCAATCTTTGAAAACGATCGACGAAAACCCTAGCTATCTAACTTCTCATGCTTCTCATGGCGTTGAGATGGAGGATTGTATATAGATGAATTGAAGGTCCTTGTAAGGAAAGAATCCTTATTCATAGTGATCGACTAGGGATATATTTAAGTAAATCTACTTTGATTAAGTTAGTTGCAGAGAAAGATATCGTCTCACATAAGACTTACCTGTATTGAGGTATCAAATTCCATATTTCCGTATTTGGCTTTCTTCTTCCACCCATGTTTAAGTTATTCCTGGTAATTTTGAGGCTCGTGATGAAATGTTGGATTGCAATTACCAAAAATCGACAATCCTAATGACACAAGTATTCAAGTAATGTAAATAACATGATATCGCATGCCATAGTAATTAGTAAAGCTCCGTAACAATATAAGTATGGTCCACCCTGAATATTTCTCCAAAATAGGTATTTGTGTGGGTAAACAAAAAGCTAAAATTTATCAAAATTACTGGATAACAAGAGCCGTTGAAGATGCTCTAAACACCACTAACTGTGGTTTATTAATAAAACAAATGAATGATAAATTAATTAACATGATTATGCATGCAGCCCCATAATTAGGGCTGATAATTTAGATCCTGTTAAAACCAACCAACCGTACCAATCTAGTTGGTATACTAAAGACTCGGTAATCGACTTACTTAATACGGTATACTGTATTGGTCTTGGTAACATGGTTGGTATTTGGTATTGAGATTTCCGTACCATCGGTATATAATACCAACCATATATGTGTATTTATACAAAAATACAGTCATATCTATGTAGGAAACAAAAATTGAACCTTCAACCTTCGCTCCCAACCACTGAAACACAAGGTGTCTTCATTATGGTACATGCATATTTTATATTTATAACATCCTACATATATAAATAGGGACAATGTCCATTGGCCCTAATTATGAAAATTTTATACCTACTAACAAAAGATTTTAAAATTCCCAAGAGCCAACTTAAACAGTAGAAAGATAATCATACCCTTAATGAATTAAATAAACTACAATAGACCATTATAAAAGTCTATTATAATTTTGGATCTGGTACGAGCTGCTTGCATGGTTTAAAAGTGACACGAAGAATTGGCCATGTCCTTAAGGCTTGGTAAAGGCTTTAGGGCTTCAACAACTTCACTCATCATTGGTCGGGCTTTCAAGAAAATTTTTCTGAACGGATTCCGGTTTGAGTAGGTAAAAAGCACTTGATTTGTGAATACCATAGTGATTACAGACCTTCAGCACTTCCGTCTTAGTTTTCTTAACATACATGGAGTCCAGATTTCAAGAGGAGTCCCATCCCACAAGATTTCAAACATCTCAACCCTTATATATATAGGGCGCACGTGGCCGGATAAGAGGCGCACGTCCGCACTGGCCTTAAAGCGTAGACGTCCCTCCGTTCGCTACCATACGGCGCCGGGGTGGAGGCGCGTCCTCCCCAGCAAACTCTAGCAGTGTCCCCGACCACTTTCCTTCCCCGACGAGTCCGACGAATTCCAGTTTTCCGGCCAGATCACCCAAAACTTCAAACAAAGTCGATCTGCCCGGAAAACTGGAATTCGGCGGACTCGCCGGGGATGGAAAGTGGTCGGGGAAGTTGCTGGAGTCCGCTGGGTGGAGGCGCGCCCTCGCCGGCTCCGTGTGTGTGTGTGTGTATATATATATATATATATATATATGTATCGAGTCAAGTACTGGGATCTTCTCATCAATTAAGTTCCATCATCTCATTCATCTGCACTCTGGGGAAGTGCTCCTTGCAAATTCGGCGATGATAAAGATCTTCAGTAGACGAAGCCTTTCAAGAAAGTTGGTACAATGTCGTGGTTTGATACACCGCAAGTTTGAAACGATCTTCACTAGAAAACAATACAAGTCGGAAGAAGAAGAAGCTAAAGAAGAAGGACGAAGTGCAGAAGCAGAAGCAGGAGAAACAGAAGAAGAAGAAGAAGGCAACAAGGCTAGGTGCTTGAAGGAGGAACTCCCCTATGACATCATGCAAGTGATTCTGCAGCGACTCCCCCCGTCAGATTATCTGACCTTTCGTGATGTAAGCCATTGCTGGCTAGCTGCAATAATTGATAGCAAGCGTTGGCTTCCTGCGACTCATCAACTCCCATGGCTTTTGACTAGTTTTGATGATGACATGCAAACATTCTACATCATAACAGATGATGATGACGGCGACTACTCGTTTGTAAGCGATCGGAAAATTTGCACGTCAAAACACAATCACAGTGATTTTTGCTGGCGTTGTATTGGAGCAATTGAGGAATGGCTGATCATGGTTTCTCTTTCTCGTGAATCAAGAGATGTGAAGGTCCCCTTCTTCCTGAATCCAGTATCAGGTGCTCGATCGAGTCATGCTTCCATTACATCCCGTTGATCTCCCCAACCACTGGATGAGGTTCACACTACGAAAAGTAGTAGCCTCTTCAATACCAACATCAACAAAGTGTTACGCGACTTGCCTTCACTTCAGACAACAAGGTCGTTTGGCCTTCTGCACGCCCACTGATAAATCATGGACCTTGATTGAGACCGAGAAAGATCTTGAATTTCGGGATATAGAAATACTTGATGGGAAACTCTACGCGGTAGGAATCCCTGCATTAGAGTTTGTGATGGTGTTTGACATCCATCTAGATACCCATGATGGCAGACTTCATACCTACACATCACAAAGGTTGGTTACTCTTCACCCCAATGTTATGAGCATGTTTAATAGCTCATTAGTCTTTCGGAAATGTTACTTGGCAAAATGTTCTATATCAAAGGACTTAAGTGTTGAAATTAGAGCATAATGTTACTACCAATCCTCAGTGGCTAGAGATTGCTGACCTTGGTGATCGGGCATTGTTTATAGGCACGCTCAACAACAAATTTATCACTTGTCATGATAAAACACCCGAAAGAAACTGTATCTACTTTGTCTTATCGCAAGGGTTTAATGATAGATACACCTCTAGGGTGTTTTCCTTGACAGATAAGAGCTTCAAACCTATGATTTTTCCCGAGCATCATCGCCATTATTGGGCACGGCATCACAGTGCTAGGTTCACACCAAATCCTTGCTAGTTAGTGTTAGAACAATTTTCAAATTATAAAGGAAATTGACAAGCAAAGATGAAAAGGTGTGAATATATACCACCAAGAGGTATGCTTGTTTGAATTGAATTAATTCAAACTATGTGATTGTTGGTAACTAAACTAACACTAGAAAATCAGTAACTCTTATTGAAAAGACTTAACCTTTGGTGAAGAGTTACCCACATAAAAAGACACCAGTTTTAAAAAAAACACGACCACTTCTATATAAAGAAGTAATTCTCTACAAATTGATACATTCAAAAACTCTCTCTATTCTTCTCAATAAAATCTCAATTTCATTCCTTGTTTTCAAAAGACAAAATCTAGAAACTATATTACTGCAGTTATAGTTTCTAGGAATCTTGAGCCCCTTGAAAACCTTCAATTGAGTGTTAGTTGATCGTGTAAGTGCAAGACACTGATCAACAATAGCAAGATTGCTAGGCTTCATTGTATCCATAAGGCTAATTTGCATAAACCCCTTTGCACACAAGTAGTGGGGGCAAATATAGTCTGAAAGATAGCGTTGCTACAACGTGTCTTGAAGCATAAACTCTTTCAAATTGCTATAACCCACTGATCTATATTTCCCAAATTTCCAACAATTTTCAGACTATAATTCTACTATGGCATCTTTAGAAGAGTTTGCTGATACAATGAAGCTTGATTGCTTTGAGGGAACAATTTTCAGACAATGGCAAAAGAAGATGCACTCATTGTTCACTAGCCTACAAATGGCTTATGTGCTTACGACACCAAGGCCAGAAGAAACTGCAGTTATAGTTTCTAGGAATCTTGAGCCCCTTGAAAACCTTCAATTGAGTGTTGGTTGATCGTGTAAGTGCAAGACACTGATCAACAATAGCAAGATTGCTAGGCTTCATTGTATCCATAAGGCTAATTTGCATAAACCCCTTTGCACACAAGTAGTGGGGGCAAATATAGTCTGAAAGATAGCGTTGCTACAACGTGTCTTGAAGCATAAACTCTTTCAAATTGCTATAACCCACTGATCTATATTTCCCAAATTTCCAACAATTTTCAGACTATAATTCTACTATGGCATCTTTAAAAGAGTTTGCTGATACAATGAAGCTTGATTGCTTTGAGGGAACAATTTTCAGACAATGGCAAAAGAAGATGCACTCATTGTTCACTAGCCTACAAATGGCTTATGTGCTTACGACACCAAGGCCAGAAGAAAATGAAGATGAGACTATTTCCATGAAGCATGAACGAGAAAAATGGGATCAAGATGATTGTGCATGTAAAAACTATATATACAATTCCTTAAGTGATGAGTTAAACCGAAGTTTCAAAGCAAGGAGACATCAAAGGAATTATGGGATGCATTGGAATCACTTTATATTTCCACAGATCCTACAAGTAAGGCTTTTCTGGTTTCAAAGTTCTTCAAATATAAAATGATAGAAACCAGATCTATTGTTGAGCAATTTCATGAACTAGTTCATATAATCGACATGTTTGGTCAACATGATATACATATGGACTCACGAATTAGTGTTCCGGTTATCTTGGACAAGCTTCCATTTTTATGGAAAAATTTCAAAAAGAATATGGAAACCATGGTGGAAGACTTGACCATAGAACAATTGGGTTGTAGACTTAAGTTTGAGGAAGATTATAGAGCAACCAATAAAAGGTTGGATGAGATTCTCAATCTTGGTAAAGATAATGAGACCCATGAGCAAGCTGATGACCCTTCCTTTCCAGAAATTGATTTGATTGTTGGTGGAGGTAAACAATCCAAGAATAATCAAGGTTGTAGGAAAAGGAAGTTTGGGCCGTATAAGAAGAACCATCCGAGTCAAAATTCGAACAAGAAGAAGAGATTGTCTTGCTTCTATTGTAACAAAGTTGGCCATATCATGAAGAATTGTCGTCTTCTCAAGAAACATCGAAGAGATTATCACTCTAAAGAGAAGTTTGTGGCCATAGTTTCTGAAGTAGTGAATAAACTTCAGGGAAACAATGGAGTTCTTCCATGAACTCTGCAAATGTAGGATGGTACCTTCTTATATATGTGTATGATTAAATATTCTAGTATTGATGATTAATTACATGTTTACTGTTTGATAAGTATTAGTAATTGAAGTGTGATTACATATATGTATGCATTTGATTTCATCTTCGATCTGCTATATGCCTGCATTATGCATCAACAAATTCATGCCTTTATATATAGTTCCAGTTGCATTAACCAATAGTTTCTGATAAGGACTCTCTACGATTTTGCAAAGTTGATTTATTTTATGTGGCATTAATTATTATATTTTATACTATCAACTTTGGCAAACCCAGATTAGAGTTTTTTTGACAAATTTTTAGTTTAGTTTTGGTTGGAAAAGTAACAGAAGTCAGTTTGGCAGATTTAGATTTGGCCTATAAACGATTTAAATAGGATGTGCTTTGTGGCATATTTAGTTAAACCAATGCTCTTATAACTGTATGTTGGTTTAATTTGATTGTTTGATCTGACCAAATTGAGAAGATGAATGAGAAAGCTGGTTATTCATTGCTTTAGACTATTTTAGTTAAACAATGCATTCATATATACTTACTGACATGTTTAAAGTTTAGAGAGTTTTGGCATGATATATATTAACAAGAAACAAGAACTTACTTTCATGTTTCAATCATTGATTTATTAATATGGAAGTGCACATATTAATTTTGGGCATGTTTCAGTTTCGTCAGATTAACTCTGCAATTTTTTGCAAAGCAAGTTTTACAGAAACTGAACACATCTATCTTGTTTATATCTGGAAATTTTCTTTTCATATGAATCTGTGATATACATGTCTTCATGATCTATATATGTTCATCTACCTATCATATCTTATACTACCAATTGATAAAGAATCACAAAAGCATAGAGTTTTGGGTAATATAGTTTACCCAAACTTGATTTGCACATTAGTACATAATGCTTCATTTGGCTTAGAGATGCCTATATACGCTAGTCTATTTGATTGTTTTGATCAGACCAACATGACAAGTCAAATAAGAACGACCGTCTGATTAATGATTTTACAAATTGAATAGAGGTACACTAGATGATGCCCCCGCGCGTTGCCGCGGTTTGCAATACCGGATATTAACTACCGTAATTCTTTTGTTTAAATCAATGTTGTTGTTGTTCAACAATAAACACAATAATATAACACATGAATAATCCACAATGACACTGGATATAGTAGAAGATAGCCGGAAATGTTAGATTTAAAAAAAAAATAGAAATACACATGGTGATACTATTGATATACATAACATATAAAACAAAAGCAGTACATAATACAATACATTGCCCTCCGTACACAATACTATGTTATAGACACCAATATAATTGAGGGCATAAAAAAATAGCTACATGTAGTCTCTTTGGATAGCAAATTGCTTCCCACTGCCAGCCAACACTGGATTGTATCTATAGTTAGAACCGATTGTATCTAACATGCTAGCATCAAAAAGACCACATATACATAGGCATTGCTGAGGAGCTGTCTACACAATTGATAATCAGTATGTAAATAATGGACAACAGATGTTTTAAAACTCATTGAGAGATTATGTAGCTTTTCTAAATCATCAAACTAAAATGTATCAAATTCATGGTGATTTGAGTCTTTTGACTGACCACAATTTGACCTAACTCCTTAAGATGTAGCTGATAAAAGCCAGTGTCTCCTGAATAGTCATTTCTACTATATGAAGATCATTTTGATTTATATAAGCTGATGTTCTGAGGAGCAAATTCTGCCATATTGTGCTCATTATGCATAACTTCCACCGAAGACCTAAGATACATCAATTACCCTATTAGACCAGATATTTACTGAAGAAAATTCATGAACAAAAAGGGCCAAAGTTAACTGTTCTTACTTTTGTATCTTTACCAAGTATTCCTACAAGAGCCAATAGTGATGTTGTTTTCCTCTTGGGGGATCCAAAAGCAAAGTCATTCTGCAAGAATAGATTGAAATAAGAGTTGTTTGATAAGAGCTAGAATCCAAATGCGGGAATCAATAAATGAAAGTGTTACTACACAAATACCATCATCACAGGTTTTGTCATAAGATCTATCACTGCAAAAAAATACAAATTCATTGTTATCGAATCCACAACACCTACCACAGCTTGCGCAAACCATCAGCGTGAGGTACATGGTTTTGATCTAGATCTAAATGTTCCGGGCAATGTTTATGTAATGTCTGATCCAACACCAGCATACCAAGTCAGAAGTGATTCATTTTGCATATAAAATCATAAACAGTTCTATTATATTGCCCTAATCAATCAATCACAGTCAACTCAGTGGACAACAAAGATTCATTCAAACCCTCTTTGTTTTTATATACAAACCCGTTGTATACACACACACACACAGCCTAGAACATCTTCATCTGTATGTTTTTACATGTCCATGCCAAACCCTCTTTGTTTTTCTCTTTTTTGATCCAATCTTGATAATTAAGCAGTATGTAGTTTCTTTTCATCTCTGTGTACCAAACCATGTATGGCTCCAAGTTAATATATAAAAAGAAATATAAACAATATGTGAATTCAAAGGTTACTGAATGTCTGTGTTTGATGTACATGTGACAAATTAGAAGATGAGCTAATTGTTGATGATGATTGAATCACTAATTGCCAACTTGTAACAATTTTTTTTAGTTTTGTTTTGCTCTTTTTTTTACTTGCTTTTCTTAAACCTTTTGACCTTAAAAATTCATCTTTGGATTGAATCAGACAGAAATGCTTTGAATTGAGCATAAATAGAAAAGTGAAGAAATAGGAATCTATTCCATTGTTACCGACTGTTCTGTATCACACACAATAGAACTGGGACTTCAGTTTAGGTTAGAAACATGCAGAGAGATTTCTAAGTTCCTGGATCATTTTTAGGCCTTGATAACAGTTTTGACGCTACTGTATTACAGAACAACAAAAGGAAATCAAGCCGGAATAAGGAAATCATACAACTAAGCAAAACAAAGTAGACAGCTTTTTACTTATCATTTGGCTGAATTCTTGAGCTTGTATCTTGATCGTCCCATGACCTTTCTGGATGATTCTTGAACTCAAAATGCTCTATGACATGACATGTAGATATAAAAATCAATACCTCAATGATAGATACACATTAAGATTAGGAAACCATGCCTCAAAAAACTCAATATAGTTTAATTTTTTGGAAAGGCTGTTTCAAGGTGCCAACTTCTGGAGCTCTTAACTCATGCTTCATAACAGTGAATAGCATGATTGTTTTTCAGATTTGAATTCCAATATCATGGCTCAACAATGGAGTAGGGCAAACAGACATTAAACCCTTGGAAGGAGGCGCGAATGAGCCACGAAAATGCCTCAGAGGAAGCGTCTGATATTTCCAGCTTTTTACTTATCATTTGGCTGAATTCTTGAGCTTGTATCTTGATCGTCCCATGGCCTTTCTGGATGATTCATGAACTCAAAATGCTCTATGACATGACATGTAGATGTAAAACAGTACCTCAATGATAGATACACATTAAGATTAGGAAACCATGCCTCAAAAAACTTAATATAGTTTAGTTTTCTGGAAATACTGTTTTAAGGTGCCAACTTCGGGAGCTCTTAACTCATGCTTCATAGCAGTGAATGGCATGATTATTTTCAGATTTGAGTTACAATATCATGGCTCCACAATGGAGTAGGGCAAACAGACATTAAATCCTTGGAAGGAGGCACGAATGAGCCACGAAAATGCCTCAGAGGAAGTCTCTGAAATTTCCAGCTTTTTACTTATCATTTGGCTGAATTCTTGAGCTTGTATCTTGATCGTCCCATGGCCTTTCTGGATGATTCATGAACTCAAAATGCTCTATGACATGATATGTAGATGCAAAACAGTACCTCAATGATAGATACACATTAAGATTAGGAAACCATGCCTCAAAAAACTCAATATAGTTTAGTTTTCTGGAAATACTGTTTTAAGGTGCCAACTTCTGGAGCTCTTAACTCATGCTTCATAGCAGTGAATGGCATGATTATTTTCAGATTTGAGTTACAATATCATGGCTCCACAATGGAGTAGGGCGAACAGACATTAAACCCATGGAAGGAGGCACGAATGAGCCACAAAATGCCTCAGAGGAAGCGTCTGATATTTCCAGCTTTTTACTTGTCATTTGGCTGAATTCTTGAGCTTGTATCTTGATCGTCCCATGGTCTTTCTGGATGATTCTTGAACTTAAAATGCTCTATGACATGACATGTAGATGTAAAAATCAGTACCTCAATGATAAATACACATTAAGATTAGGAAACCATGCCTCAAAACACTCAATATAGTTTAGTTTTTTGGAAAGGCTTTTTCAAGGTGCCAACTTCTGGAGCTCTTAACTTATGCTTCATAACAGTGAATAGCATGATTGTTTTTCAGATTTGAATTCCAATATCATGGCTCAACAATGGAGTAGGGCAAACAGACATTAAACCCTTGGAAGGAGGCACGAATGAGCCACGAAAATGCCTCAGAGGAAGCGTCTGATATTTCCAGCATTTTACTTGTCATTTGGCTGAATTCTTGAGCTTGTATCTTGATCGTCCCATGGTCTTTCTGGATGATTCTTGAACTTAAAATGCTCTATGACATGACATGTAGATGTAAAAATCAGTACCTCAATGATAAATACACATTAAGATTAGGAAACCATGCCTCAAAACACTCAATATAGTTTAGTTTTTGGGAAAGGCTGTTTCAAGGTGCCAACTTCTGGAGCTCTTAACTCATGCTTCATAACAGTGAATAGCATGATTGTTTTTCAGATTTGAATTCCAATATCATGGCTCAAAAATGGAGTAGGACGAACAGACATTAAACCCATGGAAGGAGGCACGAATGAGCCACGAAAATGCCTCAGAGGAAACCTCTAAAATTTCCAGCTTTTTACTTATCATTTGGTTGAATTCTTGAGCTTGTATCTTGATCGTCCCATGGCCTTTCTGGATGATTCTTGAACTCAAAATGCTCTATGACATCATATGTAGATGTAAAAATCAGTACCTCAATGACAGATACACATTAAGATTAGGAAACCATGCCTCAAAAAACTCAATATAGTTTAGTTTTCTGGAAATGCTGTTTCAAGGTGCCAACTTCTGGAGCTCATAACTCATGCTTCATAGCAGTGAATGACATGATTATTTTTCAGATTTGAATTACAATATCATGGCTCGAAAATGGAGTAGGGGGAACAGACATTAAACCCATGGAAGGAGGCACGAATGAGCCACGAAAATGCCTCAGAGGAAGCGTATGATATTTCCAGCTTTTTACTTGTCATTTGGCTGAATTCTTGAGCTTGTATCTTGATCGTCCCATGGTCTTTCTGGATGATTCTTGAACTTAAAATGCTCTATGACATGACATGTAGATGTAAAAATCAGTACCTCAATGATAAATACATATTAAGATTAGGAAACCATGCCTCAAAACACTCAATATAGTTTAGTTTTTTGGAAAAGCTGTTTCAAGGTGCCAACTTTTGGAGCTCTTAACTCATGCTTCATAGCAGTGAATTTCATGATTGTTTTTCAGATTTGAATTCCAATATCATGGCTCTAAAATGGAGTAGGGCGAACAGACATTAAACCCGTGGAAGGAGGCACGTATGAGCCACGAAAATGCTTCAGAGGAAGCCTCTGAAATTTCCAGCTTTTTACTTATCATTTGGCTGAATTCTTGAGCTTGTATCTTGATCGTCCCATGGCCTTTCTGGATGATTCTTGAACTCAAAATGCTCTATGACATCACATGTAGATGTAAAACAATACCTCAATGATAGATACACATTGAGCTTGTGTCTTGATCATTTGGCTGAATTCTTGAGCTTGTATCTTGATTGTCCCATGGCCTTTCTGAATGATTCTTGAACTCAAAATGCTCTATGACATCACATGTAGATGTAAAACAGTACCTCAATGATAGATACACATTAAGATTAGGAAACCATGCCTCAAAAAACTCAATATAGTTTAGTTTTCTTGAAAGGCTGTTTCAAGGTGCCAACTTCTGGAGCTCTTAACTCATGCTTCATAACAGTGAATTGCATGATTGTTTTTCAGATTTGAATTCCAATATCATGGCTCAAAAATGGAGTAGGGCAAACAGACATTAAACCCGTGGAAGAAGGCATGAATGAGCCACGAAAATGCCTCAGAGGAAACCTCTGAAATTTCCAGCTTTTTACTTATCATTTGGCTGAATTCTTGAGCTTGTATCTTGATCGTCCCATGGCCTTTCTGGATGATTCTTAACTCAAAATGCTCTATGACATCACATGTAGATGTAAAACAATACCTCAATGATAGATACACATTAAGATTAGGAAACCATTCCTCAAAACACTCAATATAGTTTAGTTTTCTGGAAAGGCTGTTTCAAGGTGCCAACTTTTGGAGCTCATAACTCATGCTTCATAGCAGTGAATGGCATGATTGTTTTTCAGATTTGAATTCCAATATCATGGCTCAACAATGGAGTAGGGCGAACAGACATTAAACCCTTGGAAGGAGGCACGAATGAGCCACGAAAATGCCTCAGAGGTAGCCTCTGAAATTTCCAGCTTTTTACTTATCGTTTGGCTGAATTCTTGAGCTTGTACTTTATCGTCCGAAGGCCTTTCGGGATGATTCTTGAACTCAAAATGCTCTATGACATCACATGTAGATGTAAAACAGTACCTCAATGATAGATACACATTAAGATTAGGAAATTGATAGATACACAGCTAAGCTTGAATTTGGCATCCAGAGCAGCAAATTGTCATCAGCTTTTTCACATCACATTTTGTGGAGTTGGTTTCTTGGTCTTCTTGGAAGTTTCTCATGAGGGAGTTGATTCATCAAGGAATCTATGACGTCGAAGAACAATGTCCAATCATAAAACAACCAGTAAGTGGTTGACATGAGCTCATTCTAATCATCTGGTGTTTGCTTAACAGAAGAGTACTGCCTACTTTGAGGCTAACTTATTTTTGCTCATTGCTTTCAATTATTATTGAGACCAATGCCTGTGGTCTTTTGCTATGTTTAATTAAGCATGGGGGGCTTCCTCTCTACGTTAAGCCTTTTGACAGGAGCTCAAGACATATTCTGGTCAGAGTGTGTGTCGTCATCTTCATTGGTTATCATATTGGTAATTAATTTTAATTAGATATCCTAAAACAATAAGGCAGTACCACTATTCATTCAAGTGGCAAAATCTCGGCTCTGCCCCCAGTCCACTATTCAGGCAGTACCATTTTTGAGGCATGGTTTCCTAATCTTAATGTGTATCTATCATTGAGACATTTTGGTGGCTCATTCGTGCCTCCTTCCAAGGGTTTAATGTCTGTTCGCCCTACTCCATTGTTGAGCCATGATATTGGAATTCAAATCTGAAAAACAATCATGTCATTCACTGCTATGAAGCATGAGTTATGAGCTCCAGAAGTTGGCACCTTGAAACAGCCTTTCCAGAAAACTAATCTATATTGAGTTTTTTGAGGCATGGTTTCCTAATCTTAATGTGTATCTCTCATTGAGGTATTGATTTTTACATCTACATGTGATGTCATAGAGCATTTTGAGTTCAAGAATCATGCAGAAAGACCATGGGACGATCAAGATACAAGCTCAAGAATTCAGCCAAATGACAAGTAAAAAGCTGGAAATATCAGAGGCTTCCTCTGATGCATTTTATGGCTCATTCGTGCCTCCTTCCATGGGTTTAATGTCTGTTCGCCCTACTCCATTTTTGAGCCATGATATTGTAATTCAAATCTGAAAAATAATCATGCCATTCACTGCTATGAAGCATGAGTTATGAGCTCCAGAAGTTGGCACCTTGAAACAGCCTTTCCAGAAAACTAAACTATATTGAGTTTTTTGAGGCATGGTTTCCTAATCTTAATGTGTATCTGTCATTGAGGTACTGATTTTTACATCTACATATGATGTCATAGAGCATTTTGAGTTCAAGAATCATCCAGAAAGGCCATGGGACGATCAAGATACAAGCTCAAGAATTCAACCAAATGATAAGTAAAAAGCTGGAAATTTTAGAGGCTTCCTCTGAGGCATTTTCGTGGCTCATTCGTGCCTCCTTCCATGGGTTTAATGTCTGTTCGTCCTACTCCATTTTTGAGCCATGATATTGGAATTTAAATCTGAAAAATAATCATGTCATTCACTGCTATGAAGCATGAGTTAAAAGCTCCAGAAGTTGGCACCTTGAAACAGTCTTTCCAGAAAACTAAACTATATTGAGTTTTTTGAGGCATGGTTTCCTAACCTTAATGTGTATCTATCATTGAGGTACTGATTTTTACATCTACATGTGATGTCATAGAGCATTTTGAGTTCAAGAATCATCCAGAAATGCCATGGGACGATCAAGATACAAGCTCAAGAATTCAGTCAAATGATAAGTAAAAAGCTGTCTACTTTGTTTTGCTTAGTTGTATGATTTCCTTATTCCGGCTTGATTTCCTTTCGTTGTTCTGTAATACAGTAGCGTCAAAACTGTTATCAAGGCCTAAAATTGATCCAGGAACTTAGAAATATCTCTGCATGTTTCTAACCTAAACTGAAGTCCCAGTTCTATTGTGTGTGATACAGAACAGTCGGTAAGAATGAAATAGATTCCTATTTCTTCACTTTTCTATTTATACTCAATTCAAAGCCTTTCTGTCCGATTCAATCCAAAGATGAATTTTTAAGGTCAAAAGCTTTAAGAAAAGCAAGTAAAAAAAAGAGCAAAACAAAACCATTCAACAAAGATAGGTTGTAAGGCGAAACTCCTTATAACAATAACCATTCAACTAATGGCCTCTTAAATTCAAGATAACAATCGTTGACAAACAACAATAAAACAAACAACAATTATACTAAACGAAATTAATAATATAAAACTAAACTTCAGAAAATCCAAATACAAACAACAATCCTTAAAAACAAACTTAAGTTCCAGATGAACAAACCAGGAAATTGAAAAGAAATATAACAAAAGAAATACAACCAACTCCTCTATCATCTAATCGAATCCTTCTGAACGGGTTCTTAATTCTTCGAGGGAAAAAGTCTCATAGTGCCTCTCTTTCCTGGTCAATTTCTTCACAAGCTTCTCACAAAATGTACAGAACCCATAGACGCATGCAAACAATGCAATGTGCAGACTCCAGTGAGTTTGGAAAGCCAGTGCATACAGAACAATTTCCATGATAGCAATAAGCACCCCATAAACCCCTGGAACCCAACTAACCCTCCTCCATCTAAATCTACCATTAACCCACCAAGGTTGCTTCTTGCAACTCAGCACAATCTCAATCAAGCTTAACACTAGAATAATCGAAGCCACACTAACCCCAATCCCAACCAGCAAGTTCTTCTTCATCACCATATCGCGCAAAAGAGGTGTCTCTTCCCCTTTCTTCTTCTCCTCCATCTCAACCATCTCAGCCACCTTTACAGCATCGGCTGCAAACGGCTCCAAAACCGATATACCGATCTCCAAAGCTAGTTTGGTGTAGTAAACGAAGGACTCGGTTAAAGTGTCTGGATCAGACCCAGCTAATATTTTGACATCAGTGATTGCCAAATTTGTTATCTCCAAGCTTTTAATCTTTTTGATATCGGCTACCAGCAACGCCAAATGCTTCGATTGCTTATCCAATGCGACTTCTTTTACCTCCAACTCCCTTTCTTTTTCCACCAACTGCTGATCCAAAAAATCAATTTTTGTCTGCTGTTCTTGTAAAGCCGAAATAACATACTTCCGAAGCTGTTGGAAACACTCCTGTGTAGAAGAATTGAGTCGGTTGCAGATGTCATTGATGTTCCCCAGAATCAGATTCTCCAACCGAGTCTTCTCTTCGGCGGTAAGAGTGGCTTCGATGGTGTTGAAGGAATTGATCACACGATCAATTTCCTCAATTGCAGCTGCCAACACAAAACCTTATCAATAATAAAAAGGGTTGAAAAAAGATACAAAGCCCAAGAGGCCGGCCCAAAACAAAAATTTGGGCTTACCTGCCATAGGAACAGGTTCAGATGGGGCTGTTGGGCCATCAAAAGCATCTTCAGAAATTTCAATTTCCAGCATTTTTGTACTGTCATATGCGGGGAAGAATTCTAACAAAACTGAATAACAAATGTAACAAATCTGAAACTACAACAAAGCTATGCTGACATTAAGGACAAGGAGTTTATATCACAAAGCAGGGACACAACCAAAAATTAAAATTGGGGTGGGCTAAATTTACATTATGCTAGCTAGTAGCTACTAAGCTAAATATATATACGACCAAGAAAAAATTTGGTATAGTGCATCTGTTTTGATAGAATATATCAATTACATGACACTTTTTTAAACAAGTCTAATACTCATCCTTATATCCTCAGCAAGATCAGTATAAGAACATCATAAAACCCAAAAATGACTTATAATCTTACACTCCAAGTAAAATCTAGGCAATCATAATTCCTTTTGAACCATTACATTCACGCAAGTCATGTTTTAATAGTAATCAAGAACTTGAAGATGCGAAGGCCTCTTCTAATTCATTTCAGAAATCAAAGTCAGCCACAAGCAATATATTTAATGAGTTCTTGACATCATTCTTTTCGTTATTTACCAGTTTCTTAAAATGGGTACTGGCTTTTACTTTGGCAAACAGAAGTACATAACAACTAAACACGAACAGAAAGAACCATATATATGTTACTTATGAAGCTAGAGTGTTAAGTATTTGATTTACAAGACAAAAGACTCGTATTTGAACAAAGATGATTTCAAAGTCCTCATTTGAAGTATAAAACTGCAAAGAAAAGGTTCCTAAAAAAAAGTATTTGCTTTACAAGCAGAGAATCATACTAAGAAGAAGAGGAACCCTTATGTTGAAGGTGGACATGCTGAAAACAGTGAGAGAACTACATCAAAGAACTACATTCATGTGTTTCAAGGGTTTTCTAGAGAGACGAATCTGGGTTAAAGACTTAAAGATGTGAGAGACGACATACCTTTCAAACTTCTCCAATTGAAGCTGTTGTTTTAGAGATGGTTTTCTCTTGTTTCTTGAGAGACAGTGAGCAGCCACAGGTTTAAAACAGAGAGAGAGAGAGAGAGAGAGAGAGAGAGAGAGATATATGAAGAGTGAAGTAGCAAATGGCAGTCTTCCCAGTATCTGATCACTGCCAATATCACCTAAAATGGAGAATGTGCTTTTGCCCCTTGTGGGTTACTGTTTTATTGTCCTGTAGTCAGTAGAGAGTAGTAGTAAAGAGAAAAGAAAATAGTTACCGGGGCTAGACTCTCCTTATATATTGATTTTTACTATATATATTTATTTTTTGGTAAGTACCTGCAACCTGAAGCATCGTTTGTTGCTGGTTACACCCTTCGATCACCCATCGTTTGTGTAATGTACTGTATATTCACCATCAATCACAGAATCTAAATCTGAATAAATTCTTGGGTTTGTAGTTAAGGATTTTATATTTATTGATGATCATATATATGTTGATGAAAACATTCTTGTCTTACTGTTTCTATATGATCTTAGATACTACATACATTGTTCTTCGATTAATTGATTGCTTTAAATCAAATTGTGTACCTGGTGGATCAGTCTTTTACAAAGACCATGAGAGACAACTATTCTGTGAAGTTAGTACGTGCACAACGGCTCCACACTTCTGCAAAACTCGGTTTTTGCAATACCTGCATATATATCAGCTATACGTTTTGTCTCCTTTAGGCAGAAGCTCCCTTTTGTTTGTAAGCAAAGTGTGGTGGTCACACTAGCTTGTCTCATTTCAGTTACAACAAACCTCCTACATGTATATATGTTGCTGCATTCTCTTTTGAGAGATGTGAAACTGTGAATGAATTGCATCTTTAATTCTAGTTTCCCTTTCCTTTAAGTACGTTTAGCTCTAGCTCTATACTAGTAAGCATCAACCTCATTTGAGGCAGCAATCAATCCATAATATCTTTTAAAATTTCTTAGTTTTACCCTTCTGCATAATTGTGCATCTACTAGTAACGCTACAAGCTAAACTGGTCTGTGGTACGAATAATCTTTCCAAATTTCTCAAATTCCTACCTAATAACTCTTTTCACCTTCCTTGGTTTGTTGTAATATTTGTATCTTTGTGAGTCATGCCAAATTAACCATATAGCATATATTGTTTAGAGTTCTGCTCCTATATTAAACACAAGCTAGCTAGTACTAAAACTTCTCCCTCAACCTCAAATATCATTTTTCTTTTTGTATAGAAACCATTTCCTTGTTATCGTTTTCCATTTTGATTACAAATCACCTAGCTAGTATTGAAAAGCACCTCAACCGTTCTATGAGTACATATATATATATATATATATATCTTCTAATTAACCAAATCGTTGATGCGATTTTAATAAAACAGATCATCAGATGCTAAAATTTTGGACTTTGCTGACACTTTTTCAGACCATAAACATGTAATGTATATTCACCATAAGCCATTTTCAAACTTTATGTATATCCATCAAGCAATGGAGCAGAAGAGGAGAGAAAGCATGTGTGTGTGTGAGAGAGAGAGAGAGAGAGAGTGAGAGAGAGAATCAGTTTCAAACTTAATTTCAATTCATGGATTATGTATATGGCAGGTCTAACCCTGTGACTATTTATTTGAAATGGTAAAACTCATGGCTTCTTTGTTCTTTCCCCCTAAAGTTTCAGCAGAGATTACCTCAGATGGAAAATCTGCTTTTGATTATATATGTTAATTTGTTTTTTGTACTTACGGAAGCTTTTCTAGCTTTCATGGTGGATCTGAATTGGTGTGAGTCCGTGATCCATCTCAGTCAAGCTTCTGAGTCACGATCCAGATTGGTGACTTGGCCTACGACGGTTGCCCGGTTAACGGCTCTATAGTCGCCGCCGAGAAGGATAACGATGCTTCATGATAGTCGTTGATGCTTCGTGATTTAGGGTTTAAAGGGCACTTTGGTATTCTTGGGAGGCAAACGAAGAGACAAGGGTAGCAACGGCATAATAGAACTAGGGTGCTGCTAGTCCTTCTTTGTTGGTGATCAGAGCAAATGTGCAATGCCACCACCTCAGTACGAGATCCTGCAGTGGCGCCAGAGATGCATAGCCAATTAGCCACCTCTTATTCTCTGTATGTAGTGGCGCCAGTTATGCAGTGAAGTACTGTTGGGTAAAAGTAATTGTTTTTTGTTATGGCTCTTTGTTCATCCTCTGGGTATGTAATGTTATGGGGACCTTCAAGTTTCACCGTTATAGGAGGGATACGGATGAGGAAGTGTATTTTTGACTATGTTCCCTTCCTTATAATGGATTTTGAATTCATCTTAATTATTCTTGAATTCCATCATTTTTGTTTGGTTTTGTGCAAAACCCAAGTTGTTGCTATGAGTCATAAGGGTTTGTTTATATCAATCTCCAGATACCTATATTGAGAAGCTAGAAAAACTAAACCCTAGAATTTGGAGAAAATTTAGAATCGATGTCAATGACATATTGGGTCTGCCCCAAACGACGCATCCCTTATCGCATGACAAGAAATCATGGGCCGTCCCAAGAGTTTCAACCCAAACGCGAGAGCATTTTCATTTTAATTCAGTTAATTTTCATTTTCATTTTCATTTTCTCTAGATGAATAGGCTCTTAATATCAAATCACACATCAAGTGGAAAGTTAAGGGGTGTCATGGCACCCTTTGACCATTGGTCTTAGGCATCTAGAGATTCAAGCGGTGGTTACATTTTTGGGACTATGTTGGGTTCGGGATGCTTTTATTGTTTTTGTTTGTTTCTGCAACGACTTTTTGCTGCACCTTTAGGCTAGTCAATAAATACGATTGCATTCGGCAGTTGTTGGTAGTTGTTTGTTTCAATTTGTAGTTGGGAGCTGCTTGTATGGTCTCCAGACTATTAATGCTTGATCGTTTTGGTCGTCATGATCTTTAATCAATGAAATTTTCTCATACCCATTAATAAAAATATACATAATCCGTAGGAATCTTTTATGGGCATAACATTAATCCGTAGAAATCAACTCTAGAAGATGGTGATCGACACTGTTTCCTTCCGAGTACATCTCAATAAATTGCGAGTTAACGAATTGCGAGGATCCTTCTGTGTTGAAGACATTGTTTCCGAGTACATCTCAAGAACTTGCGCGCGAGTTAAGGGCATTGTCTCCTAATTTCCTTCCACATTTATTTTCTTATTCCAAGTTGGTTTGAAATTACATACGCATCAAAAATTTCTAAATGAGAAGATAACTTGTAATATGAGTACGGTTTTTACATAGGAAGATAAGTGAAATTTATTAATTAAAAGCAATCTCTATTTGAAATAAAGCTTTACATTTCAGCAATAATCCAGAACCTAAGTACGATTAAAGATGCAAGGGAAAAGAAATAATCCAACAAAGACCAAAATGGGATGCAAATTAACTGGTAAGGAGCCTGCAGGCCTCTCATCCGGTGCTTTTATTTTAAATTTTTACTATTTGTTCTGATTTGATACAAGAAAAACAAAAGCAAAATAAAAATTTCAGCAGGAATCAAATTCAATTAATCAATAAAGTCTGCGCGTTCGCCCCACTTCCTTCTCATTTTCGTGTCACCCACTGTACTGTACGTATGAGAGTGAAGACATAAGGGTTGGGAGAGGGGAGAGAGACCCAAAAGCAAAAGCCCGTAAAACTTAGGGTTTAGGGAGAGAGAAACCCAAAAACTCATATGTGCAACGCGGCCGACGCGACTCATTCACTCTGCGAACATATATCTTGTGCGTCATTCGCCGTATGAGCTCAGATTAGGGATTTCAGATGGATCGGGTTTGTTTTCTTAAACTTTGAGCTAGATTCTTGGAATTTTTGTTCGTTTTTGTTGAAGTGGATTTCAAAACCACGATGAATCGCAGGAAACGGGAGAGACATTCTACAAACTGTGCAAGTTCCCGTTTTTGTTGTCCATGTCGGAGCAATGCGCGTTCTGCTTGTTCCTTAACGGTGAAAATTTAGACGTCCCGCCTGAGATGATCATTTCCGATTTAGAGGACGACAAAGACAAGCTCGCCGGCGACGACCTGCTGGACGCAACGAAGGCGTCGAAGCTCCTCCACCTGTGTTGCGAGTTTGACTCGGCCAAGTGCGCCTCGGTGCTTCTCGGCCGCGAGCTCGGGACGGTTTCGTTGGTCAACGAGTTTGATGCACCCTTCTGGTGCTCTCAGTCCATGACCTATTTTCTCAGTCCATGTTTTTATGTATGGGGATTAGTGGGCCGGGTTTTGTTTATCTTTGCCTCTTTGGTCCGGGCTTTCCTTTTGCAACGTGTGTAACGACCCGACCCCAAAACTATTATTTATCAAATATTTATAATAAGTAAATCTAAATATTTATCAAAATAGGAACTCAAAACATGGATAATATTTCTGAGTATCCCATGCTTAATCGAGCATCAGAAGAGCAATCCAGAGATTCACTTAAGAGATTGAACAGAAGATTCACTCTTAGCAAGAAAACGAACCTAAAATCTTTATTCCAATCCTATTTCAAACACGAACACCTTACCCGATCGACTCCGACGAAAAACTAATCATTGGGCTATGAATTTTAACCAATGGCTTGAGTTGAAAACCACGGTTGTCGCCCTTTGAATCACTTACTTCTCTTTAGGAAATGAAGAGTGATTGATTATTGGAGAAGGTCGGCGTGAGAGGTAGAGTCGAGGTCGGGTCGATGTTCGTCTACGAGAACAGTGAGAGATTTCCCCTAAAATATCTTCCTTCCTTGTCTTCTTTTTCCTGGTCGGTGAAAAGTTCCGCAACCTTCCATTCTTTTCTAGACCAATCTCAACTTGTAACCCAAATCCAAGAGTAAAAAGTAATCACAAACCCAACAGTATATATCAAATTTCAAAAGATATCCAACGGTCCATATCGATCACTATTCCATTTATTTTATTCCCATAGTTTTATCAATAGTGAGTAAATTAATTGTTTAGAAAATTCACGAGAATTTTCACATGCTCGTATCGATACGAACTATTAGTACCACATCCTCATAATTTAGATCTCATTTCAATAATATTCATTCATTTGTAAAATACTCGGTGTATCACAAATCCGGTCTATGAAAGATATATAATAAAAAGGTCTGTGTCATTCTCTCCTTCCTCCATTTTTTTCGATTCTTCATCTTCTTTTAAATTTTCGTGTCCCATATCGGTTTGAGCCCAGTATTCTAGACCACCTCTCTCTTGCTTTCATAGATATATTCTTTTACTTACGTATTCACCTTACTATAATTGTGAAAGTATGCCGTATATGCGCATATACCTATTATACACATATGTTCCGGCACATGAAGAGTCCCAAATAAATATTCTCGTATTACAAGAATATTTTAATTGACTCACATCTCAACACGAGTGATAAATATTTATATACATTAATTTACTTTTAAAATTATCAGGGTATTACAACGTGGCTGTCCAATACTCCAATGTGCCCAAATTTATACCAATTGGGGCTAATAAGCTCCCACCAAATGTAACAAACAACATAATAATGTACCACCAAACCTTTTCAGGCTTTTTGTTTTTGTTTATGTAATTAGGTTTTCTCATTTCTTTTTATTACAGTGAAGACAGTAGGTATCCAAGCTAATATGTCGACATATGGTATTAGGCTTCTTTTGTCCACTTATATCTCCACTGATCACCGTTTTATGTATTGATAACTTGTGCAATCTAGAAGGTTCATATAAATAGTTTAGGTAGAATGTAGATTTTGATCATGTTTGTCGTTTAGAATTTGCACTTTTATCTTCTCAAAAGAAAAAAAAAAAAAAAAAAAAACAATTCCACTTTTATGATGTGAAAATTTAGTCATTATGGGAAAGAAAATAATTTACTTGAAAGCTTTATACCTGCTGAAAGACTGGATTTGATTCAGAATTTCAGGTCCGATCCCTAAACAGAGATTGCCCCTCCATGTCTCAAAATTAGGCTATGGCAATGACATCTAACATCTTCCAAGTTTTCCATTCTTTGTATGGACGGTATGGTATTGATCTTAGCGCAAATATGACCAACCTAATCGATTTTAATCTAGTTACACACTGTATGTTTCAAATAACAAATATTTAGAAAAACTGTCATATTGTCTGAACTTCATGATAACGACTGTAATGTTTCCTTCCGAATACCTCGATCCTAACTTCTAAAAGAAATCTCGAGTTGACCAATGTGAAATTATATACGCATTAAAAGTTTATAAGATAACTTGTGATAAGAGAAGAGTCTTTCTACATATAGACAAGTGATACTAGCCACACTACTAATGATACGTTAGACGAAAAGGTCGAAAATAGTATAAGACGGGAAAAATAGAAAAAGAAAAAAAGATCAAAGAGAACCCAGAATTGGACACAAATTGACAGGTTAAGCTCTGGTCTCCACTGAGTTTGATATTTATAACATCCTAAATATATATATAGATATAAATACAATTAAAATATAAAATGTTTAAATTTTAACAAGACGTATGTTTCGAAACCATGACTGTTCTGATGGAAAATATCACAACATGCATACCACCAAACCAAAGCTATCATTGGATTTTATTTGTGTAAAAATTATATTTATAACTTCGGTTTTTATGTCACAATTAATCTAAACTTGGTAGATGCCTATTACCAACCATACCAACTAAGTCGGTATACCAACTTCGGCGGTTGATTTTGATAGAGGATTTTGCCTACCAATCATAAGTTGGTTGATATCATGATATTGGTAAATAAAGTTAGTATACCTACCGATGTCAACCCTACCCGTAATATGTCATGACTGGTGAGTTTGATTGCAATCATATTTTTGGTTTTGGTAATTACTTTTACTCTAACAATGAGAATTACTGGTTAGTGATAAACAAACCAAACAAACTGTATCCTTTAAACTAACTCTTTCAAATGTAAACCAACTTCCATCAAGTTGCGACTTATCTCTCTTACAATCAACCCTCAAGCTTAGATAACTTGATAAAGTTACAAGTCCATCTAATATGCAAAAAACATAGGTTATTGAAAGATCAGTACTTTGTGTTCCTCAGGGGACTTTGGCTGTTCATGAGTAATCACTTACCAAGGTCATACTTTTGTACTTTTGTACTTTTGAGTGATATCAGAAATTGACATCACTAGCTAGAATTAGAACATGGTTTTTGATTCAGGACATTTGACATCAAAGAGTGATGTCTACGGTTTTGGACTTGAAATGCTAAATGGAAGAAGATCCATGGATAAAAATAGACCAAATGGGGAAACACAATCTTGTGGAATAGGGAAGACAACTTTTTGGAGACAAGAGGAGGTTATTCCAGTTAATTGACCCCCTTCTCGAAGGCCATTTTTCTAATCAAGGGTGCACAAAAAATATCCAACTGGCCGCTCGGTGCCTCAGCCGTGACCCAAAAGCCCGACCAACGATGAGTGAAGTTGTTGAAGCCCTAAAGCCTTTACCAAGCCTTAAGGACATGACTAGTTCTTCGTGTCACTTTCAAACCATGCAAGCAGCTCGTACCAGATCCAACTTGAATGCTAACTGCTAAGAACGACATTAGAACACAAGTAGTCTTTATATCGAGGAATGAGCAACCGCAAAGGAGCTTATTGTCAAGCGCAAAGGGTGCTCCGGTCTCCTGGTTTTCCATATTATCCATGGAAATCACCAAAACCTAACTCAAAAAATGATATATGGCTTTAGTTATTCTCTATGCATATTATCTTAGATTTGAGTCATTTGACTATCTAATTGTGACAGCTTGGCTTCTTCAGATTGTTTGGTCAATTATAGCACAAAATAAGTCTTTCTTTCTTTTATTGCGGTGTACTTGCCAGCATCTGAGTGCCTGTTAAATGAAGGTACAAGCCTCTTTACATGTATGGATGCTCAGCTCATTGCTCAGGCTTAGTAAATAGCAATTCATCACCCTAGCTCCCCCAATTGCTTGGTGGTAATTTCTTATTAACTTTGGTATCTTGTTGATTAATAGTTACATGATCATCAGACCCTGGTGGAATGTAGATGATCAACCCAAAAACACAAAATACATATTACAGAGGTATGGGCAGTTGACGGAAACAATTCTCTTCCCTTGGTTGTTTAGAGTTTGAGACACTAAAGGTTAGTTTGGTATTGTGGTTTAAAAAATCAGTTATGAATAAGCAATCCCAACCTGTTTTCTAAAATCATGGTTATTTAAACTAAAAAGTTATAGTTAAGCACATTTTAAGATTTTACCAAACAGAAAATATATCTAAAATGGTAATTATAAGTGATTTTAATCCCAAAACTCAATACCAAACTGGGCCTAAGAGCATATCCAACAGCTTCCCTATTTTCTTCAATTTCTCAATTTTGGGGAATATAGAGCTGTTTTTAGGTCCAACAGTTTCCCTATCTCATTCCCCAAAATGGGGATGAAGAAGAAAGAGAAACCTTCATTCCCCAAATTTGCAGCAAAGCATTCCTTCCCCAAAATTTAATTCTTCACGTGTTCCAACGAATTCAAGACAACAATAAAATATTTTATTAGGTATTTTATTGTTACAATGAAATATATAATGGTCTTTTGTTATAATTAATATTGATACAGTATATTTTATTGTTATAGTAAATGCCGAAATCTCTAAAATGGATAAGCTGTTGGATTTTGAGCATAAATTTTTTAGAGATTTTAGTTTTTGCTTCCCTATTTTAGAGAAATTTTAGGAAAGCTGTTGGAGATGATGTAATCATACTGTATATAATAGCGTTAAGTAAGTAGTACCGTTCATTCTGTGTGCGGAATGACGGTGCTACTCCTGGTTACGTATTATTTACAATGTTGCCATTGCTCTTTCTCTGTCCCACGTGGTTCCTTCGTTGGCAGCGATCTGTTGTAGTTTTTAGTTCCATCTAGCGTGGTTTATTTGCAGCAGCAGATGTTTTGTTTTCCTTCTCTTGCTCTCCCTGCTCTCTCCGTCTGGTCTCTGAGTCAAGACATACCATCATCTGGGTTACTGGGTTTTCTTATGATGGAGAGGAAGAGATATTTGGGTAAGTGGGTAGGGATCTTTGTTTTTGCTTTTTTATTTCTTACTAATTGATCGGATTTGGTTTACTCATATGAACCTAATTTTCGACTGGGTTTTTTGTTTCTTCATTTCCAGCTGATTCTATGCTGCAGTCTGAGACGTCGATCTACGTGGACAGTGCGATATATAAGTTGGTTTTTGTCGTGGGTTATCGATTTCGGTTTGCTGTGGATCTCTACAGTAACATAAGGCGCGAGGGTTGAATAATTATGTTCCTGGAGTTGAAAAGGAGTTCAATTTGTTTGGTTGGTTGTATTATTGTTGAATTCGGAGGCAAAAATGAGGGTTGAAATTGGCAGACAAATGTGGATTCTGCAGTTTTGACTCATGCAAAGCAGTAAATGGACTACCAACTGCTAAGGCCTAGAGGTGCGCTCAGCTTGGGGAAAAAAAAAAAAAAAAACTATTGCATTATAGCTTCAGAGTTATGACATGACTGTTCATTGCTAATTGCTAAATGGTCAAAATGGTTACAGACGTCCTTAGGTAAACCAATGAGTTTCTGTCCTGTGGAAACAATTTCCAGAATAACTGTGGTATGATTTACAGTTGTTTGTGAATGTGATTGGGTGTGTATTTGAGTTCTGTTATTTGTATGAAGTTTTCTGTTAGAGTGACCTATGCTCATCTAGAAACTGAACTGGGCTTACAAGCTACAAAGAGTAAGCTATGAAATGTGCAGGAAAATATATGAAATAAATTTAGCACAATAACAAAACAAGTTTGGTTATATCAGGATTTTGAATGGTGGAGAGAGGGGAGTAAAAAGAGGAGAAGTTGATACAGCTATGTAAAGAGCTCCTAGAATGACCGAGGTTGTTGACAAGGAACTACTCCAGGTATATTTTCAGATACATTGTTGTGGAGTAATTGCAATTGTGGAACCTTTTTTTCTCTGTTATCAACGAACTTATGAGAGCCTCGACTTTGTGGTTTTCCTATCTAACTATGTAAGACATACTTTTAGGGTTCTTTAAAATTGAGTTAGACGAATGGTAGAAATGGGACACTTTTCTTATGATACAAATAAAATGGTGGCACGTTAGTTGAAGAAAAAGGGGAAGAAAGAAGCGTATACCGATCGTGATGGTTTTGATTATGAAAGGTTTTGATTATGCAAGGACAATAATCGTTGTCGTTCTTAAATTCCTGTAGTCCCTTTGGTTGTCTTTGGTTGTCTTATTGTTGGCTATTTGGTATTTGTAGAATTGCACTTAGGAGAATGAGTCTGCAAGACTGCGACTATTTGAGATTGATCAGTTTAAATTGTTCTTAAATTCCTGTAGAGTGAAGCTACTTAGTACTAATTGTATTATCTTTGTTATGATTAATGCAGGAGATCTTCATTGGAAAATTGCTTCTGCTTATATCAATAGGAGCAGTCAGGTAAAGCTCCTTGCATGACTGTGATGAACTGGTCATCATTCAGCAGTGAACAGTTGCATGTGTTTTGTGTTCACACTTCATACGATGTAGCAGTTGGCAATGAACAAAGTTGTTATCCCTGGGGTTTGTAGTTTTTGGTGTGTATGTATAATGAACAATAGGTGCATTCGTAGTGAGGATGCAGCCTTGCCAGATATTACATTGTTTTGTATACGTAAATGTAGAAACCGTTTCAGACTGATTGATTGTGTATTACCTACTGAGGAATCTTGCTTTTGCAAGAACAATCTTGGTACAATTTGATGAAAAAGGTTTGTGATCTGATCGAAAAAGGTTTTTAATGCAATTGCATTCTAATCAGGCATTATATGATTAAGAATATCTGTAAGGATGTTTATCAAGTCCCTGTGCCAAGTCTGGGTGAAGTGAAGGATCTTGCATGAAATATATTCTTACACAGCTGACTAGACACGGGAAAAAAAGGCCGCAGCAGGGCGCGGCCAGGCATTGACTAGTATTACTAATACAAAAAAAATTAAAACAAGAGCTAGCTAGCAAGGATTTGGTGTGAACCAAGTACTCTGATCCAGCACGCAAAAACGGCGATGATGCTTAGGAAGAGGTATTCGTTTGATGCCCCTATCTGTCAAGGAAAACACCCCGGAGGTGTATCCTTCATTTGTTTTATCTAAAACAAAATAGATACAATTTCTAATTTCAAGTGTTTTATCATGACAGGTGATAAATTTGTTGTTGAGCGTGCCGACAAGCAATGCCCGATCACCAAGGTCAGCAATCTCTACCCACTGAGGACTGGTAGTAACATTACTATACTCTAACTTCAACACTTGAAATAATCCTTCGAATCCGTTGTGCTGATATAGAGCGAAACAAGGATCCTGATACAAAACCATAAACAAGTCCTTTGATTCAGAACATTTTGCTAAGTAACATCTCAGATGGTAGATTTTTTCACCTATGCTCTTAATGTAGGGGTGAAGAGTAACCAACCTTTGTGATGTGTAGGTATGAAGTCTGCTATCATGGGTATCTAAATGGATGTCAAGCACCATCACAAACTCTAATGCTTTTCCACCGACCGCATATAATTTCCCATCAAGTATTTCTATATCCCGAAATTTTAGATCTTTCTCGGCCTCAATCAAGGTCCATGATTTATCAGTGGGCGTGCAGAAGGCCAAAAGACCAATGTTTTTGAAGTGAAGGCAAGTCACATAACAGCTCCGCTGCAGATTTGGTACTGAAGAGGCTACCAATTTGCCACAACGGGGATGTGATGGGAGCTTAACTCGAGCACCTGATACTGGATTCCAGAGGAAGAAGCTATGAATAAGCCATCCCTCAATTGATCCTGAACAATAAGCCGTGCAGTTATTTTTTTTTATTTTGTAAATTCTCCGATGGCTTTTGATTCGCGAGCAGTCGTCATCATCTGTTTCGATGTAGGATGCGAGCTGTCTATTCCTAAAGTAGAACTGGTCACAAGCCATGGGAGTTGATGAGCAGCAGGAAGCCAACGCTTGCTGTCGATTGCGGCTCGCCAACAAGGGCTTACGCCACGACAATTCAGATAATCTGACAGGGGCAGTCCCTTCAGAATCAGTTGCATGACGTCATCTGGGAGTTCCTCGAACCAACCTCCTCCTACTTGTGCTTCTCCTCCTCCTCTTCTTCTTCCTTGTATCGTTTTCTGGTGAAGAACTTGCGGCGTATCAAATCACGACACCATATCAACTTTGTTGAAAGGCTTCGTCTACTCAACATCTTCATCATCACGCGCGGCATGTAAGTACAATCAAGAAGAAACATATATATATATATATATATATATTTGCGCAATTTAAAAGGGTTAAGATGCATGTTTGAAATCGTACCTTGTGGGATGGGGACTCCTCTTGAAATCTGGACTCCAGAAAAACTAGTTTTGTCTTCCGACTTAAGACGGAAGTCCTGGAGCCTCCTCTAGTGTATCACAAAATTAAGTGCTTCTTACCTACTCAAACCATTCTACTTAGTAATTTGACCCCAAAAAAAAACAAAAAACCATTCTACATGCTTGAAAATTGTATTACAGGTTGTGCCACCAAAATAAGCCTCGAACTGATGTGTCTTTTTTTTTTTTGGGATAATAAATGATGTGTCTAATTACACAGTGAAACCGCTTCAGAAAACTTCTACTGTTGTGGCAGAGGAATCCTTTTGTGATTATGAGAAGGAAGGTTTCCTGCATGACCATGAACAGTGCATCAAATACTTTCTCTGTAAGCAAACCATGCCAGTAAGTGAAGCCAAAGGAAAATAATAAGAATACAGAACCACAATTAACTTTATAATAAACGAAAGTATCAGTCTATGTCTGGAGATCAAATAAATAAACTGTCTAATATAGATACTGTGCTTTTGAGTAAGGGGCAAGTTAAACAAGACAAATCTCAACGAAAATAAATATTCCTCACCAGTTCCATCAGAGCCTTGTTAAGCTTTGCAAACTGAGGAGCCATGCTTTTGTTCAACTCTGACAACGAAATTCGGGGCTCCGGATTCAAGAGACTGAAGAGAAAAAAGAAACAGAGAAGGTTAAGCCATTGAAGTATGATAAACAGATTAGTACAGTTGCAAGATGAAAGAAGTATTAGAACAGTGGAGGATGAAGAAGCTTTACTCTTCAATATCCCACCATAGCAGAAAGAGATGACATGCACCCGCTGATAAACTTGGTCACATCGGTCATGAACTCTTATAGCAAAGATTGAAAGAAAGTATTGAGAGAGAGTGAGAGAGAGCGCCAGTATGCAGGAAAAGAAAATAGTATCCAAAATACTGAGAACTGTACAGACCTGTGAATCAAGCAAGCATACGGCACAGACGTTGAAACTCTTGCTCTTCAAATGGTCCACAAAGTTCCAAAGCATAGGCACATGAGAAAAAAGTTCTATCTGGCCTATAACAAAAAAGAAAGTTTTTAATTACTACATATCACATAATTTACTTCTACAAAACAAAACACACAAATGCACAAATTGTGCGGCACAACTTTGCTATTCAATGCATCACAAATTTGCCTTCTGAAAGAGAAGCAGGAGCCTTGACATGACATGACTCTACTTCATCCAAATCTTAGTATAGAAGGGTATGAGCATTCAACAGACACATTCAGCAACGTAAAAGAAAAGAAGAAAAGGGTCAATTCAAGGTTTAAGTAATCAAAAGGCTTCTGGTAACCACAACTTAAAATGTTTGTCCTGCAACACACTAACTAAAAAGGACTGTTGCAATCACATGCCGCAGGACTAGTTTCATTCTATTTAGAAATTAAGAGCATTCTGTAGTTGTCACCCTACTCTAGAGAACAAGCATTAGATAGTTGTCTTCACTTATCATAGTGCTGATAGGGAACAAGGTAATTGCTGGCTTAATTTGTATAGTACTTTTATACATGCACACAAATAATTTTAGATGATAACTGTCGCATTTTATTTACAGGGTTTCCTGGATGTTATTTTCACTGTCAGCTACACCCTCCTTGGAGACAAGCAATTGAGCATCAAAATGAAAGCTAAGGCGCTATACAAGCCAACTCCTGTGAATCTAGCTCAGCTTTCTTACTGGAACCTTGGTGGCCACAACAGTGGTGACATTCTCTCCTAACAGATTGGGATCCAAAATCACTCTGAAAGATAGTGGTCTCATCCCCACCAGAAAATTTGCATCCGTGGAAGGCACACCTAATGATTTCCTCAAGCAGTTGGAAGCAGGATTGACGGATTTAAGGTAACCAAAGGTTATGACATCAAGTACGTGCTTGATGGCCCAGCTGGCAACAAGTTGAAGCATGCCGCCGTGGTGCATGACAGGAAGTCAGGATGGATGTTGGAGCTCTCAACAAATGCTCCCGGTATGCAGTTTTATACAAGCAACTATCTCCAGGATGTGAAGGGAAAGTCGGGTTTGTATACCAATCATGTGCAGCATTGTGCTTGGGAACTCAGGGATTTCCGGATTCCCTTCAACAACTGTGACTCCAAAAAGTCCTACAGTCATTATATGATCAAGTTTTCAACTACAGCTTAAATATATGTCCGAATCCATCTGCTTCATGAGTTTCATGACAAAAAGAGGAGCATTAACTGTTGCATTTGTAGTATGAGGAAATGTCAAGCTTTCAATTTGCTTTTTGTTGTTCCAGTTCTTGTAAAACTAGCTCCAGCAACTAAATAAATGCAAGGTTCAAAGTTGATTGACATCTGATCAAGTACTTTCCATTTCAATATTGATATATGAGATAGAAACACAGCTGCCTTGTGTTCGGGTTGGATTTTTAGGTCCTTCGAGCGTCTGGTGCGAGCGTGCCAACACCTTGAGGAAGTGTGTCTGTCTTGATCTTGTCTTGTTCACGCGCTTCTCTTGACTTCTTCTCAAACAATTGTGAACAAGAACGGTCAGTCTTGCTGCTAGGTTCTTCACAATGGCATAGGACGGATCCTGAGGGCTTACTTCAGTAACAAAAGTTCAATAAAGGTAAAGGGATATTTGCTAGAGAGGTGAAACTCTAACAATGGATGGACTGGTGCTCGGGATGAGGCTTTATGGACTGGTGGTAGACTTTTTGCTCGGGACGAGGCTGATGAGTGAAGCGGGGATTTTCTTGGGACGAGGCTTGATGGTGCTCGGGATGAGGCTTTTGGGTAGATTGGGTGCTCACAGGGGAGGCGTCCAATTTGCAGTGATGCAGAGTTTGTTTGAATTGTCCGGGGGCTACTCTCATTCGCTTAGAACCTCTTATATAGAGAACAGGTTCGCGAATGACTTACATACCAACCAAAACGACGAGGTTGTAAGCATCCCCATCATAAAAGAAATCAACTGGACATGAAAAGGTTGTTTGGAGCGGAGAATGGTTTGAGTAGGTAAGAAGTAGTAAATTTGTGATACACAACTTGATGTAATGGTTTGAGCCTTCGTTTTAAGTCGGAAGTAAAAGTAGTCTTCGTTACATATATGGAGTCCAAATTTCAAGAGGAGTCCCATTCCCACGAGCTATCAAACATCTTAACCCTATGAAATTACACATATATATCATCATATATATATAAATGTTTGTTCTTGATTGTACTTGCATGCCGTGATGATGAAGATGTTGAGCAGACGGAGCCTTTCAAGAAAGTTGATATGGTGTCGTGATTTGATACGCCGCAAGTGTGAAACATTCTTCACTAGAAAACGATACAAGTCGGAAGAAGAACTCAATGAGGGCAGGTGCTTCATGCAGGAACTCCCAGATGAGGTCATGCAACTGATTCTGCAGCGACTGCCCCTATTAGATTATCTGAATTGTCGTGACGTAAGCCGTTGTTGGCGAGCCGCAATTGACAGCAAGCGTTGGCTTCCTGCCGCTCATCATCGACTCCCAAGGCTTGTGACCAGCTCTACTTTAGGAAGATGCATGCAGACATCCTACATCAAAACAGATGACGACGACGACGACTTGCGTATTGTATGCAATCCGAATATTTGGAATCCTGACGCTCCATACTATTATTGTGCTGGATCAATCGAGGGATGGCTGATCATAACACTTGAGAGAACATTTGTCAAATTCTTCTTCTGGAATCCAGTATCAGGTGCTCGAGTTAAGCTCCCATCCCGCATCAGGTCGATCTTGCCGACAGTAAAAGTGGTAGCCTCTTCGGTACCAACGTCGACAACAACAAAGTGTTATGTGAGTTTCCTTCACTGCTTTAAACAAGAATGTTGTTTGGCCTTCTGCACCCCCTCTGATAAAAGATGGACCGTGATTGAGAAAGGTAAAAAATTTTGGGATATAGATATACTTGATGGGAAACTATACGCGGTAGGAAGCCATGCATTAGAGTTTGTGATGGTGTTTGACATTCATTTAGACACCCATACCTACACATCTCAAAGGCTGGTTACTCTTCACCCCAACATTAAAAACATATATGTTGATGACGAAACCCTCTACCAGACATTTTACTTGGCAAAATGTTGTGAATCAAAGGACCTGTTTATGGTTTTGTATCAAAATCAAAGCAACGGATTCGAAGGATTGTTTCGAGTGTTGAAGTTAGAGTATAATAATGTTACCACCAGTCATCAGTGGGTAGAGATTGCTGACCTTGGTGATCGAGCATTGTTTATCGGCACACTCAACAACATTTTTATCACTTGTCATGATAAAACACTTGAAAAAAATTGTATCTATTTTGTTTTGTCGCAAGGACAGGGAAATAGATACACCTCCGGTGTGTTTTCCTTGACAGAGAGGAGCTTTAAGCCTATGTCTCTACCCGAGGATCATTGGAGTTTATTTATGATGAATCAGAGTACTTGGTTCACTCCAATTCCTTGCTAGTTAGCTCTTCTTTTAATTTTTTGTATTAGTACTGTTAGTGTCTCATACTCTTAACAACAAAGGGAAGAGAACTAGTAAACTGTTCCATATATGCATCTACCGACCCTTCTTGAGATATGCGAGCTAACGCAGCTTGGTATTCACCAAAGTTGTGCGCACTGAACTCTCGCATTACAGCTCCGACAGTCCCTTCCAAGAATTAGGAAATTCATGTTTAAACATGAACCAACGATCTGCTGCTTTATCCACCAAGTGCAAAGCTGCAATGGAGACTTTTCTCTCCTCTGGCACCTGATAGAACTCAAAAAATTGCTCAGCTTTGTGTAACCATTCCACCGGGTCTCCACCTCCAAATGTAGAAAATTCCAATCTCATTTGTCTCAGGGAAGGGAGTGTGGGATCGAAATGGTTTTGGTTACCATATATAGTTCCCATCCGAATGGTTACCATGATTTGCAGCATTGTGGGGTGGTGAGTAGGGGCCCTGTTGGGTCTGATGAGTGGGATTAGGTGGTTGGTATGATAATGGCAGTGGTGTTGTGGTGGTAGTTGTGGCATAACTCGGTTGATGTGATGGGAGAGGGTTAGTGTGAAAAGGTTGAGTGGGAAAGTAGGGAGGAGGACCGAAAATGGCTGAAGTAGCTAAAGGATCAGGCCCATACTGTTGTGAGTACGGGGTTACTCAACGGTTGTGAGAAAGGGAACTGAGTGGGGATGATAAGACTCATAAGGTGGTGGGAAGGTATTTTGTGGGTAAAGACCAGAGTTCTGGGTATTAGAGAGGTTTCGAGCATCGGTATGTTGATAAATATGGTTAATGGGTTGTTTCCCATTGTGTACAACCCTCTGAGCACTTGTTTCACCTTTCTCCTGTACTGTTTGGGTCATGAGAGACCTCGATATGCCCCTCCCCCCTCGAGTCTCAATCCGGGATGGGTTCATGTTTGTTGTGTCACACTCACTCACAAAACCCAGCAAGACATCCCGGTCTCCCAGATTCAAAGGATAAGATTGATGGGTGGAACTGGCTGCCGAGTTACCAAGGGCGAAGGATGCAGAGACACCATCTGTAGAAGATGGAGTGTGTCCTCTAGCTGGTAAAGCTGGAGACCCAGTAGGTGGTGGGAGTGACCCGAACCGCAACATGGTATTATCCAGCCCTTCTGCTCTCTCGTTCATTACCCGAAATTGCTCCATTATTTCCGCTCGAAACGTCGGTATGTCCTCCCTGTGGTTAACCAGCGAGTTGCTTAAGGCTGTGATTTGAGCGGAGGTGTCATCACGGAGTTTCTGTATGTCATACTCAACATTTGAAATCTCAGAAATGACAACTTGAGATTGTGATGCCCCTGTTGCTGTAACAGTCTTGTTCTTGGCCATTGCCCTCAGATCGAGGGCTCTGATACCACTTGATAAGAACGAATCCCTATCAATAAAATCCAGAAAGAGAGTGGCTAAAACTAACAAAGAAGAAAGGAAAATTGCAAATTGATTGATTGATGGCTTCTTTCAAACCCTAGAGCAGCTTAAGTAGTTACAAAGGAGGGACAGGATGTGGCCACCTGTCGAACATCCAGTGGAACCAAAACACAAACCCTAACATGGTTAACTAGCTTAATTAAACTAACTGATCAAAACTAAACATCATTAAATGAATTAATGCAGCGTCGTGCAGCTACATGCATGACCCGGCCCAAAGCTATTATTCTTCTACAGCCCACTAAGAAAGACAGCTTCAACTCACAACAGAGCACGATTATGAAGATAATATCCAACAAAGTTGCTCCAGGAAGGAAGTCGTTCCACTCATGGATGACGATGTGTACCGGTCAGACGCATGGGGGGCTAGCTACACAAAGGCTTGCTATCGACCTCGACCGCCATAAGCAATTCAATAACCAATTTTGTGGTTATCCTGTTAATGATCAAAGCTTGGGTCAATATAATTATCAAATTGAAGCTACGGGAAGATACCAAGAGGAAAATCAAAACTATGGCAACCGTAATTGTCAATTGAGTTTTGTTTTTACTAAGCCAATTTGTGGCTTTATTAATCAATTTCAACTAAGTTCTCTCCTTCATACTACTGTACGTTCTCATAAGAGTGGTCAAAATCATGACCCATATGATTATACTTTGAGACTTAGTTCATGCAAGCCAATTCGCGGCTTTATTGATAAACCTAACTCGAGGTTTTATGCGAAGTATTCAAAACAAAATTGTGGTTTTATTGAAAAACGTATTCAGAGCTACTCTAACGGCCAAGTTATATGTTATGATGGTGATTTTGAGTGTCTTCAGTACCAAGTTTGGCTTGCAACGTTCAGACTAACCTTTTCAGGAAAGGAGTTTCATGATGATGGTACTTCACAGACATCTCGCCATGCTACCTACCTTTGGCGGATGTAAGTTCAAATATCTTCAGAGCAGCATAGTCGAGCCAGCTTGTAGTTATTATGCTCTAAAGTTCCTGGAGCAGAAATTTATTTATGATGATACTGGCCAAGCTTTGCAGACAACACATGATATTCACAGCTTTGACATGCCTGTCATTGAGGCAGATACTAACTCACCAATCTGTGGTGATTATGATTCTGATGCGGAACCAATCTATGATGAGTATGATGATAACTACAGGTCAAGTATTGGCTCCAACATCAGTAAGTCTCACACACAGGAGGTCTACTTTGAATCTCTTGTTGATAAATATATAAACCAGCAAGTGGTTTCTTATGACAGCCAATTGGTAGCTACCTTTGAAGACATCATGCACTACGACATGGTAGTTGGCGACAACGGATCTCTACTCTATACCATCTGCAAAAGTTCAATTGAAGATTATGCTTCGCCAAATGACAAAGATGCATGGGGGGCTAAGAGACTTGCCCTACGAGCAGCCCTTTCAAAATTTTCAAGTGAGTGACACAAAGCATCTCTGCTCAACACTTGGAAGTTTTCGTAAGAGAGAGAATTATGCCGCGAATGTTAACATGTCAAGGCTCGGAGTGAAGCATTGGTGGCCTCCCCCGTGGCCTTTCGAAGGGTAACTAATCATGTTGAGTTTCCTTCTTTCTTTTGCTTTTCAGTTCTGTTTTGTTTCTTGCATTGAAAAATAAAAATCCAAAAAGAGATTCTGTGTTTTGCTGAAATGCAAGACAATGTTCTTACCTGGCAAGAGGTTTGAATTTCATATCATACACTTAGAGGCCTACACCTTAGGCCTGGGATGCAAGAGACAGTCAATGTGTTTTAATGTTGCAGCCATAGTGCCAATGAAGTTCAAGCTACAGAAGAAAAGAAGAAAGTTTGCAGTTCAGCAAATTTTCAGCTGCAGCTACTGTACAGCAACTTCACGGATTAAACTGGGAATATCCAGGAAGAACCAGCAAGCTAGCTTTATATTCACGGAAAGCCCTGGATGCTACTTTTCAACAAAATTTTCGGTTTGTAATTCCGACGTACCAAGAGAGAGTAATGGCAGTTTGAGTACCAGAAGGTCAGAATGCACGAAAATCAGCATCATGTGTTTGTTCATGACCTTTGGAGCTTCTAGCAAAGTACCTTTGGCACAGCGAATGCATACTGGTTTGTTTTTCTATACATGCTTGCATACTTGGGGGGCTTGAGACTCAAGTTTTTCTACCCTTCATTCGCTCAATTTCGGACACCAACACTGGGGGGCACATAGGGACAGAACCAGAAGTGCAGGAACAGACCTTCATCAGCTAAGCAACGTATTAAACAAGTGAGGTGGTTTGGCAGGAGAGAAACATATATTCCAAAAATTCTGTGCCAAGGAGAATATGCTCACGAGTTTGCTCAAAGATGACAAGACCTCATTTTTGTACTTCAAGTCCAAGCTTTGTGGTCTTCAGATTGTTTCAAGTTTCCATTGATTCTGCCAATTACTATGGCACGTGATGAAAGTCCATGAAGTGAACACAGGACATATGCCTTAGCAAAAGAGGATGGTGCATCGACACTGAAATTACGGTGAAGGCATGGCAGACGTCTACAATATCTGAATGATTGAGGAGTGGTGGTTGCTGTCATGCTATATGAGATATATAGAGTGCCAAGTGATGATACATAATTATATATGAAGGAGGCACCAGCACCATGTTTCTTGGCATACCTCATGTGTGATAAACTGGTGGAGACTTGCAAACATGATAAATGCATGCATGGCTACAGTTTGAGAGGGAAAGAAAACTGGAGTACTGGACCAACCTACTAGCCAAGTTTTGATCATCGAGGAGTCAGCTTCTCCAATTTTGCAAGAGCTGCATGCATGGCAGATGTCCATCTAGCAGCAACAAAGTTTGTGTTGCTTTATAACAAAGAGACAGGGGGGCTTCAAACCTCATATCGGCAGCAAAGATTTTTCAAGAAAAGTCACTGTACTTTTAACGTTACATCCTGAGCAAGATGGTGGAAGGAAGTCTGCGCAACTTTCTTAAGGGGTTCTTGTTTGGAGTAAAAAGATCAAATTGTGACTAGTCCATAGCATTCGCTGCCACAATACAGAAGCGAATAAACATGTTTGGGGTTTGATTAAATTAGCTTCAATACTGACAGTCATCATTAAAACCAGTCAGTGGTTTTTGGAATATTACAATATCGAACTAAGTGCCAATTACAGTGGCACTGAGATGGATGTTCTACTAGCATATGATAGGAGCATAAATATGCGACGATATAATGCTTAATTCTCCTATTTACTTTGTTAGTTTATCGTATTTTCCATTTGATTTAGTTATTTTTATGTTTATTAGGTGTTTTGGAGCAAAGAATGGAATATGAAGCAAGAGAGGAGAAATCTTGAATGAAAATGAATCCATGTCGTGCAAGGAAAGAATTATGAAGATCTGTCAGAAATTACCATCTAACTTCGACAGAGGATTGTGATCAGCTCATAACGATCCAGATGATAAGTTATATATCAATAGAAAGCTACAAGAGTCTACTTTCTAGAACTTTTTACGGATCGTCAATACCTATTTTGGAGAAGAAGTTATGATCATTTTAGTGACCGAATGTCAGTCTACCCGAATTTCTGGTTTGGACCGAAACTTCAATTTCAAGGCCCAATCCAAATCAGCTAGGCCATGGACAGAAATTGAGAGTTATCTAACCCTAATATCATCAGATACACGAGGGGAGAAGAGGAAGAAGAAGAAGGAAGGAAGAAAAAAAGAACGCAAGAATCAGAGATCGCTCTCTTCTCAGGGATTCTCCAAGCTCGGTTATTGTTGTCTTCCTCTTTCATGAACTCTTTTGTGTTTTCAATTTTCATTATGTATAACTAAACTTATAGTAGCTAGGGGGCTGTTGAAGCCCCTAGACATGATTCATAACATCCTTTGATTTTCAATTTGTTTTTGCAATTAATAAGATTGAGGTTTTGTTTACCGATTGTTCATCAATGAATTCTTTGTGTGTGTGCTTTGGAGGCCTACTTAGTATACATGCTAGGGTTCTAACACTTTGATTATTTGATGCCTGGGTCAATATCGGATCCCTCAAATTGTCTAGAGAAGTAATCGGTAGTTTTCACTAGCGAGTAGACGAAACCCTAGGTTTAACAAGGCGCTAAGTTTATTGCGATGCCTAGTGATTGCTCAAACTCTCTTCATGCTTATTGATCTCTGCTTGTTTGACCTAATAAACGTACCTTTAGGTTACAATGTTAGAGAATAGTTTAGGTGTAGAGCACTTCCTGCCTAACGTACACAGTAAGAAAGAGTAATAGATTGTGCTCAAGCGTACCTAGTCAATCTGAGTATCTTCAATTGAGTTAGTTGGTTACAAATTGGATAAAATATGTTGTGTGTGATATTCAGGGGTGGATACTTCCTCCCTAGCTAGTCTCATTATCTTGATTCTCAACTACTTTGAAATCAGTTTTCAATTTTCTTATCTTCTGTCCGTCATCTTCCCGTATTTTATTTCCCTATCAAATCAACTTCAAATCATCTCAAATTTTGTGTGATAGACGCTCTATGTGTCTAGTACACCTCTGTAAATTTTCGTATTTTTTTGAGTAGTCTAGGTTAGGTTTTTGCTTTTATTCTTCGACTGTTGTTCAATAGGAGCTGCAGTCACGTTTTGTGACATTTGTTGAAACTTTTAGTTTAATTTAATCCTCTGCGGGAGACCCTTATTTCTCTATATTACAATCGATAAATTTGCAGGAGAATAAGGAAAATAAATAGCTTTTAATTTAGCTATCAGCATACTCTTTGCAATGGAGGCAGTGTTACACCATATTCTGGTAGTCCACCGAGAACGGCAAGCACCATCATTGTTCTTACTGGGGGGCTACAAAGCTGCGAATCATATCCAATCTTATGCATGCCTGCATGTTACAAACAACTTCACGTTGAGTTGGTGCTAACACAAAGAGAGAGATTTGGCATTCGCCGGAAAAAGTAAGGAGGACGCTCTGATATCTTTTGGAGGAATGAATACAGAGTTGACAACAGTACAAGAAGACCATGTTTATGGTTTGTCTTTTAAAGCAACAACACAAGTCTTGTTGTGTCTGATCACTACAAGGAGCTTGTAGTATCATGGAGCCAAATTAATGCAAGCGTACAAGGATGTCAGTTCAACTCTACATAGTCAGCTCAATTACAACAGGTGCTACGAAGGAAAGCCTATATCTGAGGCTCAAAGATCAAGTTTAATTGGCTTACGCTCATTCCAGCAGTTAACCATTTAGTGGTTTCCATTCGCCACACCCAAATTAACTGGGGGGCTACACTATACACATTCTTCCAGTTCCTGTGGCAAATTTTTGAAACTTTTCGAGTTTTGAGTTATCTTTTCATTCTTAGAAACCGATCCCTGCAGTTTTAATTTTTATCTCATGTTTTCTGGGACATTCGACTTGCCTATTATAGGCTTATCAGCAGCAGCAGTTGTCAGGAGACATTGGTTCTTGAGGACAATTTACCGAGCAGTTCCACACTTTCTGGAAGTCCAAATCAAGCATCCATGGCTTCAAATACGTACTACTAATGCCAAGGTTCAGTTTCAGCTGCTATATTTCTCAGAAGACATAAGGGAAGGTCATGGAAGTCATCATGCAAGTCTACCCCTTCAATGAGAACATCTGGAAATTTTCAAAGTTTGCTTCCTCTGAGGCATTTTCGTGGCTCATTCGTGCCTCCTTTCAAGGATTTAATGTCTGTTAAACCTACACCATTTTTGAGCCATGATATGGGACTACAACTCTGTAAAATAATCATGCCATTCGCTGCTTTGAAGCATGAGTTATGAGCTCTAGAAGTTGACACCTTGAGACAGCCTTTTTTTCCCGAAACTTAACTACATTGAGTTTTGTGTCTTTGCTTATTTTTCTTAACGTATACCTATCACTGAGGTACTGATTTATAAATCAACATGTGATGTCATAGAGCATATTGGAATCAATAATCGTCCAGAAAGGCCACGGGAAGATAAAGATACAAACTCAAGAAGTCAGCCAAATGATAAATAAAAGCTGGAAATTTCAGATTCAGCTTTCTTGGAGCTGTTTTGTGAGATCATCTCCGCCATCTTCCAAGGTTTCTTTGGCCATTCGCTTCATCAATCCTTCAATTACGTATGATTTACTACATTCTTTGGCCAAGAAATGATCAGAAACATCATCGGAGCATGGCGTAAATCGTGCTTGAATTTGGCATCCTGAGCAGCAAATTGTCATCAGCTTTTTCACATCACATTTTGTGGAGTTGGTTTCTTGGTCTTCTTGGAAGTTTCTCATGAGGGAGTTGATTCATCAAGGAAGCTATGACATCGAAGAACAATGTCCAATCATAAAACAACCGGTAAGTGGTTGACATGAGCTCATTCTAATCATCTGGTGTTTGCTTCACAGAAGAGTACTGCCTACTTTGAGGCTAACTTATTTTTGCTCATTGCTTTCAATTATTATTAAGACCAATGCCTGTGGTCTTTTGCTATGTTTAATTAAGCATGGGGGGCTTCCTCCCTACGTTAAGCCTTATATAGTGACTCGCAACCTGCCAAGAGAGATGAAATTACAATCCAATTCGGACTTGTAATCAGAATACCACAAGGACACCGCCTCACCCGCGCGAACCAATCATCTGCATGACACGTGTCTAGCCGCACAACAGACTTCGCTTTGGTCACTGCCTCCATGCTGTGCAACTATAGACTCCTATGCAAACTCAAACAACAAGCATCTTATACCGCGAGGTGCTATAGTCCTTGTGGAAACCTATCTCGCGCGCCTTCGAGGCTTACGATACTTAACAGGCTTTATACTAAAAAGGCCACAGATATTTGCCCAAATGTTATCCAAAACTTATTATGCAGTCTTGGACCAAAATATCCACTAGGCTCAAACATTGCCCCCTAAGCCTTGAGCTTTGGATTATCCAAAACGTCTAAGGGAAAAGGCCTTATAGAGCACGTTACGGAAATTTAAAATTTGAAAGGCGCTGACGTTTCGGCGTCATCACGTCCCTTCATTGTGATTGAAATGACATTACGGTTCGTCTAACCACAACGCGGGTCCCAACATTTCTTCATCCCCATCCATCGCTTTTTCTCTTTCTGCAAACACAAACCCTCGCAACCGTCCCCTCTCTACTCAGAAAACATGCCTCCCAAACCAATCGTCCGAGATCCGAACCTTAGCATTACGGCGGCGTGTTTTGGCCACGATCCTCAGTAGGGATTAGAGAGGTACTTAGTGGTACCAAAAGTAACTAATAGGGTGCGGGGCGTGCCACCTCGCGGACGAGGAAAGAAAGTGCGTTGGGACTTGACTTCTAATCAAGCGGAGGGCTCCGGTGCCACCTCGCGGACGAGGAATTACGAGTAGCTCGCTTCTCCACCTGTGATCGATACTCACTGTATGTAGCGAGCAGAGCAAACAATTGGGATGGTAACCATGGGTGAGTCCGAACGGGCTCTGAGAACTAAGGCGAGATGCTTCAGTGTCTGAGTTCGACTAAGTCGATAGTTGTATTGTACATTTGTTGAGTAGTTTTTGTGTGTCTTTTGTAACCCTCGAGGTCTTCCTTATATAGTAGCTCGCATCCTCCTAGAAGAAAGATAATCATAATCCAGTTCGGACTCGTAATCAGAATACCACAAGGACACCGCCTCACCCGCGTGAACCAATCATCTGCATGACACGTGTTTAGCTGCGTAATTGACTCCGCTTAGGCTACTACTTTCGCGCTACCCAACTGTAGACTCCTACGCGAACTCAACCACGGACATCCTTATCTCGCGAGGTGCTACAGTCCTGGTCACACTCCATTCCGCACGCCTCCGAAGCTCACGACTTTAATCGGGCTTCATATTAAAAAAGGGCCACATGTATTGGCCCAAATGCTATCCAAAACTTATTATGCAGTCTTGAACCAAAATATCCACTGGGCTCAAACATTGCTCCCTAGGCCTCGAACTTAGACTATCATAACGGCTAAGCGAAGAGGCCTTAATGAGTACGTTCCAGAAGTTTAAAATTTGAAAGGCGTTGACGTTTCGGCGTCATTGCGTCCCTTCATTATGATTGAAAAGACGTTATGGAGCAACTTCCTTCACCAAACGGCGTGCCGGACGACTCAGGCCTGATGCTGAGGTCCTCTCCTGGTCCTATTCAAGACCAAGGGATCGGCCATCCAGTCCCAACTCCAGACTTCGCTGCCTCTTCTGCAATTCTGCCAGAGGAGACTCAACCAGAAGTAATGCCTTCCCCACTGAGGCTGGAGTCGGTCATTCAAGCGCTTGAAGAACGAGAGGTGTTAGCAGTGTCTACCGCCCCGCCTCCTGTCTCGGAGGTTGAACCGGCCACTCCTTCCCCGGTGAAGCCAAACAACGAAACAACCACCTGTTCAGCCACCCGGACTGCCCGTCTCCGAGCTCGGGTAACTCCACCTGCTGATCCAGAACCGGTTTGCCTGGCCCGAGACTTTGTTCATGGCCTAATAAGACAAGGCCCCAACATGAATGTGTTTGAGTTAGTGCGACGCGCTCGTGAGGCTTATGGTGCCTTGGGCCGCCATCTCGCATGCAGAACCCCGTGCTGGACCATTCCTTAGAGTTGATCAATGCGGTCGAGCTGCAAGCCCGTCGCGACAATGATGCTGAGGCCCAGTCAGCTGCTCGGGAGAGAGTCCGCCAGGCCTTGGACAACCAAATGGTGGCTCTTTTGAACCAGCTCGAAGATATGGAGATTCTTGAGACAACCTCAGATTACCCTTGTACCTTTTATGCTAGACAAGTGGAGACTTTAGAAGCTCAGATAGCGGAGCTGCAGGTTTAGCTTGCTCAAGCTCGCCACAACCTCGCACGGGCTGAAAGTGCCGAGGCGCGCATGCAAGCCGCAGAGAAAACTTAAGAGGCTCTGGACTCAGCCACTGCTGCTGCGGACGAAGCCCAAGCCCAGGCGGATGTTGAGGAGTTGGCCTTAGAAGGCTTTCTCCTAGACTTGTATAGGGCCTCTAGGAAGGTCTAGTTTCATTTTGCTTTTTTTTTTTGTTAGACTTTGCACGTTTACAAAAAATGAAGAGACGAGCACAACTAATTGCATGTAAAATCTTTATTTAGAGCCTCTGGAATAGGAGCTAATTACATTCTTCTCTCTCGGGTTGCCCCCTAGTGTTAGGCGGTGGAGCACTAACGCGTAGCACTATTAACAGTGGTCGCGGGATCAGGAGGAGGTGGAGGTCCTCGCGCTCCCAAACCCCAATGATATGGTGCTTTAAGAAACGACTATTAATAGGATTGCGGTGAATTGTGTCGTCAAGGTCGCGCAGGTGGTATGCCCCTTTGGATAGTATGCGATGAATGAGAAAGGGTCCTTCCCACCGAGCGGACCACTTGCCCCAGCCCTCGGTTTTCTCCCCAAATGGTAGCACTGCGCGCCACACTTTTTGGCCCTCTGCATAACTTCGACCTCTGGTGACTTTATCATACAACCGCGCAATGCGCTGCTTCTCGAGGATGAGATTGTTGAAAGCAGTGATGCGATGTTCGTCGAGGTCTTCTAGCTCCTGCCACATAGCTTGAACGTAATCGTCACCAAGTAGTTGGTGCTGTTCCTGAATGCGTAGCAAGGTGATGTTAATCTCAAGGGGAAGGACGGCGTCATGACCATACATAAGGGCATATGGGGTAGTATCCGTCGGTCCGCGCTTTGAAGTGCGGTAAGCCCACAGTGTGTAGTAAATCTCCTCATGCCAGACGCGCGGGTTGAATTCTAGCATCTTTCGCAAAATGCCAAGAATGACTTTATTGCTTGCCTCGGCCTGGCCGTTAGACTGCGCATAATATGGCGTAGAGTGGAGGAGCTTGATGCCATAGTCGTGAAGGTATTTGACCACAGAATCTGCCATGAAAGCTGCCCCCCGGTCCGTAACGATGCATTCTGGAATTCCAAAGCGGGAGATAATATTGCGGAAAATGAAGTTGCGAACCGAGTTTGCGGAGGCAACCTTGAGCGCCTCCGCCTCAACCCATTTGGTAAAGAAGTCGGTGGCCACTATAATGAACTTATGCTGCTCAGAAGAATGTGGGTGGATGATGCCGACGAAATCTATTGCCCAACCGCGACCCGGCCATGGCTTAATTATAGGCTGTAACGGAATGTTGGGAATGTGTTGCACTGGTCCGTGAGCCTGGAAATCTTGACAACCTTTGGCAAAGGCAATGCAATCTTTTAAAATGGTAGGCCAGTAATACCCATGACGGCGAATTAACCAGCGCATTTTTGGTCATGCCTGGTGTGAACCACAAATCCCACCATGTACTTCGTGCATGAGGCGCTTAGCTTCATTCCCATACACACAGCGGAAGTCATTCCCGTCTTCGCCTTGCCGACGGAGTTCGCCGTTGCGTAGAACAAAGTTTAAGGCGAGGAAACGTATCTGTCTCGAGTGAGTGGCGTTATTGGGGTTCTGGAGGTAGGCGATGAAAGGTAACCGCCAATCCTCGTCAATAGGGTCTAAGGCCACAATGTCGGGGGTATTGGCCTGATATTGCCCCCTGGCGATGAAAGAGGGAAGAGTACGGCGCTCGACTTTGACCAATCGTTCGCGCACTCCATCTTGCAGGCTTAGGCCGGGCGCCACTTGGGCGAGCTCGTTGGCGGCGAAATTGAACTCTCTTGGAATGTGTTCTATGTGGACGTCGTCGAATTGGTCCAATACCTCGAATGCCTTGCGTAAGTAGGGCTCAATGGACGCGCTTAAACACTTGAATTTCTCCACCAACTAGTTGACGACCAATAAGGAATCGCCGAAGACTTGAACTTCGCGGTCACCTAAGTCCAAAAAAATTTCTAGTCCTATTATGAGCGCCTCGTATTTGGCCTGGTTGTTCGTGCATTTGAAATCGAGCTGGAACGAGTAGGAGAAGCGGTCTCCGGCGGGATTTTCTATGGCTATCCCGACCCCAGCTGCGGTATCAGTCCGTGATCCATCAAAGTATAAGGTCCATGGAGCGAGTGCCGCAGCAGCGAACTCCAACTCGTGAAACGTCATGAATTCTGATGGGGGGTGGTGAGCTAGGAAGTCTGCGATTGCCTGTCCTTTTACTGCCTTTTGCGGAACATATTGCAACGAGAATTCAGACAGGGCTAATATCCACTTGCCGATGTGTCCCCGCAAGATAGGGCGGATGAGCATGTATTTGACCAAGTCGGACTGAGCGATCACCACCGTGGTAAAGGCAAGCATGTAGTGACGCAGCTTGCAACCTGCAAAAAATAGAGCGAGACACAACTTTTCCATAGGGGAGTATCTCATCTCACAGTCAGTTAACACTCTGCTGAGATAATAGACAGCGTGTTCCACCCTGTTTTTATCGTCTTATGCCAAGAGCCCGCCGATGGACAAGTCAGCAGCATCGATTTAGAGTTTAAGTGGAGTTCCTTCGCGAGGTGGGATCAAGAGTGGTGGGTTCGTAAGGTAGTCCTTGATTTGATCGAAGGCATGTTGATGTGGTGGTTCCCATACGAACTCGGTTGCCCCTTGGAGCTTGAGTGGAGGTGAGAAAGGCTGGACCTTTCCTGCCGCGTTGGATATGAAACAACGGAGAAAGTTGATTCGCCCGAGCAACTGTTGAAGCTCCTTTTTGGTTGTAAGGGGCGAGGCGTTTATTACCGTCTGCGTCTTGTCTTTTAGGATTTCGATGCCCCTTTGATGAACTAGAAAACCGAGGAAATCGCCAGCTTCTGCGAAGAACACACATTTGGCGGGGTTTATCTTCAGGTTATGTAGGTGCATTCGTGTAAAGACCCGTCGAAGGTCTTCAACATGAGTTGCCCGTGTCTTGGTTTTTACCACCACGTCGTCGATAAGGTTCATGACGCGCTGATACGTTGCCCCCACGTTTTTAAGTTCGAAAGGCATGACAACATACTCGAACGCGCCAGCAAAATCGGGGCAACGGAAGGCCATATTATGGCGATCTGCTTTAGCGACGGAAATCTGGTGGTATCCGACCGTCACGTCCATGAAGGACAGCACTTCGTGCCCCACGGCTGTGTCTATGAGGAGGTCAGCCACATGCATAGGGTATATATCCTTGGGCATTACGTTGTTGAGGTCTCAGTAATCAACACATACGCGCATTTTGCCGTTTTTCTTGCGAACGGGGACAACATTAGATAGCCACTCATTATGTTTTGCCACGCGAATGATACCCGATCGGTGCATGTTCTCAATCTCTTCCTTGACTACGATCTGGGTCTCAGTCCGCTTGAATCGGTCGTCTTGCCGTACTAGACGTCGGTCTGGATAAAATGGCAACCGGTGACAGACTAAGTCCGGGGACAAGCCAGGCATGTCTTCGTACTTGTCGGCGAAGCAGTCCCTATACTCACGTAATAGGGCAAGCAGGTCTTCCTTTTATTTTTTCGCTAGCTTTGCCCTAATGGAGATGAATAAGGGCTTCTCTGCAGTCCCTACGTCAACTTGTGAAATGGGGTCGCGGACTTGAGGTGGTGTATCGTCCAAGGCGGCAGGAGCTAACTGAATAACTTTTTCCTTAGTATCGGTGTAATCCACAACTTCGTCTACGTATTCCATAGTCGCGACCTTGTCGTAGGCTTCGCGTTCTTCCCAGTACGAAAGGAGTCTTTCACACAAGGACTCGCCAGCCTCGTGTGCCTCTTCTGAGAAGGCACTATCCATCAGAATGTGGTGGAGAGTTCGCGATCGTGTGAGGATGTTGTAAATCATCCTTCGCTTGGGTAAGTCCCCATCGCGCTAAATTAGAGGCTGTTACCCCATATGGGCGACGTTTGTAATCAACGCCTTGAACATCCAATGGGCCCAGGTCGGTGTTATAATATCGGGCGTCGTTGAAGTTGGCAGAGATAGAAAATGGACGCGGGTCGGCTTTGATGATGACCGCCTCGCATTTCTTAGTGTCCCAAATCATGAGTTCTTGGGGCATGGAGGAAGGCACTCAAAAACGTATGTGGATCCAATCGCGGCTGAGAATCATGCTGTAAGAGGAAGAGCATTCGGCCACGAAGAAAGTGTAAACCCGCGACGCCGGTCCTACCTTGACTCGTAGAAACAAAAGGCCAAGGGTCCTGGACACCTTCCTGGTGAAGTTCTTGACTGTCAAGGACGTGGTTTGGATCATCGAGTGCGGGATGTTCAGGAGGCCCATGGTGTAGGTTGTAATGACGTTGACCGCAACACCAGTGTCGACCATGACTTTGTTGATCATCTTCCCTTTGACTTCGGATGTGATGTACAGTGGCCGCATGTGAGAGGCCATGCCTAAGGTTGGTGTTGAAATAGTCAACGTCTGCTTATGCTTGATGTTGCTCGTAATTTCTACATGTGGAGCTGCCTCGTCTTGTGCCGGCGCTGGACCCATTTCGCTGCTGCAAGGCAGGGGTATGTCGCTGATACTCGCACTGCTGACTGGAATATCTTCTGCGCTACAGGTTGTGTTTAGCGCCAGAGCATATCTCTTTGATATGAAGAACACCATCCCAACCTGGAAAGAGAATTGTTCGCGTACTGGGATTAGTGGAGTGTCAATGACCCCGTGCTCTCCTTCGAGCACCGCGAAGGCTTCTGCTTCGTGGTTGACCCCTTTCTCCTCATCCCATCCTGAGACTTCTACCATATTGCAAGTGAATGATTCCCCTTGCTCTTCTTCTTGGTCTCCATCTAGGTTGATTCAGGGCTCGGAGTGTGCCTCGTTATCTAGCGAATTTTCACGGAAACGTTGGGCCATCTGCTGGGTGAGGTTAGGGCTAGAAGACACACTTTCTGCAACTGGCGGTGTGTTAGTCTCTGTCTGCCGTGGGCGCCATACCGCCTTAGTCGAAGGCTGCTGGTTCTTGGCTGGTTGTTTATTTGTGGCAAAAAGGGCCTTGTCGTTGGCCTCCTTTTTCAACCGCTGCAAGGACGATACTCAGGGAACCATCCGAGTCTCTGGCTCCAAGGTAGATTGTGTCCGAGGCCGATGTGGTCGTGGTGGTTCCCTCTTAGTTTCAGGTTCCGGGTTTTGAGATTCTCGGCACCACGGTGGTTGAGGCGGCTCTAGCCTTGGCTCTGGTTCTGGGGTCGTAAACAACCTACGCCTTGGCCCAGGAGGTGGTTCCCTTCTCCTTGCAGGCTCCGGTACAGGTGACGGCATGCGCCTTAAAGGTTGTGGATCTCTTCTCTTCTCAGGCTCCGGTGTGGGTGATGGCTTGCGCCTGGAAGGTTGTGGATCCTGCCTTGGTGGAACTGCAAGGCTGCAGAAGACGTTTGCCTTTGGGGTAGGTTCGTTCGCGATCTTTGCACATGCTCTTGGGGGTGTTACGGGTGGCATTTGAAGAAATGCTCGCAGGCCCTCTGCCTCTCTCCACATCTGCTCAGGTGTTTGTGCGAGTTGTGAGGGACGTATAGCGCCCTCATCGACAGCTTGTAAGGCACGCATGATGCTACCTTACCTTTTCTGAAGCTTTCATTTTTTGGACATGCTAATGGTAACTGCTTTGCCCCCTCGCTGCGTGTACCATACCCCGTCCTTGATTGATGTCTTGGACGTCAGGGGATTATAGGGGTCAGTCAAGATATCTCTACGAGGGCGTGAGGTCTCATTGTCCTGACGATCGCTGCTAGAGTTTGATACGTCCATCTTGCTTTTGTCCAGGGATGAGGGTTCTTTCTTCGTCCAGTGTGTATGGATGAACGTCTCGAGGTGTTCTATCCTCCCTTCCAACTCTTCTCGGGTCATGGGACTCATAGGCTGGTAGTCTCCAATGGGGGATGGTCCATCATCCCTCATGATTGCTTTGCCCTTATCTTTTTGAGAAAAGCGATCTGGCTCAAGTTTAGCGACCAGCTGCCGCGTTGGGTCGTTCGCGTTCCCCCTTTGGTTAGTCGGGACAGTATAGTCGTTCACTGGCCATTTACGGTTTCGGCTTGGCGGTTCGCGTAGGCCTGCATTTGGCGACAAGTCCAACATTATTTTCCGCTGGCCGACTCGAGGCCAAGCAACATCAACTGTTGCGATCATGAAATCGCCCTTACTCTCAAAACGAATATACTCGAGGTCAAGCTAGTCTTGGACCTAGTCCTTGAGTTGCTGACATTCGCGGGTTCTGTACCCCCAGCTATTATGAAACTTGCAGTGTATGAGGCCCTCTTTGTATTCCATGTAAGGTAAGGCACCAACCACTATGAGGAGCCCGTCATCAATAAGATCGTCAAGAACCTCGTGAGCGAGGTTGACGTTGTAAGTATATTGGTGGTGTGGCCGGCGGGCATTGTAATCGCCTTCTTCGCGGCCCCTTTTAGGTGCCCGACGCGGATCTTCATCTTCAGCCTGGTCGGCCTAATTTACCTCGACCATGCCGACTACAGGCGGGAAAGGGTCTACGTCCACTAACGAAGTTGTGCTACCTGGTGTCCTCAGTTTTAGTTCGCCAGAGTTCAGCCAAGTCTGTGGCTAGTCTCGGAGCTTGACACAATCTTTAGTGTCGTGATTGTAGACATTGTGGAAGGTACAGTATTTCTTGTCTTTCAGCTCCTCCTTGGGTGGGATCTTGTGGTCTAAGCGCACGTATTTTGCCTCGATCAAGTCATTGAAAACCAGATGGGCGTTCTTAGCATCACAGGTGTATGATTCGTACTCTAGCTTGGTCCATGCAAAGGACTGGATTGTGATTGGTTCGCGCGTCATCTTCAGGTTCTTCAACTTGTGGGCCAGTGTCTTGCCAGTCAGCTCAACTGCCCCAACATTCTCCTGATCTTGATCTGCATGGGTTTCCTTGGCCTTTAATAATAGGGGTCATACGTAGAGGCCTGCAAGTTTAGTGCCCCCACTGTTCTATTCTTCCCTGGCATGTAGGTCCCCTTGGAAGCATTTGCCTTTTCATCCATCTCGTTCAAAATTAATTCGTAACTCCTGACCTTATTAATTAGGTCACCCATGGAAGTAAAGCGCTCCCCGTGGTGCTTTAACCTGTGGTAGTGCTCCAGGCCTTGGATAGCCAGCTTGATGGCCTCTTGCTCAGGTAGCAGGTAATCGCACTTGACTTGCTGGATTTTGAAGCGTTGGAGGAATGAGACTCCAGATTCCATGCTTTGCTGGCTCATCTGAGGGAGTCAAGGCCAACTTCTGGTTTGATGGTGTCATACGTCTCCCGGAAAAGCCTTTCCATAGTGGGCCAGTCTGTGATTGACCTAGGCTTTAATCTGGAGTACCAAATGAAAGCAGCTCCGGACAAAGAAGTCCCAAAGAGCTTGAGTTTGAGAATGTCATTATTTCCATACTGACCGCATTGGACTTTGAAGTGGGCCATATGCGTTGCTGCGTCCTCCCTTGTTTCCCCAGAGAAAGTTGTAAAGACAATGCTCTTAAATCCCTTGGGAAAAGGGTATTGCGCCACACTATCTGGGTAGGGGTCGCGGTATTGCAAGTTAGCATCGCCTTTCCCGGTTTGCTCCTTGACTATGCTCGAAATGAGTTGGCACCAATCGGCTACCGTTACTGGTGTAGATTCTGCCCTCTCCTCATGGTTAGGCCATGTAGAGAAGCTAAGAGCCTACCCGACATTCTTAGGGACTGGACTGGAGTGAGCTATAACCGGGTCATCTGGTGTCCCTGTCCCCTGATATGGAAAGCTACCAGCGCCCTTCAGTGTGATTCTAGAGCTGCACGGAAGAGGTAGAGGTGGTGGTGCCTTTGAAGAACTAGCCCCCAACGCGAATTGAGGGGTTTTCTAAGCCCCAACCTTTGGGTTAGCCCTAGGGCGCTCATTAGGTGGAATGTACCTGGACGAGCCCTCAGTTGCACCTGCACTAGTTAAGTCAAGGGCAGGATTCTTTGGTGCTTGAGACCGCACCCAGTCTTCCACTTGTAAGACCCTCAAACTCATACTATCATGTCGTTCCTTGAAGTCTTCAAGCCTTTCCTAGCTATTCTTACTTCCAAAGAAAGATGCATCTTGTTGTTGCTGTAACTTGGCATCGTGCTCGTCCAAGCGGCGAGTTTGCTCATCCATGGTTGCGCAGGTAAGCTTCAGGGCCTATGTGTTATTGTTCAAATCCTTATGGATTCACTAGAGGGACCTGTTGACCAAGTCCTTTTCTTCCCCTACTTCGCCTGCAAACCGGTTGAAATCCTCGATGAGTATGGCGAGGTTGTGCTGGTCTGCTTCCCAAAGGACCTTGTCCCTCTTGACCTGTTCAGCAAGTTCGGTGACGCTCTGTTGGGTAGCAGTGGCCTCGAGTTAGCCCTTCAGTTCTTCAAACATCTGGCGGATTTCCTCCGCAGACAGAGTAGATCTTGTATCCTAGGTTGGTCGTGAACCTGTCATTGTGGTTTCGCTAGAGTCTGGGTTGCCAAACTGAGCAAAAACCTTTTCTCGGGTGAGAGATCGGCAACCGCGCTGTTATGGGGCTTGTACCTTGGTGTCTTGTGTTTAAGACAAGAAATCGAGGGTTTCCCATACGGGGATCCGCCTGATTTCCCAATGGTGAATAGTATGCAGTACTCCCTGTCCCACTGGGCATGTCAATATTTTGGCCACGATCCTCAACAGGGGGTTGAGAGGTACTTTAGTGTACCAAAAGTAAATGAGGGTTGTAGGGCGTGCCACCGCACGAACGCGGGATGTGAATTGTGCACGTGCGTGACTTCTAAACAAGCAAAGGAGAGCTCCGGTGCCACCTCGCGGGCGAGGGATTACGAGTAAGCTTTTATTCACCTGCGATCGATACTCACTGTAGGAAGCGAGCAGAGCAATCTACTGGAAAAGTAATCAGGGGCGAGTCTAAACGGGCTTTGAGAACTAAGGAGTGGTGCGCTTAGAACTTAGGGTTTCAAGGATGCTCTAAGAGTTGTTGTTTTGTATGACTTGATTGTATCTTTGTCGAGTTGTTGTGTTGTTGTGTAGAGTCCCCTCGAACTCTCCTTATATAGTGACTCACAACCTACCAAGAGAGGTGCAATCACAACCCAATTCGGACTCGTAATCAGAATACCACAAGGACACCGCCTCACCCGCGCGAACCAATCATCTGCATGACATGTGTCTAGCAGCACAACAGACTTCGCTTTTGTCACTGCCTCCGCGCTGTGCAACTATAGACTCCTATGCGAACTCAAACAATAAGCATCTTATACCGCGAGGTGCTATAGTCCTTGTGGAAACCTATCTCGCACGCCTTCGAGGCTTACGATACTTAACAGGCTTTATACTAAAAAGGCCACATATATTGGCCCAAATGTTATCCAAAACTTATTATGCAGTCTTGGACCAAAATATACACTGGGCTCAAACAGATTCAACTGTGTTAAAGGTTGTATTGTATTTTTGTTGAGTTGTTGAGTGTGTCCCTAGAGAGTATCCTCGAACTCCTTTATATAGAGCTGTTTAGGGCCACAGGTATTGGCCCAAAGCATGTCAAAGACTCGTAGGCAGTTAGCTGGACTTAATTAGTTGCCTCTTGATATAACTCTGCTAGCTAGGTAGCGAGATAATGTTTGAACACCTCGTGGAGACTTGGACGTATGCTACTAGATGTGCACTCAACTATAATCAAGGAATAAAATCCTTAATCAATATGTATACCTTCTGATTTTCACATGCACGAATGACCATATAGTATAGTCCTTTAAGCAATTAAACATAGCTAGCTCCTTCATTCGAGATAGAGGCGGGACCAATGATTCTCCAAGTCGAGCTCGATGGTGTCAAGTCGAGAGCGAAGCCTAGCCGAGGCGCGAAATGCCTCTCAAGTCGGGCGAGGTCGAGACACGAGCTGTTGTGTCAAGGTCGAGCCTCGAAGCTCCTGTGCAGATCGAGGTCAAGATTCCCCTAAGTTGCCGTCGAGATGCTCATGTGATTAAAGAACCACAAGCCATGCACATGCTCTTGTATATACAAGTCGGGGTGCGATGCTAAGTCGAGGCGAGGTGTTCCAAATCGGGGCGAGGTATTCCCCCAGCAATTAAACTCCTCTTGTACGAAAAGTCCGTTATGCGGAGTCCGTTCGTACGCGGACTGTCCAGCTCGCATGACTTCATAGGTGAGACTTTTCGGCCTTGTCGACGAAACACGACATAACCATGGACTAAGCCCATTTTCACTGAAGGCAATTATTGTCCAGTAAAAAATATTAATTTGGGTGTAAACACTTCGTAGCACCTGTTGTAATTGAGCTGACTGTGTAGAGTTGAACTGACATCCTTGTACGCTTGCATTAATTTGGCTACATGATACTACAAGCTCCTTGTGGTGATCAATAACTTGGCCGTTAGAGTAGCTCTGAATACGTTTTTCAATAAAACCACAATTTTGTTTTGAATACTTCGCATAAAACCTCGAGTTAGGTTTATCAATAAAGCCGCGAATTGGCTTGCATGAACCAAGTCTCAAAGTATAATCATATTGGTCATGATTTTGACCACTCTTATGAGAACGTACAGTAGTATGAAGGAGAGAACTTGGTTGAAATTGATTAATAAAGCCACAAATTGGCTTAGTAAAAACAAAACTCAATTGACAATTACGGTTGCCATAGTTTTGATTTTCCTCTTGGTATCTTCCCGTAGCTTCAATTTGATAATTATATTGACCCAAGCTTTGATCATTAACAGGATAACCACAAAATTGGTTATTGAATTGCTTATGGCGGTCGAGGTCGATAGCAAGCCTTTGTGTAGCTAGCCCCCCATGCGTCTGACCGGTACACATCGTCATCCATGAGTGGAACGACTTCCTTCCTGGAGCAACTTTGTTGGATATTATCTTCATAATCGTGCTCGGTTTGGGGTTCGCCATAAGTTGGCAAACATGTTTCTTCCTCCTGGTCAGAACCATCAACCTTTGAAATAGGATATGTATCAATAATCTCTCCGGTATCAATTCTCATCTGTGTCGCATCACATAACTTTCAGATAACATAAGAAGCTTCATTTCATTTTACATTAAAAGAAAAGAAAATTACATGGAAAACTAACCAGGTAGGAATAAGGCATCAAAGATCTAGTAAACAAAAGAGTGGGAGATGAAGTTCACTACTCGATGGACAGAGTTGTGATGAATGATTCATGATAGGTTTTATTTTTTATTTTTTTGAATTCTAAAACTTTTGTGTTATGTTTTTCTTCTGCTTAGATCATGAAATTTTTATTTAGAACGGAGAATATGTGAATACCATTCCGGTTTGAGTAGGTAAAAAGCACTTAATTTGTGAATACCCATAGTGGTTACAGACCTTTCAGCACTTCCATCTTAGTTTTCTTAACATACATGGAGTCCAGATTTCAAGAGGAGTCCCATCCCTCAAACATCTCAATATATATGTATGTATGTATCGAGTCAAGTACCTGGGATATTCTCGTCAATTAAGTTCCATCATCTCATTCATCTGCACTCTGTGGAAGTGCTCCTTGCAAATTCGGCGATGATGAAGATCTTCAGTAGACGAAGCCTTTCAAGAAAGTTGATACGATGTCGTGGTTTGATACACCGCACATTTGAAACGATCTTCACTAGAAAACAATACAAGTCGGAAGAAGAAGAAGCAAAAGAAGGACGAAGTGCAGAAGCAGAAGAAGGAGAAACAGAAGAAGAAGAAGGCAACAAGGCTAGGTGCTTCAAGGAGGAACTCCCCTATGACATCATGCAAGGGATTCTGCAGCGACTCCCCCTGTCAGATTATCTGACCTTTCGTGACGTAAGCCACTACTGGCGAGCCGCAATAATTGATAGCAAGCGTTGGCTTCCTGCGGCTCATCAACTCCCATGGCTTTCGATTAGTTTTTATGCTGACATGCAATCATTCTACATCAAAACAGATGATGATGACGGCGACTACTCGTTTGTGAGCGATCGGAAAATTTGCGCATCAAAACACAATCACAGTGATTTTGGCTGGCGTTGTGTTGGAGCAATTGAGGGATGGCTGATCATGGTTTCTCTTTCTCGTAAATCAAGAAATACTAAGGTCCCCTTCTTCTTGAATCCAGTATCAGGTGCTCGAGTCATGCTTCCATTACATCCCGTTGATGATCCCAGCCACTGGTTGAGTTTCACACTAGGAAAAGTAGTAGCCTCTTCAATACCAACGTCAACAAAGTGTTACGCGACTTGCCTTCACTTCAGACAACAAGGTCGTTTGGCCTTCTGCACGCCCACTGATAAATCATGGACCTTCATTAAGACCGAGAAAGATCTCGAATTTCGGGATATAGAAATACTTGATGGGAAACTCTACGCCGTAGGAATCCCTGCATTAGAGTTTGTGATGGTGTTTGACATCCATCTAGATACCCATGATGGCAGACTTCATCATACCTACACATCACAAAGGTTGGTTACTCTTCACCCCAATGTTAAGAGCATATTTGATGACTTAGTCTTTCGGAAATGTTACTTGGCAAAATGTTCTATATCAAAGGACTTGTTTATGATTTTGTATCATAATCGCCGATATCACTACAATGAAGAATTAGTTCGAGTGTTGAAATTAGAGCATAATGTTACTACCAATCCTCAGTGGGTAGAGATTGCTGACCTTGGTGATCGAGCATTGTTTATAGGCACGCTCAACAACAAATTTATCACTTGTCATGATAAAACACCCGAAAGAAACTGTATCTACTTTGACTTATCGCAATGGTTTAATGATGGATACACCTCTGGGGTGTTTTCCTTGACAGATAAGAGCTTCAAACCTATAATTTTTCCCGAGCATCATCGCCATGATTGGGCACATCATCACAGTGCTTGGTTCACACCAAATCCTTGTTAGCATGAGTCATGAAGTTAATTTAGGAATGTAAATTAATTTGTTATTGCTTTTTTATTTTATATGTGTAATACATGTAGTACATAATACGTAGGGTTTGTACATGTAGTATCTCTATAAATAGCCTCTTCTGTGGGATGAATAACACATCAGAAAACTCATTCTCCAAACCTTGTTATATTTGACTTGGTATCAGAGCAAAGATCCGAAAGGACTTTGTCTCTTTGTTTTTCCGCTGCGATTTCGTTGACGTTTTTCCCAACGATTTTTTATTCTCCGGACGACGTTTTTTCCGTTCGGGTGTTTTTTGTTTTTTGTTTTTCCCGTTTCTTCAGAGAGAGTGAGAAAGAGAACGGGAGAGCACGAGAGCACGAGGTCTTCCTTCTCGTCGTCCCCTGGCTCGCATCTCCGTCGTGCCCAGAAGACGCCGGCCTGACTCGCATCTCCGTCGTGCCATCGTCTGCCCTAAGACTGTCGCCGATCCCAGAAGCCAGAAGCCGTCTTCCATCTCCGCCCGGAAGCCGTGCCCTAAGCCGGATGGACTACCCCAGAAGCCAGAAGCCGTCGTCTTCCATCTCCGCCCAGAAGACGCCATCTCCGTCGTCGTCTCGCCCCAGACGTGACGACGCAGACGACGCGCCCGACCCGGTTCTGCTGCAATCCCGACCCGGCTCTGTTTCTTGCTCAACCCGATCCGGTTCTGCTGCCATCCCGACCCGGTTCTGCTGCCAACCCGACCCGGTTCTGTTTCTTGCTCAACCCGACCCGGTTTGAACTTATCCGACCCGTTTGTGATATATTGTTGCTTTATTGTGGTATATTGTTGTCACTGCATAAACTACTGATTTGGCATTTGTGTTACAATGGGTTCTGGAGAAGAAAGTTATCAGGTCAATGATGTTCAAAAGTTTGAAGTATCAGTCAAGAATTCTGAAAGTGGTTCCTTTGGGGGAACCAAACTCAATGGAACCAATTTCCGAAAATGGAAGAAAATCATGACGGCTCATCTCCGAGGGATGCACAAGATGGGACATGTAACTGGGGTGATTGAGGCTCCTAGTGCAAGTAATGTTGCTGCTTAGACTAAGTGGGAAGATGATGATGGTCTTGTGATGTCAGTTTTGTACAAGGCCATGAATGAGGAAATAGTTGACCTGGTGGAGCAATGTGATACTGCGCAGGCAATTTGGAAGACATTGGCAGATTTATATACTAATGAGTCTGACTTCATACAGGTTCATGAGTTGATGTGTACTGCTGTAGCAATGCAACAAAATGGGCAGCTAGTGGCGCAGTATTTCACCAAGCTGAAGAACATTTGGGCTGAAATTGATGTGAAGCGTCCTTGCAAGATCAAGAATCAGGAGGATCTTGTTTGGTACCTGAAGGAAAAGGAGCTTGAGCGAGTTCATCACTTCTTGAGAGGCCTTGATGCAAAACATAACAGTGCCAAAGGAGAGCTGCTCAGAATGACAGAACCTCCTAGCCTGACTACAGCTTTCACATATATCCGTAAGGATGAGTCTCAGCAGGAAAGCCTTACTCAAGCACAATTTGAAGTCTCTAGTCTCACTATTCAGGCAAGAGCACCAGCACCACTCCTTCAGCAATCAAGTTCTGTTCCACTCCACAGGCAAGGACCACCACCAGGCTTTGGGAATCAACCTCGTTCTCCTTGCTCTTACTGCAATGGTGACCATGCTCGTGAATCTTGTTGGAAGTTGTACCCGCATCTTAGGCCTAAAAGGCCTACATATCGTCCCAAGGCGAAAGCAGCTATCCAGTTGGTCCAGGAACCAGACATCTATGGGGTGGTCGGATGTGATCATCATACAGCAGGAGGTGCCACACCCTCAGCATCTGTCGCTAGTCGTGGCAAGATAGGTATGGCCTTAAATATTTCTCACTTTGTTGGTGGTGATACATGGATTATTGATTCAGGTGCTTCCGATCATATGACTTATGACAAATCTTTTTTTAATGAATTATCATCTCCACCTGTACCTTATGTTACTAATGCCAACGGTGAGGCCTTCCCTGTTTTAGGAAAGTGCTAAAGAATGTGCTATATGTACCTGCTTTATCTCATCATTTGATATCTGTCCCACAGTTGAATGTTGAATCCAAATGCTCTGTGACCTTTTTACCTATGTATGTGATTTTTCAGGATCTTCTCACTGGGGAGTTACTAGGTCGGGGGTATCTGAGGGGCAGGTTGTTTCATCTGGATCAGACGTACGTAGGGGAGAAACCAGGAGCACAGTCCCGGACGGCTTTAATGTCCAATTCTGACAAGCTAAGTGAAGTTTGGTTATGGCACCATCGCTTAGGGCATCCATCTTTTAGTATTATGAAAAAATCCATGCCTTCTTTGTTTTTTGGTGTGGATGAGTCAGTCTTACATTGTGAAACATGTGTTTTGGGCAAGAGTCATCGCTCAACTTATTCATCTCGTATTTCTAATAAAAGTGTCATTCCTTTTGAATTAATTCATTCTGATGTTTGGGGACCTTCAAAGGAATCCACTGTGTCTGGTATGCGATACTATGTGTCATTTATTGATGATTGTACACGTCTTACTTGGGTTGTTCATCTTAAAACTAAGGATGAGGTTTTTTCGGCTTTTCAAGCTTTCCTTTCTGAAGTCCAAACGCAATACAATGCCCAAATTCGAATTCTTCGCTCTGATAATGGGGGGGAATATGTCAATCGTGTCTTTCAGTCTTTCTTACAAACACATGGGATTATCCACCAGAAAACGTGCCCTTACACACCTGAACAAAATGGGGTATCCGAAAGGAAAAATCGTCATTTACTTGATATGGCTCGTTGTATTCTCTTTAGTGCCCATTGTCCCAAGAATCTATGGGGTGATGCTATCTCCGCATCTACCCATCTCATTAATCGTCTTCCTTCTACTGTCCTCCAGGGAAAAGTACCATTTGAGGTACTAGCTTCTTATGTCTCTTTATCTTCCTTTCATAATCTCCCAGCTCGTGTTTTTGGTTGTGTTGCATTTGTTCATATCCCAAAGAGTCAAAGGTCAAGTAAATTGGATGCCCGGGCGATTAAGTGTGTGTTTGTTGGCTATGGGGGCCATCAGAAAGGGTACAAGTGCTATCATCCACCTACTAGGAAGTATTATGTCACTATGGATGTTACTTTCTTTGAGGATATGAGCTATTACACCTCTTCTGATACTGCTCTTCAGGGGGAGAACTCATATTTTGAAGAGCTGTATCATGGTGAGGGGGAGACAGGTCATTCAGTTGAGGTTACAGATACATCAGAGGTTCAGGGACAAGAAGATGACAGACAGGCACCACCAGATGATTCTGGTATAATTGCTCCAGAGATTCAAGAGTCCGACACTGCAAGTGTTCCTGCTGCAACCGTTAGTGTTCCTGTTGCAACCGTTACTGCCCCTCCTTTCTTGCCTGATGTTACTAATACCCCTGACTCATGTCTCCCTGGTACAGAAGATCTTCCATCTGAGGTTAGTAATTCTATTGGGGTTAATACTAGTGATGCTAATAGTAGACAATATGTGTTACCAAATAGGTCTACTCGGGGTAAACCAGCAAAAAGGTATGAACCTACCCTTCAAGCCAAAACTAAGTATCCTGTGACAAATTTTATGTCTACCAAGAGATTGTCTAAGTCATATGAATCATTTGTGAATCAAATATCTGCTGTATCAGTACCTAACAAAGTGCAGGATGCATTGGGAGATCCAAAATGGAGAAAAGCAATGGATGAGGAAATGGAAGCATTACAGAAGAACAATACTTGGGAGCTTGTATCTCCACCACATGGAAAGAAGGCTGTGGGATGTCGCTGGGTGTTTACAGTGAAGCATAATCCAGATGGGTCAGTGAGTCGATATAAAGCACGTCTGGTAGCAAAGGGATTCACCCAGACATATGGCATTGACTATGATGAGACATTTGCACCAGTTGCAAAGATGAACACTATTCGGGTATTGCTCTCTCTTGCTGCTAACTTAAACTGGCCTCTTAAACAGTTTGATGTCAAGAATGCTTTTCTTCATGTAGAACTTATAGAGGAAGTGTATATGGATCTGCCACCTGGATATAAAACTGCTCCTTCAGGTAACTTTGTGTGCAGATTGAGAAAATCTTTATATGGTCTTAAACAATCACCTCGTGCTTGGTTTGGAAGGTTTTCACAGTTCATGAGGAAGATTGGTCATAAGCAGAGTAACTCAGACCACACATTGTTTCTCAGACATCAATAATGGAAGGTAACAGTTCTGATCATATATGTTGATGATATGGTTGTTGCTGGTAATGATACTGTTGAGATGGATAGATTGCAAAAACAGCTAGCCACAGAGTTTGAGATGAAGGACTTAGGTGCACTCAAGTACTTCTTGGGCATTGAGGTAGCCAGGGGGAATGAAGGCATCTATCTGTGTCAGAGGAAGTATATACTTGATCTATTAACAGAGACAGGTATGTTGGATTGTACTCCAATTGAGCAGAATCATCGATTAGCAGAGTATCCTGATCAGGTACCTACCGACAAGCCTCGATATCAAAGGTTAGTTGGACGTCTGATTTATTTAGCACACACCAGACCTGATGTTGCATACGCAGTAAGTGTGGTGAGCCAGTTCATGCATAATCCCAATGTAGATCATATGGATGCCGTTGTAAGAATTTTGAGGTACTTGAAGTCCGCTCCAGGGAGAGGAGTAATGTTTTCTAGGCACAGCAATATTCTTGAGGTATGCGGTTTTACAGATGCTGACTGGGCTGGAAATATTACAGATCGGAGGTCTACATCAGGATACTTTACCTTTGTGGGAGGTAACCTTGTTACTTGGAAGAGTAAGAAGCAAAAGGTTGTGGCTCGGTCTAGTGCTGAAGCAGAATATAGAGGTATGGCTCATGGAGTGTGCGAGTTGTTGTGGCTGAGGAGTGTGTTACGAGATTTGGGTGTTAAACCCAAGTGTGCTATGCAGCTGTATTGTGACAACAAGGCAGCTATCGATATCTCACAGAATCCTGTGCAACATGATCGTACTAAGCATGTGGAAGTTGATCGTCACTTCATAAAGGAGAAGCTAGATGCTAAAATCATTAGCTTTCATTTTGTCCCTACAGAAGAGCAACTTGCAGATATACTCACAAAAGGAGTTTCTAATTTATGACTCACTTAGCAAGTTGGGCATGGTTGATGTATATGCGCCAACTTGAGGGGGAGTGTTAGCATGAGTCATGAAGTTAATTTAGGAATGTAAATTAATTTGTTATTGCTTTTTTATTTTATATGTGTAATACATGTAGTACATAGTACGTAGGGTTTGTACATGTAGTATCTCTATAAATAGCCTCTTCTGTGGGATGAATAACACATCAGAAAATTCATTCTCCAAACCTTGTTATATTTGACTATCCTTGCTAGTTAGCTTTTATATAGGAATTAGCTAGTTCTTCTTTTAATTTTTGTATTAGTATTACTAGAAAGGTTGGTATGATTTTTTGATAGTCCTTCAGCGTGTCGGTTTTTTTTCTCTTTGTATATCTCATTATCGTTGTGTTTTTTTTATATATTTTTGAATGAAGCAGAGTACCTAATGATCGCAAGCTGCCTAGGGATAGTAATAATCCTCAGCGGGTAGGGTACCGAAGGTTATTCGACCCAAACGGGAAAAATATACTAGGATAAACGGGTAACGGGGATGGGTATTCGGATTCTTAAATCAGGTACGAGGCGGGTATGATATTTTAATATTCGTCCACATCCCATCCCCATCCATTAAGGATGAAAACATTATTATATATAATTATATAATTTATTATATTTATATATAAAATTTATAAATAGATATTTATGTAAAAAAATGATTCTCGTAATAAATATTTAATGAAATTTCCTTTTTATTATTGAAGCTAATATCCAACAACGTTGCTCCAGGAAGGAAGTCGTTCCACTCATGGATGACGATGTGTGTGTCGATACCGGTCAGACGCACGGGGGGCTACACAAAGGCCTTGCTATCGACCTCGACCGCCATAAGCAATTCAATAACCAATTTTGTGGTTATCCAGTTAATGATCAAAGCTTGGGTCAATATAATTATCAAATTGAAGCTACGGGAAGATACCAAGAGGAAAGTCAAAACTATGGCAACCGTAATTGTCAATTGAGTTTTGTTTTTACTAAGCCAATTTGTGGCTTTATTAATCAATTTCAACTAAGTTCTCTCCTTCATACTACTGTACGTTCTCATAAGAGTGGTCAAAATCATGACCAATATGATTATACTTTGAGACTTAGTTCATGCAAGCCAATTCGCGGCTTTATTGATAAACCTAACTCGAGGTTTTATACGAAGTATTCAAAACGAAATTGTGGTTTTATTGAAAAACGTATTCAGAGCTACTCTAACGGCCAAGTTATATGTTAGGGGGATTTTCATATACACCCAATGTCAAGACTCATCCTGAATTTCACCCTGAAACCCGAAATAAGTCTTGCGGGGTCCATTTCCAAGGAAAATTTACCGAAAAACTCGGCAAACCTCCCTTGAAAATGGACAACCCTAACCCGGAAAATTAAAGAGTTACCCTCCTAAAACGAATTTACCAACCTCCAAATCATCCCATAATTATCCAAATAATATAACAACTTCAAACTTCCAGTATTCGGAATTATAACACAAGTCTTAGCACACCCCCGAAATATTATACAATAACCCCAAAAATATTCAGAGCTACTAAAAACTAGAGAAAACAGGAAAATATCCTACTAGGTTAAACATGTAACCTACTAGTGAAAAGTGGCCGAGAAATGGGTAACTATGCCTCGTCTCCCCCTACTAGTACCGACCCGCACTCTGCAGACTGGGCATTTTAAAAACGAAGGGCCAAGGGGAAAAACATTCGGAAATGTTAGAGTGAGTGGACAAAAATAAATAAACAAAATACTTTTCAACATTTATGCTTTCCTAAATTAATTTCCAAAGAAAATCAAATGCATGCCTCAAGCGATAAATTTTTTATCTCATAAATATCGAGCCTCTCAGCTCAAAAGTATATATCAATATATGTATGTATTTACACTCGCCCATACTCCCTATATAAATTAATAGATTTAAAATAATCTATATAGGGCTACTACGCTCGCGTCCAACGCTCACGTCACGCCTTAATGCGGTGTTATACTACGCCATTAAAGTGGACAGACGGGTGTATAAATATGTGTCCATACCCTCTATATGAATTAAACACTCATATAGGGCTACTACCCTTGCGTCCAACGCTCACGTCACACCATAATGCGGTTATATACTATGTCATTAAGGTGGACACACATATATGGTTAGCTAGCATTTATATACATACACTCCTCATAAAAATATTTATAATTTACCGAAAATCTCATTTTCGGTAACTCACCACAATAAATAAAATCGTCAAATAAAAATGACGTCAAATGTTTCAACAAAATAAATTACTCAATAATAAACAATTACATGCACATTATTTAAACCAATAGTCCACTCACAAATTAGGCCTAAGCCTGAAGTCGGTCTGAGGCCTCTTCTGCTCGAGCCTCCTCACGTTCTGATCCAAAAACATAATTAAATCCTCAACTATATACCAAGACTTATATAAAAAATAGGTAAAATTAATTATGAGCTTTGCACACTCATCCATGCCTAACGTCTTATTCTTAAATTCGCTTCGATCCATACTTCATCACAATTACCGACATCCTTAATACCACCCTCTACAGTCCTAACGACATTTAACCAACAGCTGCATTCTATCTCATTAACCGTCCAATTCCACAAATCTTAGAAAAATCCAAAGCCTATCCAAAACTCCTCCAAAAATTTCAAACTACACACATCAATAAACTCCCCTTAAGAAAACACATCTAATACCATGAAAATCCCCTTAACAGCGGCGCCGCCACCGGAGGCTGACTCCGGCGACCTCCAATGCCTACCAAAATTTAGCACTACAATCCTCTCAACACGCACAACAACATCCTTAACTAGCACAAACATTAATTTCAAGCCTAAATAGGGTAATCGAACCGAAATAGGAAATAAGCCCTAGAATTTCAACTCCACATTTCTCCTTACCTAGCTCAAGAGGGAGGGAGTCATTTGGAGAGATTGCTGCACGGGAGGAAGGCTTTCAAACGAGCCAAACCGCTCCGGCTATACTTGGGGGGCTTGAGACTCAAGTTTTTCTACCCTTCATTCGCTCAATTTCGGACACCAAAACTGGGGGGCACATAGTGACAGAATCAGAAGTGCAGGTTCAGACCTTCATCAGCTAAGCAACGTATTAGACAAGTGAGGTGGTTTGGCAGGAGAGAAACATATATTCCAAAAATTCTGTGCCAAGGAGAATATGCTCACGAGTTTGCTCAAAGATGACAAGACCTCATTTTTGTACTTCAAGTCCAAGCTTTGTGGTCTTCAGATTGTTTCAAGTTTCCATTGATTCTGCCAGTTACTATGGCACGTGATGAAAGTCCATGAAGTGAACACAGGACATATGCCTTAGCCAAAGAGGATGGTGCATCGACACTGAAATTACGGTGAAGGCATGGCAGACGTCTACAATATCTGAATGATTGAGGAGTGGTGGTTGCTGTCATGCTATATGAGATATATAGAGTGCTAAGTGATGATACATAATTATATATGAAGGAGGCACCATGATACATAATTATATATGAAGGAGGCACCAGTACCATGTTTCTTGGCATACCTCATGTGTGATAAACTGGTGGAGACTTGCAAACATGATAAATGCATGCATGGCTACAGTTTGAGAGGGAAAGAAAACTGGAGTACTGGACCAACCTACTAGCCAAGTTTTGATCATCGAGGAGTCAGCTTCTCCAATTTTGCAAGAGCTGCATGCATGGCAGATGTCCATCTAGCAGCAACAAAGTTTGTGTTGCTTTATAACAGAGAGACAGGGGGGCTTCAAACCTCATATCGGCAGCAAAGATTTTTCAAGAAAAGTCACTGTACTTTTAACGTTACATCCTGAGCAAGATGGTGGAAGGAAGTCTGCGCAACTTTCTTAAGGGGTTCTTGTTTGGAGTAAAAAGATCAAATTGTGACAAGTCCATAGCATTCGCTGCCACAATACAGAAGCGGATAAACATGTTTGGGGTTTGATTAAATTAGCTCCAATACTGACAGTCATCATTAAAACCAGTCAGTGGTTTTTGGAATATTACAATATCGATCGAACAAAGTGCCAATTACAGTGGCATTGAGATGGATGTTCTACTAGCATACTCTTTGCAATGGAGGCAGTGTTACATCATATTCTGGTAGTCCACCGAGAACGGCAAGCACCATCATTGTTCTGAGAGAAGAATTTGTCAAACCCTAGCTTCCTGCAGAGGAGAGAACGATGTGGCTGCGTCCGAAGCCGCCACCTCGTGGAATCGAATCCCACCGCATCAGTCACCATCTTCAAGAACTCATCCAGCGAGAACTTGCCGAACCTCCTGTCGTCCTTCTCTAGAAACCTCAAGATCTCCTTGAAAAACGAAACCTCGCAAGGCAAGACGAGGCCGCCGGTGGTTTCGCAAGGCATGAAACAATGTTCGAAGAGGACGGCGGGTTAGGCGCGGCAAACGGATCTGAGATCCAGATTCCGATGACGGCGAGGGTTTTGAGGTTGGACTGGAAGTCCTCCCGACAAGGGTTTGACGGAGCAGAGCGGTGGTGGAAGAAGGCGATGGTGAGCTTCTGGTTCGTTTTTCCGGTATGGAGAGAGAGAGAGACAGGATATACAAGGGTAATTTGGTCACGAAAAAAACATAAAAAGTCAAAAAATTAGTCTCTAAGAGTATTGAGTTGATGAGAATTTTAAAATATTTTTTTGTTAGTGAGAAAAAAATGTTTAAATTTAAGGCTAGTGGGAATTTTCCCATATAAATAATATAAAATGTTAAGAATCCATTACCGAGGTGAGACTTGAACTTTAAATCTCTTCCAAACTACTCTCACTTCCAACCACTAAAGCACAAGGCGCCATTATTATAATATATGTATTGTTTTATATTTATAACATCATATAAAATATATAGATATAAATACAATTAAAATATAAAATGTTTAAATTTTAACAAGCGGTATGTTTCGAAACCATGACTGTTCTGATGGAAAATATGACCACGTGCATACCACCAAACCAAAACTATCATTGGATTTTATTTGTGTAAAAATTATATTTATAACTTCGGTTTTTATGCCACAATTAACTTAAACTTGGTAGAGGCCTATAACCAACCATACCAACTAAGTCGGTATACCAACTTCGGCGGTTGATTTTGATAGAGGATTTTCCGTACCAATCATAAGTTGGTTGGTATCATGATATTGGTAAATAAAGTTAGTATACCTACCGATGCCAACCCTACCCATAATATGTCATGACTGGTTAGTTTGATTGCAATCATATTTTTGGTTTTGGTAATTACTTTTACTCTAACAATGAGAATTACTGGTTAGTGATAAACAAACCAAACAAACTGTATCCTTTAAACTAACTCTTTCAAATGTAAACCAACTTCCATCAAGTTGCGACTTATCTCTCTTACAATCAACCCTCAAACTTAGATAACTTGATAAAGTTACAAGTCCATCTAATATGCAAAAAACATAGGTTATTGAAAGATCAGTACTTTGTGTTCCTCAGGGGACTTTGGCTGTTCATGAGTAATCACTTACCAAGGTCATACTTTTGTACTTTTGTACTTTTGAGTGATATCAGAAATTGACATCACTAGCTAGAATTAGAACATGGTTTTTGATTCAGGACATTTGACATCAAAGAGTGATGTCTACGGTTTTGGACTTGAAATGCTAAATGGAAGAAGATTCATGGATAAAAATAGACCAAATGGGGAAACACAATCTTGTGGAATAGGGAAGACAACTTTTTGGAGACAAGAGGAGGTTATTCCAGTTAATTGACCCCCTTCTCGAAGGCCATTTTTCTAATCAAGGGTGCACAAAAAATATCCAACTGCCCGCTCGGTGCCTCAGCCGTGACCCAAAAGCCCGACCAACGATGAGTGAAGTTGTTGAAGCCCTAAAGCCTTTACCAAGCCTTAAGGACATGACTAGTTCTTCGTGTCACTTTCAAACCATGCAAGCAGCTCGTACCAGATCCAACTTGAATGCTAACTGCTAAGAACGACATTAGAACACAAGTAGTCTTTATATCGAGGAATGAGCAACCGCAAAGGAGCTTATTGTCAAGCGCAAAGGGTGCTCCGGTCTCCTGGTTTTCCATATTATCCATGGAAATCACCAAAACCTAACTCAAAAAATGATATATGGCTTTAGTTATTCTCTATGCATATTATCTTAGATTTGAGTCATTTGACTATCTAATTGTGACAGCTTGGCTTCTTCAGATTGTTTGGTCAATTATAGCACAAAATAAGTCTTTCTTTCTTTTATTGCGGTGTACTTGCCAGCATCTGAGTGCCTGTTAAATGAAGGTACAAGCCTCTTTACATGTATGGATGCTCAGCTCATTGCTCAGGCTTAGTAAATAGCAATTCATCACCCTAGCTCCCCCAATTGCTTGGTGGTAATTTCTTATTAACTTTGGTATCTTGTTGATTAATAGTTACATGATCATCAGACCCTGGTGGAATGTAGATGATCAACCCAAAAACACAAAATACATATTACAGAGGTATGGGCAGTTGACGGAAACAATTCTCTTCCCTTGGTTGTTTAGAGTTTGAGACACTAAAGGTTAGTTTGGTATTGTGGTTTAAAAAATCAGTTATGAATAAGCAACCCCAACCTGTTTTCTAAAATCATGGTTATTTAAACTAAAAAGTTATAGTTAAGCACATTTTAAGATTTTACCAAACAGAAAATCTATCTAAAATGGTAATTATAAGTGATTTTAATCCCAAAACTCAATACCAAACTGGGCCTAAGAGCATATCCAACAGCTTCCCTATTTTCTTCAATTTCTCAATTTTGGGGAATATAGAGCTGTTTTTAGGTCCAACAGTTTCCCTATCTCATTCCCCAAAATGGGGATGAAGAAGAAAGAGAAACCTTCATTCCCCAAATTTGCAGCAAAGCATTCATTCCCTAAAATTTAATTTTTCACGTGCTCCAACGAATTCAAGACAACAATAAAATATTTTATTAGGTATTTTATTGTTACAATGAAATATATAATGGTCTTTTGTTATAATTAATATTGATACAGTATATTTTATTGTTATAGTAAATGCCGAAATCTCTAAAATGGATAAGCTGTTGGATTTTGAGCATAAATTTTTTAGAAATTTTAGTTTTTGCTTCCCTATTTTAGAGAAATTTTAGGAAAGCTGTTGGAGATGATGTAATCTTACTGTATATAATAGCGTTAAGTAAGTAGTACCGTTCATTCTGTGTGCGGAATGACGGTGCTACTCCTGGTTACGTTTTATTTACAATGTTGCCATTGCTCTTTCTCTGTCCCACGTGGTTCCTTCGTTGGCAGCGATCTGTTGTAGTTTTTAGTTCCATCTAGCGTGGTTTATTTGCAGCAGCAGATGTTTTGTTTTCCTTCTCTTGCTCTCCCTGCTCTCTCCGTCTGGTCTCTGAGTCAAGACATACCGTCATCTGGGTTACTGGGTTTTCTTATGATGGAGAGGAAGAGATATTAGGGTAAGTGGGTAGGGATCTTTGTTTTTGCTTTTTTATTTCTTACTAATTGATTGGATTTGGTTTACTCATATGAACCTAATTTTCGATTGGGTTTTTTGTTTCTTCATTTCCAGCTGATTCTATGCTGCACTCTGAGACGTCGATCTACGTGGACAGTGCGATATATAAGTTGGTTTTTGTCGTGGGTTATCGATTTCGGTTTGCTGTGGATCTCTACAGTAACATAAGGCGCGAGGGTTGAATAATTATGTTCCTGGAGTTGAAAAGGAGTTCAATTTGTTTGGTTGGTTGTATTATTGTTGAATTCGGAGGCAAAAATGAGGGTTGAAATTGGCAGACAAATGTGGATTCTGCAGTTTTGACTCATGCAAAGCAGTAAATGGACTACCAACTGCTAAGGCCTAGAGGTGCGCTCAGCTTGGGGAAAAAAAAAAAAAAAAAACTATTGCATTATAGCTTCAGAGTTATGACATGACTGTTCATTGCTAATTGCTAAATGGTCAAAATGGTTACAGACGTCCTTAGGTAAACCAATGAGTTTCTGTCCTGTGGAAACAATTTCCAGAATAAGTGTGGTATGATTTACAGTTGATTGTGAATGTGATTGGGTGTGTATTTGAGTTCTGTTATTTGTATGAAGTTTTCTGTTAGAGTGACCTATGCTCATCTAGAAACTGAACTGGGCTTACAAGCTACAAAGAGTAAGCTATGAAATGTGCAGGAAAATATATGAAATAAATTTAGCACAATAACAAAACAAGTTTGGTTATATCAGGATTTTGAATGGTGGAGAGAGCGGAGTAAAAAGAGGAGAAGTTGATACAGCTATGTAAAGAGCTCCTAGAATGACCGAGGTTGTTGACAAGGAACTACTCCAGGTATATTTTCAGATACATTGTTGTGGAGTAATTGCAATTGTGGAACCTTTTTTTCTCTGTTATCAATGAACTTATGAGAGCCTCGACTTTGTGGTTTTCCTATCTAACTATGTAAGACATACTTTTAGGGTTCTTTAAAATTGAGTTAGACGAATGGTAGAAATGGGACACTTTTCTTATGATACAAATAAAATGGTGGCACGTTAGTTGAAGAAAAAGGGGAAGAAAGAAGCGTATACCGATCGTGATGGTTTTGATTATGAAAGGTTTTGATTATGCAAGGACAATAATCGTTGTCGTTCTTAAATTCCTGTAGTCCCTTTGGTTGTCTTATTGTTGGCTATTTGGTATTTGTAGAATTGCACTTAGGAGAATGAGTCTGCAAGACTGCAACTATTTGAGATTGATCAGTTTAAATTGTTCTTAAATTCCTGTAGAGTGAAGCTACTTAGTACTAATTGTATTATCTTTGTTATGATTAATGCAGGAGATCTTCATTGGAAAATTGCTTCTGCTTATATCAATAGGAGCAGTCAGGTAAAGCTCCTTGCATGACTGTGATGAACTGGTCATCATTCAGCAGTGAACAGTTGCATGTGTTTTGTGTTCACACTTCATACGATGTAGCAGTTGGCAATGAACAAAGTTGTTATCCCTGGGGTTTGTAGTTTTTGGTGTGTATGTATAATGAACAATAGGTGCATTCGTAGTGAGGATGCAACCTTGCCAGATATTACGTTGTTTTGTATACGTAAATGTAGAAACCGTTTCAGACTGATTGATTGTGTATTACCTACTGAGGAATCTTGCTTTTGCAAGAACAATCTTGGTACAATTTGATGAAAAAGGTTTGTGATCTGATCGAAAAAGGTTTTTGATGCAATTGCATTCTAATCAGGCATTATATGATTAAGAATGTCTGTAAGGATGTTTATCAAGTCCCTGTGCCAAGTCTGGGTGAAGTGAAGGATCTCGCATGAAATATATTCTTACACAGCTGACTAGACACGGGAAAAAAAGGCCGCAGCAGGGCGCGGCCAGGCATTGACTAGTATTACTAATACAAAAAAAATTAAAAGAAGAGCTAGCTAGAAAGGATTTGGTGTGAACCAAGTACTCTGATCCAGCACGCAAAAACGGCGATGATGCTTAGGAAGAGTTATTCGTCTGATGCCCCTATCTGTCAAGGAAAACACCCCGGAGGTGTATCCTTCATTTGTTTTATGTAAAACCAAATAGATACAATTTCTAATTTCAAGTGTTTTATCATGACAGGTGATAAATTTGTTGTTGAGCGTGCCGACAAGCAATGCCCGATCACCAAGGTCAGCAATCTCTACCCACTGAGGACTGGTAGTAACATTACTATACTCTAACTTCAACACTTGAAATAATCCTTCGAATCCGTTGTTCTGATATAGAGCGAAACAAGGATCCTGATACAAAACCATAAACAAGTCCTTTGATTCAGAACATTTTGCTAAGTAACATCTCAGATGGTAGATTTTTTCACCTATGCTCTTAATGTAGGGGTGAAGAGTAACCAACCTTTGTGATGTGTAGGTATGAAGTCTGCTATCATGGGTATCTAAATGGATGTCAAACACCATCACAAACTCTAATGCTTTTCCACCCACTGAGTCTCCCGATGCTTGCATGATCAAAATCAACACCATATACTAAAGTATCAACAGAGCTTGACTGTAACTGAACGTGGCAGAGAGCATTACCTATCATTGAACTTGACAGCTTTCAGAATCGGGTTCGGGGGCCCATCATGGATAAACAACTAGATTGTCCAGGCCAAACCAAAACGACGAGGTTGTAAGCATGTCCATCATAAAAGAAATCAACTGGACATGAAAAGGTTGTTTGGAGCGGAGAATGGTTTGAGTAGGTAAGAAGTAGTAAATTTGTGATACACAACTTGATGTAATGGTTTGAGCCTTCGTTTTAAGTCGGAAGTAAAAGTAGTCTTCGTTACATATATGGAGTCCAAATTTCAAGAGGAGTCCCATTCCCACGAGCTATCAAACATCTTAACCCTATGAGATTACACATATATATCATCATATATATATAAATGTTTGTTCTTGATTGTACTTGCATGCCGTGATGATGAAGATGTTGAGCAGACGGAGCCTTTCAAGAAAGTTGATATGGTGTCGTGATTTGATACGCCGCAAGTGTGAAACATTCTTCACTAGAAAACGATACAAGTCGGAAGAAGAACTCAATGAGGGCAGGTGCTTCATGCAGGAACTCCCAGATGAGGTCATGCAACTGATTCTGCAGCGACTGCCCCTATTAGATTATCTGAATTGTCGTGACGTAAGCCGTTGTTGGCGAGCCGCAATTGACAGCAAGCGTTGGCTTCCTGCCGCTCATCATCGACTCCCAAGGCTTGTGACCAGCTCTACTTTAGGAAGATGCATGCAGGCATCCTACATCAAAACAGATGACGACGACGACGACTTGCGTATTGTATGCAATCCGAATATTTGGAATCCTGACGCTCCATACTGTTATTGTGCTGGATCAATCGAGGGATGGCTGATCATAACACTTGAGAGAACATTTGTCAAATTCTTCTTCTGGAATCCAGTATCAGGTGCTCGAGTTAAGCTCCCATCCCGCATCAGGTCGATCTGGCAGACAGTAAAAGTGGTAGCCTCTTCGGTACCAACGTCGACAACAACAAAGTGTTATGTGAGTTTCCTTCACTGCTTTAAACAAGAATGTTGTTTGGCCTTCTGCACCCCCTCTGATAAAAGATGGACCGTGATTGAGAAAGGTAAAAAATTTTGGGATATAGATATACTTGATGGGAAACTATACGCGGTAGGAAGCCATGCATTAGAGTTTGTGATGGTGTTTGACATTCATTTAGACACCCATACCTACACATCTCAAAGGCTGGTTACTCTTCACCCCAACATTAAAAACATATATGTTGATGACGAAACCCTCTACCAGACATTTTACTTGGCAAAATGTTGTGAATCAAAGGACCTGTTTATGGTTTTGTATCAAAATCAAAGCAACGGATTCGAAGGATTGTTTCGAGTGTTGAAGTTAGAGTATAATAATGTTACCACCAGTCATCAGTGGGTAGAGATTGCTGACCTTGGTGATCGAGCATTGTTTATCGGCACACTCAACAACATTTTTATCACTTGTCATGATAAAACACTTGAAAAAAATTGTATCTATTTTGTTTTGTCGCAAGGACAGGGAAATAGATACACCTCCGGTGTGTTTTCCTTGACAGATAGGAGCTTTAAGCCTATGTCTCTACCCGAGGATCATTGGAGTTTATTTATGATGAATCAGAGTACTTGGTTCACTCCAATTCCTTGCTAGTTAGCTCTTCTTTTAATTTTTTGTATTAGTACTGTTAGTGTCTCATACTCTTAACAACAAAGGGAAGAGAATTAACTGTTTCGGTCAAAATATTGTACATTATCTGTACTGCCCCTACCTCTGTAATCTTTATTTTGTGTTTTGGGCTGATCATCTACATTCCACCAGGGTTTGATGATCATGTAACTATCAATGAACATGATTGACATCGGTCATTAGTTTTCTTAATTGAGATTACATTTCATTCAGACATGTCTTGGATTCTGTCTTCAATCTTGATGTAAAATCAACAGGAGAGACCAAAGTTAATAAGAAATTACCACCAAGCAATTACAGAATGGGGGATCGAGGGGTGATGAATTGCTATTTACCAAGCCTAAGCATACATACATGTTGTACCTTTCATTTAACAGGCAGTCAGATGCTGGCGAGTACACAGCAACAAGAGAAAGAATGACTTATAATTGACCAAACAATCTGAAGAAGCCAAGCTGTCACAATTGGATAGTCAAATACTCAAATCTAAGATAATATGCATAGAGAATAACAAAAGCCATATATCATTCTTTTGAGTTAGGTTTTGGTGATTTTTGAGGATAATATGGAGAAGCAGGAGGACCCTTTGGGCTTGACAAGCTCCTTACCGGTTGCCCATTCCTGGGTACAAAGACCGCTTGTGTTCTAATGCCGTTCTTAGCATTCAAGTTGGATCTGGTACGAGCTGCTTGCATGGTTTGAAAGTGATACGAAGAACTTGCCATGTCCTTAAGGCTTGGTAAAGGCTTTAGGGCTTCAACAACTTCACTCATCATTGGTCTGGCTTTTGGGTCACGGCTGAGGCACCGAGCGGCCAGTAGGATAGCTTTTTGCGCACCCTTGATAGAAAAATGGCCTTCTAGACGGGGGTCAATTAACTGGAATAACCTCCTCTTGTCTCCAAAAAGTTGTCTTGCCCATTCCACAAGATTGTGTTCCCCATTTGGTCTATTTTTATCCATGGATCTTCTTCCATTTAGCATTTCAAGTAGGACTACTCCAAAACTGTAGACATCACTCTTTGATGTCAAATGTCCTGAATCAAAAACCATGTTATAATTCTAGTAATGTCAATTTATGATCAAGCAACATAACAGAACTACAAAAGTACATGACCTTGGTAAGTGATTTTTCATGAACAGCAAAAGTCCCCTGAGGAACACCAAGTACTGATCCTTTAATAACCTATGTTTTTTGCATATTAGATGGGCTTGCAACTTTATCATACTATCTAAGCCTGAGGGTTGGTTGTAAGAGAGATAAGTCGCAACTTGGTGGAAGTTGTTTACATTTGAAAGAGTTAGAGTCTAAAGGAATACAGTTTTTGCTTGGTTTGTTCATCACTATCCAGTAATTCTCATTCTTGGAGTAAAAGTAATTACCAAAACCAAAAATATGATTACAATCAAACTCACCAGTCATGACATATTCTGGGGCTGCATAACCATATGTTCCCATGACTCGTGTAGACACATGAGTCTTATCACCTTCAGGACCATCTTTAGCGAGTCCAAAATCAGAGAGCTTGGCATTGTAATCCTAGATTGACATATCCACTTTCAGAATGCAATAGGAATGTAGAAATGAAAGCAAGTTTTTCCTCAGCCATAGTAACTTACCGTGTCTAATAGGATATTAGATGTTTTGAAATCACGGTATATGACTGGTTTTTGAACTTCTTCATGAAGAAAGGCAAGGCCCTTTGCAGCTCCAAGTGCAATTTTCATTCTGATAGACCAAGGAAGAGGCAGGGATCCTTCACCATGCAAAATGATTGTTACCATAGATCATTAATTAGATAAAGGATAGATACAGTAATAACATAAACTGAATAGCTACTTTTTGACTCATGCAGGCCAATGTGTTGGTATTACAAGAGCTACTTCCAATATACATGCAGTAAAATTAGATATTGTGGAAAGAACAGTTCTTACTTCTGAATAGGTGGTTTTCCAAACTTCCTCGTGGTAAAAACTCATAAACCAGCAACCTCTGATCATCTTCAATGGAGTAACCAATCAATTTTACCAAATTTGGATGGATGAGATCACCAAGAAAATAAATTTCAGCCTGAAATACAAAGAAATCAAGATTATAATACCACTGATTGGGGAAGTAATATATAGTAGAAGAACAGGAGAGACGAAGCCATACAAGCCATTCTTTGTGACCCTGAAGTCCATCATGGTTGAGGGTCTTAACTGCAACTGTAAGCCCAGTACCAGGTTTCACAGGCGCAGTTCCATTCTCCTCTATCCACCCCTTGAACACACAACCAAATCCACCCTCACCAAGAAGACTCTCCGGTCTGAAGTTTCTAGTTGCCAACTTAAGTTCATTAAACGTGAATTTCCGCAGCTGAGAAGCAACCTTCAGCTCCTCACTGAAATAGGGTGTGGATGTAGTACTTCCAGCATTACTAGTAGTTGTAGAGGAACCTCCACGAGTAAGCTCTCGATCTCTACTTTTCTCATTTGAAGATTTATTTTCGGCTGATTTACATAGGTCAAAAACACTTCAGTGAATGATCCATATAACTACACATGAATGAAAGATGCTGGCATATGTTGTCCCCTATTAGTTAGGAACTTCATAATAAATGCCAGACACTACCTATGTAAGTAGATATTAGTAAATCAAATAGAACTAATATACTAACTACTAAGTACTAACTAATTGCGATCAATCTGCCATCTCTATTATAAGTCCAACAGATGCAAAAAGCTGTAAATGCCCGAACTTCATAGCTTGATTGTTTGACAAATAAATCATGAAAACATTCAACTTCTGATACTTCCCCTCTTCCTAACATAAAATTAGAGTTTAAAGATATGAAGTGAAAATTTTAATGAAGTAGTATACTTCGCTTAAGACACCAAACATGCTTGAGCTGAAACCATCTCCACAAACTATGATGTTAATATTTATTGCTCAAAAACAGAACAACCCCCATCCTAGAAATTAATGCAGCTGGACAAAAACTTGCCAAAACAGAAAAAGCAAGGACTGTAGCAAATTACCAAAAGACATAGTAGTCCCGGTCATGGTGCTATCAACTTTGGATCTTGAAGAAGGCATGCAAGTCCCAAAAGAGAACTTAACCCAACACCCAGTTTCCTCCAAAGCCTCATCTTTCTTCTTCTTCCTTCCCTTTGAGTTGCTCCCATTCCAAGTCTCCACCTTTACCAGACCCATCTTCACCAACTCTTCCAGATTCAAACTCCCATAGCTCACAGACCCAGAAATTTCACACACCACAAAGAACCCACCTTTTACACCAACCTATATGCAACCCAGAAAGCCAAAGCCTTCGCATAAACTCTGAAACCTCACCAGAAATGTGTTGCAGCTCAAACTGAATCAGACCCAGATGGTCAAAACTGGAAAAGTTACCACCTTTACCAAACCCATCTTCTCAAACTTCACATACCAAACAGAACCCATTACAAACCAACCTCTATGCAACCCAAACCAACCAAAAGCTCAAAGAAATGTGAGCTGCAGCAGAATTTGAATCAGACCCAGATTGGTCAAAAAAGCAAGAGAGAGATAGAGAGGACTATAGTGCTTAAGAAAGAGGGAAAGTTGTTTCACTGTTGGGGCAGCCTGGGCGGCTTGAAAACAGAGGAGGCGGGCAGGCCGGGCAGGAGAGAGAAACAAGAATGGAAAAAACAAAAAGCTTTCTTCTTTCTTCTTACACAGTGCTCCAGAAACAGTAACTTTGGCATATTCCGAACATCAAGTCACCCGTAAAGTATTGGACTTGAGAGAATTTGGTTAACTCAAACTCTGCCTTTTCATTTCGTGAATGAACATGGCAAATAGAAAGAGAGCACATTTGGGGCAATAATGCAAAGTAGAGTCATGTTAGCCTAGAATTTCTTGCTTTGTTTTCTTGTTCTTCTTATTTAAATATATGGATGAAGTGTGGGTTTTTAAGATAAGCAAGTAGGCTAGTATAGTATTATACTATTGAGAAAGTAGTTCATTGTTGTTCAATGGATGTGTCTCAAATCAAATCTCTATCCAATCGGTTTTAAAACGACTTAAATATCTGAGTATAAGAATTAGCGATGGCAACTCTTATCGTATTGGAGATTCTGAACCTTACGTCAGTACCATTGTGCAGTGTCATCTGTTGGTTTATTTATGATCAAATGATGTTAAGTTGGACGACCTCATAAGGATAATTCACAAATGATAATGTATGTATGTTTAATTATATTGTTCGAGCTCATTTGGGATGATAACGATATTGCATACTCTACTCTCATTTTGTGCATTTTAACTTGATTTTTAGATATGTTTACCCTTCTAACTGATAATTAATTAGGGTGAGGTTAAAGCATATAGCATTGTTTAGAGCTCTCAACCTAGCTAAAATTAAAACTTGCGCACAAACATGTCTTGAACCCTATTTGGGTTAATACAAGTTCATTACCTTAACCAAACCTGCTAAGCATCATACTTGTTCAACTTAGCATCCACAATATATATATATATAAGATTTTTTTCAGCTACGGACGTTCGCACCAATGGTTTTGGTGCAGATTTTTATTTTTACACCATTTTTCGATCGAATTTCCTCATCTCCACCGTCTAGTATCTAAATAATATTGTGTAGATCATCTCTGCAAAATTTCAGTCAATTTGGTAATCGTTAAGGCCCTCAAAATGACGTCTTTCTGTTACAAACATGAACGGTTCATGTTTGAAAATGGATCCCTTAGTGGAATGGTCCTCTATATGTGTGTGTGTGTGTGATGGGGGATTACACCAACTTTTCGATCATAAAATCACATCTCCACCGTTCAATATATAGTTCTATATGAGTAGATCACTTCTGTAAATTTTCAGAAATTTTGGTAATCGTTAAGGCATTCAAAACTACGATTTATAATTATAAGCATGAACAGTTCATGTTTGGTTCGTTCAATGATTTAATCTTGTTCGACACCTTAACGATCACCAAATTGGCTGAAAATTTGCAGAATTGATATATATATAAAGACCAACAAACTGAACGGTGGAGATTCAAAAATATAATCGAAAAGTTGGTGTAATCCCTCATCCCTCATATAAACCAAAATAAGGAATCTCTTAGTAGAAGGGCCCTATATATGTATATATATATATATATTGTTTTCTTTACGAAATCTAAAAAGTTAGGTAAATGTTTTTTTTCTTCAGAATTATCAATAGTTCATAACGTACTTTTTCACTTTAAATTACTACAATTTACTATAAATCAATGTTTATTCAAGATTTTCTTTTCAAATATAGTAGATAATTGAGAAAACAAACTTCTCTCAAAGTTTCATTTAAAATTTTCTTGTTTTTTTTTAAATTTTCGTCAATTTTCTCAATTTTTTACAACTATCAATATTTTCTCGAAATTTCCGTCGAAATATTCATTTTTCAAAAGTTCGATATTTCTGTAATAATCGAAGTTTAAGACATTGCACAAAAGCCTCTTCCAAGAAAAAACAATATAACCATCTTTTGTTCTTGGATATTAGTCATATTACATTTACTATCTTTGGTAAGTATCCGGAGCCTTAGTTATTGTGGGTCTGTGGGACCTAATCATTGTCAATGATTACCTAGTGGTTTGCAGTTACCCGGCCATGCATGGAATTTCCCGGTGGCCCCCTCAAATCACATTGTCTTCCTCAAAATCTCAAAGTATTCAAACGAACAGAACACAGTGCAATAGATTCACAGTAAAAATGGAAACACTACCAACGCGAAGAGGCTAGCGGGCTAGCAGGTTAACCACGTTGAAACCTCATGAACGCGAAAGAGTAGCTATAACATGGAATTACAGAATCATTTTACTATCGGGTAGTTCACCTCTTCATACACTCCTTACATAACTATGTCAAGCTACAGGTAGTACAGGTGATAATCGACGACTAATCCAAGAGTACTATAGTCGGTTAAAGATGCCTGAAGCATCGTTGCTGGGTTACACCCTTACTTACCTCTATCACTGAATTCCTCATCCATAAAACAAGCAATGCAATGTATATTCACCAGAAGCCATAGCAATCAGCCTGAACGCGGTCTTTGTGTTTTCAGTCGTGAAATCTTCTTGAAATGCTCATGTTTCAAGCCATGTCAAGGATCCTAGTATCAAAAATTTGCCTGGAAGTTCGCCAGCGGCTGGTGCAAGGTAGGTAATTGTCTTCCTGAAATGCAATATACTTGGTTGGAATAAAAAAACCAGAATTTGAAAGGTAATTTGACCAAGTCACTGTAGGTCAGAAATCAAACCTTTCAACATTGACTTCTGTGACATGGACAAACCCAGCAACATTACTGCACACAAAATTCATTGTTAAGCAACACGCGTGTATATTGTAATCTCTGACATCGACAGATTTTAATCTAAAGTATCAAAGTCAAATTTCAAATCTTTATAGATGGAAAAGCTAGGGTAGAAGTGCTAGACAATTATAACTCTTGTAAGAGGGAAACTAAGCATATGAAATAGCTGATGGCTATGAGATTACCTAGAGATAATTTCATCAGGCTCCTTGGCATATGAAATAGCGAGAACCATATGGAGCAAATCACGGCTAATATTTACAGGAACCACTCTTGTAGGATCAGCAGCAGGTTCGGCACCAATTGGCAAAGCTGAACGAGGGGCCTGTGGGCCACCACCGATTCGAAAGACAGATAAATCGCTGAAATTTGCGGTATTAGAATGTGGGCTGAGATCATTTGCAAGGCCATAAAAGTATTCCTGTCAGAAATATCAGTGTATAAGAGCCTTATGACAGGAAGAGCAATAGCATGAGAATAAACCGGGTGCACATTTTTAAGGACTTTTTTCAATTTGGTACCATAGAAGATGATACTGTTGGATTGTTTTGTTTTGTTTTTCCAACATATACTTACCCTTATCCTATTACTCCTGGATTTTTGACGGAATTTTAAATTCCTGGATACAACTCCCCCTGATTTTTGAAGTTTAACAACATCCACATTGGGCTTGTTCTTTAGTACATCTCTGAGCATGCTGCAAAGCTTTTCCTGCATAAAAGAAATACTGCATTGTCAGGGAAACGTAAACTTAGGGCACTATAACACTTGTAAGAACTACAATGTTTTAGAAAAGTATATCATTAAAAGCTAACAGACTTGCTGACAATCTTAACCCAAAAAGCACAAAGAACAGAAAAGGATGTTTCCTGACAGATTAAAAGAAAGTAGCAGAATTCACAAAGACTTGAGCATGACAAGAAAAGAACTCGGAGTCTCGGACTAAAAGGATTTACCTGACCCAAAACCAAGACAACATTGGCATTGAATGTGTCAATTGCATGAAGAAGCAACTGCAAGAAAGATAAAGAAGAAGAAACTATCAGAGCAATCTTCAAATATATTAAAATCACAGTCATTTTTCAATTAATCAACAGTCACCCCTTTTGGTCCAAGAACTCTTAAAGTACCTCATAGCCAGCACCCTCAATCCATCCCATGGTGTTGATTACCAGTCCAGCAGCTTGAGATTCAGCAGTACCAGCAAGTTGTTTCTCTACCATTTGAGAAAGCTCCTTGACAAGCACTCTGTACAAATCCACATTGGTCCTAAAAAAACACGACACTCAGAAGCTGGAATGACGAATAACAACACAGCATATCACTGATAACTGATGTATAGCTACCATAAAATTCGACCGTCTGAGAAACCATTCTACCTTGACATATCCTAATACTGACAGAAAATACTAAATCGGATACATACGTGGGAGTAGTGTGCCCATAGAAATACACAAGGGGCATGTCAAGGGGAATCCCTTCCACCGGATCAATGGGCATTTCAATAGGAGTAGCCGCAATGCATCCGGGAATTGTTATAGCTCCTTGTCCGATATCCAAATCAACAAAAGTAGGTTTCCATCCTTGCTTAGCTGCCCAACTCAGCAGCATTTTCGACAAGGTACTCTTCCCAGAATCCGTAGGTCCCACAACCATCACCCTCGGTCCCTGACCATCGTAATAACAACCCGATTAGCCCTATATAAATCAGTTAAATCATACAGCAAATACATTACACCAATTCATCCAAAATGTACACTTCCCTTGAATGAACCTGAGTTTACCTGAGCGTGAGGAGAATCAGGATCATCAGCCGACAGCATTTTCGCACGGTTCCGCCGCGCATCCAACACGGCATGCACATTCACATAGCTGATATTCGGCGTCTGCAAAACATTGACCTCCATTATTCAAAATCCATGACAACCAAAATCCATGACAGCTAAAGTAAAGAAGCTATAAGTACCTCGTCGGCGGTGTAATCCGTTTCGGTGGGACCGTCCATCTCGATTGTGGCGCCATACCAAGTGAACACCTTAAACCGAAAATTTCAATTCCACAAAACACAGTTCAATTCACAAACTTGATTAAACAAAAAGGCTTTGATTCGTTCAATTGAAGTGAAAAGAACGAAGAAGGCTTACAGCGAATTTGAGCCTGGGAGGAAGAGAGAGCCAGATTTCAGGGGGGAGCTCTGTGCCGAAGATCTCGGCGGTGCCGTTGAGAAGGCGGAGCTTGAGAGGTGCGTCGTTGCCGACTTCGATTCTGAGTTCGCATTCTCGCTCCAGTTTGACCTGCCGTATTCCGGTGCCGGCCATCTCCTCCTATTGGGGTTTGGGATTCGCCGGAGCTCTCTGGGTTTTGAACCGAAAAGAGCAGGCAGGGGTTTAAGTTCGTTTTTTTATTTTCCGGGTCGGGTCAGGGAGGTTTACGGGTTCTATTATCTAATGTCTATCCAAAACCATGGTGTACTTTGCAAAGTTTCAAAAATGAAAAGCTCACGTCATTCCCATGAAAATCCTCTTACATGGCGACATCGAATTCCAATCCAATCTAGTGCTTCAACCGTGGCGTTTCGCTGAGGTTGAGGGCGTTTTCAAGGCGACTAAACCGGTGTTTGGGACATCGACGAAGGTGGCCGGAGTTTTTGGTTTCAGATTGCCGTTTTTGGTGGCGTCGATGGCTGAACCCTCTAGTCGGAATAGGGCTTCGAGAATTTTGTTTCTAGAAGCCGGCAAGACGAGATCGCTAGCCGATCTAGATTCTCTGCTGGATCTTCCGATTTGGGTTGGAGGAGGCGGCACTAAAGCTGGTTGGACTCTGCTGGCTAGTGTGGTGCGAGTCTCTGCCTCCCAAGGCGGAGCTAGGACTTGGATCTGGACCCAAACCTTTGGACCAGCGTCGGGTTTCAGGCTAGGAGAGATGCGTGTGATGATAATGCCGGTGTCGTCCAAATCGAAGGTGGCAGAGCCGCCTTGGCCAGGGTCAACGTCGGTGAAAATTGTTGGCAAGGAACAATTCAGATTTGCTAGGGTTTGGGACTGGGCTTGGGTTCTTGGGCCTGTGTCTAGCCTGAAGCTCAATGCTGCTAGGTCTGATTTTAAAGCACCAGAACAAGTAATCTGTAGTGTGCTATGCCCTAACACTCCTCTAGGCCCTGATCCAAAGGGCAAAAAGAACGTTCAGTAAGTGTTAGTGCATTGATAGCTTGGCAGACTGAGCAAACTAGCTGCAGCTAGATGAATTTATGAGGCTTGGAGTACCGCAATTGAGCGTCTTGGCTCCAGTTTTTTTGTTTTTTTTTGTATCTTGTTATGTTTCTAGTTTAATCCTCTGCTAAGCTCATTTGAATAAGTGAGTTAATTGTCTAATATAATGGTGCTCTGATGTCATTCTGGCATGAGTTTATCAATGAAATTTTTAGGGCTGCTGCCCCTTTTCCCTTCAAAAAAGAAAAAAAAAGATACATCATTACAGCTTTAGTTTTTACCTGCTCAAATCATTATTCGTTCAAACAACTTTTCCATAAGAAGAAACAAATAGCACAAAAGTTTCATAATAAAACAAATGCAACATGAACTTCCTACTTTTTTTGTCTCGAAACATGTATATGTCATATGTGTAATTTGAAAGGGTTAAGATGTTTGAAATTTGTGTGGGATGGGATTCCTCTTAAAATATGGACTTCATATATAACATGTAAAGAAAACTAACGTTAAACAAGGAGATAAACCGACTAACGCCAACGAGCAGATTCAAGCCTCTGTAGTCGATGTTAGAGTGTTCAAAATGATATTGGTAAACTAAACATTGATCAGCTAGCAACCTCGCCCCCATTGTAATTGTTTGGTGGTAATTTCTTATTAACTTTTATCTCTCCTGCTGATTTTACATCAAGATTGAAGGCAGAATCCAAGACATATCTGAATGAATTGTTATCTCAATTAAGAAAATTAATGACTGATGTTGATCATTTTCATTAATAATTACATGCAAGATCATCAAACCCTGCTAGCTGGAATGTAGATGATCAACCCAGAAACAGAATATACAGATTACAGAGGTAGGGGCAGCGCAAATAAACGTACATTATTTGAGACACAAATATTAGTAATACAAAAGATTAAAAGAAGAACTAGGTATACGCTCTCGGATTATTCAACTGTTCCCGACTGAATGCGAATAACATTACTGGGTTTGTATCAACTTTTAAGATAGTATTGCAACTCAGAACCAACATAATAGGTCATGCATGAAAAGGTAAAAAAAAAAAAAAAGCTTTTAGCCTTTCAATGAGGTACCAGTCCAAGGCTCCAAGCTTCTGCCATAACCCTCAGAGAATCAGCTCACCAGGCAAATAACACTTTCTCATAATGAGTGTGGAGCAGAGAACTTGTGCCTCTTTTAACAATTGGTAAACAATGACACTGATTGAGATTTATAATATGAAACTAAACATCACAGTTATCATTGTGGGAAGGAGAAAAACCACAACACATTGGCGACAAGTCTAATTTCCGACTGCTTGACCAAGCTCTGTTAACAACGATGAAGAAAAAATTACGAAACCAACATTAAATCTTTATTGTTACAAGAGTACGGCCTAACATGTGGACTTGTTCGAGCAAAGGACACAAAAGAGGAGAGACAACCTACATTAGTACTATCTGAATGTCTCCCTCCCTTGGTCAGGGATTAACTCCTCCTCATGGCTTGAGAGCAAGAGCCAATCCAATCTTGGCGCTCTTCTCAATGGCTCTGGTGTCTACCTCTCCAGAAATGGTGAAAAATGATTTTGGGCGCCACTCATGCTGGATAAGAGCATTGGCCTTGCCAAAGTTGTTCACACGTGCCTTGACAGAGGTCAATGAATCCAGGGCATGCTGAGCACCGAGAGTGATCGTATTCTCACTGTTGGAAAATCTGTGGGTGACCTCAGCTCCTACAGCAGTGTTTTGTTCTGGATAGAGACTGTGATAGAAAGATCCGCTGACCACATCACCTTTCTCATTCCTGTATCAAGAAGATAATCGTCAACACAGTGAATCAGAGATACAATGACACAAAATGTAAGCATGGACAAGAGGAATTTCAGTATAGAGAATAATTTCAATCATCTTTTGTTTAAGGGAAGAAAGCTAGACTACGTAATATCAAATAACACTCACAAATAGAAGAGAATACTTACAGGTTCAATGACGCAATCAGATCGGCATTGGAAAAGTTCAAACCAGCATTGCATTTGGTGAAATTCCCAGATTTGGTATCAAAAGACACATCAGTACCAAGGGCAAGAAGGTTAGTTCCTAGAACACCAGAGAAGTTGACAACAGGGTTGGCTGTCAATCCAACACTGGTGCTTATCCCGGCATAGTCATGCAAGTACTGGAGTTCGGCCTGTCAACAATTAATCATTTAGAGGGTAAATCTACAGTTATCCTGATAATGTCTCAAATGAAACAGGAAGCACATCAACAGAGAAGTTTTACTGCATAATGAAAAACCCAAAATAACATTCTTACCTTGCCTGAGCTCTGATCAGGAACTTTGAAGCTGAGAATTGCCTTAACACCAGGACAAGGTTGATCAACCGTAATAGTGGTCAGAAGCTGTCATGAACACAAACCACTAGTAAGCTTCCGTTTGCCAGAAATACACAGTACAGTTTATACATGCTTCCATCACTCAACATACAGATATAGCTTATAAGATGAATAAGAAGACTTAATCACAAACAAAAAGAGCAGAACAAAGTGTTATACAGCACCAGAAGCTGTTCTATGCATCAGAATACATTCAGTAGGAAAAAGAATGAACTAGAAAAGCAGAACAAAGGATGTGACGCTTACGTTGGATTCAGTGTCAACTTTGATATCAGTAGTGACATTTTTTTTCTTCAACTGAGTAGTAACATCAGCCAGAAACACATCACCCTTTTTTGTTCCTGAAGAAGTGATAGCCTGCAAATACGATGCAGTAAGAGTAAGTGGTTAGCTCAGAGCTACTATGCTCAATAGCGCCTCACATCGAACAATTGTAAAATGAGCTACCACATCCTAGTATTTCAGCTACAAATACTTATGATACCTCGTAAAATCTAGTAAAAACAGTCCAATGGCCCTTAATTCAAAAAACTAGTACAGTTTCGGCACAGAAAATTAGTCCAACTAGGCAGTTCATCCATAAATTTAGTCCATCAGAAATGGGCTACAATGCTCGCTACAATGCTCAAACAAAAGAGAAATGGCATAGCACCTCACATCGAACAATTCTAACATGAATGAGCACAAGCATATCTCGTAAATTCAACAAAATCTAGTAAAACCAGTCCAATGGCCCTCAATTCAAGAACAAACTAGAACGATTTCGGCACAGAATTACACAGAAAATCAGTCCAACTAGGCAGTTTCAATCAAGCCAAAATTACACTCGGTGCTCCAATTTCACTAAACAAATAGACGATAAAAGCAATCCAAGACTGAAATATGATAACAAATCACACAGGCTACGAATACGAGCTAATATAAGCCCTAGCTTTCTACACAGATCGCAGCGCAAAAAGAGACGAAGAACTCACCACACCAGTGGGACTGTAGGTAGTGATGGTGAACTTGTGGTCGCTCTGGTAATCCTTATACAAGAGATCTACAAAATTCAACAGCAGATTCAGCAACCAAAACCCTCACAAATCCAACCAAAAAATTCATCTCCAGAAATGTGCGATATGATTACAAAGACGAACCTCTGGCTTTCTTGCCGATCTCGGTGTAAAGACCTGGACCTTTGGCCATTTCGCTGATCGGAAAACGAAGCCGGAAATCGGAGAGAGAGTAGGTGATAGAAGAGAGAGAGAGCGATGTGTGGTTTTATATAGGGGCGACGATAAACCCTATTTTCGATTTCCACCTTTCTTTTCGGCGAGTATTTTCGATTTTCGGGTCCGGGTTTAATTTTCTTGGCCGTCGGATCTGGATTTTGGAACCGTTGGATCTAGGATTTTGGGGTTTTTTATCCACGTAATACTTTGCGTTTCGTCCAAGCTAGTCGCTTTCTTGGTGGCCAATTTGACTAAATTATCCTCTCTCTGTTTTTTTTTGGTTACAAGATTATCCTCTTTTTCTTTGGCAAAAAGAAAAGTCTATGTTTGTGCTGGGTTGTGAGACTGAGAGGGTGGTCAGAAGAAACCCAATCCAAAAATGTAATAATTATTTGCCCAAAAAATAAAATAAAAGTTCAATAGTGACATCATGTGTTTGGGACTTGCAAATTGCAATCCACTAAAAGAAAAAAATATTTAAAAAAAAACTTAAAAGAAACATCAACATATAACAACCGAAAACGTCATTCAATTTACAAGATAGAGTGTCATATTTGTTTGGAACTTGAAATACAAAAAGATCATTTTTGAATATTGACTAAGTAATCTGGACGGGCTGGTACGTGTAAGATTATGAATTGTTACTCATTTGAGAGATTGAAAATGCTGAGCACAGTAATGATTGTAATGGGTCAAAAGTTATAACTCAATAGCATTATGATTGATTTTGGGTTTTTGTTTCATCTGTACTGATCGTCTCTAATATTTGTTTTGATTCCAATTTGCCTATACTTTCATCAATTCGCAAAGTCTGGGTTTTTAAACGTCGATGGTCTGGCGGACTCTGTGTGGGTTCATTCTTTTATCATAAGTTTTGTGTTCGTTAGATTGGTTTGGTGTTGGTTTGCATGTTGTCGGTTTCGTCACACTGTATTTTCAAGGACACAAACATCTTTTTGATCAATACAATGACACATTTGTAAATAATTTGCATTAAGAGATAGAACAGTCTTTTTAGTCAATATAATGGTAGATTCGTAAATAAATTGCATTAAGGGGCAGCACTATCATTTCACCAGAGAAATAAACAGTGCTACTTCTCTAATGCTATAGCATATAACTTTTAACCGACAACATGCTATCGACGAAACCGACAACATGACGAACACATGCTGGCATGATTGATTGGTGCGTCAGAGAGAAGAAGGGACTGCTGGGCTCTCTCTCGGTCTCATCTCTACTTGCTTTTCTCTCTCCGACGTAGCAGTCCCTTTTTCTCTTCAGAGCAATCAATCATATACAGAGCAAAGTCCAATTTTGTTACTTCTTTCATGTCATTTTTCATTTTTTACTTGGTGGTGGGCATGAGGTCGGAGGTGTCGATGGTGGGTTTTGGTAAGGGGAAGACCAGTTCTCAAAAAACTTGATAAGTCGAACCGTGACAACGGGCATACATCGTGTTTTTCTTTTTACTTTTACTTCAAGCGAATAGATGATATCCGAGTAATCATACATTCTTTTCTTGTAAACTTTTTGTTTTGTTAAGCTAGTTCACTAGAGGGTAATAATTTCAATTGTTGTATCGATAAATGTTCTTTGATAAAACATATTGCCAGCTGACACACTTGTAAAATGGTGTGAGTTTAGTGCACTGTAGTATACTTACACATAACTCCAGCTCAACACACTTGTAAGCAGTCCAGAAAGCCACGTGGCATAATCAAAGAGGTCCATTATCCACCCATTGACTCTTTGATCAGTAAAAACGTAAAGACTCTACTTTTAACCATATGATAGAATTTACATGACTCTAATGAGATTTTCTCATCAGATCCATTCATGTGTAGCAATTATACTAATCATCATCATATTACATGTCAAAGAAGTTCTTATAAATTAAATGAGTTATATATCCAGTAAGAAGTAGTAGGCCAAGGCTACAGGCAAAGCAATGAGCATGCCAAAAATTACTCTGCAACAAAAACAAAACCAGTTCATCTCAGAACCCTCACACATGCAGCATTCTGTGATGCAAGATGGACAAAATCAACTTCTTTTTTTTTTTAATCAAAATATAACCAAAATCTTACGCGGTGCTCAAAATTTCTGGATGCACATTGTATTCCTTGGCGAAAACAAAAGGAACAATTCCTTGAGGAAGAGCTGCCTGCAGTAAATTTACAAGGTATGACTTTTATGTCTCATTTATAAAGTCCATAGGTAGTAGAAAGACAACAATGTAGTATATATAGTAGTATGTATGAACCTGCACAATTGCTATTCTGAGAGCTCTGCCTCTTAGTCCTATAACAAAGGAGGACAATGCCATTACAGCAGGTCCAGCAAGGAACTTAAGTCCCATTGCTACCATTGTCATTCGTGCTCCGCAAGCTATTATACTAGGCCGCGACGCCATGAAAAGGCCTAATGACATATCAGGAAAACACAAGATATATTAAGTTCATGTTCATCAATTTGATTCATAATGTCATGCCAAGAAATTGCTGATGTTTATACCTAAGCTGAATGTTGCCATACCAAGTCCTCCATTTGCCAGTATTGAAATTGATTGCGTAACAATTTCTGGCATTTTCACTCCCCATCTGCAAGAGATATATGCATGAGCTATCAAAATTGATGAAAGAATATTGTCATGCCTAATTGCCTATACAAACCTCATTATGATTGCCTACCTGAAGTGTATGCTAGCCCAAATTAGACTCAACAATGTTGCATGAGTGTTGGGGTTAGCAAAGAGCTTTCTACCAACTGTTAATAGAATAGATTTCATATTCTTGGGATTTCTGGTTCTTTCTTCACCCCCTTCTTCGTCTTTTGATTGTGCTTCATTAGGGGCCTCCATCTCCTCTTCAAATCAAAACCAGACCAACAAATTTTTGCAGATGTTAGAATATATCACCATAATTTGAAATAAGAATCTAAGCAACGCATTTGTAAGTTATTTTTTGACATATTGTTTACAGTTAAAACTTTTTGCTTGAAGTTGTAGTAGCATTTCAGACCAAAAATATATGTAGACTAATATTCGAGTTGTGAATAATACAATTAACATCTAGAGAAACCTGAATTGTATTCAGGATCTTTTGAGGTGTGTTTATGCTGTTACAGCTAGCTGCACGTGTGGTGTACTGTTTATGCTTCTTTTATATTCTTAAACAAAAAAGCAATTTTGAATGTGTCTAACCTGCAGTTGCTTCTGATGAAGGTGTCACAGAAGCTGCCTTTGCTGCTCGAAACTCGAACAGAAACAGCAACAAATTGTACCAAACTAGGCTTTGTAACACAACTATCTGACTAACGAGCGCGCCTGCTTCTTCGGCATACATAGCCTTCAAAAGTGGAATTCCAAGGATCAATGTGTTAGGCAAGGTGGAGAGTGAAAGACCTGTGATGATAGAATTCAATCCACCATGGGAGCTGAATTTAGTGATTGCTGTCAGTGCTAGGAAAGCAATTGCCTTTTGTAGACCATCAGAGAGAATGAGCTTGAGGTTCATTTTGTAGGGATTATTGGCAGAAATCACTTGAAATGACAGCAATGGGATTGAGAATTTGGCGACGAACTTGTTTATACCAGAACACTGTTCTGGTGTGAACAGCTTCCACCATTTCACAGAAACATAAGCTAAAATCATAGCAACATACAGAGGAACAGTAGCTGCCACAACATGGTAGACATCAATTAGGGAAATCATGGTTTCTAAAGAATTGAAGAGAAAAAATAAATATCCTAGCTCACAACTGTTTATACATTTTCTTGCTAATGACAAATGATGATCTCTTTATATTGTTTTCATGAGAAGTCGTATATGCTTTGTTTGTTGCTTTGTCAGATATGAAAAGTTAAGGAGAGAATGCCTGTTTTTGTGCAAGCTTTATCAAAAGCTTTTCTTAATCCCCAGAATGACCTTAAGTTAAAATATGGTAGTTAAAAGCAAATGCTGTATATAGATATTATTCCCCTATTTGGTGCTTGATTATCACCACTATATGACTATAAGAAGTTTCTTAGTAATAATTTAGTCAGGGCATATTTGTCATCAAAGTTTAAAGGTAGATTCCAGCTTAATTTCTTGAGGTCATGTTCTTTAGGCAAAGGTGGAGTTAGCAAGTTATAGCTATAGGCTGACAAGGGAGCTCTAAAACCTTTCCTGGTATGCTTCTGAAGTTTTGATACCTTTTAGAAATTTATATTTCTTTGTCAGAGAGAGCCAAACAAATTAATTATTTCCATACCCAAAAACCCAAAAAAGAATCCAAATAGAAAAATGAAGTAGTTTAGTGTAGTCAATGAGTGTATTTCTTTACTTTGGAGGGTTTTCAATTGTAGCTATGAAGGAAATGAACTGAAGAATAAAGGAGTAAATTGCAGGTGAAGTAATTGAACTGCAGAGTTTATTAACAGTTTGAAGGAAGAATTTTGCTATATGTGGTCAAAAGTGTTAGAATAAGTGTTGTGGGGGAATTTGCTTTATAAAATGCCAGATTTTTCCCCCAAAAATGATGATTATCTCTTTCTTCAACTTGTCTATGAATATTGATCAGAGCTCCAAATTGTTCGATCAGTTGTTTTCGATGTTCCTTCACATGAATGCACAATGGAAACATCTTTTTGAAATCACAAAGGTGGGTGAATATATTATATATCTCTGTTGCGTTTGCATATATATTCTTTTCCTGCAGAGAGCATAATATAGCATTATAAGTTGCTTAGTATAACTGCTTTTAGTTAAGGGCTTATTCTGCAAGTGCTTCATCAACTAAAGCATGCATACCAGTACATACATTCTATAATGGCCGGCCTGCACTTGCAGTTGAAACTTGAAATTCATGAATGAAAAGTATATATACAAGGAATAAATTTCAGTATCCATCAATATTGTCTGGTTCATTGAAAGAAGAAGGAATGTCTAATATGCTCTATGTCTGATATCAAGTAGTTTGAAAGCCAATTTGATATTGTATCAGACTGAAATGGTTTTAGTTACATTTCACCAGCTAGCTAGTTTGAACTTCCTCATTTGAGGTAGAGCACAAGAGGGCCAAGACAAAGTTGTTCGATCATCTATTCTAAGTGTCTCTTCATGTGATAACCTTTCACTAGAAAATGAAAAGGTGTAGAGCCCAAGAGTGCCAAGACAAAGTTTCACTTTCTTAATCATATTGTGACAAGCCATATCAACACAAAACATATGTATTCTAGTTCTTTTTTATATTTCAGAGAATAAAACTTGGTTTTTTGTTTTTTATACGAACAACAAAAATTGGTTATAACTAATGTATAAGCCATAGATATCCACACGAATCGAACTAACCAAAGAAGGATGTACAATTCAGTGGTGGTGGAATCCCAATGACCCTTAATTTCCCCACATTTCATGCAAGAACAGCCAGAAAATCAACAGTTGGAGCTTTTGATGAAATATATGGTTTGCCACTTTCTACGGTTCTATTTTTAGAAGAGCCATGCCCTTCACTGACAAGAGAGTTGCTTATATAAATTTGTGAATGCATTCATGGCTCGGTGTCAGGCTTATAGTTTAGTTGTACAGTCTCGAACCATTTCTCGAATAAACCCTTTTAGGCGCCTGGCAAGGTCTAACCGGGCTCAATCAGATCGATCCCGGTTAGGCACACAACTGGGGCTTAATCTAATAGACCTTGACCAGTAGCAAAATATTAGAAATAATAAAACAGACGAACTTGTTTTAAGTGTGCTGAGAATCAAGAACTAGAAGGGGGCATATTGTAGGAGAGAACCCCAATGGTGTCAATGAAGTTCAGTTTAGTGCTGTTTATGTGCTCATTCTGCGTAATACTACCGTGCCTGAAAGCAGGCGCAGATTCCGACAATGGCACCATTGCGGTGTTCGATCCTGTTCTTCAGGAGCGGGAGAAGAGAGCCGAGATAGCTGCCCTTAAAGCCTATCAACCCGACCCCGAATCAGTTACCGACGAGCTAATCAAAGATGTCGAAACGTACGTAACTTCCATCATGCACTACTCTAAATTGAATTTTTATTAGTACTAATGCCTCGCATGTGTTAAAATTTCTGACTCCATCACTGTTACGCATGCATGCAGAAGCATAGAGGGGTCCAACACCACAAGGAGGCATCTAGCGAAAAAGATCAAAGGCGCCTGCACGGCCACAAACCCTATTGATCGGTGTTGGAGGTGCAATCCGGACTGGGCCAAGAACCGAAAGCAGCTCGCCAACTGCGTGCGAGGGTTCGGCCGCAGGACACGTGGAGGAAAGCGAGGTCCCATCTACGTCGTCCACGACTCCTCCGACAACGACATGGCCAATCCCAAGCCGGGAACCCTCCGGCACGCCGTGATCCAAACGGGCCCACTCTGGATCATCTTCAAGCACAGCATGACAATCAAGTTGAACAAGGAGCTAATTATGACGAGCCACAAGACCATCGACGGGCGTGGCGCCAACGTGCACATCGCGCACGGAGCCGGAATCACAATCCAGTTCGTGGAGAATGTGATCATCCACGGCATTCACATACACGACATTGTGTCGGTCGGAGGTGGCTTGATCAGAGACTCATTGGACCATATCGGACTCAGGGGCCAAAGTGACGGTGATGGTATCACCGTCTTTGGCTCCTCTCACATCTGGCTCGACCACCTCTCTATGTGGAACTGCTACGATGGGCTTACCGATGTCGTCCAGGGCTCCACCGCCATCACCATCTCCAACTGCCACTTCACTCGCCATAACGACGTAAGTACATTCTCCGCTAGGGTTTGCTTCATGTTTCCCTTACAATCTCGTTCACCCGGTCACTAGCTAATCATGGAGAATCTGCACACTGTCATTGACATTTAGGCTCATTAAAATCTAACTGTCAGATCCATCCAGATTGACTAGTTATATTTTAACTGTTGGATTTTAATGAGCTTTAATATTTTATTGTTAGCGGGTGACTGGGTGAACATGATGATGGTTTGTGTTTACGTTTAAAATTAACGTAATGCATGCATGCAGGTGATGCTGTTCGGGGCAAACGATTTGTATGAACGTGACCAGATCATGCAAATCACGGTGGCGTTCAACCACTTCGGGAAGGGATTGATCCAGAGAATGCCGAGGTGCAGATTCGGCTTCTTCCATGTTGTGAACAATGACTACACCCACTGGCAGATGTACGCCATCGGCGGCAGCTCACACCCCACCATCATCAGCCAGGGCAACCGCTACGTCGCCCCACCGGACCCGAAACTCAAGGAGATCACAAGCAGGGCCTACTCGACGCCCGAAGCAGTGTGGAAGACATGGCAATGGAGGTCGGAAGGTGATCTACTGGAGAACGGAGCCTACTTCCGGGAATCAGGAGAGCCGAGGAAGGGCAGAGGCCACTTCAGTCGGTTCGACGTGATCAACGCAAAGCCAGGCTCATTCGTGAGGAGGCTCACACGCTTTGCAGGTACTCTTGGATGCAGGGTTGGCAAGGCATGCTAATACTATAGAACAGAGTACTGCAAGGCCTAGCAGTACACTCGTAAATTAGTTGTAGAGATTGCCCAAGTGGGAGTGTGATTGTTTGCAACGCACTCCCGTTCCTTGAAGCTTTATGTCCGCTTCACTGTGTTTATTATGCATTTAAACCGATCTTAATGAAGTAGTACTATTACTAATATAATATATATATAGTGTTTTTGTTCATCGTTCACGAAAACCTATGTTGCAACAGATACTAGGGGAATCAAATTCTCCACTATCTATAGGCTAAAATAAACAACTAGTAGTCTAGTACACATCTTTGAATCTGAGTAAGTTTTTTTTTGAAATCTGAATTGAAATCTGAATTGTAAAATGACAGGCATTAAGCATTCGAGGCTTGTCATGCAAAATGCAAATGAATAAAGGATTGATTGCTAAAGCTTCTCATGAAAATGAAATTGAACAAGTGTAAACCGAAACACGTATGTTCACAATACAAAAGAGGCAAACAAAAATCTACCATAATCGGCTTCTCGTGTATGTTCACAAAACACGGTATGTTCTGTTCTCAAACACGTAAGTACCACTTGAACAAAATATAACTGGCTATTTTGATTCTACTTCAGTTCTACTCGGTGTCAGATTCATTCCCTGAATCCACATTCATGGGTTGGGGGGTGCTGCTCTTGTTGTAGCCACTAATTTCATCCTTGTAGCGTAATTTATCTTGACGGGCCTTTGCTTCATATGGTTCTTTCTCCTCCGCTGCAAAATGGGCAATAACTGCTATAACCAGCAGAACTTATCGAGCCAAAACAAAAGTTACTCAAAAACCATATATACCTGACATCTTCTTCCACTTGTCTCCGAGCACTCTTCCTACATCTGTGAATGCAATGCCGGGGTTGGTCTTCTTCACATTCTGTGGTCAAAACAAGTAAAGGTTAGCAAACTATCGATCCACTTTACTTTTGGTTGAGGCAGAGTAAGGAGGGTGGCAGATGGTGTAAAATCACATCAGCAGAAAACCTGAACCATCAACAAAAGCATCTATGCCAAACCAAACCCACCTCTCTCTCCATATTCGAGAAGAACATGAAACCAGACATCGCTCTTTTGGGTGCCTTTGGATCCTTCTTCTTTTTCTGTTTTTTCTTCTTTGGGCCATCTTCATCAACCTCTTTCGATTTTTTCTTGGAAGATGACACCTTTGAAGTTGAAGGTTCTTTCCTGGGATCCTTTTTAGGAGGCTTCTGAAATTAGCAATTTATGTAATGTGAGAATAGATTGTATAATAACATCAAGTAAATTCACAGGTGATAAAAATCACTTACCTCTTTCTCACTTCCACTTTCACTAGCATCAGAACCTTCACCCCCAGAATCATCAGTTGGTGAACCTGCATCATCCTTCTCAAGAACAAAATCTTCGTCCTGCCAAGTTCGTCATGTTTAACAAGCATGGACTTAATTATCACACGACACTCAAAAATAGCATGGATAGGACACCAGAGTGACTTGCAGACAAAAGGGTACTTGCAACACACACACACACACACAAATTTTATTATATATATATATATATATATATATATATATATATATATATTATCAGGTCCAAATATCCTTATTTATTCAAAAGATACGGATTTTGCCAATAGAACCACTTTTCGGTCATATTTTTCAATCATAGCCAACTAGTATCTAGATATATATGACATGATCATCTCTGCAAAATTTCAGCTAATTTGGTGATCGTTAAGGTATCGAAACTATATAATTACAATGAACAAACCAAATCTGTTCAACAGGAACTGTTCGTGTAATTCACAATTTTGAATACCTTAACGATTATCAATTTGGCTAAAATTTTGTAAAGACGATATACTCATATATACCTAAAAGATGAATGGTTGAGATGAGAAAATATGATCGAAAGTATGTCAATTAAGGAAATCCGTACCTTTTGAATAAATAAGGAGGCCCGTATCTGAAAATGCCTGATATATATATATATATATATAGATATATATATATATATATATATATAGATATATATATATATATATATATATATAGATATAAAAACAAGAAAACACTAACAGTAACATCACCCAGAGTAAGATTGCCCAAGCATAACAGTAGTGAAAATACAAACTATGCACAATTTTCTAAATAAAACATAACAATAGCTGGTTCTAGTGCATACTTTAGTGCAGAACTGTAGAATAAACTTTTACACGGTGGTATTGGAAAATACAATCCAAAGAGAAGATTTAGAAGAAAATAAATAAGATAAGAAAAAAGCTTCACCTCTTCATCACTATCTTCATCTCCAGCTTCCTCCTGTACGCGAACAAGATGTGGATCAGGATCAGCATCATCTGCCACTTCAAGAAGAGGAGACACACCATCTGTTACTTGGGCATCTCCTAAGTTCATGATTTTGATACCCTTTGAACTGAAGGATAGGCGAAATGGTTAAAGATCTATATACCAACAATGCAATCAGGTTCGAAGGAACATAATTTGACAGTCATACCAACCTAATGAAGTCAAAAAGAGCATGATATTCATTCCTCTGAATGTTTCTAAACAGATGTTCTTGCTCACTTTTAAGCCTGATGAGAAGATCAAAATAATGCATATTCGAGCCTCCAGCACCATGCCTCTCAAATTCCACATAGTCAATCTACAAGCAAACAATAAGTAGAAAGAGAAATAAGTGAGATTCCAACTTCCAAATAATATTAACCAGTATTCTATGTTTGATCGAAATTCTACCATATCATGAGTAATAAGGGTAGGAGGTTTGGGTAGGAAAAAGAAGCTCTTTTCCAGAGGATATAGAACTCCGTCTTCAGCTTTCAGTGATGACTTCACAGCATAACCATCTTGACAGCTGCGGAACTTCCCTGGTTTTGTAATTTTGGCCGAAGACAATCCATGCAGTATTTTGGTGAACACATCATGAATTAGTCCCTGTTATTGGAAGCAAAAAGATTTCATTGCATTAGCTCTCTCACAACTAAACAACCGTCTGTTGCATTACAATTCATCGAGGACAGGTATAAACTATTACTTTATAAGCTGGTTCTAACTTGTCTTTGTACTTGCCATTCAAGAGATCGTCGCTTATTGCCAGTTCACTTTCAACTACATAATCGGTTTCAAACTTCACAAAATAGAGGAATTAGTCAATTAAAAAGACACAATAATCATCACTGTTATTTTGATAGGAAGAAAGCAACTATGGAACATAAGATCATCAGGGAAATGAAACAAACAATACCTGCAAAACAATGTGTGGATACAGTGTTTGTCCTTTACGGATAGGTGGATCAAGAGTAACAACAACAAAGGTATGTGGCTGATTAGACTGCACATAAAAAGAAGGAAACCTTATGATATCTCATCAAAGCCATATGAAATGATTGTCATGTTGATAGTCATTTCAGCCATTGAAGAAAGAGCTAACTGAAGTAGAATAATGTCATTAGTACATAGACAAGTCTGGAGAAAGAGACATGTGAAGAACTAAATATTAGTGGCCAAGATAAGTACAAACCTTAGGAAGGAGAAAGAGGCGAACAACACTGCTGTACTGAATTTTGAAATCATTAGCCTGTCCTTGTAACCGCAAGAATGAAAGATGAAGTTCCACATTGTAGCGACCCCTACATTAGGCGAGTGATATATTAGTGTGGCATCATAAAAGGAAAGAAATGGAAGCACCAGGAGATAGAACTATAATCTAACAAATGCAGATGTTGTATGTTCCTTCCCAATGGCGTGCAAGTGCAGTATCCGTAATATTTTCATTCACATCTACCTTGGTGTGAGGACTGCAATACTCTCAAATGTGACAACAGCAGTTTCAAAGTCATTGACATCTGCCATTGATATGATTTTGTCACGAAATACCTACAAAATATTGATTGAGAAGTTACCAGTAAATCAAAGAATAGATCAGTAACGACGTGCAACATTCTATCAAGCGACGAGAAAAATACAAACCTGAGCAGCAGGACGATTCTCATCACCCATAAACTGAGTGTTGGAGTTGGGAATGTGAAAAGTTATTTCCATCAACGAATCTTTCTGTGACCATAGAATAAAAGTTGGAGAGAAAAAAAAGATATAAGACAGTAGTTGGATGAACGATCTATTAAGTGAATAGTATTAAGAACTACAAATTATGCCAAGCTGGCTTTTGTTTACATCTCATTATTTGTAATAACATGAACATAAATGTGGACGGCTTCAGAGAGAGAGAGAGAGAGAACCTCGTTTGCTCCCGCAGTGTCATCCACATGGAACTCTAAGGTGACATCATTTTTCCCCTGAAGCTGTGTTTGTGAGACATCAGCCAAAGATACCTCAAATCCTTGTTTAGAGTCAACCAAGAAAGACAGCATATTATCTGCAAATAGCCATAGAATATGAACAAAAAAATCAGTCAAGGTGACATGTCGGCAGCCTACGGCCTTCTAGAAACCAGTTATGCAATCAAGGAAGTTATATCACTGGAGAAGAAACAACACATGGACGAAAGATAATTAATATTTCAATACAGAACTTCCCAAAACCATTCAACAGAATACCAGATGGGTGCCAAAGGAAAGAGCCATGTATTATAAGCTGGAAAAATAAAAATAAATAGAAAATCAAAAGAACATAGCAGAAAAGCTTCTAGAAAGCTGAAAACAAAAAATCTCAACTTAACACCATGACGAAGAATCCACATGTCAAAAACTATGGAAAGACATTTACAAGAAACGAGTGTCTCAGAGCCATGGAGTACAAGAACAATCATGTGCGAAACTTAATTGCAATAGGCCACTGGAATAGATGAGAATATCACTAACCACTCAAATCCACTTCTCCCCAGTTACGCCCACTTACAGAAAGCTTCTTCTCCTCTGCTACTATCCCACAAGTAGTTTGGAAATAATTGGTCAAACTAGTGATATCCTACAGCAAAATCATAGAGAAAAAAAGAGAGAGAGAAATAACATTAGCAAGTCGTTCCTGCACAACAGTTTTCTTTATCAATATAATCCATTAGCTCATTATCCCATCAATAGGACCACTGACATGCGTCAAATGCATGGAACCAGTGAGACAGTTTCTGCAAATGCTCCATCTAGTCATCAAATGCATATGTCCAAGACAGAGGGGGTGGGAACACTAACCTGATCTCGGAATCCAATGAACTTGTAGTACAACCCATCTCTAGTTCGAACACCAAATTGATTTGTCTTTGGGATCTTCATCCATGTCACCCCAACAATGTCTGCCTTATCAACCTCAATTGCTTTCCCACCTCCTTGTTTCTTCCATAAAATTCCCCCTGAATATACTTTTAGCTGCCCCGGATTCTGTTTCACATATCACAATGGAAGAATGTTACAACAATCAAACTTATTTATTTCCACTAACAAGCCCCTATCTCATCAACAATCTGTTTTATCAATGAAATGAATAGCTGTCAACAAGTTTAGGCAGACTACTCAAGTTGGTAGCTTGACAACTTCTTCAAACCTTTTTATAATCATTTCTCAGAAAATGGTAGCTTTACACAAAACGCAACAGCTTGGGGGTTTTTATTTCTAAGACACAGACCAATATATTTATCTCTAGTCCTCAGAACTTCAGAAATATATATATATATATATATATATATATATATATATATATATAAATTAAAAAATGAAATATGTACAGGAAAATGAAGTAGGGTTTCAATTTTATGATGAACAATGAGAATGGCATGGGTGTTATCTTTCACATTCACCAAGTCCGAATTCACAATCCCCAAAACCATAAACCATAACATAAAGTCAGAAATTTATCTACTCCAGCAGTCAAACACACCAAACCCAAACTTCAGAAATCAACAAAATTAGGGTTTCGGCGAAATCCAAATAAATTCGAGGACATCAGAATCCGCAAATCCTCCATTTCAGCACAATATTAAGCAACCCGAGGCAAAAATTGACGGAAACCGCCGACATTCCGCGCCGAGGAGAAGCTAGGGTTTCGAAACCGCATCGGAAAGTGTTTGTAGAACGAAATCGAAGAAAGAACGCCGTAAAAATTAAACCTTTTAGATAATCGAAGTTGAAAGAGTAAGAGAGAGAGAGAGACTCACTGTTCCGCCGCGGCCGCCGAGGGAGATGCTATTGAATTGATGGCCGTCCGACATGGCTCGCCGTTAACCGGAGACTCCGAGCATAGAAAACGTAGAGAGAGTGAAGAGGAAAGCTTAGTGTTTTTGAGAATGAAGGGGTTTGGGAGAGTGAAGAGGAGAGGGGTTTATATAGAGAAGGAAATGCGGTGGGTCAAACGCACCGTTTTAATTAGCGCGCCAGTTATTTCTATTTCTATTTCGAAGCAAGGCGATAATTCTATGTTGCACGGAGTGTCGGACAAATTGTGCGAGTGTCGCACACTCCGACATGCCGACACGCGTTTGATATGGCAAAAAACGTGTTTGACACGTCACGTAGCGTGTTCAGAAAATTTGATTTTTTCGATATGTTTTGAACACGTTGACCGGTCTAACACGCCTATTTACGATACGTCACGTCAGCTTTTCTCATTTAAAAATAAATAAATAAATGGGCGTAGTATAGGTCCGTCGCGCAATCGCACACAAATAAAGAGAGGAAAATCAGGAAACGACGCATACGAAGAAAAGGACGAAGAAAACGTCGCCCATTCGATCTCTTCTCTCCGTAGACAGCCGGCGGTGGCCTCAACCTCCTCTGGGTTGCTAAGGTCATTCTTCCTTTCCTTAATCTCTTCCCATTCGATCTCTTTAAAATTCTAAATAATCATTGTTTCACTGTTTTTAATCGGTTAACCATTCAATTGCAGCTGATAGCCTCTAGCTCTCTTCCTCCAGCCATGGGCAAGTAAGTTATATTGGAGATTCAAGTCTGTTAATCTCTAGTTGATAGTCTCTCCGTTGAAAAATGTCGCAACAATATGTTAATCTTTCCAAGGTTGGCCTTTTTTTTTCAATTTCTGATTAGTGATTATTGAGTTTGTGTATAATTATATTTTAGTATCTTTTTTATTTATTAAAAATACATAAATATTTAATTCTGTTTGCCGTGTCCAAGTCCTGTCGGAAATTTAGTTTTTTAGTTTTGTCGTGTAGTTGTATCTGTGTCCTTGCAACTTAGGGCGATATATATGAACGCGACCAAATCATGCAAATAACGGTGGCGTTTATTATAAAAAAGTTTGATATTACAATGGAACCCCAATTACGTCATGGGTTCGAACGTTGATGTTGCTCAATGTTAGTAGTCAAGGGAGATGTTGCAATGCTCTGTTGGCTGGCGAGCCCCAATAGATTAGTCATTGGGCCTAAAAAGCTTTTTAGATACCATGAAGGCGTGAACAATCCGAAAGAATGGTATCAAAAAAAAAGTTTGATATTACAAATATGTATTAATTTAAATGAGATTTATAATTAAACCAAATGATTATGAGTTGTAAACGACAGAAAATGACTATGAAGAACATAATATCAACACAAAGAGCACCAATGTTACCAAACTTGAGCACGCTGAGAGAAGAGAAAATGTTGAAGTGGAGTCGTGTGTCTCACACGCTTTCCTTAAGACAAAATATGTCTCATCTACTAGTACGAAGGGTTAATGACACTTGTCTCCCAGGATATAACAATTGTTTGTCTCCCAGGATATAACAATTGTTTGTGCTCTGGAACTGCATTGTTGCCAAGAATACCCGACGAACTTATTGTAATTTCTTTCTATCACCAGAAAGCTAAGAACGAGAGAGAGAATTTAAAGAGAACGAGAGAGAGAATTTGTATGTTTGGAATGAGGAAGAGGCCACCTATTTATACAGAAAAAAAATTGATCACCACTTTATTCACCACTCATTACATGAGTAACAACCTTTCATTACATAATTTATTCACAATCCATTGAATCTGTTGTTGTTATTGCATATGAACAAACAGCCAGAATGCGACCAATTAGTGGAAGATGAAAAGTCTAAAAAGAATTCCTTGATGCAAAAGGAAATTGGGCCAGAGCGGTATCCGTGCGAGCGCACACAACTTCCCATATGGGACAAAACTATTTTCTTCCATTTCAAGTAGTAATCTTGGTGACTATTTCTCATAGCCCTCATATTGAAAAATACAATCCTAAGTTCGTCTTTAATTAATCTTAAGTGGATCCCATTTAAATTCTCTCGTTTAAATTGGTTAAATAAAATGGTGAAAATACCATTTTTCCAACAACGTTCAACTTCGGGAAGGGATTGATCCAAAGAATGTCAAGGTGCAGACACGGCTTCGTCCACATTGTGAATAACGACTACACCCCACCATCATCAGCTAGGGCAACCGCTACGTCGCCCCACCGGACCCTATACTAAAGGAGGTCACCAACAGTCAACACGATCGAGGTCGTGTGGAAGACATGGCAATGAAGATCGGAAGGTGATCTGATGGAAAATGAAGCATACTTCCAAGAATCAGGAGAGTCGAGGAAGGGCCGAGGCCACTTCAGTCGGTTAATGCAAAGCCAGGCTCATTCGTGAGGAGGCTCACACGCTTTGCGGGTACTCTTGGATGTAGGGTTGGCAAGGCATGTTAATATAGTACGGGGTAATGCTTAAAGTCTAAGTGATTGTTTGCAACGCATTGCCGTTCCTTGAAGCATTGTTTAATATAAAACTACACTGATCTTAATGAAGTAGTTATATTACTAAATTCAAAAAAGAAACCAAGCTCGGCTTGCTCCGAGACTTTAGGAGCATTTGCTCACCTACTGTGTCCCTCAAAACCCTAGCCGCCACCCTTGTTTTCTTGCAATCTCTCCACAAACCCTACCTCTCTAATCATTTTTTCTCCTGTTTCCAAATCCCTATGGCCTCCAATCCCTCCATTGATGTCGTCACAGCAAGTTTCGCCGCTTCCTTGGCTTTGGCCGCTGGCAGATCTGCTCCTGAACTCGGTAAGATTGGGGGTTGTCCAGTTTGTCAGTCCTCCCAATCCTTTTTGCTAGGTCGACCTTTAACACGGCATCCTATGGATCCAAATTCCTTCACCAATCACTTTCATCAGACTTGGATTGTCAACCATCCTTTCCGGATTCAAGAAAGAGCAGAGAATCTTTTCCTGATTTCTTTTCAGACTGCCTCTGATCGCAACAAGATTCTTAAGAGAGGAATATGGTGTTATGAACGTGCTCCTGTGTGTTTGGAGACCTATTATGGTATGTGCGAATTTATACTAGGGTTTTGGGCATACCACCTGCTTTTGAAGAACATGACAATCTCAATTTGGTTGGCAACCTCCTTGGTGGATTTGTTGACTATGATAAGAAGGAATTCCTGCGGAGTAAGATGCGTTTTATATTTACACATGATATATCAAAACCTATTTTGCTTGAACGCAGTGTATTCCTCTCCAAGTGAGTAGAACTTGTTTACACACAAATTAATATTTTATTGGACAGTAAATGTCTCAGTGAATATTAATTAAATTCATAGTCCACGTCACACCGGCAAGCCCAAAATAATTGGATTCACAAGTGATGGCCCGCCAGCGAGATCATGCGAGCTGGATAGCAGAGTTCGCATGCGAAAGGGCCTTCACATATAAGGACTGAAATTATCAGGCGAGCTGAGGAGTTCGCACATATCAAAACAGTGACATGAGTTGCATGCGAGCTAGATGCATAAGTAGATGTGCTACGCGAGGTAATATTTTGGTCCAAGACTCGTAATAAGTTTAGGATAGCATTTAGGCCAATACTTGTGGCCCGTTTTAATGTAAAGCCCGTTCAAAGTCGCGAGCTTCGGAGGCGCGCGGAGCGGTGTGTGACAAGGACTGTAACACCTCGCAAGATAAGGATATATGTGGTTGAGTTCGCGTATGAGTCTACAGTTGGATAGCGCGAAAGCAGTAGCCCAGGCAGAGTCAATCACGCGGCTGGATACGTATCATGCGGATGATTGGTTCGCGCGAGTGAAACAGTGTCCTTGTAGCATTCTGACTATAAGTATGAATTGGACTATGATTATCTTTCTTCTGGGAGGATGCGAGTTGTTATATAAAGGGGCTCGAAGGCTTACACACAGAGACAACAACTCAAACAACAATACAACAAAACCTTCAACCTAGTTGAACTTCCATACGCTCCCCGGAGCTTTGCTTTTGCTTCCCTGTTGAAGCTCTCTCTCTACAATCTCCTTTTGAGCCTTTCGAAAATGAATCCTAAGCGCGTCCTCGCCTTAGCTCAGAGCCTTGTCGGACTCTCCCCTGATCCCTATTATTGCTCTGCTCGCGACACACCGTGAGTATCGAATCGCTTAGTGCTTGTAATTCCTCGTCCGCGAGATGGCACCTGAAGCCTTCCGTTTGATCAAGAAGCCATGATCTCGTGCATCTTCTTTCCTCGTCCGCGAGGTGGCACGCCCGCATCCCCTCTCTATTTACTTTGGTAGCTAGTTACCTCTTTATTCTTTACTGAGGATCGTGGCCAAAACAAAACCATTGCTGAAATTTGAGTATGAACACCTCCAAGGACGTTGCTCAGTTTGTTGGCTTGTCACCCATTCTGGAATAAGGTGTGAGGAGCGTCCGGCTCTTAACCCGATGGCTAGATCTCAGAGTTTTCCTCATTCATCCCCTCCACCTGGTTATGCCTTTGCGGCTAAACCTCCAAGTCCTTTGGTAGAGGCTGCCTCTGCACAACCAAAGAAGAAGGAAAATAAGAAGCTGGTAATTCGGCGTGTGGAGTCAGTAGAGACAACAACTTTGCCTTTTGAGAATGAATGTACTGAGATTGGGTTTCAAGGACCTAGTTAGCAAGATAGCTCTTTGATCGGTGATGATGGTGGAGAACTAAGGATGACACTTGCTCCTGTTTTGGCCCCTCCCAAGGCGGCAGTAGCTACTTCCTCCAGAAAGAGAGAACGACAAGGGCATTATACCCTTTCTCCCAAGAAACTCAAAACCATTCTTGGGGTAAAGGTTCTTGTGTTGCATGCTGAATCTCTAGGGCTGTCAAAGTCTGATCTTGACTCAACCTTGGTCTCTGTGAAGAAGAAGAAGAAGGTTGGTAGGCCTCTTGGTAGCCTTAACAAAGTACCAAAGCCTGGGACGGAATCGGTTGCTCCGCCTCAACATATCTCAACCCCAAAATTTGGCAGGGGAGAGGCTAGCCCTAATAACAAGGGCAATGATGTAGCTTAATTTCCTAGTTTCTTACCTAGACATATGATGGAAGACTATTCTTGTATAGATTACAGTTTTACTTTGTTGTACACCAATGGAGGTCCGTAGGCGAGTATTACCGTTACATGGAATCTAGATAGGAATAGTTGAAAGTTAGATCTGTTAGGCTTAACTGAGCGCATTTGTTTGTAATGAGGGTTACATGTCTCTTTGTTAGTGCTTGTTGTCAGTTAATACTTATTGGTCGCAAGTATGCAAATTGATGTAAGTGTCTTCTGGCCGTGGACAAGTTAATGAAATTATCTATTCTCTCAAAAAAATAGTTATATTACTAATACACACACATAAAAACACAGAGACACACTCTACCAACAAAATATAACTGGCTATTTTGATTCTACTTCAAATCTACTCAGTGTCAGATTCATTCCCTGAATCCACATCCATGGGTTGAGGGGTGCTGCTCTTGTTGTAGCCACTAATTTCATCCTTGTAGCGTAATTTATCTTGACGGGCTTTTGCTTCATATGGTTCTTTCTCCTCCGCTGCAAAATAGGCAATAACTGTTATAACCACCAGAACTTATCGAGCCAAAACAACAATTACTCGAAAACCATATATACCTGACATCTTCTTCCACTTGTCTCCGAGCACTCTTCCCACATCCGTGAATCCAATGCCGGGGTTGGTCTTCTTCACATTCTGTGGTCAAAACAAGTAAAGGTTAGCAAACTATCGATCCACTCTAGTGTTGGCAGATGGTGTAAAATCACATCAACAGAAATCCTGAAACATCAACAAGAGCATCTATGCCAAACCAAACCCACCTCTCTCTCCATATTCGAGAAGAACATGAAACCAGACATCGCTCTTTTGGGTGCGTTTGGATCCTTCTTCTTTTTCTGCTTTTTCTTCTTTGGGCCATCTTCGTCAACCTCTTTCAACTTTTTCTTGGAAGATGAGACCTTTGAAGTTGAAGGTTCTTTCCTGGGATCCTTTTTAGCAGGCTTCTGAAATTAGCAATTTATGTAATGTGAGAATAGATTGTATAATAACATCAAGTAAATTCACAGGTGATAAAAATCACTTACCTCTTTCTCACTTCCACTTTCACTAGCATCAGAACCTTCATCCCCAGAATCATCAGTCGGTGAACCTGCATCGTCCTTCTCAAGAACAAAATCTTCGTCCTGCCAAGTTCGTCATGTTTAACAAGCATGGACTTAATTACCACACGACACTCAAAAATAGCATGGATAGGACACCAGAGTGACTTGCAGACAAAAGGGTACTTGCAACACACACACACAAATTTTATTATATATATATAAGGAACTTCACACTTTAATTTCAGAGCGAAGCTTCGCTCTGGATAGGAACTGTGTGTATATATATATATATATATAAACAAGAAAACACTAACAGTAACATCACCCAGAGTAAGATTGCCCAAGGATAACAGTAGTGAAAATACAAACTATGCACAATATTCTAAATAAAACATAACAATAGCTGGTTCTAGTGCATGCTTTAGTGCAGATTTAAAAACAAGCGCCTTACGGTAAAACTTCAAATATTTTACAATTAAGTGTAAAGTTAAACCCAAACGGTGGTATTGGAAAATACAATCCAAAGAGAAGATTTAGAAGAAAATAAATAAGATAAGAAAAAAGCTTCACCTCTTCATCACTATCTTCATCTCCAGCTTCCTCCTGTACGCGAACAAGATGTGGGTCAGGATCAGCATCATCTGCCACTTCAAGAAGAGGAGACACACCATCTGTTACTTGGGCATCTCCTAAGTTCATGATTTTGATTCCCTTAGAACTGAAGGAGAGGCGAAATGGTTAAAGATCTATATACCAACAATGCAATCAGGTTCGAAGGAACATAATTTGACAGTCATACCAACCTGATGAAGTCAAATAGAGCATGATATTCATTCCTCTGAATGTTTCTAAACAGATGTTCTTGCTCACTTTTAAGTCTGATGAGAAGATCAAAATAATGCATATTCGAGCCTCCAGCACCATGCCTCTCAAATTCCACATAGTCAATCTACAAGCAAACAATAAGTAGAAAGAGAAATAAGTGAGATTCCAACTTCCAAATAATATTAACCAGATTCTTGACATACAAGCAATATGTTTGATCGAAATTCTACCATATCATGAGTAATAAGGGTAGGAGGTTTGGGTAGGAAAAAGAAGCTCTTTTCCAGAGGATATAGAACTCCGTCTTCAGCTTTCAGTGATGACTTCACAGCATAACCATCTTGACAGCTGCGGAACTTTCCTGGTTTTGTAATTTTGGCCGAAGACAATCCATGCAGTATTTTGGTGAACACATCATGAATCAGTCCCTGTTATTGGAAGCAAAAAGATTTCATTGCATTAGCTCTCTCACAACTAAACAACCGTCTGTTGCATTACAATTCATCGAGGACAGGTATAAACTATTACTTTATAAGCTGGTTCTAACTTGTCTTTGTACTTGCCATTCAAGAGATCGTCGCTTATTGCCAGTTCACTTTCAACTACATAATCGGTTTCAAACTTCACAAAATAGAGGAATTAGTCAATTAAAAAGACACAATAATCATCACTGTTATTTTGATAGGAAGAAAGCAACTATGGAACATAAGATCATCAGGGAAATGAAACAAACAATACCTGCAAAACAATGTGTGGATACAGTGTTTGTCCTTTACGGATAGGTGGATCAAGAGTAACAACAACAAAGGTATGTGGCTGATTAGACTGCACATAAAAAGAAGGAAACCTTATGATATCTCATCAAAGCCATATGAAATGATTGTCATGTTGATAGTCATTTCAGCCATTGAAGAAAGAGCTAACTGAAGTAGAATAATGTCATTAGTACATAGACAAGTCTGGAGAAAGAGACATGTGAAGAACTAAATATTAGTGGCCAAGATAAGTACAAACCTTAGGAAGGAGAAAGAGGCGAACAACACTGCTGTACTGAATTTTGAAATCATTAGCCTGTCCTAGTAACCGCAAGAATGAAAGATGAAGTTCCACACTGTAGCGACCCCTACAATAGGTGAGTAATATATTAGTGTGGCATCATTAAAGAAATGAAATGGAAGCACCAGGAGATAGAACTATAATCTAACAAATGCAGATGCATGTTCCTTCCCAATGGCGTGCAAGTGCAGTATCCGTAATATTTTCAATCACATCTACCTTGGTGTGAGAACTGCAATACTCTCAAATGTGACAACAGCATCTTTTTCTGGAGTAACATCTGCCATTGATATGATTTTGTCACAAAATACCTACAAAATATTGATTCAGAAGTTACCAGTAAATCAATGAATATATCAGTAACAACGTGGAACATTCTATCAAGAGACAAGAAAAATACTAACCTGAGCAGGAGGACGATTCTCATCACCCATAAACTGAGTGTTGGAGTTGGGAATGTGAAAAGTTATTTCCATCAACGAATCTTTCTGTGACCATAAAAGTTGGAGAGAAAAAAAAGATATAAGACAGTAGTTGGATGAACGATCTATTAAGTGAATAGTATTAAGAACTACAAATTATGCCAAGCTGGCTTTTGTTTACATCTCATTATCTGTAATAGCATGAACATAAATGTGGACATAAATGTGGACGGCTTCATATAGATAGATAGATAGACAGAGATAGAGAGAAATAGAGAGAGAGAGAGAGAGAGAGAGAGAGAGAGAGAGAGAGAGAACCTCGTTTGCTCCAGCGGTGTCATCCAAATGGAACTCTAAGGTGACGTCATTTTTCCCCTGAAGCTGTGTTTGTGAGACATCAGCCAAAGATACCTCAAATCCTTGTTTAGAGTCAACCAAGAAAGACAGCATATTATCTGCAAATAGCCATAGAATATGAGAAAAAATCACTCAAGGTGACATGTTGGCAGCCTACGCCCTTCTAGAAACCAGTTATGCAATCAAGGGAGTCATATCACCGGAGATGAAACAACACATGGACGAAAGATAATTAATACTTCAATACAGACTTCACAAAACCATTCAACAGAATACCAGATGAGTGCAAAAGGAAAGAGCCATGTTTTATAAGCTGGAAAAAATAAAAATAAATAGAAAATCAAAAGAACATAGCAGAAAAGCTTCTAGAAAGCTGAAAACAAAAAATCTCAACTTAACACCATGACGAAGAATCCACATGTCAAAAACTATGGAAAGACATTTACAAGAAACGAGTGTCTCAGAGCCATGGAGTACAAGAACAATCATGTGCGAAACTTAATTGCAATAGGCCACTGGAATAGATGAGAATATCACTAACCACTCAAATCCACTTCTCCCCAGTTACGCCCACTTACAGAAAGCTTCTTCTCCTCTGCTACTATCCCACAAGTAGTTTGGAAATAATTGGTCAAACTAGTGATATCCTACAGCAAAATCATAGAAAGAAGAGAGAGAGAGAGAGAGAACATTAGCAAGTCATTCGTGCACAACAGTTTTCTTTATCAATATAATCCATTAGCTTCATTATCCCATCATAAGGACCACTGACATGCATTAGATGCATGGAACCAGACACTTGGTTTGACATTCAGTAAGTAAACGGCAGGATTTAAAGTGATTAGTTTGACATTAAAAATAACATAGGAAACATTTATAAGTGAGACAGTTTCTGCAAATACTCCATCTAGTCATCTCATGTATATGTCCAAGACAAAGGGGGGGGGGGGGGGGGGGGGGTGGAACAACACTAACCTGATCTCGGAATCCAATGAACTTGTAGTACATCCCATCTCTAGTTCGAACACCAAGTTGATTTGTCTTTGGGACCTTCATCCATGTCACCCCAACAATGTCTGCTTTATCAACCTCAATTGCTTTCCCACCTCCTTGTTTCTTCCATAAAATCCCCCCTGAATATACTTTTAGCTGCCCCGGATTCTGTTTCACATATCACAAACGAAGAATGTTACAACAGTCAAACTTATCTATTTCCATTAACTCACCTACAATAAGCCCCTATCTCATCAACAAAAGGAAAATCTGTTTTATCAATGAAATGAATGGCTGTCAATAGTCGAGGCAGACTACTCAGGGTGGTAGCTCTACAACTTCTTCAAACATTTTTATAACCATTTCTCACAAAATGATAGCAAAACGCACTTTTGTTCCCCCGATTCCCTATCCCAAATCCTAGATTTCCACTCGGACCATAAAATTAGGGTTTCGACAAATCCAAAATAAAATCGAGGACATCAGAATCCCCAAATCCCTCGTTTTGTACACAATATTAAGCAACCCGAAGAAAGAATCGACGGAAACCGCCGATATTCCCAGCCGCGGAGGAGCTAGGGTTTCGAAATCGCTTCGGAAAGAACGCCGTAAAAAACCAAGCCTTTTAGATAATCATCGAAATCGATTGAAGAAATTGAGAGAGAGGGACTCACGGTGCCGCCGCGGCCGCCGAGGGAGATGCTGTTGAATTGATGGCCGTCCGTCATGGCTCGCCGTTAACCGGAGCCTCCGAGCATAAAAAACGTAGAGAGTGGAGGGAGGGAGCTTGTATTTTTGAGAATGAAGGGGTTTGGGAGAGTGAAGAGGAGAGGGATTTATATAGAGAAGGAAATGCGGTGGGTCAAACGCACCGTTTTGATCAGCGCGCCAATTATTTGTTTTTCTATTTTATTGTACCTTTTCTTAAGCACTGAAATAATGGGGTCTCAGCAAATATGTGTATGAAACTAGCTATTTTTCTCCATAAAAATGGAATAAGCTCAAGTCTGAACTTCCCTGCATCAAGATGAAAAGATAAACTAACTAGTAACTAATAGTGAATCCATGGATTCGCAACCTTTTCTTAAACACCAGAGGAGGAGAGCTAAGGTAGTTCATATCTTTAGACAGCAACATTTGTTATCAAAATAGGGACTCATGCATCTTGATCAGGAAGACTAGCCAAAGTAGTCGCCATGCATTATCTGATGGAGTCCTTCATCAAATCCTCAGGAGCTCAAGCCTCAATAGCTCATCAAATCCTCACTGGTTTTCGGGAAGAGGGGGCTCTCAGAGCACCACGAACTCGAAAACATTGACTTCTGCAGAAACCTCAGCTCCTTAAATAGTCCCTAGCTAACCCCTTCTGTTATTGGTTGGTATATATCGTTAACTTCAGCAAGAAGAATATATCATTGTACTTACGGCATCTGATTCCTAATCTCCTAGTGAACACCGTCGTTACAGAAGCGTATAGGGAATGGACTCCACACCAGCCTCAAAAAGCACCAGAATCTGATTTAGTTTAATACCCAACATAAGCGCAACAAACTCTGCGATGAAACCTATGGTATGGTCTTGGAATACCAACTGTTTAAGCTTGACAAACATTCCGTTTACCATTTCTTTATTCATAAGAAACAAAGCTTCAAGGGCATTCTGGATTCTTCTTGTACTCGATAGGTACAATCGATGGGTTGTTTAATCTCCATGAATATGAACTAAAGCCAATCAGTATCAGAGACCAAGAGTAGTCAGAACAGGCATTGTGCTTTTATCTTTTTGTGTTTGTTGGGTCTTGATCATCACCTTCAAGCCAGCTGCCTCGAAAGTTGTAGTTGCAACTGGAATTTGCTACCTATCTGGATTTTTAGGGTAGTTTTCTTGTAGAAAATAGATTCTATTTCTGGTTTTCACTTCATATCAGTCCATGTAATGTTGCATCAGGAAGAGAAATACATCTATGACATAGGTAGACACCAACAAATTCCTTGAATTTCACAGAATGTGGATGTTACATCGGAGGAGGTGTCGACGCCACTCAAGGGGGTTTGAGCGCTACTAAAAGGTTGCGCGAATGGTCATGTCTAGAAAACAGACCAAGTTTGGATCCTTCAAATATCTGTTGTTCTCAGAAAGATCTTTTAGGTCTATCAAAGAATCAATACATTACTTTTGGTAGTATTATACTGTATATAATTGCAAAAAGTCGGTTTACCTATGTAAAAGCTACCCTAGCAACATTATCCAGAGTAAATGTAGTGATGCATCGATGCATTTTATACTTTTACCACTCAACCAGTGATATTTCTGATTATCTGATATGTTGAAAAGTAGTTAAATAACTTGATGGGTTAAGAATTGGACTATTTTTACAAATTTCCTATTGTGCAGAAAACCCTTCTAGGATTGAGATGGTGTAAAACTTACCCATGGTTTACAGAGGCAGCTAGAACTAAACCGACCAAACCGGCCCTATGAGCAAATCCAAAACCAATTGGAAACCACAGGACTTTTGGTCTTTTGGATCTTGTAGGGCATAGCAAACATAGTGTGGACATTGAAATTCTTCGGTACCACCGTCATCTTTGTATTCTATTTATAATACTAGTTGTAGCAGCACAAAACAAAACAGCATGAAGCCAAAACAAGCACACGCTTTATATATGCACTCCCACATCCTTCCGGTTCAAGCAACCTGCAGAGAAAAGAAGAACAAGCATATAGTTTTAAGAGAAAGGAGAGGAAGTTCAGAAAATCCATCTGCTTAAAGAGATGGATCAGCAGCTGATGATGGTGAAGAATGAGGAGACCCCAGCTGGGAGGCGCCGCTTGAGCGCCGCTGATCGCGAGGCAAATCAGGCAGCACGGTGTGTTAAGAGACGCCGAAGAGATCCACCTGCTGTTATTGTTGACATTACCGAGACTGAGCTGCCTCTACCAGAAAAGCCAGCTGATCCAGCTTCTGTAGCTGCCACAACGAAGAGGAGCTCAAGGTTTCGCGGTGTCAGCAGACATAGGTGGACTGGCCGATTTGAAGCTCACTTGTGGGACAAGCTTTCTTGGAATGTAACACAGAAGAAAAAAGGGAAACAAGTCTATCTTGGTGAGTAACAGTTGGCTGCATGTTGCTAAATCAAACTCCAATACGGAAACTTATCATTAAAGTTTTTTTTTTTTTAGGGGCTTATGATGAAGAAGAATCTGCTGCAAGAGCATATGACTTAGCAGCTCTCAAGTACTGGGGAACCTCAACTTTCACAAACTTTCCGGTATGAACATCAGCTACATAGTATAGAGCTTTATTCATTAAAATAAAGAAAGAGTGCTATATAGGATACACATCTGTTCTAACACCTTCATTCTGTTCACAGATATCAGATTATGAGAAAGAAATTGAAATCATGCAATCAGTAACAAAAGAAGAGTATCTGGCCTCCCTAAGAAGGTAAGACTTCATACATATTTCTGTTGTCGAACGATTTTTTGCACCGAGGAGTTTCCCTGATAGATTGTTTTGCTTCTTTGTTTCAGAAAGAGCAGTGGCTTTTCAAGAGGTGTGTCTAAGTACAGAGGAGTAGCAAGGCACCATCACAATGGTAGATGGGAAGCAAGAATTGGAAGAGTTTTTGGAAACAAGTACCTCTACCTTGGCACTTACAGTAAGTTATAATTATCTTATTAATTTGATTATAACATCATGCACTACTTAAAAGTCTAAATGAAAACATGAGGAAGAGAAAATTGCACTTACTGAGCAATGCATCTTCATCTCATTGCAGGCACCCAAGAGGAAGCAGCTCGCGCCTATGACATTGCGGCAATTGAATACAGAGGGATCAATGCTGTGACCAACTTCGACTTGAGCTCTTACATAAGATGGTTGAAGCCGAAAGTGGACAGCACAATATCAGCTCAAGAATTAGAGACAGTTGCAGAGCCTGAGAATATGCCATTCATGGCCAGCAACTATATCCCAGCAGAGGAATCCTCCTTGTCACAGACAAACCCTTTTGCCTCCGATTACTTGAACTCACCTCCAAAGCAAGAAGTCTCTCTGAGCAACGTTCCTCTCAACACAAGCAGCAAGTCATCCTCTCCAACCGCACTTGGCCTCCTCCTACAGTCTTCAATATTCAGAGAACTGGTGCAGAAGAACTCAAATTACTCGGAGGATGAAAGCACCGATGGAGAAGACCAAAAGAACCAAGCACAAGGTGGGAGTGACGACGAGTATGGTGGACTTTTTTCTTATGACCAAATTGGCGCCAATAGCTCTTTAGTTTCCTCTTCCAACGAGGAAAGCATAAAACTGCAAGAAAGAGAGCTCCTTCACTCCCCATGGAACAACTTCACAAGCACAATGCTACTTAATCAAACAACAAAAGCAGATGCCTCAGAGTCTCTGTTCTTCTTTTCTTATGAGGCACTCATTAATAAGTACTAGTTTCATAAGGAAGAGTTTTGTTTCAGTTCTTGTAAATAACAAAGTAGCCCATCGAAGGTACATATCATGAGTTCGATGGTGCATACCAATGTAAATATCATGTCAACCTTTTTGATCATGCACTGCTTGCATGTAATGTTTTGCGAAATGAAATGTATGCCTAATCCTTTGGAATTTCAATCTCTCCTCTTTTTAGTTTGCCTATTGGATTCGAATCAGTTTCAGGAAACAAAATGATTTCTGGTTACAGTTGATTTCAACCAACCTCTACGGATTCTGATTTCGGTTCTGACAATAGAAACTAATAGTGTCTGCCTTCTGGTTTGATCATTTGACATGAATTCTACACAATAAACTTCCATTCAAACTTTGGAACCCTGTTGAAATAGTTCCCTAAACTGAAAACCCACCTAGGAGGACGGCATCAGATCCGTTATTGTCTTGGGCGATACAAATGAATTTATTTTGAAAAAGGGAAACAACCCAGAAAAACAAAGCCTAGTCCAAAACAAATTAAGAAGAAACAACAACAAAAGCTAAGCTAGAGCATCAAAACTACAAGGAGACCTAAAGGTCGAAAGGAAGAAGTAGAAAGCACCAGGCAAAACACCAAAGAGGAGAACAATTGCAACTAGTAGTGGACAACAATTGCAACTCGGAATCAGTCCTACGAAACTATACCTATAAACTAGTTACTAGTGAAATGAAACTCTTCATGACTACTTAGAGTTATTCAACTCTATTTTAAAAAGGGAAAAGAAAAAAAGAGCTGTTCAATTCAATAAAGATATTACTGCAATGATAAACATAGCAGAATGCTAAACAAGAAGTTTGTGAGGCAGTAAAAGCTGCAAATTCCGGCTATCGAAGAACATGCATGATCATTTCTAGAGTTGATATATATGGTTCCCATGGAAGTTCTAAACAAACAATCTAGTTCTCCAAACTACATACCATGTGGTCATTCTGCAAGTGTTGGAATCATTGTTTGCAATTGGCTTGATGTAATGAACTTAAGAAACAAAGGAGCAAAGAACAATTCATATTACAGTGAAGTTTCGGCAACTGAATTCTAGTTCCTGACTGAAGTTCCTTACAGAAGTACATGTCTAGTATTGCATTCAAAAGATACAAACCTCAATTCCTCTATTTCCTCTAAAGAGCTTCAAAATTGCTTACTCTTACTTCTGAATAGTTTGTGTCCTCTAGAATTAATATAAAAGCCAAGAAGGAGAAGCACCGCAACCAGAAACACAAAAGACCACGGAAATGGTGGATCCGTGAAGCATACAAGGGATGCCTCCAATTCCTGAGAGGCATGATAGACCATAGAGTGGATGGCATATAGATCGTGATCTGAGGACCTTATATAGTATAAAGCCATCTCAAAATCCAAATGTGACATTGCAGAAACTGCTTTGTCCAGCTTGTACTTGAAGAAATTCCACCTTTGCACGAACTCAACATGTCGATTACGTTTCAGGAGCTTTCTCTCCCCACCATGTGCAGCTATAGATTCGAGAACATCTACAGCACTCGAAATGCTGTAATTCAGTGATGTCAAAAGAACATTTCTCCGAGCAGCATCCTTCTGTACGAATGATAGTGATGAAATCTCAGAGAAAGGCCCAAATGGAGTCTGCCCGACACTCCATGTGTAATCCACCAATGTAGTATTGTGCCTAGGGCTCCACAGCATATGAGTCGGCGACACTCCCCACATACTCTGCAAAATCGAACCAACAAGTGGTCTCTCAAGCTCCCTCGTCTGTGTAAACACATGTCGGCCATTGCAGCTATAATCACTCACAGTCTGCGTGTTCCTCGTCCTCACTGCAATCACCATATCCCTAAAAGCAACAGTTTGGTGGTACCTATCGAGCAGCAACAGCATGTTGTAGTCCAAATCAAACACATACACAGGAAGCACCCTGCCAAAATCCTCCTCAGGAAACCCTGCCACCCTCCTAAACTCCTCAGCAGACTCAGACAATATCTGATGCAGTCTCTTCGAATCCAAATACTCACTCGCAATCAACGTATAGTTATCAAAAAAGAACCTCGACGTGTATGAATTAATCGACCTGGCAATAGCAAACGAACATATCGAGCACTCCGAATAGCTCACCTTATAAGTCTTGAAACTCAAAGACTGGTCCCCTAACAACAAGCCATTATCCTCAGCCTCATCCCTAAAGGTCTTCTCAATCGATTTCCAATCCAAACCTTTGGAATCCTTACCACTCTCGCCTCCGTAAACATGTATAAACTGAACAATCAAAGAATTCTCAAACTGAATCGGAATTCTCAGAGAGGGAACAAGAAGAACCTGGTAAGCACTCCACACCAAGGAAGCCAAGTCCGCCAGCAACGCCTTCTGAGCTTTCGGCGAGCCGTGCAGCGCCGCCAGAGGATGAAACTCCCCCTTCGGCAAGAGGCCGTCGCCGGAGAGCGCCGGGCCGTAGTCCACCGGTCCGGCTCCCAAGTCGATCCAAATGTAGCGGTCCGACCCGGTCCAGACGCTCCCCAAGCACTTGGTGACGCCAGGTGAGGACTCACCAGATCCATAGCTGTAGGCGTAGCTCTTGGACTGCGGCCCCAGATCAAGGAAATAGAGGTAGACGCCGTGAACCGGCTTCTGTTTCTCGAAGTCCTGCCGGATGATCCGGTCGATGGAGTCGTAGGCGACGGAGACCAGCGGCGATCGGAGGCTGGCGGGGGTTTTGGCGAGCTCGGAGGCTAGGGTTTTGGAGAGGTGAGAGGCGAGGGAGGGGGAGTGAGTGACGTCGAGGTGGAGGGAGTGCTTGACGGCGAGGCGGTGAGAGTCGGAGGCGGCGTCGGAGGGGGTGATGACGTGGAAGTGATCGGAGGTGTGGGAGGCGGAGAGGAAGGAGGAGAGGAGGGTGGCGGAGGAGGAAGGGAAGGCGGAGCCGACGAGGCGGACGTGGAGAGAGAGAGGGAGAGTGAGGGAGAGGACGGAGGAGAGAGAAGAGGAGGAGGAGAGAGAGAGGGAGCGGCGGAGAGTGGAGGAGAGAGAGTGGAAGGAGTCGTTGGAGGCTTGCCGGTCGTAGCGGGATTGGTGGGACAGGAAGGTGTCGAGGCCGAGAATTGGGGAGGATGACGTGGCGGTGGCGGTGGCGATTAGGGTTAGGAGGAGGAGTAGGAGGACGGTGGCGGAGGACATGGTGGTGGTGGACATCGAGGTCACCGTGGACTCTCGGTTGGGACTGAAATGAGCAAAGTAGGAGCTTCGTTGGGGTCAAGTATTGAGCTCTCTAGTCCTTGTAGAGTAAAAAAAGTTGAAATTTCATTGTGGGTGAAAGTTTAACTTCCAATTCCACTTTCACCCATTTTGACCCGAGTCAAGACAACACACACGAGTAATTATGTAAGTAATTATAAAGAGAAGCCTCTAAGAGCATCTCCAACAGCTTCCTCATTTTCTTGAACTTCTCAATTTTAGGGAATATAGAGCTGTTTTTAGGTCCAACAGCTTCCTCATCCCATTCCCCAAAATGGGGATGAAGAAGAAAAAGAAGTCTTCATTCCCCAAATTTGCAGCAAAGTCTTCATTCCCCAAAATTAAATTCTTCACGTGCTCCAATGAATTTAAGACAACAAAAAAATATTTTATTGGGTAGTTTATTGTTTCAATGAAATATATAAAGTTTTTTGTTATAATTAATGATGATATATTATATTTTATTGTTGTATTAAATGCTCTAATCTCCAAAATGGAGAAGCTGCTGGATTTTGATCATAATTTTTTTGGAGATTTTAGCTTTTGCTTCCCCATTTTAGAGAAATTTTGGGGAAGCTGTTGGAGATGCTCTAACACAACTTTCGCTCAAACATCAAAAAGAAAAGAATTGATTAATTTTTACAAAGGAAGACGTGCAGTAATTCTTTGAGGTATATACGGTATAACGTTTTCAAAGTCAGCTCTGTGGCTCTATAAATTATGTAGAAGCAAATCTATTCAGTCTCACTATCACTATAAGATTGTGGATTCCAAAACTTTGAAGAATGGTCACCTTCTCTGTTAACTGCAGGACATGAAGCATTGCTAAAGTCCCTATAGCGTAGAAGTCCCGAATCTTCCAAACGGCTAGTGTTGGCAATAACAATTCGACACTCATTTACAGCTAGGGCATCCATACTTGCTTCCTCCAAATCACAAGTTAAGGAACTGATGAGCGCACCAGTGTTGGATTCCCAAACATTAACATGAGAGTCTTCCATGCCACGGCCTCCTGTAACAATTTTGTACGGATCCATGTGCAAATGAGTTAAGGGCCCAGTGTGTCCACCATCCAACTCAATTACTGGTTCTGCTTTCGAGTCGAAGAGCTTGACCCTCCTGATATCGTAAAGCATCGCTCTGCATCATCACATTAATTTGTCTCAATAAGGACAAAACTACTGGTAAAGTAATGCATGCTAAGTTGAACTAATCAAACAAAAAGACGTGAAACCAGAGGAATTTTAAGTGTTGTACCTGCCATTGTTACTGCCTACGCAGAATAAGGATTTTGAAGGAATGGCCTCAAAAGAATATAATTTTTCATCTATAGAATATGAGAGAACTTGTCGCATTGTCCTCAAATCGATTACAACAACAGAGGAACCGGCGGCAAGATAGAGCAACTGTTCATGGCACTTCATGTTTACAAGGGGACCAGGAACTGACGTCATTCCCACACAAGATGAAGAAGGAACAGCAGACTGTGCAGCTGCATCCCACAACCTCACCTATTAGAAACCACAATCATCAGAAAACCAATGATATAAAACAAATTGTCAAGATGATGATCAGATCTCAGAAGAATGCAGCATTAGATTGATGAATGAGGTAATAACAAAAAAAAAGAAAGGTAAATGTAAGCATACCTTAGAATCTCCTGTAACAGTTACCAAAATAGAAGTTTTATGCCTGCCAGGTAAAAGAAAAACAAATGATGAGTTTTTGAACGCACAAGAAACATAGCCAGATGGTTAACTATGAGGTGCAGCTAATATGGGCAAACTATCATGATTAATCCCCTATAAGCTCATCACACAAAAAGGATGGACTGCTTAGAAAGAGACATCAAAGAAATCAACAAATGTCCACAATGGAATGTTGAAACCCATACAGTTTAGATAAATCAGAATACGACTTGCTATACAAATCAAGCTATAAGCCCATAACAAATAAATTTACTGAAATACCATAAATTTAGACTCAGTTATCACTAGTTCATAAGCCCATACCAGGACAATTAGAAAAGAAAAGATATTGATTCCCAGATTCGTCCTTGTTAGGCTAACTGAAGCAAAAATTCACCTGCTGTTTAACTCAGATTAGCTACAAGGGAAGCTTGGCAAATTTATGTTATATCAACAACAAATTATTTGGCAAGTGCAACATAAAAGAAGTATAAATATATAACTCTTGTTTCTGTTTCAAATTATTATATATCTTCAAGCCTCCAACTAAGGGGCAAGCACTTATGTATATTGTGATGAACTCAATAAGTAACAAAGCAAATCATTAGAAAAATTGAGACTGCCTTAACCAAATCATACCCAGCAACTGACATCAATTTGATGGGTTTCTGATGTCCATAGAAAGTAGCCTTTAAAGCATGTTGGCCACGTCTTCCACTGGAACTAAGAGACCAAAGGCGAACTGTGCCATCTTCCCCTCCACTTGCCAATACTTTTCCAGTACCATTGCCTAGCAATTTATCAGACAGTGCTGTAACTGAGCCTCTGTGACCTGTTAAACATCGTCGGCAAGAACCCTAAAAAGGAAGAAAGGAGATTAATATCTTCGAGGATTAAAGGCATGAGCAATCACCCATAAATAAACAAATCATTATCCTTATGTCCCATGCATGGAACTAAACTAAGAAACGAAGAATACTGTTAACAGTATAATAGTACCCACTGAAGCAGATAGAGAATCATTCAATTACCAACACTAGGTGTACATTAAATTAGCTCAGAGAAAAGAGAGGAAGCACAAGTTATTGGAGAAAGAGTTTACAATGAATGAATCAAATGTCAAAACAGCCAAACAGTAAGACCGTATTCTTTAAGTTCCTGTAATACCTTCCACCACAGCCGGATACAATGATCGGAGCTTGAAGTTACCAAAACATTCTCCTTCCATTGTTCTTCACTTCGATATAAAGATGTTTCATTAAGTGGAAACAGTCTGCAGTTTATTGCAAAGATATTAGAATCACAATCCTGAATATCCAATAACCTTTGGTAGATTAGCAATTCAGATACAAAAATCTAAACCACGGAATAGTGATCACAAGCTCAAAACTTAGCAATTTTGAATGAAACACCAAGACATCATCAAGCATTTAAAAACACCAGGAGCAAATCAACAACTCACCTCATACAAGTAATCCTTGCACTGTGATCACTTAGTGTGACAACCGAATCCCTCCCACTTAACCAGTCATCAATCTTTATCACTTGTATCACCGGACCCTGACAACACATTCCAAAATCAATACAATGCTCAACTACTCGAAACTCGAAAAAAAGGTTGTCAAATTGCACTGCATATACCTTAGAGAAGATTATATGTTTCTCATTCAATAAAATGTGATCAACAGGTTTTGTATCTGTGACGAAATCAGCGACAACCGGATCCGAAAACTTGAACTGCAGCAAATCCGTGCGCCGCCGTAAGTACGCTTCCCTAACTCCTGACGCCGGCCAAGCAAATGCAGGCGTTTGCTGCGGCCAACTCTCACTGTAACCAATTGATTTTGAAAAAAAAAATAATAATCAGTAAACTAAGAACTCAAACTTCATAACAAAAGCGCAAAATCAGTGAGGTAACGAATTTATACTATGCTCGAAATCGGAGGAAGACCTGAAGTTTCGGCGCCAGATAGAGTCGGAGTAGGCGACTTTTTGGAGGTACTTGCATGTCATGGCCATGTTGGAGACGTCCTGGAGGCTTAGGAAGCTGGTGCAGTGAGCCAAGGCGTCCTCATCCACGTCGGTCATGTGCGTCGCCGGCCACGGCGAGCTTGGAATCTGATTCACCGTCGGCGGTGGCGGTGGCGGTGTCTCCGCCATTGAAAATTCAGATACGAAATCTTGGGTTTCGCTCCCAATAGAAAACAGTGATAGAAAAATAAGATTTATGTGTCTGTACGGCCCAAGTAACTACTAGTCATAAAAAGGTGGTGTGTGCCTTCTCTTGTAAGTATCACACAGCTTGTGTTTTTACCTGAAAATACAGGGAATTGTCTGGTGGAAATTACTCCGATTGCGAATAGGAATGTATGAAGGTCCTCACGAGGATTAGATTTCGATTCGAATGCATTAATTGAACGGAATTACATGAAAATTTTCATTACACAGCTTCTGAATGCAGGATAAGATACTACCATACTAAACTATTAAGTATTTATAACAGTTCACCCATACGTATATCACAAAATACAATATATGTAACTTCGGTTCACCCTCGCAACAGATACGTATTTGTTCGATACCGGACATGTTTCCTCAGAAAAAAAAAATAAAAAAAATTGGAATACATTCAAATGTGACTTATTTGGAACAAGATGGGCAAACAATGCAACTGCACCCATCTCCACGATTCATTATGAGGGCAAGATGGGGGTGGCGGGAAGATAGGGAAGAGATTTACAGAAGATTACGCAGAAAGATCAAATAATAATCACTACTGAACTGTTCTGAGAGTTTAGATGCAACTAAAATATGAAGACCACGCTGTCATGAACTCTGGACTTCTGGTTCTGAGCCACACACTCGGATATCCACATCAGATTTCTGATCTCCTGCTCCCTCAGCCTCATGTACGCAAAGAAAACTCCATAATGAAACTGCAGCCAGAGGAGAAAACTGAGGATAAGTATACTGCTAGAGTGTGACAATAGAACTGAACTTAACTAAAATGTGATGAGCTATATGGAAAAGGATACAACACAGGAGATACAGACCTGTTGCTCAAATGCTAAACAAAGCCTTTTCACCTCCTCTTCATAAAATGCCTTGTCAAGCATCTGGCTCTCACCATAGGAAAGTTTTGAAAATATAGACTGATAAGGAGGATACTTTTCCATGACACCACGGACCTACAAGCAAATAAGTTGACAGCTTAGACAAAAACTTTCCTGTAACTTGCGATGCTGAGTAAGGATGAATATACGGTCAAGAAACAATCGACTGATGTCGTTATTCGATGGAATAAGTACTATCTACTAAGTACAGACATCATCCAAGTTAAGCAAAATTTTTAACATTTTAATTTTCATTAAAATTTAGCTTCGAGCACATAAGAAACAAAAGTTACTGCTGAAAGTAGGACTTCCAGAGAAGATGGACCAAGAGCTGCAGCACTTTTTAGGCAAGTACTAAAACCAATTGAAGCTCACACCATACCTGATCAATGTCCTCACAGATAGCAAGCTCCTCATGGCCATAGGGATAACTGTACAAAACCAGCACACAGAAGTCAGAGATACCAATCCTGTATAGAGACATAGTACACAATCACCAACAGGTCACAAAGTGAACATACAGTAAACCAAAGCTAGAATATAATTTCTTGCGATCATCTCGAGTAAGCTCGGTTCCAATGCTGCATAGAGTGAACAACAATAGTAGAATGAGACCATGAAAAGAACCTTATAACCAAAACAATAAATCAAGTATATCTGTCATCAACTCAACAAAACTATACCTGTTTATGGTTATATTAACAGCCCTTCTGTCAGCCTCAAAAGCAAGCAAGTCAGACATGATCTCTCCAGTAGCACCACCCAGTTTCTGTCCAACATAGGAAAAGCAAACTAATGAGATACACAAAGTTTATAAAATGAAAGACTTCACAGACTGAAAATAAATCAAAATCTTCACTTTGCAATGAATATTTACCTGACAAAACCTGTAAAAGTCTTCAAGGTATGCCTTGTAAAGAGTATTCCTCATGATTTCAATGTTCATGTCATCCAGATCCTGTAAAGAGAATGATGAAGAAAACAAAATGAAAAGTCAATAAAAAACAGAAACCTGAGTCCTGAAACATTACATAAATTTCAAGTATGATTTAAGTTTTTAGAATATAAAATGGCGACTGGCGGGCTACTTATCACTAGCATATTGCCGGATGACAAATCCTCAAATTTTATTTTATTTTTCCGCCTTACAAAGGGGGTTTATTTAAACTATGAGATCGATTGATCCAAATAAATAAAAAATTAATCTCTAATTCTACTAGGTTCGAATTTTTGGACCCAGTAGAAAGGTGAAACTTAACAGAAAGGGAAAAGGTTGGAATATATATGTAAAACAAGCATCCTAATCTGTACCTCAGATGTAATGCACTCAGAAAAGTAAGGAGCAAGAGGTGTGTCGACAAGCACCAGTCTGTACAGCTCCCGCATATTCTGTGCAACTGCCAGGGTAGCAATACTGAGACAAAAATGAATGTCAGACGAAGATTCTATAGAATGTTATCAGTCATGAAAAATTATTTCTGCTGGGTGTGAGGGAGGGACAGATAAATCAAAGAAAAAGAAAAAAGAAAAATGTAAGGGAATCACGATACCTGTCAAACATGCCCAAAGGGTGGCATTTTTCCAATAGTTCCTGAACATCTCTCTCATGCAAAGTTCCAGTAACGATCAGGACAACATTGTCTATCATGTGACCATATCTGGACAAAGAGAAACATTAAATCCAAAGTTAAACCACAAACTAAAGATACAAATGATGATAAAGATCACAAAAGGTTGTCATTTCACAGTTGACAAGGCTACTCCTAATTTAAATGGGCTGGTTTAGAGCCCAATGTTATATGTTAAGTACTGCCACCCTGCCCCCCACCCCCCACAAAGGCCCTCATCAGATTTATATGTTCAACATCTTTGCTTAAGTTCTAATAAACACAAAAACAGATTAAAAACTCTTGCCAACGCTAATGGCATGATAAAAATGTCCATTATTTTTTATAGTAACAATGACATGAAAAGACAGCTACGTACGTGATATACTCCAAAAAAGTTGACAAGGGCTCCGTGGCTTGGCATAGCATGTGCTTGTACTCATCAACCAACTTAAGAGTACACTTTTCCACAATGGTAGTTGTATGCAATGGAGATGGTTCTGCAAGCAAGAACATTTAAGGCCATCAAACACTTAAAGAGATAGAGAGAGAGAGAGAGAGAGCAAGCATTATTATAGGAAAACTATCCACAGAGATTCTAGTATATAGATATGCTAGGTGGTTAACTCATCCACAGATGATCATGCATGTACAACACATGAAATATTCTCTGGTTAGCATATACTCAAATTCCTACTAGCTACCTTAATTACGATATGTTCTACAATTCTATCAAAACTACAAATTGAACTAACTGCAACACTTTCAAACTAATAATATGCCTAAAGGAGGAGAGGTGAATCTACCTACTTTCCAGAAAGTTCAGCTTTCCTTCTACTACAATTTCACGCAGTATCAAGGAATCTTAGTTATTGGTGGGGGTTCGGTCCGTTAGCTGGTATTTGTTATACTGGAACAGTTTAGTTGCCATGAGCATTAAGTTTTATTTCCAATTCACACACTAATCACTTTCTCTACTGTTTCATTCAAACCATAATAAAAGTACCAAACACTCTTTGTTAGCACAAAATGCAAAAAATTAACTAACACTAGGCATCGAAATCGAAATCCCTAATTCTACTACAGACATCCTGACGCAATCTGTTCACACACATTAGTGTTGCTCATACTAATTCTAAAATCAACACCAGAGCCAAATCATTACCTAGAGAAACCTAAACATCCAGATCAACACGCAGCTCTATCAGTAAGAAATTACATCAAATCAAAGCTTTAAGATCCACAATTCAATCTCGGATTCTAATCAATCTCCTCATCTACAGAAACAAAGTAGAACGCTAAAGCAAAAACGCACCGTTTTGGAGGTAGGGGCCGTACTCGGTGGCAGAGAGGTGCATCTTAATGTCGTCGAGGGTCTCGCACTGGCAGAGATTGTTGTAATCCGCGGCGGTGAGTAGACCAGAGCGGTGTCCCCGGACGATGGCCTCCAAGTAGCCGCCGTGAATGTTGAAGGTCATCGCTTCGAAGCCGTACATTTTGTTTCCCGATCTGCCCCTGGCCGATCTGAAATGGAATCGCCGATAGAGACAGAGAAAGAAAGGGGACGATCCAATCGAAACCAAAAACCCCCTTCGGAAAATCGATGCGAGGAAAAATGGAAAACCCTAACGATCCAGACGGAGCTGAATTGCAGGTTTAAGAGGAGAGATCAAAATCCTTGGTGGTGATGAGAGAGAGAGAGGTCGAATTGTGGTGTGTACCAAATCCTGCATCTGGTTTTAGGAGGGTGGTGAATTACTTTTACGCCCTCGTGGTTCGGTTTTCGGATGGTTCGTTTGGATGGCGGGTCGCCCGTGGCGCGTAATTTATTGGGCTTTCTTGTTGTTTTATGGACCGAGTGCTGAAACCGATAAATGAGAGGTTAGTCCAGTTAGTAATTATCCTCTTGTCCGCCATTAAATTGACGCACCTTTTCATTCATCCTTAGTTCAGAAAATATGAAAAATATTTTTTCATAATAAACCCCGTAAAATATTGAATACATTTTTAAAGTTTGTTTTCAAAAATGTCATTAGACGGCCTAGTACCATTTAGTCTAACGGCATAGTCTCCCCATAGTAAATGGGAGGTTGTAAGTTCGACTCATAAAATACTAGTTGTAGCATTTGAGTTGTTTACCCGATCAAAAATAAATAAATTTTACTATACTCCTAGTATCATTTGAACTCTTTCGTAAATTGAACTCACAACATCTCACTTAAAGTGTTTTGAAAATTTATGTTTTGCAGCATCAAAGATAATCAAATGCCTCAAAACCTATCATCATCAATTCATCATCTCACAAGATACTCATTAATCAAATTACCAAGCTCCAACAATGATCCTAATAGCATTATAATAACATGTAACCCATCGTGGTACTAATCGAAACGGATCGAATCGAAGCACGTTTTATAACAAGCATACACTAATCAAAGTGCTAAACTACATGATCTCAACCTTAAATGTTAGTTATTTTACGGGGTTAAATGTGGTCCAATCTTTTCTTAAATTATTCTTCCTAAAAGTTGCATAGAATGCTTGCCACATGAGCTACGAGGTTCTTCGTGTGGAATCAGGACGCCAAACCTCTTCCGCCATGTGGCCATTGCAAGCATGGAATAATATGGGATTATTGGATGGAGAAGGACCCCTGTTACGACATTGGTGAGGATTGAAAAGTCATAATGTTCCTGCCTGAATGATGAGAAATTGGGACACATCATTTGTCACATAAATGATAAGGTTATTCTAAGACTAATTGTTAGTGAGCCGTTACCTGGTTGGTTAGATAGCCTAACCGACAACACTGAGGTCATGGGTTCAAAACCTCAATTGCCCATTTAATTGTCAAGTCAAGCTGAATTCCTAAAAGATACTAACCTGAATGGTCAATATAATCCACTATCCTTAGGTGGGGGAAAAACTATTGTCATGTAAAATGTAAACAATAACTTGAAGATAACTTTTCCTCTGTCAAATACTCAAATGTATGTGATTAAAATCTAGCAAGAAGGCTAAAACGAAGACTGATTGTGTGAAATAAGATTGGCTATCAACCGGCTTATGGATAAGGAGTTACTCATATTCGCTGGCTACAAAGTGGTTCTCTGTTGGTACCACATGCAATAGCGTGTTTGTCAAATGGCTAGCTAGTAAATGAGTTTGCCCTACAAGTCATGGAGTTATTTTTGTCTATAAGTTCGTTAATTTTTATGAGCTCATCATGGACTAGTAAGAGTTTGTTTTTGCTTATATATAATAGATTTCCAGTTTTTTCTTGTCGGCTATCTTGTTGTAAGTGCATATAGACACTAATTGTTGGCAGTTTTTCGCCAATCGATTCTAGTGATATCAATTTCAATTCATAAAATTTCAGTGAGTAAGTCGTATGTGTTGATGTATCTTAATGTATGACGATGGATTATGTGATGGCTAGTGTTAGATCAAGAAGAAGAAAAAATGATTCTAGCACAACATGTGTTTTATATCGGAGCAGATTCTACGCACCAACATGTGCAAGTGCACTATTAATGTGCAAATCCTCAAATCGTCATATGCGAAGATTGAATGAAGATTAGAGACCCTAAATTCATTTCTTTCATTTTCATTTTTGATCCAATCAAATTAAGCGTCCATAATAAGAATACATCTTATTCGGCCTTAGGTCCTCACCTCACGTGTTGGAAACACTTAGGACTATTTTTTTGGGTTTCAATTTTGTTAGCAGTATTAGAATACATGCATGATAATGCGACGTGGATGACCGGATCAAAATATTGCATATTAGTTGCTTGGTTCACTTGCATTTTGATTCGTAGAAGAATTTTCGGTTTTATACATCTATGTGTGTGAAACCGTCACTGAAGTAAAACTTTAATTTGAAAAAGAAACTTAATGTTTGATTCGCTAGATCTTGATTATGATATTTGTTGATTAATTAAGAATTAAAATTTGTTAAGTCCTTGTGTTTTAAAGTCGATATATGTTTAGTCCTTGTGGTTTTATTTTAATCTGAATAGTCTTTAAAGTCACGATTTTTCATCCAAATAGTCATTCCGTCAATTTTCTCAGTTAAATTGCTGACGTGGTTTTTAACTGAGAAAATTGTCGGAATGACTATTTGAATGAAAAATCGTGACTTTAAAGACTATTCAGATTAAAATAAAACCATAAGGACTATTTGGATGAAAAATCGTGACTTTAAAGACTATTTAGATTAAAATAAAACCATAAAGACTAAACAGATGTCGACTTCAAACCACAAGGACTATACAGTATTTTACCCATTAATTAATCTCTTCCATACTTTAAACCTGTAACATTCACATATAGTACTTTAACCATGCAGCCATTGTCATTAGCGATATCCACATATTTTATTTTCACTTTAATTTCTTTAACAAAAGTGAAAAAGGTTAAGAGGGAAGACAGCCATTCAAACATGCATCTTTATAACTAATTTGATCAAGTGAGTTGCTAATCTCAACTCTTAAAATGGGAAGCCCAAGTTTTGCTGTGCTTCACAAAAAAATTGAATTTTCTAATCTGTCCCTAGTATTGCAAAATGTTAAAAAACCAAAATTGATATGTGCGATGCACATGTTAAGAGACTAGTTAGTGATTAAAATTCTTTAACTCGTTCCAACTTACCAAGTACAACACAACAAGTTTTTTTTTTTTTTTCTGTATTTTGTAATACACTGATTAATATAGTGTGGTAGTGGCATATATTAAAAGTGAAAATGAATAAGTTGGATAACGATGAACTGCTTCGTTTCCAACTCACTTAATTAAGCGATTTGTTAAGAGAAATATGCATGACATGCGTGCAGAATTGGAAGCTAGCTTAAACCAGGGGAGTTACAATTAAGAAAACACTAATTATCTACAAAGCCAAAACAAATGGTTAACTCCACGAGGCTACCATCCAAAAAATCCAGAAAAAGCTCACAAGGTTGGTACTGCTTGTTAATGATCCGTTTCTTCTTTTCTTTGTTTTGTTTATCTGTGCTTTCATTTATATCTTTATAACTATGAGACTCATGTATAGCGTGGATTCGAATACGTTATGAAAGAGTTTACAGTAATCTTTTTTGTAGTGATTTGTGCAAGCACAATTCAAATATATTGACATTCGAAAATAAATTAAGTGGAAAATTTCATGTTTTACTTTGGATTAGGATTTATATTAAACACCCATGCATAAACCTATAACCTTTTATCGGTCGACACTCAAATAAGATTTCACTTTTAAGAAAATTTAAATACTTAATTCGTTAAATCTCGAACATCGGATTCGTTGATTAACACATCTCTTTCAATATTCTTTACATATGTAACATTTGTATGAAACCCGCTTCCAATGCCGTAATTTTCAAACTCCATGTATCTTCTTTCCACTTATCTTTACCAAAAATGAAAAAAAGACCTAGAGGAATACTTGCTAAAACTCTTATCATTTGATCGTAACTTTGCATGAATATCGATTAAGCTATGTCCTGATTACATGCAAACATCAAAGTGATCATAGCTAGACGTACCAAGAAACTTGTACGTGTGTTGCAAAGATGTAAAGGGAATTCCCTTTTCACCAAAATTTACTGGGTTTTCACGGCAAAGAGGAGTGAACACGATAGTTACATTTAAATTAATTGGATGTAATTAAGTTGTGATAATCAACGGTTAGGAAATTAAGCGTTATGTTAAAACAAAGCAGGCAGAAGGGCTCACGTGCCATGCGTGCGCTATTGGAAGCTAGCGTAAACTGGAGTTACAATTGAGAGAGAAGGAAACAAAGTACGAAGGAAACAAAGTGCGCTTCCCTCTTCTGAGTCAAGACTAAAATATTTAAAATATCATTGATATTTCTGTTTTTTACAAGTATCAATGTTAATTTTTATATATTTCTGATATTTTATATTTAGTCTATTTTTGGTCGAATATATAATTTTCAGATAAAATTTGGTAAAATTTTCATCGATATTCGATATTCGATATTATCTCGATATATTCATCGAGATTTTATTTGTTCGAACCACCGATATTTCTGTTATCGTCGATATTTTAGTCTTTGCTTCAAATTACTACAATGGTCTCCTTGTTTAAGTCTATACATGATTTTTTTTTGACAAGATACAAAATAAAGACAACCTTAAATTACAAAACCCCTACTACAACCAACATCAAGAGATTCAAGATAGAAAGCTTGACTAGCTGCAAGACGAACAGATCTATTCCAGGAGTATATTGTTGATTTAGTAAATTCTATTAATACAAAAGAAGTGCTGATGATAATTTTGTGAAACATTTTGTTGTGTGTCTTAAACTCTAGAGTAATTGTTTAAAAAAGAATATATTCTAGAGTAAAATGATCGACTTTCTTTCCATTTCTACGGGTGTGAGTGCACCATCTCGCATGTACCATGTGCTTTGAATTTCTTTCCCGACAATCACAACCCGAAAATTATTTTATGTATCAAGGTGCAAGTGAACCGAACAACTAATATGTAGTATTTTGATTCGGTTATCTACGTCGCACACTTGCACCTTGATACATGTATTTTGATCGACTTTCTTTCCATTTCTACGGGTGTGAGTGCACCATCTCGCATGTACCATGTGCTTCGAATTTCTTTCCCGACAATCACAACCCGAAAATTATTCTATGCATCAAGGTGCAAGTGAACCGAACAACTAATATGTAGTATTTTGATCCGGTTATCTACGTCGCACACTTGCACTATATGCATATACATTAATACCGTTAACAAAATTAAAACCCAAAAAAATAGTCTCAAGTGTTTCTAACTAAGGAGATGGGAACACTAGGTCGAAGAATATATGTACTCTTATTACATACGTTTAATTTGATCGGATCAAAAATGAAATTGAAACGAAGGAATTTAGGGTTTCTAATCTTCATTCGCTCTTCCCTATACGGTGATTTGAGCATTTACACATTAATGATACAAGTGCATCTTGGCGCGTAGACTCTGCTTCCATCACAACCAAATAATTGAATAAACATGACCGCCGAAACATATATCAAAGGAAATAAATCATAGAAATGTAAAATGTCCATAAAAAGTGATATTTCTAACCAGGCATTACGATTTGCAATTCAAGAATAAATAAAAATAATGAAACTCTTTCCACTAACATACTAATTATGCTTTGCCTGGTACCATTTGGTCTATCGGCATAGTCTCTCTTTAGTAAATGTGAGGTTGTGAGTTCGACTCACAAAATCGTAATATTTAAGTTGTTTACCTGATAAAAAAAAAATTATGCTTGTCAGCTAGAGGTTGCATTATACGATATGATTTAAGAAAATAAAAATTTTAATAACAATATATGAAGTATGACCCACTGAAAATTAAGGTGAATTAACTCTCTAAAATATGACAATGATACGTGAGTTTAAAAACTCAACCTAACTTAAGTACACACCGTCTGCTGTTCCGTTAATTTGATGTCTTCCGTCATATATTTAAAGGGCAAGTTCGTCCCTGCCAAAATGATGATAATATAAAAACACTAATATGCTATTGCTATACACGCTCAAAAATTTCTAGTCCTCAACTCCTCATCTCCTCCGCATTACCTCACAAAACCCAATCAAAATTTATAAAGAAAAATCCATCTCTTCCGGGAACAAAACTAGGATTCTCTCTCCAGTGCCCTAATCTGATTCGGTCCATGATCCTCTTGTCAAAGTTCTGGTCACTTTCACCACATTGCAAGTGAGACCTTGGTCGTTCTTGTATTTAATCCAGGCCTCGATGGCTGTCCCATTCTTCGAGTTAACATCTTGGTCAATCCACATGATTGTCATTTGGGTTGTGAAGTGGGGATCGATCCCGGGAACAAATTCGAAGCTGAGATTCTCGGCGGCGGCGGAGGACGAGCATGAGGGAGAGAGCAAGAAGTGTTTGTTGGGTTCACGAGTCTTGGGTTTTCTGCGAGAGAAATAGATAGAGATAGAGAGGAAATGGGTTCTGGGTTTTGGAAAAGATTGAAGATTGAAGATTGAAGAATGGAGAATGGAGATGGTCACAAGAAGGAAAGAATGGTTGCTGAACGTGCATCTCTGAGAGGACGATACCTCCTTTTATTTTTATTTTTTTTCTTTTCCCTACTCATTAATTTTTAATATTAATCATCTTATTAATATTAGATTATGGATTGACGGATTTACCCCTCAATATTTAACGGAAAACATAAAAAATAACGGAAGAGTAACGGCGTGTATATATATATCTGGTTGAAATTATAACTTCATGTATCATATTAATTTTTTTGAAACTTTTTATACTAAAATTATGAGTGGGTCATTTGTCGTGTACTATTCTTAAAATTTTTCCTTTAAGAAAAGCTATGATAAGTGAGCTTGTTAGCACATTGTTTTGCATTGTTCACGAAGTTGGTTTTAGATCATTGTAATCAAAGTCCGATATTGATTACCGTATGTGAACACTACCATATTTATATTCATAAGGCACGAGGATCGTTAATTATTTCCCGCACGTTGTTTTCCGATCCAAGTTTATGATATTGGTAACCTCGTACAACAGTTACATGATTACAACATAGATATTATGAAATACATGATTATACAACTTTATATTCTCAGAAGTTGAATTGAACACGTATGAACATTGTTTTAGATTACAATGGGGAACATATGATTAGCAATTTAGCATATATAAACAGACATGTCTCAGTCACTTATAACCATAAAACACACGGATTAGTAACTATTCCGACATACTGTTTTCTAAGCAAAGTTTACAATATCGCTAACCTCAGACAACCGTTACAAAACCACAACATAGTTAATACAAACTGCATGATTACCGACTTTATATTCTCAAAAGCTGCAACCACACTGAGCACGTATGAACATTGTTTCAGATTATAACGGATAATTAAGTGAAATTCACTATGCCTCGTTGACTTGAACTATACTTTATGCATATACTATTGGACGTATCTTAAAAAAATAAACGAATAATTCAAAAGCTGCATGGATTCCTACGTGCATTTTAAGTCTCCTCAAAACTCTAAACAGATTCTGCACTCCCAAATCAAAATTTCCTCTTTTTTCTCCCTCTGGAAAATTGATTTAGATACCTGAGGTAGACTGGTAGAGTGGTAGACCTAGCAATTATTCCAAAATTAAGAAAATAAATAAGAATTAATTAATTAATTGTTTTTGTTTTTGAAACACAAGAGTGGACTTTTGTGAAAATGGCTGGAAAAGGAGGGGTAAACATAGAAAAGAGCAAAGAGAAGAGTGGATAAAAATCCGCTGTTGGAACAGCCCACTGGAATGGCGAGCATGGCCCCTGGTTTTCACTCCCCTCACGCCAAAACCAATTGTCTTTCTCTTTCAGCTAACCCTAAACCTCCTCCATTTCTCTATCTCCCCCTTTTTATACCCATCAAATCCTCCCCACCCTCCTCTCCTTCTTCACCAGAAGAAGAAGAACCAACCACACCTCCCTCTCTCTCTCTCCTTTTACCACTCCACTACAAACCACCCCTGTACGGCCCTGTGCATCACTATCCATTCCCTCTCCCCCTCCTGTTTCACCCACTTTGTCTTCTACTTCTCGTTTCCTGGTCTATTACTGGATTTGAATTTCGCATTTTGCTGCACCCAGATCGATACGTTGTTTCTTCTTCTTCTTTTTCCGAGTTGCAGCTTTCGGTTGAATTGTTCTGTTTTGGAGTGTGAATGGGGATTGAGACGACGTTGCCCAATCGGAAAGAGAACAAGGCGCTTCATCCCTCGCCGGAGGAGTCGAATTCGATTAGCAAGCCCAGGAAGTCCCGGCGACGTCATCGCAAGATGTCGCCGGTGCAGAAGCTTTACGAGACGTGCAAGGTTGTGTTCTCCTGTTGCGGCGCCGGGATTGTTCCATCCTCCGAAGATATCCGGAAGCTATGCCCTGTTTTGAGTACGTATTTCCTTATATTGCATGCTTTCCTCAGCAGAATTCAAGATGCTTATATCAGAATTTCGTGTCCGAATTGAATTTAATCCATGTTTCAGATCACAATTTCGTAACTGTTTTTTCGTTCTGGACAATGCACAATCCTTCAGTCATGTGCTCTGTTAATTTCAGTTTTGAATCTTTAATCTTTCGGTTTCGGATTGCATTGTAGGTTTATTTTTGATCAGTTTCTTACCCCTGTCCTGGGATAATGGTACATATCTTCTTGGAGTTGGGGTTACAGTTTCTGTATAAATAAAAAATAAAATTTATGCGGCAGGACATATGTATTGCATGGTTTCATTTCGTTACAGCTGGAGCCTGGTTTTGCTAACAAAGTGGCTTTTAAATAGGTATGATCAAGTTGTTAGCATTCAATCTGAGAAAACACTTGGCATTCATTGCACCATGAGGTTGCTGGGCTTGCATTGTTTGTTATGTTTTTAATTTCTTGGCTAAATTGCAAATGTACACAATGTCGTTAATATTAATGGTTTGTTTCGATGCAGATGCTATGAGACCTGTCGATGTTGGCCTGACACCTGAGCTGCCATACTTTCGACTCGCAACAGCTAGGCGAACCCCGCCAATCACATACTTGCATCTGTTTGAGTGTGACAAATTTTCTGTAAGTAAGATTCTTTGTGGTACTGCAATGCAACATGCAAATTTAATCAACCATTGCTTATGTTCTTGTCTTAAAACAACTATATGCAGATGGGGATATTCTGTTTGCCGCCTTCAGGTGTAATTCCATTGCATAATCACCCAGGAATGACGGTTTTCAGTAAGCTTCTTTTCGGGACAATGCACATCAAGTCTTATGACTGGGTGGTTGATGCCCCTGAGAAAACATCAACAACTGAGAATCAGCAACTGACAATTGAGAATCAGCAACCGGCAACTGAGAATCAGAAGCCAACAGCAGATAAATCGATTCCTCCCCAAGGTATGTTTTTCCTTCAGAAGCATTATGCTGAATTTCTCGGATGGTATGTACTTTCTGATTTTTGATTACTAGTTGCTGCAAAAACTAGGGAGCCTTGACCAAATATTGGAAGATTAGAAGAAATGTAGGAGCACTTCTTTAAGCCTAGATTGTCACACTCAAAATCTAGAAAGAGGACACCTGTGTTATTAGCATGGAGTCCTGATTTTACTAGAAAATCTTTAAAAAAAAATGGTTTATTTTTGTGAAATAAACACCTCATTGTAGGGACATTAGATTGTCATAGACCTGATATGTTGACCAACAGAGCATCTGCCTATAGGAAATTTATGGGAAGATCAAATTTTCTGAAATCGTTATTTTGTTTTGATACAACCAAGTCATGCACAAGACATTTGCTGCAAGACATTAAGAAGATAGTTTAAGTAGCTGATTGTATACAACTTTGACATTTGCACCAAACTATGTTGCCTCAAATGAAGTTTTTGACTGGATCACGTCACTTCCTGTAACTTGTTATATATACATGAGTACATATAAAAAGCCCCCGCCGTTGCTTTTCAACCTTTGTCTGTTAGGTAAAGACTAAAGAGTGCTTGCTCGCTGACTCTTTGAGTGCTATAATATTCTTGTTGTAAAATCAAGTCATGCAGACCTATTTGTGCAGTTACCATCTTCATTATTCATAAAAGAAAGCTAAAATTAATATTTGGTGCGTGGTTTCAGTTACCATCTTCATTATTCATAAAAGAAAGCTAAAATTAATATTTGGTGCGTGGTTTCATTTTTGCAGTTAACGCGGTTGCACCTCCTGGTACCCGCTTGGCAAAAATAAAGGTTGATGCCGACTTTACTGCTCCTTGTGACCCTTCAATCCTCTATCCAGCTGATGGAGGCAACCTGCATTGCTTCACTGCAGTGACAGCATGTGCGGTGCTTGATGTGCTCGGTCCCCCTTATTCTGATCCCGATGGTCGCCACTGCCAATACTACCTTGATTTCCCATTTTCTCAGTTCACAGGTACCAATTTTCAATGAGATGAATAATCTCCTTTTTGACTGAAATGAGTACCTCAATTACATTTGTTTTTTTTTTTTTTCTTTTGTGAATTTTCAGTTGATGGAGTATCGATCCCGGAAGAGGAGAAGGAAGGTTACGCATGGCTTCAAGAGACCGAGAAACCAGACGACCTAGCTGTAGTTGGAGCGCTGTACAGAGGCCCGCAAATACAGGAGAAATGATTTTTTTTCTCCCTTTCCATATCTATCTACATCAAGCCATGCCCACAAATACAGGAGAAATGAGTTTTTTCTCCCTTTCCATATCTATCTACATCATGCCATGAAAGTACACTAGTATCTCCATCATCACCATTCCGTTTCCTCCTTGTATCCACCCATCTACATCACAGACATTCTATTGCCCCAAAACCATGTCGTCGTCATGTCAGTCATCGCTGCTGCATAAATTCTGTGCATCAGCAGTAGCCACAGTAGTAGAGTTTCTGTTTTTTTTTTCCCCTGTTTTGCTCTGTATGTTGTTTTTTATCTGTTGTTGGTGGGACATGAAGCACAACTCGACCGGTGCTTTTTAATTCATGTACATACTCAGAAAGAAAGGCAAAGACAACTAAAGAAGAGAAGTACTGTGTTTCCTAATGTAGTAGTTCCCCAGAAATGAAAGATGCACCTTGTTCATCTCTTTCCCTCCAATTTTTTTTTTTAAATTTGAACATAAAAGAATTAAAAAATAAATAAAATCATGGGTCTGGTGGGATTTTTTTTGGGGTACAAAACGATGACGTGTCATACCGCTTTGCTTTCTCCTTGGTATGAGCGGTATATAACTATACGACCAGGCCTGGTCAAAGTTGTCTTCTTTGTTTGGTTGTGGGGTCGTCGCCGTCGTCATGAATACGACCGAGGAGGTAAAGGTGGGTGGTGATCTGACGAGGACGGTTTGTCGTAATTGCCATCGGAGAATATAAGAGAGAGATTGGAAAACTTGGATGCCTGTGTCTTTAGAGACAAGTCGAAGCCTCAAGCCTGTCGTGATGGCCATAGCGGCTTCTAGAAGCGAGGGTTAGGGGACTTAGGGTACGGCGGTTGACGGCGGTGCTGATTCTGCAGAGTCCCAGCAATGGCTGATTCTGCACCGCGGTTGCCCTAAACCCTGATATACACATGTCGTTTATATATATATGTAGAGGTACGGTCAATCACATATAGCCTAAACCCTGATGTTCATCGTTGGCAGAAACTGGCCATTCTAGCTTACTTTAAAAACCTAATTAAGGAAACCTGTTACCTGTGTTGTTTGCCGAATATGGAAACCTAGTATGAAGCGACAGATTTCTGAGGTAGTGGCTTGGCTTTATCGCTGCCAGAATCAAAGCCGTACGATTTTGAAATAAAAAAAGGAAAGGGAGGTCGTTGTTGGAGGAGTACAGCTGAGTACGTAACTGCAATGACTAGAAAGTACCCACAAATGGATATTCACGACAAATAAAAAGAAACGAGCTAGGGTTTCAGATCGAACAAGTCATGGAAGATAGATAATGGTGATGATGATGAGCTATATCCTAAATGTTATCGATCACCTAGCTGAGCAGAACATGTTTTGCCTTTAGCAATGTGGACACAAGAAGGAAACATATGAAGATATGAATCTTCATATGCTTACTTCTCATCAGGTCTAGATTCAATCGAATTTCTCTAATGAGTAATCTTCTTAAATAGGCTTGTCGTGGGATGGTCATCATTTTTGCCTTGAATTCTTTGAATTGGAGTTTCGAGAGAGATTTTGATTATACGTTTTGGAGTTTTAAAGTATGAGAAGGGACGAATTGAAGGTGGTAGAACACAGAGGCAACACTATTCGAACAATGAAAAGGGGCATCTTTCACTTCCAAACATAGTACAAAAGTACAACACCTTAGTCACACCTCCACGAATCCAAGATAGTAGTAGCAATTAAGGTGGTATACGCAATGAACTTCTTTGTTTGGATTTACTTGGGTGTTATAATTATTGGATTGAGTATAGATGATGTTGCGGCTCGAGATTATACTCACTCAAATAGTTATAAGACATTCAAATAACATAAATCTATGTAGAGAAGTCAAATTCATATCCAATACTCTTGAGTCTAGAGGAACAAACGAGCCCTACATATATTTGCCTTAATTAACTTCTAATAATGCATGATGATATTGGGCCATTAATATCAGACGCATCTAGACCTAAAGGATTGAGGGCCTTGAGGATGCCTATCACTCTATCAGGCTGAAAAAAGAGTTTTTAAGTGGATTTGCATATATAACCCATGAGGTCATTTGCATCCTTTGGGCAATGTCAGTTTGCATTGTTTGTTTTGCCACTTTCATTTCCTTGTGTAAATCATAGATCTCAGATTACACACCAAACCAACATAGTACTCTAGCTAGCATCCAGCCATACATTATAGATGACACTCAATAATGATGAATTGATAATCGTAGAAAGCAAGTAAGGTCTCTCACTCTCTCTATTTGCTGAGGATTTGAAAATGGCAGATTTGTTAATTCACTAAATTAAATTAAGAGCATTGACCTAGTTCATTATAATAAGCACCACATGGCTCTGAAGTCTCTTCCTATGATAGCAACCAGCAAGACTAGGACTAAAAAAACAAACCTCATGTATTCACAACTTAATCTCTCTCTCTCTCTCTCTCTTCACTACATAAATATATATGTAAGCATCACCTTGTGTATATATTATGAGAGTCAATCCAATTATGCAAACGCCAGTAAACTGCATGTTACCTACGGCCAAGACTAGGACTATATGTAAGACCCCTATATATGGAATAATCTACTAACATTTTCTGTCAATATATATATATATATATATATATGATCTCTGACCTCGCTGTTATGTTTCTATCACCTAACCTAAACACCTTGAAGAGAGGCACTTCAAATAATTTCCAATTCCAATTGATTATGTAAATAACGTTTTCAGCGAAAGGACATATGGAAAATTCTGCTATATCGATGCATGCTGAAATTTCATGACCAAAACCACCTCTTTGCTGGACCCCTTGTTGAACAAAACCTCCTTTAGTGATAGGTATGCTATACCATTCGGTATAGCAGACAAACCCTACATATATATATATATATATATATATAAACGACATGTTTCATGCTTAATATGATATGACGACTTCTAATTTTTATATCAAAAGCCATCGTGATATAAGAAAAAATCCTTATTACTTGGTAATTACACGATAGAAAACTGTATCTCAATCAGTTAATTGTCCATTGAAGAATCAAAGGGTCAGCCTTGAGCTATAACAATATAGCTCGATGTCTCTTCAAAATTTCTCCAACAAGCAAGTTGTAACAAACAAATTAACTTTAGAAAGTTGACGGTCGTGCTAGCTAGTGTTTGATTTATTTCATAAATAAATTACAATTAGGATTAATATACATAACTAGACAATTAGTGCTGCGTGGTTTAGTTTGGTCCAATATATGCTAGTTGGTATTGGTCGGTATATATGGATGTTCTAGTACGTACTTCTCTGTATCAGATCGAGAAGTAGTCATCAGTTGCGACTAAGTGATCGACGGACTAGCTGCAATTCCTTGGTTTAGAAATTAGTCATACTAGTCATATAAATGACCCCTTTTCATTAAAAATCGAGTTGAAGGGTTTGAAGGGATGGATATATTAAGCAGGTTCAACTTTTTCAGTCTGCAGATGTTTCCTTATGGACATGGTCTTCCAGGTTGTTTGCCCTAGATGACAAGGTCAGTGGTGTGCTCTTATTAGTCAAGATCACAACATATATACAGTGAGCCTCCAAGTTAGGCTGGGTACCAAACATTTAAAAAAAAAAAAAAACTATATGCAGTATAAGATATCGAAAAAAAAGCTCAAGTATTACTACAAAAATAACAATACGAATTACTAGCTAGGATACGATCCAAATTTTCCATCATAATTTGAGCTAGCTCTGGTAACTTGCATAAATTTCATATGCAGTCATCATATTGATAGCTAGGGGGAATGGGTTCCAGATTGTTTTTTTTTTTTATTTAGAAAAAGCTAGCATTTGTCTTAGGTAGACGGTCACTGTATGTAATAAACACAAACCCTAAAAGTCATATATATGTAAGACAATTTGGTTTGTATCAGTCTCTCTGATATGTTATAAAATTTGATTTATTTAAGAATCGTAATGATATCATTGTGATCATATGCAAGTTTAATAACACAAACAGTCGTCTCTCATAGTTTCAAAACATCACTAATTTTTCTTTCTGGGGTTATAGTTTCAAAAGATCTCGTTCATTTTGATATTCAACATATACATGGGTGTCGATCTCAAACAGTAATGGATGAGATTTGCATGAGCAGATCCAAACAAGCTATTACAAATCCTGCTACACTCAGATCCCAAGATGATTAATTAAAGTCTAAAACAACAAGAGGTGGCCGGGTTTTAATCTAAACTAGGTCGTCAATTAATTAAAAATATAGGAGCCTAGAAGAGAAAAACGAAAATCTTACTGTATAATCAAGTATTTTCTAACTAATATATCTACACTGCATTTTCTCCTTCAATATTTTGTGTGATCACCAAATATTAATCAAGTAAATGAAGTATAAAGATGATCAGTGAAGTACTGAAGTCTCACCCAGTGTCTGGCAAAGCGTATTGACTGCTGACAGTCATGAATAGCTTAATATTTTTAGGCTGCTGCTGCTGCTGCCTTCTCCTCTCGATCAGCATTGCTACTAATCCACACGATCCCGACTGGCTTGACTTAATTAGCCATGTGAATTCAAACCTGCTGTACGAAGCTTCAAAGATGTAGTACTACTTATACAAGTCTTCTACTACATATATGTATAGTTATATGTATTTTATAATTAATACATGGATACAAGTTGGCTGTGCCCGCGTATTAAGCTCTCTGGAAGCTCATCATCAATATGTCCCTCAACTGTGGAAGCTGAAACATGAAAAATCCTTGTTAATTTATTAATCTTAGCTAATCCGGAAGAATAGGTATTAAAAAAAGGACTGTGGCTTGATGCAGAGAGTTGACATTTTTTCTGTGCCCGCGTAATGAGCTCGATAAGATGATTACCTGGTTTGTCGACTTGGATAATTTATATTTAAACGTCTGAAAGTAATGGGTGGTTAATTAACCCCATGTACTTCATCTCTACCTCCTCCTGTGGATATTTATCTAATTTTCTCTATTTATAATCAAGTTGTTTGTGTTGTAAGCGAGAATAATCTGGGTTAGAGAGCAAAAGTACAAACCTGCTGCTGTCTGCTCTATATATAAAGCAAGAGAGAGCTATATCATAGAGAATGCCAAACTCTGATTCAACAGCAGCAGCAGCTGTTGGAACGAAGGTTGAATCCTTCGGCAACCAAGAAGGGCAGGTATGTTCATCATGTCTTGGTACCTTCATCGATCTCCTAATTTAATTGATGTTTAATTTTGATCTTCGATCTCCTAGCTAGCCAGGATCGAATCCATCGTTGTTGATCATATTCAGATAGTTTCATTGAATCACTCACTGATATCATCTTAGTAATTATTACTTTATGAAAGAGATGCATGCAGACAGTTCTGATGTAAATTAAAGAGTAGAACCTCGATTAATTTGTTTTTGTTTTTGATTTTTTCATGTTTATTTTGATAGGAGAATTATGAACTTGTTAATGCCAAAGCCGAAATGAGTGAGGTCAGAGAAGAAAATGCGAGACTGAGGCAGACGTTGGAGCATATGATGAAGGATTACCAGTCTCTACAGTTGCGCTTTTTCGACATCCTCAAACAAGAGTCTCATTCCAAGAAGGCAACAATGAGTGCCACCACCTCCCATGTTAAAATTGAAGAACCTCATGATCAGCTCTTGTCTCTTTGCCTTGGAAGAAGCCCAAGAGACCCTAAAAATGTTAGTGATGAGGGCAAACTTGTACAAGCTGATCATCACCAAGACTTGAAGGCCAACCTTACCCTTGGATTAGGCTCTAAGTTGCAGTTGCCCACCGAGCTTGTATTGAGCGGTCCGATTCCGGAGACTAGTTCCGAAGAGCCTAAGGAATCAGAAGCCTCCCCATCAAGTACTAAAAAGACAATAAGAAATGAAGATGATGAAGCTTCGCAGCAGGCCAATGCTGCAAAAAGAGCTAGGGTTTCTGTGAGAGCTCGATGTGACACCCCCACGGTACTACTACACTCCACATGAATTTGTTATTGCTTTTGTTAAAATACTTCTGCTTAATTTGTTTTTTACAGATGATTGATGGATGATTTTACATGTTTTTTTACAGATGATTGATGGATGCCAATGGAGAAAATATGGACAGAAGATTGCGAAAGGAAATCCATGCCCGCGAGCATACTACCGATGCACGGTTGCACCAGGATGCCCTGTTAGAAAGCAGGTTAAATCCTTGTTACAAAGATGACATTCAAGTTCCTGTTACTACAACTGAACAGTTTTTTCGAAACTTATGTGTTGGAACTTTTCATATGATTTTTCAGGTGCAAAGATGTATTGATGACATGTCTATCTTGATCACCACGTATGAAGGAACACACAACCACCCACTTCCAATGACAGCCACTTCCATGGCTTCCACCACCTCTGCCGCAGCTTCCATGTTATTATCTGGCTCTTCGACATCTCAGCTTCCAGGTCTTGGTTCCAGTAATGGACTAGGTTTTGGTCTCTTTGATAATTCGAGGCAACAACTTTACATGCCTAAGCTTTCCTCCTCCCCTTTGTTTCCCACAGTTACTCTAGACCTCACATCTTCTCCTTCCCCTTCATCAAACCAATACTGCACATTTCCTCCAAGTCTAAGCTTTTGTTCCTCAGAATCTAACATCAATTTACCAACCAGTTGGGGCAATGTGTACCCCAGATTTGGGACGCAGTTTGACAGAAAGAACCAAGAGTGTTTCCAACCCAATCACCAAGCCTCTTCCCAGGTGTCCTTAACAGAGACATTGACCAAGGCAATCACATCAGACCCAAATTTCAAGTCAGTCATTGCTGTAGCGCTTTCATCTATGGTTGGAGGTGGTGCTGCAAGTTATGGAAGCCAAGGAATAGGGGAAAGATTAGGACAACACTTGACACAGAATGGGAAAGGCTGCTCATCAAGCATTTTCAACAGCTTGTCATCTTCTGATTCTCAGAAGGGAAACTTGAAGCTTCTCCAGCCTCCACTGCCATTTCCGGAGTCAAAGAGCACTACATCTTCCCCTGCCATCAGGGATAAAAGTCTCTAAATTATGTGATCAGAAATTGAAATTCTGCTAGTTAGACAATCTCAGATGTTATTTTGTCAGACCCTCAATATCGACTATCAACCGAGTAAACTGTTGCTCAAATGCGTGGTCTAGATCAACAGTTTGACAAGATCACATGTTAGATATGTCAAATTTACCAGTAGTTACTGTAATCAAAAGATGTAGGAGTTTATTCACAGGCTCACCCTGTTCTGAAAATATGATTGTCAATCAATAATATTGCAGCACACTACCAACTGGCTGCTAGATACAAAGTATGACTGTTCAGAAAAAATAAGTAAACTCTGATGGGCATTCAGAAGACAAAGTTGCCACTTAGACAGTTTACTCTATCAACTAACCAGAGACATTATTTGACCAGGATCTATAAAATCAATATATTACAACCGCAGCGTGATCTGTAAGGAAAAAACTACCAGTATCGATAAAAAAATCAGTCTTCCTCCACTCCAAAACTTTGATAACTCATAAGATGGCCTCTTTGAAGCCAATGCACCACATTATTTCATTTTGATATTCCAACAGCTTCCTCTACCTCGTTATGTTCCTCACCGTGAAGGCTAGCCAATGTAATCTTTTTCTGTAAAACCCTGAAGGGTGGCTCCAACAATAAGCCACATAAACTACAGGCCTACAAGTATGAGTATCCACATGTAAGTGTGCCACCAAAATGAAACCTTGTAAGTTTGTAACTAATTCACTAACCCATGAAATTAGAAATATTTGAAAACTTCCTCTCATGCTACCAAATTTTTTGGAATGAAAGACGTCATTTACTCAGTCAGACAAAAATTCTAGTAAATGCTACTGGTGCAATAGATAATTTTGACAACATACAAATGCAAAAGGAACATACAGTAAGAATCGGTCTGTTACCATTGGCTATTCAGATTGTTTCCTATGAACTCTTTAGTAGTTCGTGAAATGCCTCCTGAGGTATATCTATAGAACCAACACGCTTCATTCGCTTCTTCCCTTCCTTTTGCTTATCTAATAGCTTCCTCTTTCGAGAAACATCACCACCATAACACTTGGCAAGAACATTTTTTCTCATAGCAGAAATCCTAAGACAAAACATAGAGAAGTTTAGCTGAACAGTATATGTTTGAATAGTCGTAGCATGAGAAGCAGAAATTTTAAATAATACTCACGTCTCTCTTGCAACAACCTTCGTTCCAATTGCAGCTTGTATAGTTATCTCAAACATTTGCCTGCTCAAAATCAAATATCTCGTCATACTGGGAAAAGGAACAAAGATGGAAGAAATTACAATTCAGTATAGCTCAGCATACCTGTCTATATATTTCTTCAGCTTCTCCACCAGTTCACGACCAATACGTTGCGCCTTCAAATTATGAACAATAGTTGCCATAGCATCGACTGGTTGTCCATTCAGAAGGATATCAAGTTTGACCATATCAGATTGCTGATATCTGTTGTATTTCAGAAAATATCAGAGGGAGGGAATGAAAGGAGTTTGCAGTTACCATATATAAAAAATAACAGTTCTTCCTAGCTAAGCAACTGCAGTGATGAAACCATGAACTGCTGCCCAGTATCAGCCATGATAAACATTACTATAGCAATACAAATGCAATACAGTTCTGGTTTTTCCCTTCAGTTTCAAGTTTAAACCATCAACTTACAAGAGGAATTGCTCTACTTAAGCATTTAATAGTAGTATGCTACTCATTCTGATTATGCTGACTTAAAAAGTTGCAGCACCAATTTATCAGATACCAATCAACAGTTCAATCCCTTTGCTTGGCACTAGTATATTATCCTTATCTGACTGGTGGGTTTTTCTAGTAGATGTGTGGTGTGTGAATGAGAGAGTTGAAACTTACTCTGAGTCCTCATAATCAAATGTTGCATATCCTGATGTAATACTCTTCAATTCATTGTAAAAGTCGACAACAATCTCCCTCAAAGGCAAGCGGTACTTCATGAAGGCTCGTTGACTGCATAGATCAGATTACAACATATCAATCACAGACAAGCAGAAATAACAAATAAACTATATGAGTAGGTAAGGTAACATCCCAGAGATTATGTAAATGTCTCTACCCAACACAAGTCCATTAATACACACAATTTAGATCTTATGAGCATGAAATCCATGCTCACCAAACTTTGGATCAAAATGTAACAGCTGATAACATAATTCTGTTGAAGTAATATTCTTTTTATAACTAAATGTTAGCAGCTGGACTTTGATTCAATGGTTGGTGAGGCAGGAGACAATAAAGCAAGATGATATATATGTATATATATATAAAGGTAGGGATATTTTTCATCTTTCAATTTGACATTTCATAAAAATTACCTGTCTATGAAAGTATACTCCAACTGCTGACCTCTCCGCTCAGAGCAGAGGGTGATCACAGCCCCCACATACCTTCAATTGGACAACAAATTAACTTTGGAGTCTGCTGTATGAATAACTGCCTCCCAGGGTGGATAGGGAAAAAAGACATGCTAAGGGTGTGCGAGAGCTTACTCACTAGGAATAATGATAGTAGCTAGAACTGTAGGTTCCCAACAGGCTGTTACTTGTTTCTTGGAGTTTGCAACCAATGCGGCAGGATTCTGAACTTCTACTTTGCTAGAACAGAACCAATATTATGTTTGGTAAAACCATATGAATGAAAATTTTACAAAAAATAGCATGTAACACATACCTCCCATCAGAATACTCATAAATATAGGGAACAGTTGGAATGGTAGAAATTACATGAGCTCCATGTTCCTGTCATCCACATCATTTGTAAATGAATATAAGTGAATGTTAATTATGCAATCAATAAGTTCAACGATTTTCTTTCTCTTCAAGAAAATACTAAAGTTTCCATTCTGGTGTATTAAGAAAAGTTTTTTTTTTTTTTTTTTTTTTTTTTTTTACACAAGGTAGGAACATTAGACCTCTTAATTGTGTCTTTTTCATACAGAAGCGATTCCTTCATTAAGAAAAGCTCTTTAAAATATCCCTAGAATAACTATTTGGTTACCTGTTCAAGTCGCTGGTGAAAAACATCCATGTGAAGTAAACCTAAGAAACCGCACCTGCAGTTCAACAAGTTAGCCGTCATAACATTTAAAATATATCAAAATCTTGAATATCAATCATGGTAGACGCAAATGCCTTCATTTTTGCAGGTGCAAAAAGGTTTAACTGGTTTAGTAGTAAGTTACATACCTAAAACCCAGACCTAGTGCCGTGCTACTCTCTCTAGTAACAGACACACTAGCATCGTTGCAGGTCAGTCTCTCAATTGCATGGTTAAGTGCCTCAAAATCAGATCCATCAGCAGGGTAAAGACCAGAAAACACCATATGTTTTGCAGGCTTGAACCCTACAATTTGAAGACCATCAGGAGCTGGATGATAGAATACCTTAACCACAAATTATAAATAGATATATAAGTACCTGACAGGGGCTGGACGATGGTTTTATTATGATGAAGTGTGTCCCCAATACGTGCCTCTTTGGTCGAACGCATGCCACTCACAACATACCCAACTTGTCCAGTATGAAGGACTCCTGTGGAAGTAAGCTCTGGGTGCATGATTCCAACATCCAAAATGTCATAAGCTTGGCCAGTTGCTGCAGATGCAATTTTGTCCCCCTTGCGCAGCATCCCATCAACTACAGCAACATGGCATATAACTCCTTTATATTCATCATAGTATGAGTCCAACAAAAGCATCCGCAAAGGTAAATCACTCTTCCCAGGAGGAGGTGGTATGCGTTCTATGACTGCGGGAAGGACATGCTCAAGACCCTGTCCTGTTTTCGCAGATGTTAAAAGAGCATCACTTGCGTCCAGATCAAACATTGATTTAAGTTGAGCTTTGACACGTTCCGGATCAGCAGTCGGCTGGTCAATCTTGTTGATAACAGGTATTATCGCCAAGTTAGACTCGAACGCAAGATAAAAGTTTGCCACAGTTTGCGCTTGAACACCCTGAGCTGCATCAACAACCAAGAGCGCACCTTGGCAAGCGGCCAGTGATCTCGATACCTCATAACTAAAGTCCACATGTCCCGGTGTGTCAATCAGATTCAGTAGAAAACTCGGTTCTCCACTGCCTCCAACCTTATCCCCACCATGAAAATTGTGCTTGTGGAACATGGTAGCTGTCTGCGCCTTTACAGTAATCCCCCTTTCTCTCTCCACCTACAACAACCCAAATCAAAATCCGCATACAAAACACAACTACATTTTCTATTTCTTCATAATAAAAAAGCTTCATTCCTAAACCATAATATACCGAGTAAACCACACTAACAAAATGGCATATCTTCAAGTCATAAACTTTATGCATAGATTATCCCCAAAAACACAACACTATTCAGCTAAGAAAACCAAACCCATTAACAAAGCAACAACCTTTCTTCCTCTAAACATCAGAAAACAATGATCAAAGTTTCATATACCTGCAACTTGTCAAGGTACTGAGGCTGACCATGGCCTCTCTTAATGGTCCCAGTGAGCTCCAGGAGCCTATCAGCGAGAGTAGACTTGCCGTGATCGACATGGGCGATGATGGAGAAGTTTCTGATCCTCTCAGTTGGGTACTGGCTCAAATCCACGGCGTCTTTGCTGTTCTGTTTTGAATGGGAGCAAAAAGTTTGGCTGAATCTGAAGCCAGAGCCAATTGGGTTGCGTCGTAAATGAGAAGAAGAAGAAGATAAAGGGTTTAGGTGGGTTTGGAGTAAAGAAAGGTTCTTTGGTGGTTTCAGGGTTTTAGAGGCTCTGCTCAGAAAACCCATCTCGGGGTTTAACGAGAACTGAGACTACGGCGGAGCTTTATTCATTTCTGTTTTGGATGGAGATGTTTTAACGCCGTCGTTTTGATTTGGGCTGGACTTTGATTTTGCAATGAAGGGATGAAAGTCATTATTATTCCTGGATACCCAACCTATTTACGGATAAGTTTCCGGCAGTTTCCGCAACCTTTCTGCCGTTTACCGCCGTTTTAGGCCATACCAATGCGTACCCGGTTCCCTGTAGATTAAGAATCTGTTTTCGGAAACGCCAGAAACGCTTCGGAAACGGCCGGGAACGCGTCGGAAATGTCCGGAAATGTATCTGTAAATAAATTGCATAATGGGGGCGATAGTGACTTTACAGATCATATTAAAGTGTTGATTTGCTTATTACATTATTATCTCTGGGTACCTGATCAATTTACGAATAAGTTTCCGACCATTTGCGCGAGCTTCCGGCCGTTTACCGTCGTTTTCGTCCACACCAGCACGTACCCAATTCTCTGTAAATTTAGAAAATGTTATCGGAAATGCTTGAAACGTATGAAAAACGTTCGAAAACGTATCTGTAAATAAATTGGAGTTGTGCGGGCAATAATGACTTTTCAGTTTACATTACTGTTTTGATTTTGCACTTAAGGGATGGGGAGTCATCATTACCCCTGGGTACCCGAACTATTTACAGATAAGTTTTCGGCCGATTCTGCAAGCTTCCGGCCTTGTACCTGCCGTTTCTGGCCACACATACCCGGAGAAAATTTTACAATGTGTTAAGACATGTAATGCATCAACTTTGTCCTAAAGTTGTAAACTTAATTAGTCATCAAAGTTGTAATATTAGTCTTCAAAGTGGTAATATGAGTCTTTAAAGTTGTAAAATTTTCTAATTAGAACATTAGTCATCATGTGTCCTCAAAGTGGTAATTGGGTACGTGCAATGGAGGATTAATTATATCAGGACTAATGTTGTACGGGGCTTTATGGCTTGGGGATTAATTAATCCAGGTAATATCCCTTTTTCTCAAGTTATGCTCCTCCACAGCAACCATCAATCAAGTTCCGGTCAATAATGTGCTTATGAGCATGCAAAGTTTTCCCCAATCAAGTTTCGATTATCTCAGTTATTTCTTCCTGCGATACAACGAATACCAAAAGTGGAAGGAAAAGTGCCTACTGTTGGCAAGATCATTCCTCTCACGATCTAATGCAGGGGACGTGACGCGTAACGCATTAGCACCTCCGACTTTGCCAGAGTCGATTCTTTTGTGTATGAAAGTGAATCTTCATAAATCATGAATCTTCAAGATTTTGGTTCTTTATCATGTGAATTTGACTGTAATGTTAGGAGTGCTCACTGCAAATTGGTAATCACAAAAAGCATCATAACTTGTAAGGCTGCTTGCACTCTAGCACTTCTTAATGGGCATTTGGGCAGGAGAAAACCTAATTTTCATTCTGCATTCAGGGCATATTAATTATTAAGCCAGTAGCTGTATCATGGTGTCGAATGTGTGGATAATAGTAATCCGAATATGAGAATTGCTTGATCCTTTGTTTGTGCAAAATATAGGGGATTGAGCGGATTGTAAGTCACAGTCATTGCAACCGTGACTCATCTCAGCATTTCTTATTATGCTTTGTTAGACATTCTCTATTGGTTTGCTTTTATTGATCTGCAAAGCGCTTTCGATGTTGTTTATTCCGTGTGCTTAGTTCTTGTCATAGCATTGCATTTTCTCCTGCACTTTGAAGACGGTATAGCTTTTCCACTTGCATTGTTCTATTCCTCTTTCATTTACCAGGATGTCAATTCTGGTGAAGCTATATTTGAGGTATCGATCAAACCACTAGCTATAAATGGTATGTGATATTGGATAATGCTATTTTTTTCTGTGATATCAGACTTGTGGTATTAGGAACTTCAGAAGATTTACTATTCTCATTTTTAGTAGATCATTTATCTAAGACAAAAGATACATGTTGCACTGAGGGGATATTTGTAGTTGTTAAACACAGAAGGCATAGAACGAGGTTCCAGCTGTGTAATTTGGGTTAACAAATCCATTAAAGACCTTGTAACCATTTCCGAGGTAGATGCATCCGTTGCTTACCGATATCCCCCCATACACAGTTGCTCCTGTGTCATACGACCACAAAATCTTTCCTGTCTTGGCATTCATTGCATATATCGGTCCTTCTTTGTAAGTAGAGCCACCAAAAACAACACCATTAGCCACAGTAACTGCAGCCGGGGAGGTAGCATCATTAGCATTGGCCGTGGACCATAAGATATTGCCGCTGCGAGCCTCCATTGCTACCCATCCACCAGCAATGGTAGTGTTCTGGGATGGTTTTAGGGTGAAGTTCTTATGTTGGCTATTTGCAATGTTAGTATAGACCCTCTTTTCATCAGTGGCTGCACCCCACATGGCTCCTCCTCCTAGACCTCCTGGTCCAGCTTCCTGTGTATCTAAGCATTACATTTAATAATTTATATAGAAATAAAACCAATTTCAGTTTAATCCAATAGTTTAACTAGGAAACTAACCGTAGACCACACTATGCTACCAGTATCTCGATCCAGAGCCCATGCAAACCCACTTTTCTGAACAGCAACTACGATGTCTTTCTTAGTCCCATTAATTTTTGTGGTAAGCATCATTGGCGCTTCTCCAAAATCTGCGTCTGGACTTGGACCGGGTGGGCACCTTGGGTCCAAATGTCGATGGCATGCACCAAACCATAAATCATAGCCTCCTAGCTGCTTGTACCATTTGATTTTGCCAGTGTATAAATCAAGAGCTACAATAGACTCGGAGTGGTTGTCAGGCTCGATGCAGGCATCTGGTTGTGAAGGTATGGTTTGATTATTTTCCCTCTCCTGGCATTCAATTATACGTGAAGGAGCTGAATACAGGTTGGAAGTGGCAATGTAGACAAGGTTACGCTTCACATCAATAGAAGGACTACTTCCCCAGATGGCTGCACCAGCATACTCCCCAAACTTGCCAAAGTTGTCTGGTAGCATGTAGGTCTGCCACAAGATTGCTCCTGTTCCGACATCTAATTTAAGAAAGCTCCCACGAAATGTGCAGCACAGATCGATTGTCAGGCCTTCTTCTAGCGACGATGTTCCAACATAATACCCCCTTACAAAAGGTACATACAGTAGTTAGATTCTATGAATTGTAATTTGGTGCCTCTACTGATTGTGCATCAATCCTACCATTATAAATGCAGTATTATTAGCATGAAATAGAAATGTGATATGTATATGCAGTAAGAGTAGTATAAACTTCTTCAGTTTTCACACAAAACAAATCTGGTGTCTTGAAAGGATCTAAACATTGTCATATAATTAAACAAAGACCTGGCCTGTATGTTGAGTTTCACAGAAGTCTAACGCCTATGTTGACAGTATACAGAAACTACAATATAATTAATCAAAAACATGGTTTACAGCAAGCTATTTGGAAGATTATTGATTACTTAATATATCAAGTTGCCATAAAAGATTCTCATAATTCTACAGAAGCAGGCATAAGTAGCCTTGAACCACATGGTGTTCCTTATCTTGTTCCTAACTTAAACTTGTTTAGAAGCAACACCATTGACTTACCGATGAGTTTACTAGCACAGCATAATCTACAGGGTTGACCATTTAAACCATACTTTCAAAAAATTTCTTATCCCAAAGTTCAAACTAAGAATCAAAAGTGCAAAACATAACTGAGAAGTTGATGACTAACCCTTTGTAATAGGTTCCAGACATGGTGACAAAGGCTCTGGTGTGATTATCAACCCTGGTAGACCAGACGAGCTTCCCATTGGACCTTTTAACAGCAATGACGAAAGCAGGACCATAGATTCCACAAATGAGCAGGTCACCGGCGATTGTTGGGGTTGATCTTGTCACTGTGGAGTTGACATTGAGAATGAAGCCAGTGTTATTGAAGCCTGTCAACTCTTGCACATTCTTCTTCCAGACGAGAGATCCATCAGATTGTTTAACAGCGTAAAGATATCCATTCCAGCTTGGGAAGTAGAGAATGCCATCAGCAATGGCTGGTGTTACAGTTATGTCACCTCCCACTGAGAATTTCCACTTCACACTGAGATTGGAAACTGTTGCAGGGCTTATCGTCTTCTCCGTGTTAGCATATCTTCTGTTATACAAGTCGCCTCCATGGTTTGGCCAATCTAGAGTACTAGGCTTGTATTTCTCTGCAGAAGGCCACTGAAAACAACCAAGTCAATTAACAATTTGTGAACAAACCAGCAGGTAATGAACAAATTAATGAAAGGGTGATAGAGAGGCTTACAATATTGAAACCTGAGCTTGGTGCCACAGCTATACAGAACATACATAGAGAAAGGATAGAAGTAGGACTGCAGAATCCTAGAGGCGCCATTCCAGTGGAAGCTCAAACTGGTTACACTGGATGGTTGGACTTATCCTGCGTATTTATACAAGTATAGTTTTGCTGTTATACTATATTGATGCATTACATTTATCAGTGACGAGATTATATTATATTCGTAATCATACTTCTTATAGACATAAGATACGTCATACATGTAGAGCTGCATTACATCAACAAGTAGCCATTCGAGTTGGTGAATGCTAAAATACTTCATTTTACATATATAGTAATCGAAGTTTATTCATTTGCATGGTTTTACGTCTATGTTGTAATCTGCAGATGTTTTAGAGTTGCTTATGCGACACAGAAGGCGAACAGCGAGGTTCCAGCAGTATAGGGGAATCTATATCCATTGCCAATGTAAACGCAGCCATTGCTTATAGACATGCCACCATACACGGTTGCTCCGGTGACATAGGGCCACAAGATTTTGCCAGTTTTGGCGTCCATTGCGTATATAGTTCCTTGCGGGTTTGTGGATCCGCCAAACAGGACACCATTAGCCACACTAACTGGTCCAGACGAAGTTGCATTGCTGGGATTTGCCGTTGACCATAGGATTTTGCCACTGCAAGGGTCTATTGCCACCCATCCACCCGAAGTTGTTATCTTGCTAGATGGCTTGAGAGTGAAGTTATTGGCACCAGAATTAGCAATGTTCGTGTACACCCTTCTCTCATCAGTAGCTGCTCCCCATGTTCCTCCTCCACCAGTGCCACCAGGCCCAGCTTCCTATATCGATTGTATCGTTAATTGATAATTTAATAAGATAACATATTACGTATCACCTATAATTAATTAATTTTTACTTGGTACTGTTTTTTTTATACTTAGTACTTTAGTAGATTAAGGTTACATACCGTAGACCACACAAGACGGCCATTATTCCGATTTAGAGCCCATGCAAACCCACTTTTCTGAACGGCAACAACTATATCTAGCCAGCTCCCATTTACTTGTGCACTAAGCATCATAGGTGCTTCCCCAAAATCAGCATCCACATTAGGTCCAGGAGGGCAAGTCGAAGCATTAAGCTGACACTGCACAAACCATACATCATAGCCACCCAACTGCCGGTACCATTTGATATTACCAGAGTCCAAATCAAGTGCCAGGATTGAATTGCCATGGTTTTGAGGCTCGACGCAGGCATCGGAATGAGTAGGAATGGTTGAATTGTTCTGATTTTCTTGACATTGGCTCACATTTTCCGGGACCGAATACGTATTTCCGGTAGCAATATAGACATGTTTTCTGAGGACATCAATTGATGGACTACTTCCCCATATTGCTGCTCCGGAATACTGTCCCAAGTTTCCATGATTGTCCGGCAACATGAAGGTCTGCCATAAGATGAAGCCGGTTTTAACGTCTAATTTGGCAAGGCTGCCCCGGAAGGTACAACATTTCTCAACGCTGACAGTTTCCTCTAGCGATGACGTTCCAATATAAATACTCCTGCGTAAATTTGAGTGCATATATGAACGTAACAGATCAGTTATCACAATATTTCTATCATTTTCTTTCTTGTGATTGTACACAGAAAACGTCGCATTCCAACCATATTTAAGTAATAGAATGGAATGATATGATTCGAAAAACTATAGATGTTTGATCCGATCCTTCATTTTATATCCATTTCTTCGTCAGCAACATTTCAATACAATATTTGGATCGAAATCAATTATGATATCCCTACCGTAGCAGGGCCGGCCCTTATCATAGGCCCAAAAGGCGTAGGCCTAGAGCCCTCAATTTTATGGGCCTAAAAAAATGTTCATCTTTTTATATTTAATGAGAAAAAAAAACTAATTATTTGGCCTTAAATGCTGAGTTCCTGAAGTTTTTTTCCTTCTGGTTCCGCTAATCTCTCTGAGTATCTGACTCGCATTCTCACGCTCTGAGCCTCTGACTCTCTCTTTCTCACTTTCGAATCCATGTTACCAGGGAAATCTCTCCCTAATTTAATTTCATGGAATGAGCTAATATAAGTGGCAGGTTTGAATGATTGAATGAATGTATATTCTAATTTTTGGAGGTACTGATGTTAAGTGTCTGGCTGAGTTTAAATGATGCTAAGTGCCTAAGTGAGCAAGGGGTTTGAACCAAAGAGGGGGAAATGGCATTCTCTTATTGCTTTTGCATTTTGAAAAACTTTGTATATTGCTTTCGTGAGCTCTCCCTTTCAATTTGAAAATGGGTTTTGATGCCATGGTAAAGGATATTGTATATTTGTATGGCTCTATGTTTGATGTTTAATAAAAAATGGTTTTGTCTCTTTGATATTGTCACAACAGTACGGTCTTGCAACACAAATAAGAACAATCAAATTATTAGCTATGTTGTCGATTCAAAAAAAATTTGGCTTAAAAGCTTGATTAGCTTAATTGAAACTTTTACAGGTAAGAATGTAAGAATGGTTCTATTTATAAAGAGTGATATTTGGTTGCGGTATTGTTCTGTTACTTCTTTTCTTACTGATCATGTTGCTTAAACTTGTACACATCTTTTTGAAGAAGAGAGAAAACAGTTTGAGTTTATATTTGAAAATAGGGAGCCCCGGATCTCTTCATCGCCTAGAACCCCTGAAATCTCAAGGCTGGCCCTGTCCCTACCAATTATTGTTCGGTAGTTTTTTGACTCCGCAACGTTATGTCATGATCAGATTATACCCTGTTTTAAAATCATAGAGTCACTGAAATACGATATAGCTTATTGGTATGTAGTTTTACTGCAGCAAAGAAATAGATGATCTTGGTAATAGTTAGATTAATTTTTTATGACCAACCATTATCTATTTCGTCATAATTGGACTAAACACTTCAAGAATCCAATGTTTTATAAGAATGATCTCTAAAATGTGATTTTGAAGATAAGTACTTCAGCATACAGAACAATGCATGCAAAGTGTTGAAGAGTCTGGACATGCCATTTGTTTTGAGCAAGTAAAATTTGAAAATTATACTAACCCTTTGTAGTAAGTTCCGGACATGGTAATAAGACTTGCAGGATGTCTATCAAGAAACGTTGACCAAACGAGCCTCCCAGTTGAGCGTTCAACGGCAACAACAACCGCAGGTGCATAGAGTCCAAAGATTAGGAGGTCACCACGATCACCAGCAATCGTCGGGGTTGATCTTGATATCGTGGTGTTGACGGCGTAGACAAAGCCAGTCGTGTTAAGGCCGGTCAACGTTAGCAGGTTCTTCTTCCAAATGAGTGACCCATCGGACGCCCTAACGGCGTAGATGTAGCCGTTCCAGCTCGGAAAGTAGAGGCTATTGTCATAAATTGCCGGCGTTGCAGTTATATGATCCCCTGCGTAAAACTTCCACTTCAGGCGGAGTTTCGAAACCGTTTCGGGGCTGATCTTGGTCTCCTTGAAGGCGTATCTTCTGTTGAACAAATCTCCACCGTGGTTTTCCCAGTTCTGTGTTGTGATATAATCGTTTGTATCTGCGGCAGTGGGGTTGAGAGTAAGTAGTAGACACAAGGAAAATAGAGAAGGGACTAAAAGATAGTGGTAGAATCTTAAAGCTGCCATGTAAATTGCAATGTATAGAGAGAGGTATGCATATATTTATAGGCATTATGCAACTAGCTACAAGATGTAGGCGCTTGCATGAACTAGCTGGATCATGAATCATCATGTCGAATTAGAAGTCGTGTAAAATATATAGGACCAATGGATACGGTATCAATTGTGTGGAAATTCTCAGTTTGATTTCTTTTTCATTTGGGTGACATAATTGACTTTTCTTATTTAAAGCTAGTTTTGTTCATTGACTTCGTTCCTTAATTAGTTAGATTTCTATTTCTATTTTTGTTGGAAGAAACGGATAAAATAAGGAAGCTGTGGCTCCTTTAAATCTTTTGAGCTGAAAACTAGCTAGGGTTCTTCATTCGTTTGGTAAATAATAAACTAGCTAGCTTGCTAGTCCTCAAATCAGGTACATGTTAAGATCATGATGAACAATAATAAATAGGGTGATGCTATTAACACACCATATTTTGCTATTCACACGCCTCATTCATGATGCAGACCAATCATAAAACAACTTTAAGGGGCAATTTCGTAAACATAATCAAATTTGTAGTGCTATAAAAATGCATGAAGTGTGTGAATAACAAAATATGGTGTGTTAATAGCATTATCCTAATAAATAAGTTTGGTGTTATATATATGGGGGCTGATCCTATCCTATAATACAGACATTGAAGATATTCTTGAAATCAAATTATGTTATATGGCCAATATAGGGTTAGGCATGCATGATCAAATGAACAAAGGAAGGAAAATGTACTTCATTTCTAGAATCCCAAATGAAAGAGACTTAATTAATTGCTTTTAGTCAATCCAGCCTAATTTATCGTCTTCAATAAGCGAGAAAACTTATGTCTCGTCTGATATTGCATGTTCATACGATTATACACTGAAGCTGGCTATATGACATTTCCCTCTATATGGGTTAAAAGTAAATATGATTTTGCACGCACCTCACCTCAATGATTATGCTTATATTGATGACATTATTTACATCGAGGTAATTCATGTGACACAGAAGGCAAATAGGGAGGTCCCGGCGGTAAACATTGGAATTGTAGCTCCAAAACCAACTTTATATCCACTGCCAACGTATATGCACCCATTGCTTATCGACATGCCACCGTACACGCTTGCTCCGGTTTCATACGACCACAGGATTTCACCAGTTCGGGTGTTCATTGCGTATACAGTTCCATTTGCATCTGTGGATCCGCCAAATAAGACTCCATTGGCGACGCTGACCGGTCCGGCAGAAAATGCATTGCTGGGATTAGCCGTCGACCACAGGACCTCTCCACTCCGGGGATCCATTGCAGCCCATCCACCAGAAGTTGTGACGTTGTTAGATGGTTTTAGAGTGAAGTTTTTGCCTCCGTTGTTGATTATGTTGGTGTACACCCTTTTCTTGTCTGTAGCTGCTCCCCATGATCCTCCTCCTAAAATCCCACCAGGACCAACTTCCTGCAAATAGCAATTCCGATGGTTCATTTAGGGTTTAGGGTTTAGACATATATATGGTAGAAGGCATGCAAGAGTGTACTTAAAACTTACAGTTGACCAAACAAGGCTACCATTATTCCGATCAAGAGCCCAAGCAAACCCACTTTTCTGAACAGCAACAACTACATCTCGCTTGGTTCCATTGATATATGGTCTGAGCATCATCGGTGCTTCCCCAAAATCGGCATCGACGTTTGGTCCAATAGGGCACACCGAAGTATTAAGGAAGCACTCTAGAAACCATACATCGTAGCCACCCAGCTGACGGTACCATTGGATTTCACCAGTGTCCATATCTAGAGCTAGGATGGAGTTGCCATGATTACCAGGCTCAACACACGCATCTGAATGAGTAGGTACGCTTGAATTAGTAGTATTCAACTGGTTCTCTTGGCATTGGCTTATATATTCAGGGACCGAGTACGTGTTCCCGGTAGCGATATATACATGCCTTCTATGGACGTCGATGGATGGACTACTTCCCCATATCGCCGCGCCGGAATACTGTCCCAACTTTCCGTGATTATCCGGCAGCATGTAAGTTTGCCATAAAACGGCACCGGTTTTGACGTCTAATTTGGAAAAGCTTCCACGGAAAGTACAACATTCATCGGGGCTAAACCCTTCTTCTACCGACGTCGTTCCAATGTATATGCTCCTGTAAAGCAACACCATTGACCTTATTGATGTTAGAACGACATTATTATGTGAAGCAAGCTAATTAACAATAATTAGGAAAGGTCAACTATAATTTGTGATTGATGAAGAGTCACCTTACCCTTTGTAGTAAGTTGGGGACATGGTTATAGCACTTGCGGCGTGGCTATCTAGCCGGACCGACCACACGAGCTTCCCAGTTGATCGTTCCAGGGCAATAAGAACGGCAGGGCCATATATTCCAACAATCAAAAGCTCATCATTATCGCCGGCAATGGTTGGAGTCGATCTTGACAGGATCCAATTAGGGGTAATAAATCCAGTCCAATTAAGCCCGGTTAATATTCCCAAATTATTTTCCCAAACTACAGACCCATCGGAAGCTTTGAGGGCGTAGAGATGTCCATTCCAGCTCGGAAAATAAAGCGTACCATCGTAAATCGATGGAGTTACAGTTATGTCCTTGCCTGCATTGAACTCCCACTTGAAGCGTAGTTTGGAAACTGTTTCAAGGTTGAGCTTGGTTTCGTATTTGGCGTATCTTCTGTTACGCAAATCACCACCGTGGTTCAACCAGTTCTGTGTTACCTTGTGATTATGTCCATGCTGCTGAAACATAATATGATTATATGAAACAAGTTAATTACAGCATACGTACAAACCCTAATTGAGTTCTTTATGAGAAAAGAAAGAGATACTTGCATCATAATCTGCATTGGCTGTGGAAGCAAATAGACAAACGGTGAATAGAGAAAGGGCTAAGAGATTGTTGTAATGCCTAGCTGCCATGGATCTAAAAGCAAATGCGTAAGTACTCATCTCAAAGAGTCAGCAATATATAGAGGGATTAGGGTTGAATGGGATCTCTAAGTTGAATAATCTTGCTTGTTTATATATATATAAAGTTGTTGTTTATATATAGAAATCGGTCACATTTGGTTGATTATATATCCAGATAATAAGATGAGGATGTTGCTTGCGGTTTATGTATGATCCTATATAGACACTATATTGTTGCCGGCTTTGGAAGATAACAGTGTAGAACGAATTAGTCTATATATGCACGCATTTGTCGTCATGCATGATTGTAAAACTTAGGTTTGATTAATCGATTAATCAGTCTGCGTATAAAGCGTATCTGGAGGAACATATAAATCGTTTTCAGTCTGGATTTAGCCGTATAATTTACTAGCAGGAACTGAGGAATTGAAGTAACAAAAATCTAGAAAAGAAAGTTAGCCGGTTTCATGTAGGGACGGCATTTCCCTAAATTTTTGAAAAGGTATTTCCCTAATTATAAACATGAACGTTTGCAGTTGAAGAAGCTGCAAGAGGAACACACGCTACATATTCATCAAAGCTGAAACTACAACTATAAAGGCAGAAAACTGATCAGCAAAAACATGGATTTCCTCTCCTAGCTGTATGTTTTGTTTTTCTTTCAATTTCATGCAAAGGATAACAAGCTGAAGAGGAATCGGAGGCTGGGTGAAAGTTCATCCGAAAGATGCAAGTTTTTTCTTTAATCAATAAAATGCAAGATTAGAGAGTTGGATTATGTGAATGTCAGAACTCGTGTACATTATTTGAAAGATGGAAAAAAAATATATGAAGTATCGTCTTTTATTGCTATAGTTGAACTCTCTCTTTTTGTTTGTGTATGGGTCGTTTCACAAATTGGGGTTGGGTCTTCATCAAATAGCTAGCCAAGATTGGAAATTTGGAATTGGCTTGTTTGACTTGTAAAAGCTTTCCTTCATTATCTCAAAAATATCTTGTTGGGTTTAAGCTCTTTCATTTATGTGTAACCTAGAGTAAGTTCTCTCCTCTGATTGCAAATGTTACTTTTCTTGTTCATCCAAAACATTGTCAAGGCATTGGAAACCTCTAAGAATCTAAGATCATATATAGTCTAGCTTTGTCAATATGTCATGCTAGAAAGGAGAATCCTAGCTACCTTTCAATCTTTCATAGATGAATATGACATACTTCACATTTTGTCGCAGCTTTATCTGTATGAGCTAAATTAAGCACACGGGATATATCATCAGCTGTGATCGACCTCCCTCATATAAGATGCCAAATATTTTTGAATGATCATAGAGTCAAGACAAAGGTCATCTTATTCGATCTTATCTCTCACATCATTGCTTGGAAAAATGAGTTGTATTTGAAAAAAAATAAAATAAAAAATGAGCCGTATACTATGAAGTATCATCATCTCTTAGGTGGGGGCATGGCCGGGGCCACACTTTGAACTATGAAGTAAGAAGAATGTTAGCACATTGTATGCCTTATACCAAGTCAAACACTACACAAGCGGCAAGCACCATAAGAGCTTAGCCACAATGAACAAACTGTGCCTGCTCTGACTTGTCTCTGTCTCTGGAGCCCTGAGCTGCCTCTCTTTTATAAGTACCCTTTAGTGTTTCTGGTGTATTTTGCCTCTTTCTTTTGTTGTTGATTAAGAAAATGGCCAACATTTCTGTGCTGCTTTGTTTGGTCATCACCATCCTAGTAGCTTCTGGGTTTGCTAATGGTTCTGGTTATGAACCAAAGGAGAAGATTGGTGTTTATGAGCTCAAGAAGGGTGATTTGTCTGTCAAATTCACCAATTGGGGTGCAACTATCATCTCCCTAATTCTGCCTGACAAAAATGGTTTGTTCTTAACATTTGTTTAGCTATTAGTTGTGGTTTTGCTTCACAGTTCTTTTCTTTTTATTTGAACTGATTATGTATTCTTTTTGGTGAATTCAGGAAAGCTGGCTGATGTTGTTCTAGGCTATGATTCAGTGAATGAATACAAGGTGAGTTTTTGCTCTCTTTCTCTTGTTACTTTTCTCCTTTCTTTGTTTTAGCATTCCTGTAGTTCATTGCATATTTACATTGGGTTCTAAAGCCTCAATAATAAAGCTTTTAACTTTTAGTTATGACGGATACATCCAGATGCATTGGCCAATTGTGATTCAAATTTGTTCTTTGTTCACTTTAACCTTCCGAAAATCTGATTAATTAGTTGGAGCACTGGGAGCTATATATAGAATATAAGTTCTGCATTTTCACTTCAACACTGCTATTCTGGAAATTTGTGATGGCACTGCTGAACATATGAGTTTTATCTCTTTTTCTTCCAACTGTTTTCTTTTATTTTTTGTTTCTGCATTTGCTGTTATTCATTTACATATGTTCCAAAGTCTCCAATTTTGCCTACCAAAAAAAAAATGCTTCTAGCTTTAGTTATGGGGGGAATCTACATCCACTGTTCTTTGTGTCATTGTTAAGGGTAAAAATTCTAATTGGGTTCTTAGTTTAAAGTTGGTTCTTGTTCCACATAATTTTAATATATTATTAAATATGTTGGGGTCTGCGAGCTGTTTATGTTGTCTTTATGATCAACTTTGCTAATCTGGATCGGAAGTTGTGATTAAAACAGTACTGAATATGATATATATATGTAATTGTCAAGTTGCACCAAATTAGATTCCAATAAAACTAGTACTGTAGTAGTAGGCCATTTGTTAATTAAGTGTTGGGAAAGAAGCTGCAGATCAAACATAGGGTCGGCATCTATGGAAAATTTTCTTCTCTACTTGATCTAAATTCTAAAGTAAAAGACTTTGTTCTTAAAGACTTGAAAAAGTAAACTAAGTGGACTAAGCCTTGCACAAGTTGCCTAAACAAAAGACTTCCTCACAATTTCTTTGCAAATACAGAAAAGAGATGATATATCTTGTTATGGCAATTCTGCAGAATGATACTTCATACATTGGTGCTATTGTTGGACGCGTTGCTAACAGAATCGGTGGCGCTCAATTTACTTTGAATGGAACTCATTACAAGCTAGTTGCTAATGAAGGGAAAAACATACTTCATGGTATGCATTAGACTTGTCTTAACTCTGGAACATTTCCTTAACTTGAAAAAATTGAGTATTATAGGACCTGCAATTTACCTTGTTGAATTGGTTAACTGAAATTTTCAGGTGGGCTTAGAGGATTCAGTGATGTAGTTTGGAAAGTGAAGAAGTATAAGAATGGAGGTCATACTCCTTCCATTGCCTTCACTTATCATAGCGCTGATGGGGAACAAGGTAATTGCTGGCTTAATTTGTATCACATTCATACTTTTATGTAAGCACACAAGAAATTCAAATATAAACTGTCACATTTTGATGTACAGGGTTTCCTGGAGATGTTATTGTCACTGTCACCTACACACTCCTTGGAGACAAACAATTGAGCATCAAAATGAAAGCTAAGGCGCTAAACAAGCCAACTCCGGTGAATCTAGCTCAGCACACTTACTGGAACCTTGGCGGCCACAACAGTGGTAACATTCTCTCCCAACACATCCAGATCTTTGGATCCAAAATCACTCTGGTAGATAAAGGTCTCATCCCCACCGGAAAATTTGCATCCGTGAAAGGCACACCTTATGATTTCCTCAAGCCTCAAGTAGTTGGAAGCAGGATTGACAAGCTTAAGGCAACCAAAGGTTATGACATCAACTACGTGCTTGATGGCCCAGCTGGCAACAAGTTGAAGCGCGCCGCTGTGGTGCATGATAGCAAGTCAGGAAGGATGTTGGAGCTCTCAACAAATGCTCCCGGTATGCAGTTCTATACAAGCAACTATCTCCAGGATGTGAAGGGGAAAGGCGGGTGTGTATACCAACCACGTGCAGCATTATGCTTGGAAACTCAGGGATTTCCGGATGCTGTGAACCACCCTAATTTCCCTTCAACAATTGTGACTCCAACAAAGTCCTACAAGCATTATATGCTGTTCAAGTTTTCGACTACAGATTAACCATATGACCATATCCCTCTGCTTCATGAGTTTCTTGACAAAAAGAGGAGCGTGCATTAACTGTTTCATTTGCAATGGATGAGGAAATAAGCTTTAGATTTGCTTTTTGTTGTTCCACTTCTAGTAAAACTAGGCTCCAGCAATCAAATAAATGCAAGGGCAAGGTTCAGAGTTGTTCTATTTGTTACGCATCTGATCGAGTACTTTCCTTTTTTTGTTATTGATTGATACAAGTCGGTGATAAGTGACGTATCAGTATCTCAAGCACTCAACTCAAGCCTCATTGTTAGCTTGTTACTTGAACAGCTACATCAATTCTAGTATCTCAGTTTAATTTTTTCACTTCGTTTGTGCGAAATTATGTTCTTGTTTCCTATCAAGGCATTTAGGAAAGACTCAAACCAACCCATAATGAACACCGACACGTCGTTTGTAGTCTCATCTTGAAACAAGGACACAGCTGATAATATCCCCATCGGAGAAGAACAGAGATGGCTTCTTTGGTCGGAATCTGCTGCTTCACTCCCCCAACGGGTTATTTACCGCGCCCTTAACTTTCCCTCCAAAACCAAACAGTAAATATTTTATTTTAACCTTTCCTCTTTGCAGATAAATGGAGTAACATTTGCAGATTGATTTCTTCACATAATAGACACTCAATGGAAGCTAAGGCCACCCAGAACTCATCAGTGGCTTCTTCTTCTACGATGTCGTTTCGGAGCTCGAAGAAGACGGTGTGGGTTTGGACGGAGAGCAAGCAAGTCATGACGGCCGCCGTGGAGAGAGGCTGGAACACATTCGTGTTTCAAAGTCAGAAACTTGCGGATGACTGGTCTTGTAAGTCAATCCAAGCTTTTAGAGTCTATATTAATCTGGGTTTTTGCTGTAAGTGTGAGATTTTGATAAAGATCAAAGCTTTATGTGTAATTGCATTTGGGTTTTTTTGGTTGTGATGGAATATGAGTTTCATTTGTGGGTTTGGATTTGTGGATTTGAGCAGCCATTGCGTTGATAGATCCTCTTTTGATGAAAGAGGGAGGGATTTTTGATAGCGAAAACACGAGAGTTGCCAAGCATAACATGAGAGGGATTTTCGTTGAGGTTTTTAGTCCTGAAGAGTTGGAACAGCTTCAACCTGAAAATTGGGTAGGGGAGAATATTGTTGTTGATTTACTTAGATTGGCAGGTGAGGTTTTAGATGACTGGTTGGATAATGTTGCTACTTTTCGGTGCGTTAGGCTTGTTTGGTTCTCTTTTCGGAGTGAAGTTTGAGCTTGTGAGGTGCTGTTTGTTAGGTGATAACTGCTGAGAATATAGTTGCAGCATTTCAAGGGAGTCAGAAGACGGTGTTTGCTGTGTCGAAAACCCCTGTGGAAGCACAAGTCTTCTTTGAGGTAGAAATGCGATGTGCTAAGATCGAACAAGTGAAGAGGTGTTTCACTTTTGAAGTCCTGATTTAAGTTCAATATGCTTGTAGGCGCTCGAGCATGGTCTTGGTGGAGTTGTTTTGAAAGTTGAGGATGTTCAAGCAGTTCTTGACCTAAAGGTGATTAGTTGTTGGCTAAGGGATTCTTGGTTGGTGTAAACAGGGTTTTTGTTTTTCTTACATTGGTTCATATTATCAGGACTATTTTGACAGAAGAGACGAAGTGGGCAACATATTGAGTTTGACCAAAGCCATTGTAACTGGAGTCCAAGTAGCTGGAATGGGCGATCGGGTTTGTGTTGATCTCTGTAGTCTCATGAGACCTGGTGAAGGACTGCTTGTATGTATCATTATCTTTTCTGATTTTGCATTGCTCCCTTGTTTGATATTGCGCAAGTAATATGCATGTCACCATTCTTATAGCCTGAGTATCTTTCAAGGTTGGATCCTTTGCCAGAGGACTATTCCTGGTTCATTCAGAATGCTTGGAGACAAATTACATCGCCAGCAGACCATTCCGAGTCAATGCGGTGAGTTTGCCTAAAAGTTGATTGCAAATGCTTAGAAGCAGTGGATTTCAGGCCTTTCTGTATTAATATAACTTTTCTCTAATGAGTGCTTATTTGAATTCTTTCTTTAAAATGAGCAGGGACCTGTACATGCCTATGTTGCTGTTCCTGGAGGAAAAACAAGCTACCTGTCAGAGTTGAAAGCAGGCAAAGAGGTGATTCTGGTTGATCAAAAAGGTCATCAAAGGACAGCAATTGTTGGACGTGTAAAGATAGAGACTAGACCACTAATCCTTGTGGAGGCAAAGGTACGCATTAAATACAATGACAAGATATGATTTAAAGGCTATGTTATAATTAAATTTTCATCTGTTTTAATTTTCTATGCAGTAGCAAGTAGGTGAAATTCTCTTAACAACGTTAACAAGTTAGCTAGATTGCAAAACAATATATGTCATAAAATGGAGAACTTTGACAACTTTGGTGATATAAGTTACTAGCTAGAGCCTAGCTGGTAGAAACTATCTGAACTCTCAAGAATCTCAGAATAAACTAAATGATACACAGTTTTAAAGACAGATTTGAAAAGAAATGAAATTTGATTCTTATAGAGCTTATGCACAGTTCAGACTGATAAAGATAAGCTATGGATTGGATTTACTGAAGTTTCATTCGAACCACAATGATGACTTTTACTTGGTTGGTTGCTGAAACATTGGTTGATGTTTTTGGTGCTTAATTTGGAAGTAGTGCACTTATGTGAAGAATGGTTGATAATATGTCCCTTGTTCTTACCTTCCATATTCTAAATGTGTCAAATTTGTTAGAACTGCCAACATTTGCCCTTTCTTGAACTTTTTTTATTGATATTGGCATCGTATTTGTGCTTCAGATGTGTTCGGATGATCAAACAATCTACAGTATCCTTGTACAAAATGCAGAAACAGTTGCCTTAGTTTGTCCCAAGAAAGGTCTACTCTCCCCGTCTGAAACTGGTTTTCGCCTTCCCACTTTGTCTCACAGTCATTGAGCTTCAAAATTTTATATTTTGTGCAGAAAGTGGAGGGCGAAAAACTGCAATCCCTGTGACTTCACTTAAAGTCGGAGATGAAATTATGCTCAGATTACAGGGAGGAGCCCGGCATACAGGAATTGAAATTCAAGAATTCATTGTGGAGAAATAAGAAAGGAAGATCTTGAACTCATGTGGAGAATTGATAGAGTTGAGATGCAAATGTGTCTGACCATATCAAACCACAAAACATTTGAACTCGTGTGATTATGCCATGATTTGACAAGTGGTCCACAACCTTCACAAAGTTAAGGCTCATCATCTTATTCAGACTAGTCTTCATCTGATTCTGAATCTGAGTCTTCTTGATCACGGGGCATCAGCTTTTCAAACCAATCACAACTCTTTTTCCATGCAAATCCTGCCCAGCTTCCCTTGGGGTGGCCATGATCCGACTCAAGGCAGTCATGGCAAATTATTTCATAGCCCTCGCCAACAACGGCAGTGTCGGGGTTTGGAATATCTTCCAAGTAAGGACACTGAAATGACATGTGGTACCCGACCTTCATACAAACTTCACAATATTTAGGCTTTTCATCAGGCTTACCTGTTTGTTTTTGTGGTGCCAATGTTAATAAAAAATTTGTTAGACAAGAAGCAACAAAACTTGAACTGTATGGAGTCATAAAAGTTACAAATACTCTGGCAATGAATTCCAATTCCAGTGAAAAAATGAATTCCAATAACACAAGGCCCCTATTACATGTTCTTACCAAAAAATTTGAAGTTCAAGCTTTTTAGTCATCATTTTTCTACAAACAACACATCCAATACAGTTGATACACAAAGCTTACTTATCTAGTATTATTTGCAGAAAACTAAAAAAACAAACTTGTAACAACAAACACTTTGGCAATGAGTTCCAGTTTTAGTGAACCTAATGAAAAAAACAAAAGGCCCCTATTACATTTTCTTACTGAAAAATTCAATTTCAAGCTTTTAAGTCATCAATCATTTTTCTACAAACAACATATTTTCAATACAGTTAATACAAAAAATTAATATAATAGCACTTGCGGAAAACTAAGAAAACAAACTTGTAACAAGAATTTTAACCTGATTGTATAATTTATTTATTTGTTTGTTTTTTTTAAAGAAAAAAAAAACCACAAGTCCAGCAGATTAAAACGAAAAACACATGAGATTCAAGCTTAGATTCAGACTGCAAAATAAGGATCAAAAGCATACGTGCAACTATCTCCAGTTTCCTAGCTGCCTCGGCTTCCTTGCATATCTTTCCAAATTCCTCATCAGATATAAACACCCTCTTTACGAATTCCTCGTGCGGCAACATAAACAACTCTCCTCGAACTCTCCACCTATCTAACAGATTCCTCGTGGATTCGGCTTCACTTTCAGACAATTTATGGTTAGGATCGGCACCTGTTTGAAGAGAAGGAAACATCCAAGTCACGGCCAAAATACCTAAACATTACCAACCAAACTGAAACCCTAAAACACAAATATATATAAATATTTATATAAAACATACCCTCGACGATCTTCACAAATATCTCTTGTAACTCTCGTTCCGAAATCTCGGATTTCCTAGAGGAATCATAGAGAAACTGTTTGAGTTCTTCTCCCGAAAGCGCTCGTTTCTTAGAGGAATCATGTTTGATGTCATGGCATCCTTCTACCCGCTTCGGGCTCCCGCAGCCTGCCTCAGGCGGAGTAGCCCCGCCGATAGTCGGTCTCGGATCCATTGCCCTAATGTCTCCGTTCTCTCTTTATTTTCTGGGAGATCTATTTAGGATTAGCAAGTTGTATATATAGCGTTCACAACAAGGGAGAATAGGATTCTCACTTGTAAGTATAATTTTTTTTTTTTTTTTGGATAACTTGTAAGTATAATTTTGATCAAAACAATATCGACGAAAGTGTTTTAGGATATTCACTTGGTCAAATAGTAACAGGAATAGGAATCCCGATCCATGTAATGATAGGTCTAAAGCTAAAGATTGTGGATGCATTCAGTCTTCCAACTTTTAGTCTCAGCATCAATTCATTCGGAGACTCTCTCCAACTATTATAAGTTTCTTTTAATACCTTATTATAGTTTATAACCATTTTGATCAATGAAAAACAGCAGCTACCCAAATTGTTGTCCCAAAGCTGTTCTAGGAGGATGATGCAGGAATGCAAGTTGCCACATGAAACAGTTCAAATTCTCTAAAACGAGAGAGACCTTCCCCTCAGGCATATAAAAAGGGAAATACACAGATCACAGACTATTTACAAAGATAGGAACTTTCAAGAGAAACATATAAAAGCATCACCTTTACATTACAACATGCAGCTGCAAAGTTCTCTTTGATTTTGATTGGAAGGACAATGACCTCAAAATGAAAGCTGTAGATATTTCTTTGTTAATATATATACTATGCTATGCTGTGTATGGATTCCTAAAGTCCAGCTGCAACTGCATGGCCAAGGCAAAACCCCTCCAATAAAACACATCACTTCTACATCTGGCTCAATCTTACAATCAAGCAGTAGCAGGTTTGGGTGATTTTAGTGTAGTTTTGGGGGACTTAGCTGTAGATGGTTTGGGTGATCGGTGAGGATGGTTAAGGTGATATGGTGAGACATTGGGAGCATTTGGTAGAGAGCAGTGAGGATGGCTAAGGTGATATGCTGAGACATTGGGACCATTTGGTAGAGAGCAGTGAGGATGGCTAAGGTGATAGTGACCAGCTTCTGGATGGTTGTCCATTCCTTGAAAACCCACCCTGAACCCCAAGGCCATTTCTAGAGTTGGGACTGGAACCAGGACGCTCTCCGTGCATGCCTTGGGGGGTGAGATGAGGAACATGCTTGATCCTTGAGGTGCAGCAGAGGCTTGATCACTTGAACAACTTCACTCATAAGAGCTCTAGCCTTTGGGTCACGACTAAGACAGTGGGCGGCCAACTGGAATGCCCTTTCAGCACCTTTAATTGAGAATCGACCTTCAAGTCGAGGATCTATTAGTCGGAAGTATCTTCGCCTATCTCCAAGATGCGGACGTGCCCACTCCACCAAGTTGTGCTCCCCTTGGGGTCGGTTTTTGTCCTCCAATCAGTAATTCAAGCAGAACCACCCCCAAAACTATATACATCACTTTTTGAAGTAAGGTGACCTATAGAAGATGAAGACATAAAATTGGATTAATTGGCAAATACCCTTGAACACTAAATTAGTTCACACTTGACACTTTTAAACAAGTGTATATGGATGTACTGTCATGCATGATGCATATGGAGTCGAGTATTATGCCCAACAGAACTGGAGCTGGGATAATGATAAGCATAGGCTACGAACATAATTCTAAAAAGTCAGTATAGTTACCTCGACTAGAACATGAACGGCTGACCTGTGATACATTATAGACATACCTTTCATAAGCAAAAATGTATCAGCTGCATCAACTGAAAAAAGAAAAAAAGTATACTGACTTATGAATACAAAGCAACACAGAATGGCATGCATGTGGTGACTGTGGTGTATAGTTATTCTTCGTAGTATATACCAATACATAGGAAGCACTTCCAATACTTCCTATCTATATAGTATACACCAAAGACTGTCAGGTTTATCAGAATTTTGGGTGCAAGCAATGCCAATACTAAGCAACACAGAATTCAACAACATGCAGTCAAAAAATTTCATAACAATGCAAACAAGACGATATATAAAGTTTATAATACTAACCTGTCATAACATACTCGGGGGCCGCATAACCGTAAGTGCCCATCACTCGGGTGGAGACATGAGTTTATCTCCCTCTGGACCATCCTTAGCAAGCCCAAAATCAGAAAGCTTTTTTTTTTTTTGTTGAAATTGTGTTTTTCATTAAAACAACTAGTGATTACAATCGCTCAGAATGACATCCCTTATAGATAGTAAACCAACTTTGATTCTCATTCGAATGCAAAGCATGGTTTGCAAGTACATGGGCTGTATGATTAGCCTCACGGTATATATGAGCTATTCTGAAGTCAGCATGTCTACTCAATATCTCCTTCACCTCTGCAATAATAGCACCCAAACTGGAGAGATCTACATCTGTTTGTTGTAAGGCCTGTGTAAGTAGCATACAGTCAGTTTCAAATATTATTCTATCATGGTGTAAGCTTTCAGCCAACCTTAGACCATCCAATAAGGCGTTCAACTCAGCATGAAAAGGAGAGGTCAATTGTACATAGGCTCTGCTAGCACCAGCTTGAAATACTCCGTGTTCATTTCGCACAATAGCACCACTGCCTCCACGGTGTGAACTAGCCAAAAAAGCACCATCGCAGTTGCATTTTAACCATCCAGACGCTGGAACTAACCAATTTTGTTGCCGATTGGCTGCCTGACCAGCAGGTGTCTCATTAGCTATTGTAAACTCTTGAAGCCATCCTAAACTAAGCATAGCTGCGTCACTAGGCCTCTGCTTCTTTCCCTCCCACAATTGACTATTTCTATTCTTCCATATAGACCATAAGATGACCAGAGCTCTCGCAAAATGATGCTTAGTCATAGTGCTAGCCAGATGCATTAAACAATCCTTGGAAGAATCATGATTTGAAACATCAATGGTAATACCAGCAGCATTCCAAGTTTCCTGAGCATATTGACAATGGAAGAATATATGCATACCATTCTCAATGTGATGCTGGCACATTAAACAACCCATATCCCCTTCATAACCTTTTTGCTTAAGGCCTTCTCTAGTTGGCAAAATCCCTGCACAACTTCTCCATATATGCATGCTGATTTTACCGGGCACTTTAGCACTCCAAATTGCTTTCCAAAGCTTCCTAAAAGGATCATTGGGGGGAGGAGGTGCTAATACATTTCCCAGGTGGATGTCTCTAGCCACAAAGTATGCACTATTTGTTGTAAATGTACCTTTCTTGTGGAAATGCCATATTGGTCGGTCTTCCAAAGGTCTGCGACTCAAAGGGATGGTTAGGATAAACTTGGCGTTGTAGTCCTGGAATAGTATTAAATCATTAGAAACAGAAGGAGGACAAAACAAAATATTTGAAAGTTAAGCTTAGTTACGCACCGCATCCAATAAGATGTTAGATGTTTTAAAATCTCGAAAAATCACTGGTCTTTCAGATTCCTCATGAAGATATGCAAGACCCTTTGCAGCACCAAGAGCTATTTTCATTCTGATGGACCAAGGAAGAGGCAAGGTCCCTGCAATGGATAACAACATTATTTCTGAAACATTAAATCATCTACTAGAAAATCGTCAGGTAATCATAATATCACCCTTAACTTATCACCCTAAGAATAATAACATCTGAGAGAAAAGTGTAGGGCGAAAGTATCATGTACCTATTTTGATCATTGTTTTGGAAAGTGGTAATAGACCTATAGTGTACATACAATATGGGCCAAATCTAAAGGAAAAACGAGAGCCTATTCAGCGCACCCGGATGCGCTGTATAATTTTCGAGGAAAAACATTAGACTTCAAGAACAAGAAAATATAAGGCCTATTAACTAGGGTCTAGGGGTGAGAAGAACAGAACATTTTAAAGTATGCTGCAGTGACGCATTAGCTAAGTAACAATATAAACCAGGAAAGAATAATCACAGATGTACCTGCAACAATTGCAAAATGATTATGGGAACTTTTCTGTACCTTCTACTTTCATAGAGTAAATTCACATTTCATGGTACCTCCCAAAAAATATACTACAAGAAATTGCCACTAGGAAGCAAATTGTTGATAAACAAATTTCTACGAGATACAGTTTCCATTTTCATACTTTTGAAGAGGTGATTCTCCAAGCTCCCTCGAGGCATAAACTCATACACAAGTAATCTTATATCATCCTCGATGCCATATCCAACTAATTTGACTAAGTTAGGATGGAGAAGTTCACCAAGATAGATAACTTCAGCCTGAAAGTGGACAAGCAAAAGTTATCCTTCAATCATGGGAGTGAATTCAAAATACTTTAAATTCCTGATAAATGGTCGTACAGATAAAGTAAAAATGAGAAACGATACCATCCATTCTTTGTGGCCGTGAAGTCCATCATGGTTCAGAGTCTTTACAGCGACTGGAAGCCCGATACCAGGTTTTGTTGGAGAGGTTCCAGTCTCACTGATCCAGCCTTTGTATACACAGCCAAATCCGCCTTCCCCTAAGAGATTCTCAGGTCTAAAGTTCTTTGCTGCTGACTTAAGCTCATTGAAGGTGAATCTTCGAAGCTGAGAAGCAACTATCAGTTCCTCAGGTGCTATGGGAACGGACAAAGCACTTTCTGGAGTTACTGCTTGATTGTGGATTGTGTCATTTGTAGACTTGCTATCTTCTGGTTCAATACATAAAAAGATAAATACATGCATTATATCATCAAATAAATTTTAAGAAAACCAGCTCACCGCTATTAAAACAGAATCATTTTAGAATATCTCATTTTAAAAGTATGCTGGTGGTGATGATGGAATTTATTGATATTCGATGAGCTACAAGGAGCAGTAAAAGATCCAAAATATGGCATGAAGGGGGAATAACTTTGCAGTACGATAACACATTAAAAGACATGCCTAGATATGCATAAAGTATTGATATGGTAAGCCATGTACCAAAATTCGCAATAAGATAACAAAGCACAATAGGGAGATAAAACCACATCAAGAGGGAGTGTGAGCAAATGTTGAGAGCTCAAAACGAAAATAAGTGAAAGTGAGACAAAACCAAAGATACCAATAAATTATCTTCACAAAGTCTAAATGAGAAGCAAACAGTAGTATGACAATAAAAAGTTGGATATTCTTAACAACACTACACTTCTAGAGGTTCTTATTCAACAGTTCTCTGTCCATCTAAAATACTGCTCGGAATCAAGTAGTTAATCGCTACATCATAGTATGTCTTCAGGGATCAGACTTGCCATACAAGTAGGGACATTCAAATGACAAGTGGTCCACGACCTTCACAAAGTTAAGGCTCATCATCTGATTTTGAACCAAAGTCTTCTTCATCTGATTCTGAATCAGAGTCTTCTTCATCTGATTCTGGATCCGAGTCTTCTTCATCACGTGTTCTACTTGCAAATCCTGCCCAGGTTCCATCACGGTGGCCATGATCCGACTCAAGGCAGTGATGGCAAAATATTTCATAGCCCTTGCCAACAGTTGCGTTCTCCGGGTTTGGAATATCGTGCAAGTAGGGACACTGAAATGACATGTGGTCCACGACCTTCATACAAACTTCACAGAGTTGAAGCTTTTCATCTGATTCTAGATCTGAGTCTTCATCATCAGGCATACCTGATTGTTTTTCTGGTGCCAAAGTTGATAAAAAAAAATTGTTAGACAAGAAGCAGCAAAACTTGTATGGAGTCATAAAAGTTGCAAATACTTTGGCAATGAGTTCCAATTCCAGTAACCCTAATTAATATAACACAAGGCCCCTATTACATTTTCTTACCAAAAAATTGAAGTTCAAGTTTTCAAGTCATCAATTATTTTTCTACAAACAACATATTTCCAATACAGTTGAAATACAAAGCTTATAGGTACTGCAGAACATGTGCGAGCCCCTTCTAATGGAAAAATAAAATTCAATGAGTATTTGGTTCATCCCACACGTACACGTCATGGGCATCCTGCTTTTCTATGTTATATAGACTTGTATGTAACTATTGAAAGTGAAAATATTATACAGCATCACTTGCAGAAAACTAAGAAAACAAACTCGTAACAAAACTTGAACTGTATGGAGTCATAAAAGGTACAAATACTCTGGCAATGAGTTCCAATTCCAGTGAACCTAATTATAAAAAAACAAAAGGCCCCTATTACATTTTCTTACCGAAAAATTCAAGTTCAAGCTTTTAAGTCATCAACCATTTTTCTACAAACAACATATTTCCAATACAGTTGATGCACATAATTTATATAATAGCACTTGCGGAAAACTAAGAAAACAAACTGTAACGATGACAAAAATCACATTGAAAATTGTACTCTGGCAACATACTCATTTTCCACAAGAATTTTAACCTGATTGTATAATTTTTTTTTTAAACCACCAATTCATAGCAGATCAAAAAAATAAACAACGACAAAAACATATGAGATTCAAGCTTATATTCAGAGTCCAAAATAAGGATCAAAAGCATACTTTCAGCGATCTTGAGTTTCCTAAGCGCTTTAGCTTCCTTCAACTTAAGCTCTTTAGCTGCCTCGGCTTCCATAAATTGCTCTAACTTCTTTTCATATTCCTCGTCAGAATCAAACACCGTCTCTTCCCATTCCTCAGAAGACAATAGCAATAACTCTCCCTGAATTTTGCATATATCTAACAGAAACCTTATGGATTGGGCTTCACTTTCAGACAATTCTTTGTTAGGATCGGCACCTGTTTCAGGAAGACAAGTAAACATCGATAAACATTACCAACCAAACTGAAACCCTAAAACATGTATAAATAAAATAAAAGGCATACCCTTGTGCAGCTGCGCATATATCTCTTGTAATTCTCGTTCCGAAATCTCAGGTTTCCTACAGGACTCATAGAGCAACTGTTTGATTTTTAGTCCCGCAATTTCTTCGTCAGAAATCACTGGTTTCGGAGAGGAATCGATGAGCACCTGTTTGGTCTCTTGTTCCGAAATCTCTGGTTTCTTAGAGGAATCGAAGAAACCCTGTTTGATGTCATCACATCCGTCTTCAGCCGGAGCAGCCAAGGCGGAGCCGCCGAAAGTAGGTTGGTAGCGCATCAGATCCATTCCCTTGGTATCTAGAATTGGCATTCAGCATGTTTTATATATAGCGGTGACAAACAAGGCCTGACCCAGGTCCGCAACTTGGCCCGAACAATATATGTGTTTTATTTTCCCTTTTTTTTCTCTTACAAAACTTTTTCAATTTTCTATTGATATGTCTCCCCTTCCTTCTATCTATTCTCTTATTCACATATGTTTTAGGCCAATATTTCGGCCAATTTATCGTTTTTTTTGGACCAGCGAAACTATCCTAGTCTCCTATTGTTTCTCATGAGAAATTGTCGAAATATCACGATATTTTGGAAATTGAGGGATATTCCAGAAAGATTCCAGAATTATATTCAAACAATATTTTTTTCCCTTTTTTTTTTGTTACAAAACTTTTTCAATTTTCTATTAATATGTCTCACCTTCCTTCTATCTATTCCTATGCCTAGCTGGTAGAAACTATCTGAACTCTCAAGAATCTCAGAATAAACTAAATGATACACAGTTTTAAAGACAGATTTGAAAAGAAATGAAATTTGATTCTTATGGAGCTTATGCACAGTTCAGACTGACAAAGATAAGCTATGGATTGGATTTACTGAAGTTTCATTCGAACCGCAATGATGACTTTTACTTGGTTGCTGAAACATTGGTTGATGTTTTTTGCTGCTTAATTTGGAAGTAGTGCACTTAAGTGAAGAATGGTTGATAATACAATGTCCCTTTTTACCTTCCATTTTCTAAATGTGTCAAATTTGTTAGAACTGCTGACATTTGCCCTTTCTTAAACTTTTTTTTATTGATATTGGCATCGAATTTTTGCTTCAGATGTGTTCGGATGATCAAACAATCTACAGTATCCTTGTACAAAATGCAGAAACAGTTGCCTTAGTTTGTCCCAAGAAAGGTCTACTCTCCCCGTCTGAAACTGGTTTTCTGAATTTCTGTTGGAAATATTTACCTTTTGACTTCCCACTTTGTCTCAGTCATTGAGCTTCAAAAATTTATATTTTGTACAGAAAGTGGAGGGTGAAATACTGCAATCCCAGTGACTTCACTTAAAGTCGGAGATGAAATTATGCTCAGATTACAGGGAGGAGCCCGGCATGCGGGAATTGAAATTCAAGAATTCATTGTGGAGAAATAAGAAAGGAAGATCTTGAACTCATGTGGAGAATTGATAGAGTTGAGATGCAAATGTGTCTGGCCATATCAAACCACAAAACAATTGAACGTAATTATTCAATTCCGAACCCAGCTAGCTAGTTTTCCGCATCTGTTAGAGCTGGCTAAGGAGGAAAGTATATAATTTGTTTCTTGGTTGCCTGATGAATATATTTTGATTAAGTACTGAATGATAGTTCTGCATTGATTACAATCAGAGGCTAAAACAAACTCAGGAGGGTGTCTTTCCGAACAGCATTACATCTCTCATGCATTGGTGTCGGAATTTAGTAAACCAACTGAGATTTGGCAACTGAAATACTCGCAGACTCAGATATCATAAACTCAGGATCTTGTAAACCACAAAGTCCCAAAAGGAAAAAACAGAGACAATTCAATAAAAGAAGAATAAGAAGATAAAACCAAATTTCAAAGCATAAGAGGGAGATAAAACCACCTCAAGAGGGAGTATGAGCGAATGCTGAGAGCTAAAAACGAAAATAAGTGAAAGACCAAAGAAATCAACAAAATTATCTTCAAAAAGTCTGAATGAGAAGCAAACAGCAGTATGGAGTCATATCAAGACGTTTTTCCTTGAACGTAGACGTTTCTCCTTCATTCTCGCTGATAACTTCAGAGACTCTAACATATCAAGAGTTTGGCGTGCAACAAATATTATGTGGTTGTTCAGCTCAAAGTATCTGAAACACTGTCTTCTGCTTGTGAACGGAATTGACATTTCCTTATTGGGGGTTTTCGCTCCTCTAAAAAACTTGTCTCGAGCTTTGGAGGACTTGAATTCCACACGATGAGCGTGGTAGTCATCAACGAGCTCCGTCATGTTAGTTCTTGAATGAAAGATGATGGATAGTCTCCAATCATGTTATTAACCACACAGACTTATCGATCCATCTATTATACTTTATCTCCAATTCATTCCCCAAATTCCAATGGCTCAATCATATTGGGTCTTTTTCCTCACTTGGAATGCCATAGATTAAGAGAAATAACTGAGGGTGAACAAAAGAGAGTGTTATTTCAAATTCAAATGAGGGTATTTGAGACTTTTGATCCATTAAAATGGTTATTGTTCAATTTTTTTGTAAAAAATGGTTAAAAATCAATTCAACGGCTGAAAAGAGGTCATTTATCAAACTTTAAAAAGTCCCAGAAGCATGCACGTACCTAAGCCAAGTCTGGAGCTTTCTACTGTCGATCTCATAACACTTATAAAATAAGAATATCATTAGGTGTTCTGAATGTTGAAATGATCTCTGCGTTTTTTCCACACCGCGCGTGAGATAAATGTGTTCGGTTGTGTAGAACCGTATGATGGCTTCTATGACTGTAAGGCATAGATCACCCATGATATGTTCTTTTCCCAGCTGTTGCGCTATCAACACAAAAAAAATGTAATTAATTTCAAATTAATATCTTAAACTGACAATTAAAGGGTTTAAAACAAGTAAAGTACCACTTAGAATCCCTCCCGTGCATGGATCATCTAAGGACAACAATGAAGATTGATGAATCATCTGCTTAATAAAACAAATCTGTAGATTTTTTTTCTTCGCAACCTTCATTTAAAATATTTTTCTTTTAGCTGGGAAGAGCCAAATAGCAATAACCTCGGTCACCTTTGTTTCATTGATAACCAGAAAACACTATCATCCCAGTTTCAGGATAGCTTTCACAAGATGCTCATCTAAGGGACAAGTAAATCTAAAATAAGTTGTATAATTTCAATTTTTATTACATGTGGTTGAAATGCATTTTTCCATCCTAATCTCTTGAAACAGTCTCTTAAGAGCTATTGTTGCAAGTGATTCAGCTAAGTTGGCGTGCCATCTTATTGATTCTTTACTATTCACAAGGCCTAGTTGACAATAACATATCCCAGAGTTCTGTTGCGACCCCGAACTAAGAAGATTTCTCTAGGCCTGCTTGACATTCCGGTACTAAATTAGAGGAAATTGTAAGAGGTCATTATGACATTCCACAACCAAAAAGAAGAATGCAATTACTACTGTTCTAGTTAGATTCACTGAAGATAGAGATGGGAGGATGAAACCTCAATATCTAGAGAATGTTATTTTATTTTATTTTTTCAATAATTTCTACAATCAACATATTTCCAATACAATTGATCCACAAAGTTGATATAGTATCACTTGCGAAAAACTAAAAAAATCAGACTTGTAACAAAACCTGTATGGAGTCATAGAAGTTACAAATACTCTGGCAATGAGTTCCAATTCCAGTGAACATAACAATATCTAGAGACTTGAGGCTCATAAACCTCAAGAAATCAAGATTATCTATTCTTTTAACATAATTAGTTGCTCAAGCATTGGTGACCGATTTCAGAAAACCAACCGAGATTTCAGAAATCAAGATTATCTATTCTTTTAACATAATTAGTTGCTCAAGCATTGGTGACCGATTTCAGAAAACCAACCGAGATTTGACAACCGGAATACTGAGCACACTTAGATATTATAAACTCAGGATCTTGTAAACCACAAAGTCCCGGAAAAAAAAAAAAAAAAAAAAAAAACTGAAACAATACAATAAAAGAAGAATAAGAAGATAAAACCAAATCTCAAAGCACGAGTATCAGCGAATGTTAGAGATCAAAGCGAAAATACATGAAAGTGAGACAAAACCAAAGATACCAATAAATTATCTTCACAAATCTAAAAGAGAGGCAAACAGTAGGACAATGATAAGTTTAATTCTTAACAACATAGACACTTCTCGAGGTTCTTATTCACATAAGAGTTATATGCCCATCTAAAATACTGCTTGAGTCAAGTAGTTAATCGCTACATAGTTAATCGCTACATCATAGTATGTCTTCAGGGATCAGACTTGCCATACAAGTAGGGACATATAAATAACAAGTGGTCCACGACCTTCACAAAGTTAAGGCTCATCATCTCATTCAGACTCTGAGTCTTCATCTGAGCATTCTGCATCATTACTCAATTTATATGCAAATCCTGCCCAGCTTCCCTTGGGGTGGCCATGATCCGACTCAAGGCAGTGATGGCAACATATTTCATAGCCCTCACCAACAACTGCGGTGTCAGGGTTTGGAACATCCTCCAAGTAGGGACATCTAATTGACATGTGGTACCCGACCTTCATACAAACTTCACAAAGTTTAGGCTTACCTGTTTGTTTTTCTGGTGCCAATGTTAATAAAAATTTTGTTAGACAGGCAGCAGCAAAACTTGAACTGTATGGAGACAAAAAAGAAAAAAAAAATAAACAACAAAAAACATATAAGATTCAAGCTTAGAATCAGACTGCAAAATAAGGATCAAAAGCATACTTTGAGCTATCTCCAGTTTCCTAGCTGCCTCGGCTTCCTTGCATAACTTTCGAAATTCCTCGTCAGAAATAAACACCCTCTTTACGTATTCCTCGTAAGGCAATACAAGTAAATCTCCCTGCATTCTCCATGTATCTAACAGACTCCTTGTGGATTCGGCTTCCCTTTCAGACAATTTATGGTTAGGATCGGTACCTGTTGGAAGAGAAGGAAACATCCATGTCACGGCCAACCAAACTGAAACCCTAAAACACAAATATATGTTGTAACTCTCGTTCCGAAATCTCAGATTTCCTAGAGGACTCGTAGAGAAACTGTTTTTCTTCTTCTCCCGAAAGCCCTCGTTTCTTAGAGGAATCCTGTTTGATGTCATGACATCCTTCTACCCGCTTCGGGCTCCCGCAGCCTTCCTCGGCCAGAGTAGCGCAGGCGGAGCCGCCGGTAGTAGGTTGGTAGCGCATCAGATCCATAGCCTTGATTTCTCAGATCTAGTCTTTTTTTTTTTTACATTCTGTATATAGCGGTGACAAAAAGGCCAGGTCTGGCCCGGGTCCGCAACTTGGCCCGAACAAATATGTGTTTTATTTTATTTTATTTTTTCCTTTTCTTACCAACGTTTTCAATTTTCTATTAATATTTCCCACCTTCCTTCTATCTATTTTCAGATTCTCTTATATCCTGTTATGGTAAGACCGTAAGTGCCCATTTGGCATCCAGTACTAGGTTAGACCTTCTTAATTCTTAAGACTGTCCTGGACTAGTGTGGACTGTCTTAAATTGTATTAATACTGGGCCACATTTGGTGTTGTATGGGATTAAGAAAAAAAGTTCTAAATTAGAGATGTCTTATGTTTGGTGATGCATTGGACTAGACTACTTTAACATAACAATCTAAACAATCTTAGTCTAACAATCTAAACAATCTTGGTCATCTAACAATAACAATATAACATGTAATAATCTTGGTCATTGAAATTTTGACATGAAATGGAAAAAAAAAAATTGACATTAACTAACACAAAACAAGTACCTCAAATATGGATACGCCCTTAACAACTAATAGAAACATGTGAAAGAAATATGCAGAATCCAAAAGAGAGAAAGGAAACCTGTGAAAGAAAACCTTTGTTTGCAGCAGCAGATCAGCACCTCCAAGTTCGTGTCCTGAAGGTCAGCAGATCAGCACCTCCTAGTTCCACATACACGACGTTTAAGTATGGCACACCATTACAAAATATAAATATGTCACTGCAGTCAATCACACTATTATTAGCGGTAGCCTTTGGTGATGCTGGTGATGAGGTTGTTGACGTGGCTGAGGGCGGTGCGGATGGCGGCGCTGGTCTTGCGAGTGCCGAACCAGGCCTTGATTCCAGTAAACCCTAATTAATATAACACAAGGCCCCTATTACATTTTCTTACCAAAAAATTGAAGTTCAAGTTTTCAAGCCATCAATTATTTTTCTACAAACAACATATTTCCAATACAGTTGAAACACAAAGCTTATATAGCATCACTTGCAGAAAACTAAGAAAACAAACTCGAAACAAAACTTGAACTGTATGGAGTCATAAAAGGTACAAATACGCTGGCAATGAGTTCCAATTCCAGTGAACCTAATTATAAAAAACAAAAGGCCCCTATTACATTTTCTTACCGAAAAATTCAAGTTCTTAAGTCATCAACCATTTTTCTACAAACAACATATTTCCAATACAGTTGATGCACAGAATTTATATAATAGCACTTGCGGAAAACTAAGAAAACAAACTTGTAACGATGAAAAAAATCACATTGAAAATTGTACTCTGGCAACATACTCATTTTCCACAAGAATTTTAACCTGATTGTATAATTTATATAAAAAAAAAAAAAAAAAAAAAAAAAAAAAAAAAAAAAAAAACCACCGATCCATAGCAGATCAAAAAAAATAAACAATGACAAAAACATATGAGATTCAAGCTTAGATTCAGAGTCCAAAATAAGGATCAAAAGCATACTTTCAGCCATCTTGAGTTTCCTAAGCGCTTTAGCTTCCTTCAACTTAAGCTCTTTAGCTGCCTCGGCTTCCATAAATTGCTCTAACTTCTTTTCATATTCCTCGTCAGAATCAAACACCGTCTCTTCCCATTCCTCAGAAGACAATAGCAATAACTCTCCCTGAATTTTGCATATATCTAACAGAAACCTTATGGATTGGGCTTCACTTTCAGACAATTCTTTGTTAGGATCGGCACCTGTTTCAAGAAGACAAGTAAACATCGATAAACATTACCAAACAAACTGAAACCCTAAAACATGTATAAATAAAATAAAAGGCATACCCTTGTGCAGCTTCGCATATATCTCTTGTAATTCTCGTTCCGAAATCTCAGATTTCCTACAGGACTCATAGAGCAACTGTTTGATTTTTAGAGCTGGCTAAAAAGGAAAGTATATAATTTGTTTCTTGGTTGCCTGATGAATGTATTTTGAGCAAGTACTGAATGATCTTTACTAATTTGTTTCTGCATTGATTAAAATCAGAGGCTAAAACAAACTCAGGTGGGGTACATTTCCGAACAGCGGAATTCAGAAAACCAACTGAGATTTGGCAACCGAAATACTCGCACACTCAGATATCATAAACTCAGGATCTTGTAAACCACAAAAAAGAGGGAGATAAAAGAAGAATAAGAAGATAAAACCAAAACTCAAAACACAAGAGGGAGATAAAACCACATCAAGAGGGAGTATGAGCCAATGTTAGAGATCAAAGCGAAAATACGTGAAAGTGAGACAAAACCAAAGATACCGAAAAATTATCTTCACAAAGTCTTAAAGGGAAGCAAAAAACAATACAACAATGATAAGTTCTTAACAATACGACACTTCTAGAGATTCTTATTCACATAACAGTTCTCTGCCCATCTAAAATACTGCACTGAATCAAGTAGTTAATCGCTACATCATAGTATGTCTTCAGGGATCAGACTTGCCATACAAGTAGGGAAATTCAAATGACAAGTGGTCCACAACCTTCACAAAGTTAAGGCTCATCATCTTATTCAGACTAGTCTTCATCTGATTCTGAATCTGAGTCTTCTTGATCACGGGGCATCAGCTTTTCAAACCAATCACAACTCTTTTTCCATGCAAATCCTGCCCAGCTTCCCTTGGGGTGGCCATGATCCGACTCAAGGCAGTCATGGCAAATTATTTCATAGCCCTCGCCAACAACTGCGGTGTCGGGGTTTGGAATATCTTCCAAGTAAGGACACCGAAATGACATGTGGTACCCGACCTTCATACAAACCTCACAATATTTAGGCTTTTCATCAGGCTTACCTGTTTGTTTTTGTGGTGCCAATGTCAATTAAAAATTTGTTAGACAAGAAGCAGCAAAACTTGAACTGTATGGAGTCATAAAAGTTATAAATAATCTGGCAATGAGTTCCAATTCCAGTGAACCTAATTAATATAACACAAGGCTCCTATTACATGTTCTTAACAAAAAATTGAAGTTCAAGCTTTTAAGTCATCATTTTTCTACAAACATCACATTTCCAATACAGTTGATACACAAAGCTTATATAGTATCATTTGCAGAAAACTAAGAAAACAAACTTGTAACAAGAATTTTAACTTGATTGTATAATTAATTTTTTTATTTTTTATTTTTTTTAAAACCACAAGTCCAGAGCATATCAAAAAAATAAACAACGAAAAACACATGAGATTCAAGCTTAGATTCAGACTGCAAAATAAGGATCAAAAGCATACGTGCAGCTATCTCCAGTTTCCTAGCTGCCTCGGCTTCCTTGCATATCTTTTCAAATTCCTCATCAGATATAAACACCCTCTTTACGAATTCCTCGTGCGGCAACATAAACAACTCTCCTCGAACTCTCCACCCATCTAACAGATTCCTCGTGGATTCGGCTTCACTTTCAGACAATTTATGGTTAGGATCGGCACCTGTTTGAAGAGAAGGAAACATCCAAGTCACGGCCAAAATACCTAAACATTACCAACCAAACACAAATATATATAAATATTTATATAGAACATACCCTCGACGATCTTCACAAATATCTCTTGCAACTCTCGTTCCGAAATCTCGGATTTCCTAGAGGAATCATAGAGAAACTGTTTGAGTTCTTCTCCCGAAAGCGCTCGTTTCTTAGAGGAATCATGTTTGATGTCATGACATCCTTCTACCCGCTTCGGGCTCCCGCAGCCTGCCTCGGCCGGAGCAGCCCAGGCGGAGCCGCCAATAGTAGGTTGGTAGCGCATCAGATCCATTGCCCTGATTTCTCAGACCTAAACTTGTCTAACTTTTTTGGTTTGGGAGAATTTGCAGATCTAGAATTGGGATTCAGCATGTTCTATATATAGCGGTGACAAACAAGGCCGGGTCTGGCCTGGGTCCGCAACTTGGCCCGAACAATATATGTGTTTTATTTTCCCTTTTTTTTTTTTTCTTTTCTTACAAAACTTTTTCAATTTTCTATTACTCTAACCTTCCTAGGATGTTCACTTTGTGTCCGCGTTTTCGTCTACTGCTGACAGGAATATGATTTCCGATTCCATGCAATAATAGGTTTACAGATAATAATAGGATTATATTTCTTTCTACGTATTTAAAAAGAGAAAATTATAGAAATTATATAATAACACATGACTAAATTTTTAATTTTTTTTTAAATTCACTTTAATTTTTTCTTTTCGCAACCTTGATTTATAATATTTTTCTTTTAGTTAAGAATAGCCAAATAACAATAACCTCGGTCACCGTTGTTTTATTGATAGCCAGAAAACACTGTCATGTCGGTTTCAAGATAGTTTTCACAATGCATGCTCATCTAAGGAACAGGTAAATCTAAAATAAGTTGTATAATTTCAATTTTATTTTTATCATATGTGGTTAAGATGCATTTTTTCATCGCAATCTCTTGAAACAGTCTCTTCAGAGCTATTGTTGTAAGTGATTCACCTAAGTTGGCATACCATCTTATTGATTCTTTACTATTCATGAGGCCTAGTTGACAATAATATATCCCAGAGTTCTGTTGCGACCCCCGAACTAGGAAGATTTCTCTAGGCCCGCTTGACATTCCGGTACTAAATTAGAGGAAATTGTAAGAGGCCATTATGACATTCCACAACCAAAAACAAGATATTATAAACTCAGGATCTTGTAAACCACAAAGTCCCGGGAAAAAAAAAAAAAAAAACTGAAACAATACAATAAAAGAAGAATAAGAAGATAAAACCAAATCTCAAAGCACGAGTATGAGCGAATGTTAGAGATCAAAGCGAAAATACATGAAAGTGAGACAAAACCAAAGATACCAATAAATTATCTTCACAAATCTAAAAGAGAGGCAAACAGTAGAACAATGATAAGTTTAATTCTTAACAACATAGACACTTCTAGAGGTTCTTATTCACATAACAGTTCTCTGCCAATCTAAAATACTGCTGGAGTCAAGTAGTTAATCGCTACATCATAGTATGTCTTCAGGGATCAGACTTGCCATACAAGTAGGGACATATAAATAACAAGTGGTCCACGACCTTCACAAAGTTAAGGCTCATCATCTGATTCAGACTCTGAGTCTTCATCTGAGCATTCTTCATCATTACTCAATTTATATGCAAATCCTGCCCAACTTCCCTTGGGGTGGCCATGATCCGACTCAAGGCAGTGATGGCAACATATTTCATAGCCCTCACCAACAACTGCGGTGTCAGGGTTTGGAACATCCTCCAAGTAGGGACATCTAATTGACATGTGGTTCCCGACCTTCATACAAACTTCACAAAGTTTAGGCTTACCTGTTTGTTTTTCTGGTGCCAATGTTAATAACACGAGGCCCCTATTACATTTTCTTACCAAAAAATTGAAGTTCAAGCTTTTAAGTCATCATTTTTCTACAAACAACACATTTCCAATACAGTTGATACACAAAGCTTATATAGTATCACTTGCAGAAAACTAAGAAAACAAACTTGTAACAAAACTTGAACTGCATAAAAGTTACAAATATTCTGGCAATGAGTTCCAATTCCAGTGAACCTAATTAAGAAAACAAAACAAAAAAAAATAAGAAAACAAAAGGCCCCCATTACATTTTCTTACCGCAAAATTCAAGTTCAAGCTTTTAAGTCATCAACCATTTTTCTACAAACAACATATTTCCAATACAGTTGATACACAAAAATTATAAAATAGCACTTGCGGAAAACTAAGAAAATAAACTTGTAACAAGGAAAAAAATAACGTTGAAAATGGTACTCTGGCAACATACTCAATTTCCACAAGAATCTTAACCTGATTGTATAAATTATTTATTTAAAATAGAACCCACCAATCCAGAGCAGATAAAAAAAATGAACAACGAAAAACACATGAGATTCAAGCTTAGAATCAGACTGCAAAATAAGGATCAAAAGCATACTTTGAGCTATCTCCAGTTTCCTAGCTGCCTCGGCTTCCTTGCATAACTTTCGAAATTCCTCGTCAGAAATAAACACCCTCTTTACGTATTCCTCGTAAGGCAATACAAGTAAATCTCCCTGCATTCTCCATGTATCTAACAGACTCCTTGTGGATTCGGCTTCCCTTTCAGACAATTTATGGTTAGGATCGGTACCTGTTGGAAGAGAAGGAAACATCCATGTCACGGCCAAAATACCTAAACATTACCAACCAACGGGTTATTTACCGCGGCCTTAACTTTCCCTCCAAAACCAAACAGTAAATATTTTATTTTAACCTTTCCTCTTTGCAGATAAATGGAGTGACATTTGCAGATTGATTTCTTCACATAATAGACACTCAATGGAAGCTAAGGCCACCCAGAACTCATCAGTCGCTTCTTCTTCTACGATGTCGTTTCGGAGCTCGAAGAAGACGGTGTGGGTTTGGACGGAGAGCAAGCAAGTCATGACGGCCGCCGTGGAGAGAGGCTGGAACACATTCGTGTTTCAAAGTCAGAAACTTGCGGATGTCTGGTCTTGTAAGTCAATTCAAGCTTTTAGAGTCTATATTGATCTGGGTTTTTGCTGTAAGTGTGAGATTTTGATAAACATCAAAGCTTTATGTGTAGTTGAATTTGGGTTTTTTTTGGTTGTGATGGAATACGAGTTTCATTTGTGGGTTTGGATTGTGGATTTGAGCAGCCATTGCGTTGATAGATCCTCTTTTCATGAAAGAGGGAGGGATTTTCGATAGCAAAAACACGAGAGTTGCCACAGTTTTTGAGGTTTTTAGTCCTGAAGAGTTGGAACAGCTTCAACCTGAAAATTGGGTAAGGGAGAATGTTGTTGTTGATTTACTAGATTGGCAGGTGAGGTTTTAGATGACTGGTTGGATAATGTTGCTACTTTTCGGTGCGTTAGGCTTGTTTGGTTCTCTTTTCGGAGTGAAGTTTGAGCTTGTGAGGTGCTGTTTGTTAGGTGATACCTGCTGAGAATATAGTTGCAGCATTTCAAGGGAGTCAGAAGACGGTGTTTGCTGTGTCGAAAACCCCTGTGGAAGCACAAGTCTTCTTTGAGGTAGAAATGAGATGTGCTAAGATCGAACAAGTGATGAAGTGAAGAGGTGTTTCACTGTTGAAGTACTGATTTAAGTTCAATATGCTTGTAGGCGCTCCAGCATGGTCTTGGTGGAGTTGTTTTGAAAGTTGAGGATGTTCAAGCAGTTCTTGACCTAAAGGTGATTAGTTGTTGGCTAAGGGATTCTTGGTTGGTGTAAACAGGGTTTTTGTTTTTCTTACATTGGTTAATATTATCAGGACTATTTTGAAAGAAGAGACGAAGTGGGCAACATATTGAGCTTGACCAAAGCCATTGTAACTGGAGTCCAAGTAGCTGGAATGGGCGATCGGGTTTGTGTTGATCTCTGTAGTCTCATGAGACCTGGTGAAGGACTGCTTGTATGTATCGTTATCTTTTCTGATTTTACATTGCTCCCTTGTTTGATATTGCGCAAGTAATATGCATGTCACCATTCTTATAGCCTGAGTATCTTTCAAGGTTGGATCCTTTGCCAGAGGACTATTCCTGGTTCATTCAGAATGCTTGGAGTCAAATTACATCGCCAGCAGACCATTCCGAGTCAATGCGGTGAGTTTGCCTAAAAGTTGATTGCAAATGCTTAGAAGCAGTGGATTTCAGGCCTTTCTGTATTAATATAACTTTTCTCTAATGAGTGCTTATTTGAATTCTTTCTTTAAAATGAGCAGGGACCTGTACATGCCTATGTTGCTGTTCCTGGAGGAAAAACAAGCTACCTGTAAGAGTTGAAAGCAGGAAAAGAGGTGATTCTGGTTGATCAGAGAGGTCATCAAAGGACAGCAATTGTTGGACGTGTAAAGATAGAGACTAGACCACTAATCCTTGTGGAGGCAAAGGTATGCATTAAATACAATGACAAGATATGATTAAAAGGCTATGTTATAATTAAATTTTCATCGGTTTTAATTTTCTATGCAGTAGCAAGTAGGTGAAATTCTATTAAAAACGTTAACAAGTTAGCTAGATTGCAAAACAATACATGTCATAAAATGGAGAACTTTGACAACTTTGGTGATATAATGTACTAGCTAGATGCCTAGCTGGTAGAAACTATCTGAACTCTCAAGAATCTCAGAATAAACTAAATGATGCACAGTTTTAAAGACAGATTTGAAAAGAAATGAAATTTGATTCTTATAGAACTTATGCACAGTTCAGACTGATAAAGATAAGCTATGGATTGGATTTACTGAAGTTTCATTCGAACCACAATGATGACTTTTACTTGGTTGGTTGCTGAAACATTGGTTGATGTTTTTGCTGCTTAATTTGGAAGTAGTGCACTTATGTGTAGAGTGGTTGATAATACAATGTCCCTTGTTCTTACCTTCCATTTTCTAAATGTGTCAAATTTGTTAGAACTGCTGACAATATTTGCCCTTTCTTGAACTTTTTTGTATTGATATTGGCATCGTATTTGTGCTTCAGATGTGTTCGGATGATCAAACAATCTACAGTATCCTTGTTTGTCCCAAGAAAGGTCTACTCTCCCCGTCTGAAACTGGTTTTCTGAATTTCTGTTGGAAATATTTACCTTTTGCCTTCCCACTTTGTCTCACAGTCATTGAGCTTCAAAATTTTTTATTTTGTGCAGAAAGTGGAGGGCGAAAAACTTCAATCCCTGTGACTTCACTTAAAGTCGGAGATGAAATTATGCTCAGATTACAGGGAGGAGCCCGGCATACGGGAATTGAAATTCAAGAATTCATTGTGGAGAAATAAGAAAGGAAGATCTTGAACTCATGTGGAGAATAGATAGAGTTGAGATGCAAATGTGTCTGGCCATGTCAAACTACAAAACATTTGAACTCGTGTAATTATTCCATCTTGAACCCAGCTAACTAGTTTTTCGCATCTATTAGAGCTGGCTAAAAAGGAAAGTATATAATTTGTTTCTTGGTTGCCTGATGAATGTATTTTGAGTAAGTACCGAATGATCTTGATTAATTTGTTTCTGCATTGATTACAATCAGAGGCTATAACAAACTCCGGTGGGGTATCTTTCCGAACATCGTGTCGGAATTAAGAAAACCAACTGAGATTTGGCAACCAAAATACTCACACATTCAGATATCATAAACTCAGGATCTTGTAAACCACAAAGTCCAAAAAGAAAACAGTGACAATTCAATAAAAGAAGAATACGAAGATAAAATCAAATCTAAAAGCACAAGAGGGAGATAAAACCACATCAAGATCTTATTCACATAAGAATTCTCTGTCCATCTAAAATACTACACTGAATCAAGTAGTTAATCGCTACATCATAGTATGTCTTCAGGGATCAGACTTGTCATACAAGTCAGCACACTTAATTGACAAGTGGTCCATGACCTTCATACAAACTTCACAAAGTTGAGGCTCTAGTCCTTCATCTAATTCTAAAACCAAGTCTTCTTCATCAGGCTTTCATCTTTGTTTTTCTGGTGCCAAGGTTAATTAAACATTAGTTGGACCAAAAACAGCAAAACTTGAGCTGTATGGAGTCATATCAAGACGTTTTACTTGGAAGGAGATGTTTTTTCTTCATTTTCTCTGATAATTCCAGAGACTTCAGCATTTCAAGAGTTTGACACGCCACAAATATGGTGTGGTTCTCAAACACATAGAATTTGAAAAACTCTCTTCTACTTGTGAAGGGAATTACCATTTCCTGGTTGGGGGTGTCAGCTCCTTTGAAAAACTTGTCTCGAGACTTGTATGATCTGAATTCCACACGATGTGCATGGTAGCCGTCAGCGAGCTCGGTTAGGGGATGTCCATATACCTTGATTTTTTTCTCTCTCTCAATGCTACAATTTAGAAATATCAATATTTCAATATTATGTCTGTCAATATTCACAAATTAGAAATAAAAATATCCTAAAAACACGTACCTAAGCCACGTTTGCAGCTCTTCATTGTTGATCTCATCACACTTGTAAAATAAAAATATCATAAAGCCTTCTGATTGTTGAAATGACATCTGTGTTATTTCCGTTACACCACCGGGCTTCATATAACCGAGTTGTTTTGTGTAAAACAGAATGATAAGTTCTATCACACTAAAGCATAGAACAACCACGGCATATGATTTCTCCACCTTGTACACTATCAACACAAGCAGATAAATGTAATTAAATTTCAAATTAAGTTTTTAAACTGACAATTAAAGTGACAAACACAAGAAAATTACCACTGAGAATGCCTCCTGTGCTTGGATCAGTTAATGCGGCTAAAAGCAGAAGGTAGCCAACAAGATTAACTATCTCTTGCCATGGAGCTTTATCTCCGAGCTTGTTGTACAAAGCTTCCAACATTTTTTTAATGTGTACTCCTCCGGATCCCATTACTTTCCACTTTTCAACCCAATCAGAGCGGGATGAACCCTTAATGTTGTATACATAACAACACTTAGGAACCTACATGCCAAAATATTAACTTTAATGAGAGATTTAATGCTAGTTCAAGAGGATATGTTTGGCAGCTGATACTGATCCTAGTTCAAGGGAGCTTGAGAAATATCGGGGAATCATTACACCATGTATTAATGCTGATGATAATAATATTTTGTTAGTGCAGGTTAATTCAATTGGGCCTCTGAAGGCCCCTAGACCTGATGGTCTACATGCTATTTTCTACCAAAAATATTGGGATGAAGTAAAACAGGTTAAAATTCCACTTATCGAAGATTTCTTCAATAATAATTTAAAGGAGCTCAACCATACTAATATAGCTCTAATCCCTAAGGTTGAAAAACCTGTACTAGTTGCTCATTTAGGCCTATGAGCCTTTGGAATGTCTTTTACAAAATCATCAGCAAGATTATTGTCAAAAGGCTTGGACCACTTTTGGAAAAATGCATTTCAAAAATCAGGGAGCCTTTGCTCCTGGGAGGGTTATTCAGGATAATATTCTAATATCCTAATTGCAAATGAACTGTTTTCTGACTCTTTTTTTTTTAAAAAGGTCTTGGTTCTATGACAGTTAAATTAGACTTGGGAAAGGCTTATGACTTCCTTAGTTGGAAGTTCAACAAAGTCTGTCTACCTGAATTTGGTTCTATGGCAGTTAAATTGCTTCGGATGAAAAGGGATAATACAATAATATTATGAATAAAGAGCGATAATCTGACCTCGTCTTGTATTCCGGATATTAGAAAATAGAATCTATTCTCCTTATCACTGAGGTCCCTCTCCTTACAAAGCTCGCCCAACTTCCCGACAGAGTTTAGGTCTTTTCCGGTTTTGATGTCGTCACTCATTTGACTGTTCAGGTATTCACATGTCGCTGAAGTTTCGGATGAATTACCAGCATGTGTGGCGACTATGAGTGGAGTCAACTTTTTTATTTTTTCACGGGTATCTGTCGCTGAACACGTAAAATTTCAGGACAACACTTCAAAAAACAGTTATATATATAATAATAATAATAATAATAATAATAATAATAATAATGACATATATACTTACTTATTTTACCACCAAGTGTGGCACGACTGTCGGCGCCGAGAATAACAAATTCTTCTGCAACCCAACCAATACAAGTTGTCCCATGGACTGAAAGGTCCTCAAGGCACTTTGAATCAACAGCGTTTGGGTCTTGGAAACACTTTGTATCACTACAGGAGTCAATTGTAAGGTTCTGAAGACACTTAAAATCACCACCATCGCAAGTTGAGATGTCTGAAACACACATTGAATCACCACCATTCACCATCAATGCAGACAAAGACAGCTTGTGAGGTGTTTCCAGTGTAGGAAGGAGTCTGCGTTTGGGCCTAGAAACTTTTGGCCGGAGGATCATGTGAGTCAGACTTCGACCTTTGCTCATGGGGAGTATCTCAACAGCCCATAAATTGCAATGGAAACGTTTCAGGAAGTCACTGAGCTTAGTGTAACCCACAGATGAATGATCCAATTCTAACGCAAATTTAGCCTGGAAATCAGCTTTTAGAGAAGAGAGAGCATAGTTTGGATGCTTTGACAGACCTTTTAAGAACCCAGGAAACCACTTACTGAAAACCTTTAGCCATGTAGGAGTGCTAGGGTCCTCATAGCTCTTGGTAACTTGAGGTCCAGTGGAACACACTGTTGGTTGTCCATGGACTAATCTGTCAGCCCAAGAACCTTGTTCAGGGTTATCACCTTCCATAATATTCTCATTCGACTCCTGTTGTAGAAGTCGAAAATTCTGCTCTTGGTCACGTTGAGGTGACATTTTCTCAAACTCTTCTTCACAGAACTTTCCTAAATCATCTGCCTCACAGAGTAAATACAGAATTATGTCAGTCAGAGAAAAAACTTGTATGTCTGTTATTAGATAATTGATCATGCTAGACAATCATAATTAACACAACATATACTATTTTGATAAAAAAATTCATAGGTGCATTACCGGAGTCCACTGAAGGAGGAAGTCCTCCAACAAACACTTTGTGTTTGAGTAGTTTAGTAGCAAGAGAATAACTCTGGTCTACTCCCTCTTTCACTTTCTGAGACTCCTTCTCACAATGTGCATAAAAGCACTTAGCTCCTCTGACACATCCTCGATGAGAGTCAAAGTACTTACAAACTTCTGCCTTGGTGCTTGAATTTATATTTCTAGCATTCACAGGCAGTAGAAACATGAGAACTATGATCAGAGTAAAGAAATAAACATGCATAAGTAAATGCCTGCTGACTCAAAAGCATATAAGATAAAACATTTTCTCTATTCTTTGATGCATATAACAGTGATTACCTTTCGATAGGGGTAGTGGTGTCTTCATCTGTCAACTCTAAAGCCGTACATTTATGTTGATTTGGGAAAGCATGATTTACTGCACATGAGAAATTAGGGAAGTTAAATCACATATAAGGAAGATGGGTACAGTTGCTTGATAAAATTCTTCCACATGTTTCAATAATGAACTTACTGAGGCTAACCGTGGTTGGGTTCAGCAATGTGTAACGCATATCTTGAGAGGTTGCCAGATCTATAGCTCTTTGCCTACTGGTATTTTAACATTTTGCAGAAATTCATATGGACAAATGTTAGCATTCAGATTTTTAACTAAAAAGGCTCTAGAAAGCACTACTGGAAAGACACAAACACAATTGAATTAGAGAAGAAATTTTTCCATTGTTCCTTACCGCAGATTAAGGACTTCACTGTTTGCTCCCCACGTCAAAAGAAGCTCAGCACACTCCTTACTCTCATTCTTCACAGCGAAAAACAAGGGAGTTTCTTTCATTTCCGTCTTATATTGGACGCCAACTGGATCTTCCAACAGGAGGACCTGTCAATGGCTCAAAGTCACTGCTACTGAGTTTCATAAAAAACCTAAAGGGTGCTGTTAACCAATGTATTTCTGGTTGCCAAGCAAGATGATTTGTTAAGCAAACTGGATATGTAGAATAGGAAACATATGATACCTCAAGTGCCTCTGAATTGCCATTACTGGCAGCAATATGAAATGCTGTTAACCCCAATCTATTCCTTTGGCTTACTCGAGCACCATGGTCAAGAAGAAGGGATAAAATTCTGGGAATGATAGAATACAAAGTTAGTAAGGTAATTAGACCCTATGCATCTGTGTGTGTGTGTGTGTGTGAGAGAGAGAGAGAGAGAGAGAGAGAGAGAGAGAGACTTGATCTGTTGAGGACACAACAATCTGGGCTGTTTAAGGACCCAATGAAGAGCAGTATTTCCTTCTGCGTCAGCGTCATTGACATCTAAATTTGTCTGCAGAAGCAGCTGGATAACAGCTTCATCTCCTCCCTATCAAAAATTTATCAAATTATAGTCACATATCATGATATGAAAGTACTGTATATGATAATCGATCACTCTAAATTTAAAAAGCAGAGCTCTACAATTGCAAATTTGTTCCCATGCCACTACCATGCATATTTTCTTCCAGCTAGATTGCATTCAGAAGCTACCAGTATGGATTACCTACAATGTATGCTGAGGCACAATACTTCGAAGATGAAGAGCTATTTGTCAGTGATCATTATGATTTATGAGGCAATGTGATTCAATATATCTTGATTTACTTCCGCTACATATTCTGAGTCTACCTTAAGTTCTAACAGAGTAGTAGATTGTTTCCATTTGGGAGACATTATGGAATGGGGAAGTGCATACATCCAAATATTCAATGAAAGCAAGAAAACAACAAAGGGAATGAAGAAAACACCCAAAAGGCCCACCCACCACATTATCCCAAACACAAAAGAGAAAGAGAACAATACATCCTAATCAGCAAACAATGCACAGATGAGATTTTTAACACAAGACATACAGAAATCATGATCAAATTATCGTTTCCCTCTCTTCAAATTTTGCGTCTTTTTTTCAAACAGTAAGAAAATTCCCCTCTGAAAACTACTGAGAACTAATCAGAACGACGGAGGCTCACCTGAGCTGCACGGATGAGTGGGGAAGTCACTTTCTTCTCCCCACCACCGCTCTGAGCAACAGCTCCGAACAGCTTCCTCCTTTCCGATTTTTCTTCCTCCGTCGCCGTGGAGGCGCGTTTCGCCGCCCTCAGCGGCGGCGTTGCACGGCCGCCGAGGGCCAGAGCCTCCCTTACGAGGCATTCGAAGAGAGCGTCCTTCTCACAAAATCAACAAAGGAAACTCAATAAGCGACACGTCGCTCTGTGTCAAGGTGAAAAATAAGCCTTCTACTTTTTACCAGCATAAGCTTTTTACCTTTTCACTCGAGCGAATGACCACGTCGTCAACGGAGAAATCTTTCGGATTCCATGTCTTCAGATCAATCCTGAAAGGTAAATAAAATTAAATGAAAAACAGTAAATATATTTTGATGAAAAAACGAGACAAACAAAAGCTTCAATAAAATAATAAAAAAGAGGAAAAGCAGATTTGCCATTTTAGGGTTTATTTGCAGAGCTCACAGGGAAGGATTAATGGCTTTAGCCATTTGCGTATCAAGGCCTTACCTTGTGTCAGCAAGCGACAGCTCCAGAGCTAGCTGTGCCTGACCGTCCTTGGTCCTCAAATCAGTCCGAGCGTGCTTCTTAAGCAAAACCTCCACGCACCGCGACGCGTGCGCCGTCGCCGCCGTGTGCAGCGGCGATTTCCCGGAGTCGTCACACTCGTTCAGCAGCGGAACCGCCCCGAGATCACCGCCGAGAATGGCGGAGGCGCACTCCGCCGAATCGAAGTTGCAGCATAAGTGGAGGAGCTTGGACGCCGTGGCTCGGTCCAGCTCGCCGAAGAGCCGTTTCGTCTGTGCCGCGAGCTCGGCCTTGCTGTCCCGAGACAACGCTCTGATCAGACTCGTCTTGGCCTCGCTGTCGAACCGGTTCGACGCACTCGCCGCCTTTACGTCGGAACACGAAGCGGCGGCGTCTTGGCCGTTGTAAGCGAAATAGGTGCATTTCGGAGCCGAGTTGAGGTTCGACGCCGTCGCTCGGTTTAGCTTGCTGTGTCCATACAGTACCGCTCTGATTACACTCGACTCGGCCTCAACCGAGTCTGACCGGTTCGAAGCGGCGACTCCGCGGTTGTAATCTAAATAGGAGCGTCTCGGAGCCGAGTTGAAGAGCTCCTCCTGCAAAATCATTACGGTTTAGAAATCCACCTCCAAAGAAAAAAAATGGACAAAAATTCGAAGAGAGTAGAGCTGAGACGAACCAGAACCATCTGAAATCGCTAATCGGCTCGGGATTCGACGGCGGAGAGTGCAGAACGCGTTTGCGGAGTGATGAAACGGCGTCGCTTTGATGAACTGAGAAACCCTAACTTTCAGAGCTTCATCGTCGCCTCTCTCTCTCTTCTCTCTCGCTATTTTGTCTACACTCTGACAGAAAACGGAGACACACGAAATAGGAGGGACGCCTTGTACTAATAGTGGTAGTGGGGGTGACCACTGGATTTGATTTTACCGTTGTAATAATATACATTTTCTTCTTTCTTTTTTCTTTTTTTGATGCCATGGAATACATTTTCTTGTTTCTTATTCTTGTAATGAGTTAAGAGAAAATAGGTCATGGACAGAAGAGCACCAGAAGGCAGCTGGGTGCATCAAACTCAGTGGAGAAGAATTTGAATACAGCTTTGGCATAGGAAACGTTCGGATTGATGTCTTCCCTCTTCGTGTATGTCCTTTACTTGCAGCAGAGCCTGTAGTGAAAATCCACAAGCCAAAAGATCTGCAATATTTCATCTAGCTAGTCCCGGCCTCCTATTTTTTTCTCTTATATGAAATTTTGCATTGAGCAACGAGCAGGCTAGGCAAGCTTAAATGTGATTATTAACTTAACATTCACATAACAAATTATTATAACCCAATTGGCAACTAATACATGCGGTTTCAGGGTAAACCAGTTAATTAAGTTGCTGCATGTGATGATGTGAGAAGCACGAACTTGATTATAACAAAATAACAACTAGTAATTCAGAGCACAAATTAAATTAGGTCGTCTTGATAACCTTGGGTCCTTCACTAAGTACTAAGTAATTTTGCCTAATTTCGTGGTTTAAATAAATGTTTAGAATATGATTTATATTGAAGTGGACAGTGTGTTGATTGGGCACAAAAGCGTTTTGAAGAAAGATCATTTCAGAAATCAAAACCTCACATATGCCAAAGCTTAATTTGAAACAACAGACAAGAGCAGTTTTCCATTTTAAGGTATATTTGCAGAGTTACAGGGAAGGGAGTAATGCCTTTAGCCATTTTCGTCTCAAATGAAATTAAGCACGGATTACATTGTGTCCAACGACAACTGTGTGCCTCACCGTCCTTAATCTTCAGGTCAGTATGAGCCTGGCTTAAGGTCGTTTTCATGTTGGTTTCCAGCAAAATCATCACGATTTTGAAATCCCACTTCGAAAAAAAAAGATTGAAACATTAAATTCGAAGAGAGTAGATAGCCCAGACAAAATCCCTAAACGGAGCTCAGGATTCGACGGCGGAGAATGAAACACATTTGCGGCGTGGTGAAACGGCGTCGCTTTGATGAACTAAGACACCCTAACTTTCAGAGGTTCTTCGTCGCCGATGTGTTTCTTTTTTTCTCTCTCTCTCTCTTGTCTTCACTCTCTGACAGAAAACGGAGACACAAAATGGGAGGAAAGCTTTTTTATTTTTTATTTTGTTTTGAGAAGAAAATGGGAGGGAAGCTTTGTACTACCGTGGGTGAGCATTTATACATAGACGCGCGGACGTCAGACGTTTAATTAATTGGATTTAATTTTCCAGTTGTAAAAATTTTATTTTTATCTTATTCTTGTAAAATTTGTTAGAGAAAATAGGTAAGGTCATGGCCTGGAAACACCAAGAGAGAAGAGCACCAGAAGGCTAGGGTGCGTCAGTGGAGACCAGAGCCTAATTAACTAGTCAATTTGTGTCCAATTTTGGTCCTTGGTCCTCTTTGAACTGTTTTTTTACTGTTTTTGACCATCCTCAATAATTAATGTCAAGTTTCATCAAACTACCATTAATAGGAACACACTTGTTTTCATGTCGAAATACTCTAATCTTGTCACAGGTAGTCAGTTTTAGAAACTGTCAAATGCGTATAAAACTTCACATTAGTTAGTCAACTCGAGATTTCTCTTAGAAATTATGAGGTATCCGGAAGGAAACAATGTAGTCATTATCATGAAGTACATACAATAGGGCAGTTTTTCTATATATTTCTTATTTTCTCGAAAAGAAATATACTTGAAACATTCAGTATGTAACTAGATAATTAAAATCAATTGGGTTTGTCATAGTATATATTTGTGTTAAGATCAATACCATATACACCGTCCATACGAAGAAAGGAAAACTTGGAAGATGTTGGATGTCATTGCCGTAGCCTAATATATATGGATCGGAAGATATCATACAAAGAACTAAAGGAGGCCGGACAAAGTAGCTAATATATATCGAAGGTTTGGGGATCGGACCTGAAATTCTGAATCTTTCAAAGGTGAGCAAAAGGAGACAACCACGCATGGTAGCTCTACTCTTGCCAGGGCAAGTTTGCCACAAGTGAGACACTACAAACTGTAGAACTCTAATCTATACCCGAGTAATTTGCAATTCCTGGTAAAAATCTGCAAGCAATTACTCTTTCTGTCTGGCATGCGATCCGGTAAATGTTGATTTCCCTGCGTTACATAACTGCATAAATATATGTCACAAACTCATAATCACTCTGGCTATTTTTTCTATTAACAATATATACTAAGTCAGTAACTCAGTATAATGTAATTGACCATATCTCAAAATAATCCAAATATTCCATATTTTAGAGTACGTCTCCTCTACGAAGAAGGTGGAAGACGCAACTTCAAGGTAACATAATTCAAGGTATACATTTGAATTATCACACATAAGAGCATATCTCGTGGAAATAGAATTGACGTCCATATTCAATTTCGTAATGGTGATTATATATGTAGCAAGAAGGCTGGAGCTCACCGACATTTCCCACCAGTCAAGAAGGCTGGAGCTCAAATGCTGCATCGTAGCAAACTAGCAATCCCAGTTAGATAATCTCAAGCGTTTTTTCATGACCCTTTCTTTGCTACCATTCTCCTTTCTTTGCTACCAACATTCATTTTTCATGACCTTTCAAGCAACTTAAACCCAGCTAGCTGATGGGAACCAAGTTGTCAACATTTCGTGCCTCAACCCATATATGTTTGAGACCCACATCCCAGATATGTTTGAGACCTGGATGATCCAGATCTGATTATTCTCCATACTCAATGACATATTTATACTCATATTGAGTTTTTATCCCTCTTGTAGGGCCTGTTAGAACTTGTCTCTATATCACTTTTGTTCTCTAGTGGTGTTTCCTCATGGACTCCTCCTCTACTGCTCGGGATGAGATCTTGTTTGAGGATAATGGTATTATTGAAGCCAAGACTGTCTGCTTCGAAGATAATACAGAATCTGCTGATATTAAAGATGGCATCAGTCTTTTAGGTATACTAATCGCTGATGAGGAACCTGGTCTCGGGGGTGTCAAGGCAGCGCTCATGGGAATGTGGAAAGCACTTGGACAGATACGGATTGTGAGGGTCAAGATGAACACTTACTGCCTCTCAGTTGGATCAGAGAAGCTTGCCAGTAAGCTACTGGATAGTCCGTGGAGTGTAAAGGGGTTGTGTTTCACAATTAAACACTGGCCCAGATATCAGTCTATCGATGAGATCATTACGCACCGGGCTACATATTGGATACAAGGTCATGGGGTTCCTTGGAATCAAATTAACAAGAGCAACGGAAGGAAGCTTGGGTGTATTCTTGGATCTGTGATGGAGGTGGAGGACCCCGTCGTTACAGGCAACAGGGGGTATTTACGGATCCGAGTGGATTTTGATACCAGGAGTCCATTAGCTACCTTCATTCAGCTACCTCGACCAGGTATGTCCATGTCAAAAGTCAGATTAGAATATGAAGGTTTGAAGAATTTCTGTTTCAAGTGTGGCAGGTTAGGCCATATGATCTCTGCCTGTAGATACCATATTAATGCAAAACTGATAGAGATGGGGGTGAAGTATGACCATCGTCTTATTGCGAAGCCTCCACAGCGACCGGTTTATACCCAGTCTAATTTTCCACCAGAGTTTCCTTATGCCTCAACAACCGGAAACTTTGGTCGGAATTTGAAAAAGGATCAGGGTATTGAAGGGCAGGGTACAATGGAGGAGTCACATCGGGCTCACGGCTCAACTTCTGTGTGGGATGGGATTTCTGACAGGGTGCCTCCTATAAAGGAGAAGACCGTATCACCAATACGATCACAGCTTTCATGCAACCCACTTGGTGGGCCTCACTATTGGGATCCGGATGCACATGGTGCACTGTTTCGAAATGGGAGTGTGACTGGGGCATTGGGTGGGCTGAGCTTGCATGATGGCCAGTGGGCTGATCCAGAGTGTATACCACCATGGGCTTTCAAAAACAAGGCAGATTATCATAAGGCTAATCCCCTTTTTCCGGTCCCCATCATTGTGGATGATTTTGATGGGTTTGTTGGTGGATGCTCAAAGCCCACTACTGTGCGACTACTTGAGATTGATCAGCCAACTTCGATTGAAAAAGAAGAGATACTAGTGGTTCCTGAAAGCGGGTCTACAAAAAGAAAGAGGAAACCCAAGAAGACTATGGAGGAGGTAGAGGAAATCAAGAGCAATTCCAAACGCCCAAAGCCTGCGAATGGACCTAGCCTTCGCCTCTCCTCTTCTGTGGGGCGAGGACGGGGTCGTGGACGGAGGGGCCGCGGTAGGGGGAGATCTACTTTTGTTAGCGGTGAATCACAATTGGGAACTGAATTGGTGACAATCTCTCAAGCAGTCGATGGTGCTGGTCTGGTCATTGATAGAGAGAGTTCTAAAGGGACAGGTATGGGGGATTTTACCCACCCTCATGGTCGTGGCGGCTGGCCAAAATCAGCCGCAAGTGATCAATGAATTTCATCTCTTGGAACTGTCAAGGTTTAGGGAAGTCCTTGACAGTCCAAACACTAAGGGAGATAACCCGCCCCCATGATCTGAGTTTTGTTTTTCTCTCGGAAACTCACAAGAATGATAATTATGTGAATAAGGTGCGCAGGCAACTGGGTTTCAGCAAAGGCTACCATGTTCCTCCTATAAACACAGCTGGCGGTTTGAGTCTGTGGTGGAGACCAAACTACAAGGTTGAGGTAGTTGATTACTCAAAATTTTTCATTGATACTTTGATTACTTACCCTGGATCAGCTACTCCCTTTCGAGTTACTTGGATGTACGGCCCACCCTATGGTGAGGACAAGGCTGCATTTTGTAAGATCTTAGAACTAGATATATGAAGTCTATACGCAACTGAGTTGCACAGTAGACTAAGTAAGTCAAACAGGTTATTAGGACTTGAATATAAACATCAGTGAATTAACTAAGTTATGCGTTTTAGCTAATGCAATCCAATTTGAATATAAACATTTAAATTTATACCCTGATTATGATAAATACTTGTCTAAATAGATAAGAGGTTATGGGCAGTTCCTTGATGGAAGGAACTGTCATGACAGTTACCAACAGTTATATAACTGCTATACAAACAGTTGATTCCCCTGCAAGAGCACAAAACACTTCTATAAATACATGATCCCATCAATGTAAGAAGTATCAAGTGTGAATCTTGGAGAAGGAATGGACAACATCAATCAATCAGGTTTCAATATTTTCATAGAACAATCTTAGTTTGACATAGAATTCTATAGTAGTTCTACTAAGTAGATCTAACAATTGGTATCAGAGCTAACTATGCTCAAATTAAGATTGACACATTTAGTATTTCGTTCATTCTTGGATTACATGTATTGCTGCTATATCAAATGTGTTGTTATATCTATTTTTTTTTTTTGTACATCGTTTTGAAATGACACAGCATGTAAAATAAATTTTATACTGCAAATATATGTTGTAGTGATATATATGTGTATTAGAATACATGTTAATTTTTGTTTCAGATTCATATGCTGCCATAGTGGTAATAAATAAACTTCATTCAAGATTCATATGCTACCACAGTAGTCATGAAAACATTGACATGTTAAAACTCTGAACTGTCATATTAAGAACAAATGCATTTAACTGTATGCTACCATAGTAGAAACAGTAAAGATGCATCAATAAACTCTATGGAAAATAGATATTCAGATATTATCATGCTATATGAATTATGATATGCTTCCACAAAAGAAATTATGTTCAGATTAGTATGCTGATATGTATATGTAAAGTAAGTTTATATATACACTGCATAAAATGCATATTTTGTTGAAATTGCATTTGGGATTTTAAGATATGGTATAAGTACCATACTAATGATCAATACATGTTACAGCAATGCATTTCCCAATGAGCATCAACCAGATTGAACTGCTCAATGGACAGAACTATAAGAAGTGGAAGGGAGACATCGAATTGAACCTGGGAATCCTGGATTTTGACCATGTGTTGAAGGAGGATCCACCACTGGAACCTGCTGCTAATGCTGGCAAGGAAGTGAAGGACAAGTATAATCAGTGGCACAGGCACAACAGAATGGCCTTGATCTGCATGAAGAAGGCAAAAACTGAAGCTGTGAAGGGAGGAATACCAGACAGTGACAATGCAAAGGAGTTCTACAATTCCATTGCACTCAAGTACAAAGAATCTGATAAGGCTGAAACTGGGAATCTCATGAACAAACTGATCAAAATGAGGTTCAATGGACAAGGGAGCATCAGAGAGTACATATTGCAAGGAATTGACATTGTTGGAAAATTGAAGGGGCTTAATGTGACTGTTGAAGATTCATTCTTGGTGTATCTGGTGCTTAATTCACTGCTTGAACAGTATGGATATCTGAAAAGTCTGTACAATACGCAGAAGGAGAACTGGAGTCTGAATGAACTTATTTCCATCTGTGTTCAAGAGGAGACTGAGGTGCTTAAGAGAGGTAAGGGTGTCACCATTAACTACATGGGCAACCCTATCAATTACAAGCCTCATTTTAAGAAAAGCTTTGGAAAGAACTTCAAGGGAAGTTCATCAAGGAACCCTGTGAAATCTGATGGCATAACTAAGGGAAAATCTCTCAATCATGGTCAAGTGAAATGCTTCTTCTGCAAGAAGGTTGGACATTTCAAGAAGGACTGTGATGGTTTCAAAAATTGGCTGAATAAGAAAGGTAACTTTTTATTTAAACCTGTGTTTTCTGTTGAGTCAAATGATTTTAAAATTGACAATTCTTGGTGGTTTGATACTGGTTCTCCCATTCATATTGTGAACTCTATGCAGGGATTATCAAGAATAACAATCCCAAACAGGAGTGAGACCAAGGTCTGTACTGCAAGTGGACAACAAGTAGTAGTTCAAGTTGTAGGAATTGTCGAGTTATTGTTTAGGAATAAGTTTGTACTAGTATTACATAATGTGTATTGTATCCCTGAAATAACGAGAAACCTAATATCTGGTTCTCAATTTGTAAAAGATGGTTTTAACTTCTCCAGTAATAATATTAGGATGTTGTTTTATAAAGATGATCTTTGTTTTGGAAATGCTGATATTATTGATGATTATTGGCATGTTAATTGTGTTAATGCTGTTTTTACTAAACACAGCAGTTCAAATGATGTGTTTTCTATAGAAAAGGTTTCTGGTGTCAAAAGAAAGAATAGAGAAAGTTTTTCTTCTTTTCTGTGGCACAAAAGGTTAGGACACATTTCAAAACCTAGATTGCATGAGTTAATTAAACAGAATATTTTGCCTGCATTAGAGTTCAAAATATTTTGAAACCTGCATAGATTGTCTTAAGGGCAAAATGACTTTTTCCAGAAATTTTCATTCTAAGAAAAGTGAACATCTGTTGGATTTGATCCATACAGATGTGTGTGGACCTTTTCCAGTTCAAACCATCTGTGGTAATTCATATTTCGTCACCTTTATTGATGACTTCTCAAGATTTTGCTATATATATATCTTATGTCAGAAAAGTCACAGGTGTTAGAATGTTTTAAAATTTTCAAAACTGAAGTTGAAAGACAAACTGAGAGATTGATTAAGATGGTCAGATCAGATCGAGGAGGAGAGTACTATGGCAAATACTCTGAAAAGGGGCAACACAAAGGTCCTTTTGCTTTATATTTAGAAGAGTGTGGAATTATTGCTCAATATACCACACCCTATACTCCTCAACAAAATGGTGTTTCTGAAAGAAGAAACAGAACATTAATGAACATGGTGAGATGCATGTTTGCAAGATCAGGGCTTCCAAAGTTTTTATGGGGAGAAGCATTGAAGACTGCTAACTACATTTGTAACAGAACTCCTACAAAGGCTGTAGAAAATACTCCATTTGAACAGTGGCATGGTTATAAGCCAAGTTTGAATCATTTTCATGTATGGGGATGCAAGGCAGAGGCTAAAGCTTACGATGTGGAGCAAAAGGAAAAGCTTGCTTCACACTCAACATCAGCTTATTTTGTTGGATATTCAGAAAAATCGAAGGGCTACAAATTTTATAATTCTAAGAGGAGCCAGAGAATTTTTGAAACCAACAAAGCAGTATTCTATGATGAGTTATTTGATCAGAATGAGATTGTTGAAGATGCATCATGCACATCACCAAATGGACAAACTTTTGAAGAGTGGTTTGTTTATCCTGATATAGTTGTTGAAAATGGTGATATTAATATGGAAGATGTGGTCATTGCAAATTAAATTCCAGTAGCAGTTGAATCAGATGAGCAAAATGAAGCAATTGTGCAAGTTGAAGAAAATGCAGTAGTTGACAATCAGAATATCAATGATGTGGTTATGCAAGAACCTGTAGTAGTTCAAGAAGTAGTTCCAGTCAGAAGATCAAATAGAGAGAGGAAATCTGCAATTTCTGATGATTATCATGTCTATGCTATTGAGAATGAATTTGATTTGGGAGAAGATAACGACCCTAAATCATACAAAGAAGCTATGCAATCTGTGAACAAAGAAAAATGGAAATTGGCTATGGAGGATGAGTTGCTGAGTATGTCAAAGAATGGTGTTTGGGATTTGGTTACAAGAACGGAAGACATGAAGCCTATATGATGTAAGTGGGTTTTTAAAACCAAAAGAGATGCAAATGGCAAGATTGAAAGATATAAGGCTAGACTGGTTGCAAAAGGCTATAACCAAAAGGAAGGAGTTGATTACAATGAAACATTTTCACCTGTTTCTACCAAAGATGCTTTTCGGGTTATCATGGCTTTGGTGGCACACTATGATCTAGAACTACACCAAATGGATGTCAAAACAGCCTTTTTAAATGGAGACTTGGAAGAGCAAATTTATATGCTTCAACCTGAGGGATTTGAACAAGATGTGCAGAACATTTGCAGTTTGAAAAAGTCAATCTATGGTTTGAAACAGGCATCTAGACAATGGTATTTGAAGTTTGACAAAGTTGTTACTGATTTTGGATTTGAGGAGAACAAACTTGATGAATGTATATACTGCAAGGTTAGTGGGAGCAGTTTGATATTTATGATTTTATATGTTGATGACATTCTGCTTGCTACAAATAGTATTGCCTTGTTGAAATCGACAAAGGAATTTCTTCAAAATAGTTTTGATATGAAGGACATGGGAGAAGCACATTATGTAATTGGCATTGAGATTCAAAGAGACAGGGATAGGTGTGTGTTGGGACTATCACAGAAACATTACATTGAGAAAGTACTGCATAGATTTGGCATGGAAAAGGGGAGAAGTGGTGAATCACCAATGTCAAAAGGGGATAAGCTACACAAAGGCCAGTGTCCACAGAATAATTTTCAAAGGAAAGGCATGGAAAATATTCCATATGCTAGATTGGTAGGCAGTTTGATGTATGCACAGGTTTGCACAAGGCCTGACATAGCATTTGCAGTCAACATGCTTTCAAGATTTCAGTCCAATGCAGGACATGAACATTGGGTTGCAGGGAAGAAGGTATTGAGGTATTTAAAAGCAACCAAAGATCATCTGTTAGTTTACAGAAAATTGGAAGAACAAGAGTTGAAAGTGGAATGCTTCACAGATGCTTCATATAAGCAAGATCCTGATGATTTAAAATCAACATCTGGATACATATTTATGCTTGCTGGTGGAGCAGTGTCATGGAGAACCAACAAGCAAGAATTGACAGCAACCTCTACCTTTCAAGCTGAGTATATTGCCATATATGAAGCCACAGCTCATGCATTATGGCTTAGAAATTTTGTTTCAAGGTTGAAGATTGTTGATTCTGCAAAAAGACCATTGCCAATTTACTGTGATAATTCTGCAGCAGTTTTCTTTTCAAAGAACAACAAAAGGACTTCAGCATCTAGGAATGTGGATGTGAAATACTTTTCAGTAAGAGAAAGTGTTCGAGATAATGAGATTGAAGTTGTGAAAATTGGGACAAAAGAACAACTGGCAGATCCCTTGACAAAGGCTTTACCAGTTAGTTGTTTTGTGGAGCATGTTAAGAAAATGGGAGTATTGTCTAGTATTGATGCTTAAGATATTGGATTTGTAGGTTTACTGTGTTATGTTTACAGTATTGTGAAGTACTACAATATTCAAGTGGTTTATATATCACATTCAAGTCTATTGCTTTGTTTCATATTAGTGTTTTATATTTCATTAATCAATTTATGTCTGCATAAACATTCTGTATACATATAGTACTGATATGAATCAGTAGTTTTATGCAGTTAGCAATAGATAAATTTCCAAGATTTTTAGGAATCAATAAATGCTTAGATCATTGCTGATTACAATATATATATAAGCATCTGCAGAACATGGTATTTGTGGTAGTTCATGTGATTGTAATTCTGTGTTGTGGTTGCGTGAAACTTTGTGTTATCAACACATTGAAATTTTTGTAACTCAGTACAGCTGTTTTCAATTGACAGGAACTTTGAGAATTGGATGATGTTGTTTAAAGTCCAGTGCACACTTTAGTAATAATCTGATTCATATTACACTTAGATATATATCTAGTTCAGTGGGAGATTGTAAGATCTTAGAACTAGATATATGAAGTCTATACGCAACTGAGTTGCACAGTAGACTAAGTAAGTGAAACAGGTTATTAGGACTTGAATATAAACATCAGTGAATTAACTAAGTTATGCGCTTTAGCTAATGCAATCCAATTTGAATATAAACATTCAAATTTATACCCTGATTAGAATAAATACTTGTCTGAATAGATAAGAGGTTATGAGCAGTTCCTTGATGGAAGGAACTGTCATGACAGTTACCAACAGTTATATAACTGCTATACAAACAGTTGATTCCCCTGCAAGAGCACAAAACACTTCTATAAATACATGATCCCATCAATGTAAGAAGTATCGAGTGTGAATCTTGGAGAAGGAATGGACAACATCAATCAATCAGGTTTCAATATTTTCATAGAACAATCTTAGTTTGACATAGAATTCTATAGTAGTTCTACTAAGTAGATCTAACACATTTTGGGAAAAGTGGTACAATTCTAATCACAATTTTAGCATTCCTTGGCTAATTATTGGTGATCTAACTCATTTGAGAGGGAAGGGGGATCTTGTTGGTTACCTGGTCGCAGAAATTACCAAAGGAATTTTATTTCTTCCAATTCCTTGCTTGATATTGGGTACAAGGGATCGAGTTTCACATGGGCTCGTAAAGAAGATGGAATTGTGGTTCTCCAGGAGAGGTTGGATCGTAGTCTTTTAAATGTGTTGGATTATGCATTGGCCCAATACCCACCTTATTCATTTGGCGAGGGTTGGGTCCGACCATAATCCGTTACTTCTATCTACGGAACTTCCTTGTGATAATAGAAGTCACATTTTTCGGTTTGAAGCGGGTTGGGCTGATGAGAGTGAGTCCAAACGGATTATTGAAGAATGTTGGAAGCCACAGACTTACTTGACTCATGTCAAAAAAAACTCCGTTTATGGAGTAAAGAAAGTTTCCCAATTTGTAACAAACATGAGATCAAAGAGTGTCTCTTTCAACTTGAAGAATTACAAGGTACTGATCCATATGGTTCTTCCTCTACCCAATTGGATCTCACTAACCGGTTGGGTACTCTTTGGCTGAGGGAGGAGAAATACTGGCATCAAAGATCTAGAATTCGTTGGCTCTCGGCGGGTGATTCCAATACCCGTTTTTTCCACTTATCTACTCTTCATCGGAGACAAAGGGACCAGATTCTTAAGATTCAGAATGATTCTGATCAGTGGATTGTTGGGGAGAAGTTTATTAGATTGGAGTTTGAGAATCAATTCCAACAGACTTTTACCAGTAGTGGTTTGAGGGATTGGGGGGATACATTGAGGGGAGTTGCCCCTGTTATTACTGATGAGATGAATGATGATCTCGGCCGGCCTTTCACATATGATGAAGTTAGAGATGCAGCTTTTCAGTTGGGAGCGTTGAAAGCTCCAGGGCCAGACGGATTTCCAGGCCTCTTCTATCATAAGTATTGGGGAATTGTTAATGAAATCATAAGGACTACTTCCTCTGATTTCCTTGCTGGGAAGGTGAGTCTTAGGAGCATTAACCAAACACATATTGTTTTAATCCCAAAAATCCCAAATCCTGAAAGAACTTCCCACTTCAGACCAATCAGCCTTGGCAACAATTCCTATAAAATCTTGTCCAAACTCCTAGCCAATCGACTTAAACCTATCATTTCCCGTATTATATCTCCCAACCAAAATGCCTTTGTCCCGGATCGTCTCATCCAGGATAATATTATGCTAGCCCATGAGGCTTTCCACTATCTCAGGTTGAAGAAGGATGGGGAGAACCATGAGTTCGGTTTAAATCTTGACATGAATAAAGCTTATGATAGGGTTGAGTCGGATTTTCTTGAAGCTACCCTTCGTCGGTTTGGTTTTGCAAATGGTTGGGTGAACCTAATCATGGCGTGTGTGACTACAGTGTCTTTCTCTATCGTTCTTAATGGCTGTCCTGGGAGTTCTTTCTGTCCGAGTAGAGGGATGAGGCAAGGAGACCCTCTCTCCCCTTACTTATTCCTTTTGGTTAGTGAGGTTCTTTCTCTTCGTATTACCAAGCTCTTGATGAGAGGAGTTTACTTGGTGTGAGACTTGCCTGTAAGTGTCCCCCATTGTCTCACTTATTTTTTGCTGATGATTCACTATTTTTCATGAAGGGCACCCTCCTCAACTGTTCCAAGATATCTTTGATTTTCAAAGAGTATTGTTCGGCTTCAGGTCAACTTATTAGTATTGAAAAATCGAGTATTTATTTTACTCCTAATACCTCTGATCAGATGAAGCATCTTATGAGTTTGTTGTTGGGTATTACTTGTACTGACCAACCGGGAGTATATCTGGGGCTCCCAACTTTTTGGGGAAGGTCAAAAAATGGGGCTTGGACATACATCAAAGAGAAGGTGGCGAACAAGATGGATGGGTGGAAAGAAAAGGTTTTGACTCAAGCTGGCAAGGAGGTACTTATCATGTCTGTGGCTCTTGCTATTCCTTCTTTTCCCATGTCATGTTTCAAATTTCCTAAAGGTATCTGTGATGATTTAAATGCTGCATTGGGGAATTTTTGGTGGGGGTCTAATGAGACTGGGAACAACATCCACTGGAAAAGTTGGCAATTTCTGGGTTTACCTAAAGAGATAGGAGGAATGGGATTCAGGGACTTGCATGAGTTTAATCTAGCATTGATTGCTAAGCAAGCTTGGAGACTAACCAATGATCCGAACTCTTTATGGGCTAGGGTCTTAAAAGGGAGATATTATCCTAATTGTTGCTTTGCAGTGGCAAAAAAGGGTTATAGGGCCTCTTGGGGATGGTCGAGCCTACTTGAAGCTAGAGATTTTATCACAAAGAATAACTACTGGCAGATTGTTTCGGGAGCTATGGTAAACATATGGACTGACTGTTGGCTCCCGCCGACTGACATAAATGATCCGGTTCACCCAATTCATACTACTGGACTTATTCCGAGTCATGCTCCTATCATGGTTGAAGAGATTATTGATTGGGATACTCGATCTTAGCATCTAGGAAACATAAGTCATCTAATCCAGCAAACAGACTTGAATCGTATACTATCCATTCCTATTGGCAGGAGGGAAGACCCTGACCGTCGAATTTGGCCATTAACTAAGCATGGTACTTTTACTGTCAAGTCGGCTTATCACTGGTACCACCATATGCAGTCAACTGCTCCTATCAGTAAATATGGGTCTTCCCACACCATTGATACTAGATGCTGGAAGTTAATATGGAAACTACCTACGCACCCAAAGATTAGGCATTTCTTTTGGAAAGCCTTGAATGCATCTACTCCTACTTATCTTTGTCTTTATCGGAGAAAGATCATCAAATCTCCGTTGTGCCCTGTGTGTGGTGTTTTTGAGGAGTCTATTGAGCATGCAATCTTTATGTGTCCATGGGTTGACCTTGTATGGTTCGGTTCCCCTCTTGGATTGAAGATTGACAAACATTCATACACTACACTCGATACATGGTTATTACAGGTGATTAAGAAATTCAATAGCAAGAAGGTTCGTCAATGGGTTCTTACCTTGGTATGTATCTTCACCTGGTCGATCTGGAAGACTCGCTGCCGGTTTGTATACCAACACATCCCTATTTCTCCCACCATTGTTATTCAGCTTGGTTGGGAGGCGGCTTCCGAGTTCATGGCATCGACAAATCCTACTGCTGAATCTCCTATGTCTGAACAAGTTTTGAACTGGATTCCTCCTCCAATGGACATGATTGCTATCAATTGTGATGGAAGTTGGGATATTTCTGGATTGGGGGGCAAAGGTGTGGTGATTAGAAACCACCTGGGGTTGTTTATGGGTGGTCTTGCTTCCCCGGTCCGCGCTACCTCTGTAGAGGCTGTGGAAGCGCTAGCCATTCTTGCCGGCATCAATCTCGTCGTTGATATGAACCTGAAAGCAGTCCAAGTTCAATATGATTCAAAATCAGTCATCTCAGATTTAAATTCTATGGCCACATGCAATAATTGGAGAACTAACTTGTATTGTAGAAGAAATCAAATGGAAGAGCAGGTTTTTTGATCGGGTTCACTGGAGGTGGATACCGCGAGAAGCTAATTCTGCTGCTCACACAGCAGCACAGCTTGGAAAACAGGCGTTGGGCCTCTGCATCTGGTCGGAGACTCCCCCACCGTCTCTCACTATGGTTTTGAGAAATGACGGGCTTCCATGCCCTCATGATGATGTAATCTAGAGGAAGCACTGTGTTTCCTTCTTTTTTTAGGTTTGTTATCTCCTCTCACTGCCACTGTTTGGTTTGTGCTGGAGATCATTTGCTTCTTTTTAGTTGTGCTTTGTCTTTTGGGCTTTTTGCCTCCTTATTGAATTATTCAGCTTGTCAAAAAAAAAAATGTCGTTAATTAGGGCAAGACATATTACTCAAGTAAATTTTCTTTCCCATTAATGACTAAATTTTCACATCATAAAAGTGCAAATTCTAATGACAAACTTGATTGAAAACTACATTCTACCTAAACTATTTACATGAACCTTCTAGATGCGCAAGTTATCATTACATAAATCAATTTTTTTGAAATTTGTCAACTTTTTGGATGAATAGGAGCTTCAACAGTATATTTAAATGGTTGCTAAATTTAAGGATTGCTAAACAAAATTGATAAATTTGTCAACTGAGCCATGAATTGCTAAATGAATACCTATATTTTTCCTATTTTTTTTCTCCACGTGTCAGTTTATAATTCGTTAAAAATATTACTTAACTTACACATAGTAATAACTGCTGGAACCAAATTCTTATATCAATAGCTAAATCTCATAATTATTGCTAAATCTAACTATAATTTTAGTTAAACCGCCTCTTAATTGATCAGTGGATATATAAGTGGACAAAAGAAGCCTAGACAATACCACATATATGACATATGAACGTGATGATACACAGATCCATTGTCGCTTAGCTTGGATAATTGGATACTGTCTTCATAGTAATAAAAAAAAAAAATTACAAAAGCCTGAAAAAGATTTGTGGGGACATTTTTGTTGTTTGATTACATTTGGTGGGAGCTTATTGGACAGCGCAGTAGCAATTAGCAAACAAGCCCAGACCAAAGATAAACAAAACCAGGCCCACTAATCCTCATACATAAAAGAATAGCAGTTTTGCACCGGCCCGGTTTGAAGTGGAAGTGTTACCAGAAAAACCATTTCGTTTCTTTTCTTTTATACAGTGCGTGTTTCTCTATGATCGTTGATGCTTCTTCTAATTCGTCAATCATGCTTGGACGCCGAAGAAGACAAGGTTTGAAAGCCGAACTCGCTTTATATCCATGCCATGTTTTCTTGATTTTTTGTATTGGTTTTGGCTACCGCAGTCGATCTGGGTTTTTGTGTCTAATGAGTTTTAGATGTTGATTAATGCCCACTAATTTAGTGATTCTTGGCTGTTTCGAAGTTGAGGCGAACTTTGTTCTGGTTCTGTTAATGGGTTACGTTTTTATATAAATTTTGGTGCTTTGGTGATTCGTGGAGGCAGATATGTAGGAATGAATTTGGTACAGTTTTTACTGTAGCACTTTTGGTGTCACTGTCAATTGGGTGTTATTGCTTTGTGTGTTTGTTCTATTTCAAGTCTTCAATGAAGTCAATGCTTGCAAATGACTGCTGGTTTTATCATACTAGGGCGTTGTGTTAAGAAACTAAGGGCATGTTTACTAAGCTGGAATGAAATTGAGGGTGGTGTAATTGATTCCAGAATGAGTGAATTCCGGCGTTTACTAACATGTCAATATATTAGAATGAATGTGGGTCCCACTTGCTTATCATGAATCAATTCCTAACAAAATCCCTTATTCGATACCCAAGGGGGAGACGGGTATCAGAATCAAGGTAATAGAATCAATTTTTTCTCCCCAAAATATCCTCACATAATTATAATATTTCTAAATTACCCGACCCTAAAAATATATATTGTATTTTAAGGGTATTTTAAATTCATTTCTTGTGAGGTTATTTTAATAATCAAACTAGTTTTAATTCCGATTTCATATGGTAAGTAAACAACATCAATTGTAATTAGTTTCATTCTTATTTTGATTCCTTATGGTAAGTAAACAGTAGAATGATATGAAATATTCTCATACTGATTTTTGTTGATACCGATTGTTGTTGATATCGATTCATGATAATTTTCATTCCAAGTTAGTAAATGTGCCCCAAGTTACAATTATGGAATTGAATCCGGAATGGTTTTAAACTTTCCATGTTAGATAGTTCTTGCTATATCTGATATGAGTTTTAGAAATGGCAGCACCTTTTTCTTCACAAAATTTAGAGTCCAATGTCAATTTCTAACTTTCCACTAAGAACATTTAGATGAGACTTTTGCATCCTTTAGAATATGTGTCAATGCAAGCTCATTGAGATTTCCTGTCTCTTGATAGTGTCTGAATCCATCATGGATTTGAACCAGTTATTACAATTGTGTGATGTCATTCTATGTCGAACTGGACACTTGCAGTATCTAACCCCAAATTTCAACACTTGCAGTATCCAACTCCAAAGTTCAAAACCACAACAGAGAGGCATTGGGGGATTGTTCACTTGGTGCATTTAGAACAAAGTCCCATGGTGTAGCTTCAAATTTACATTGATCATATGCTTATGAACCTGTGTCTCACACAAGTGTCGTACGTTAGAATAAATTGTAGTTGAAATTTTTCTTGGTTTCTCTGATATGATTTTGAGTTCAGTATACTCCCTTTTCTTTCTTTTTTTGCGTTCATTAAACCCTGTTTTTTCAATACACATTTAAGCTTTGCTTGTACATCAGAATGAGCTGGGTCTTTTCATTTGTGTTGTTTTGGACAATTGCAATTCCTTTGTTACTCTAATTGCTGGAAGGTGAGATTCCTGCTGATGATCCAAAACTAGTACTGGTCACGGGAACTTATGAAAACCTTTCTTCGAGACTCAAAGGAGTTCGACCAAATTAAGTGATTATGAGGCTCTAATGACTAGTTGACATGGTCTGTTGTCGTTGAACTGACATTGTGAGATCATTCATGTTTAGACGGAGAGGGACATTCATTCGAGTTGGCTAAATGGACCTCTAGTCAGTGTTGTGGATGCTTTGTATGTTGACATACATTAAAGGCCATCGTGGTGGTGGACTGGTGGGTTGTGTCTAAGAGTCTGCATGTCGTTCCTTTTGAGCACCTCTTCCGGCAGAACGGGATGGCCAGAACTTTTCGTTCTTCATTTTCTGGATGCATTGAGTTTCAATAACAACACCGAAGATTGATGAATCATTTGGTTAATAAAACAAATCTGTAGATTTTTTTTCTTCGCAACCTTCATTTAAAATATATTTCTTTTAGCTGGGAAGAGCCAAATAGCAATAACCTCGGTCACCTTTGTTTCATTGATAACCAGAAAACATTATCATGCCGGTTTCAGGATAGCTTTCACAAGGGCAAGTAAATTTAAAATAAGTTGTAAATTACTACTGTACTAGTTAGGTTCATGGGAGGATGAAACCTCAACATCTAGAGAATGTTATTTTATTTTATTTTTTCAATAATTTCTACAATCAAAAGTTGATATAGTATCACTTGCGAAAAACTAAGAAATCAGACTTGTAACAAAACCTGTATGGAGTCATAAAAGTTACAAATACTCTGACAATGAGTTCCAATTCCAGTGAACATAACAATATCTAGAGACTTAAGGCTCATAAACCTCAAGAAATCAAGATTATCTATTCTTTTAACATAATTAGTTGCTCAAGCATTGGTGACCGATTTCAGAAAACCAACCGAGATTTGACAACCGGAATACTGAGCACACTTGGATATTATAAACTCAGGATCTTGTAAACCACAAAGTCCAGGAAAAAAAAAAAAAAAAAAAAAAAAAACTGAAACAATACAATAAAAGAAGAATAAGAAGATAAAACCAAATCTCAAAGCACAAGTATGAGCGAATGTTAGAGATCAAAGCGAAAATACATGAAAGTGAGACAAAACCAAAGATACCAATAAATTATCTTCACAAATCTAAAAGAGAGGCAAACAGTAGGACAATGATAAGTTTAATTCTTAACAACATAGACACTTCTAGAGGTTCTTATTCACATAACAGTTCTCTGCCCATCTAAAATACTGCTTGAGTCAAGTAGTTAATCGCTACATAGTTAAACGCTACATCATAGTATGTCTTCAGGGATCAGACTTGCCATACAAGTAGGGACATATAAATAACAAGTGGTCCACGACCTTCACAAAGTTAAGGCTCATCATCTGATTCAGACTCCGAGTCTTCATCTGAGCATTCTTCATCATTACTCAATTTATATGCAAATCCTGCCCAGCTTCCCTTGGGGTGGCCATGATCCGACTCAAGGCAGTGATGGCAACATATTTCATAGCCCTCACCAACAACTGCGGTGTCAGGGTTTGGAACATCCTCCAAGTAGGGACATCTAATTGACATGTGGTTCCCGACCTTCATACAAACTTCACAAAGTTTAGGCTTTACATCAGGCTTACCTGTTTGTTTTTCTGGTGCCAATGTTAATAAAAATTTGTTAGACAAGCAGCAGCAAAACTTGAACTGTATGGAGACAAAAAAGAAAAGAAAAAATAAACAACAAAAAACATATAAGATTCAAGCTTAGAATCAGACTGCAAAATAAGGATCAAAAGCATACGTGCAGCTATCTCCAGTTTCCTAGCTGCCTCGGCTTCCTTGCATAACTTTCGAAATTCCTCGTCAGAAATAAACACCCTCTTTACGTATTCCTCGTAAGGCAATACAAGTAAATCTCCCTGCATTCTCCATGTATCTAACAGACTCCTTGTGGATTCGGCTTCCCTTTCAGACAATTTATGGTTAGGATCGGTACCTGTTGGAAGAGAAGGAAACATCCATGTCACAGCCAAACTACATGATAGAAATTTCCTACCCCAATCATTATCAACCAAACTGAAACCCTAAAACAAAAATATATATAAATTTATATAAAACATACCATTGATGATCTTCACAAATATCTCTTGTAACTCTCGTTCCGAAATCTCAGATTTCCTAGAGGACTCATAGAGAAACTGTTTGAGTTCTTCTCCCGAAAGCGCTCGTTTCTTAGAGGAATCCTGTTTGATGTCATGACATCCTTCTGCCCGCTTCGGGCTCCCGCATCCTGCCTCAGGCGGGGCATCCCTGGCGGTGCCGCCGATAGTAGGTTGGTAGCGCATCAGATCCATCGCCCTGATTTCTCAGATCTAGTCTTGGGATTCAGCACGTTCTATATATAGCGGTGACAAACAAGGCCGGGTCTGGCCCGGGTCCGCAACAAGGCCGGGTCTGGCGGGGTCTTTTTCTTTCTTTTTTTTTGCTTTTCTTACCAACTTTTTCAATTTTCTACTAATATTTCCCACCATCCTTCTATCTATTTTCAGATTCTCTTATCCTATTATGGTAAGACCGTGAGGGTATAATTTTGATCAAAACAATATCGACAATAGTGCGTTTCGTCTTATACTAACAGAAATAGGAATTCTGATTTCACGAAAAGTTTACAAGTAAGAATGTGATTATGTTTAACTCTATATATTTTAAAGAGAAAACTACATAGTAGCACACGACCAAATTTTAAAATACAAAAAATCCATTTTCATTAATTTTTATACAATTTAGAACATGAGCCCAAACTCAAAACTAATAACACCTAACATGATCTGAATTCTACCTATCAAATGACCAAAATGTCTAATACTACAATAAAATTACTCAGAATTGCCACCCTCTCTCCCTACCTAATCTGAGTCATCTTGTCGCTTCATCCAACAAGCTGAATACCTTTTTTCTTTTCTTTTTTGGATTCCAAATACACTATTAATCATCAAATTTGTTTAGGTAGCATTACAATCAACTTGCAGCGCATCATAGAAGCAAACAGAAGGCTGGGAAAGCCAGATTACACTATTTTGATCCTCATATGCTGTTGTATCCAACCTATGATGTCATCTACTCTTGGAGCATACTTAACATAATAGTGAGACAAGAAAGTTTTCAGGACCTCCTTGATGTCATCTACTACTCCAGCTTCAGCCAAGCCTTCATGGTGATTGGAATTAATTGCAATAACAACATCTAGGCAATCAGTTTCCATTACAACCTGTTGCAGCCTTAGAGTTTCCTTAACAGCTTGTAGCTTTGGTGACCCGAGCACGGGAATAGAAAATGTAGCTATAAATCACTGAGTTTATGATCTAATTGGAGATTCTTGAGTTTTAATTAGGAATAACTGAAAATAAAGGTTGTTGATCTTTTGTGGTCTATGTCTTCACCAAAGTGGAGGATGATGTTTTGTACTTTCAATAGCAATGATAATAGCAGGAAGAAGGAAGTCCTTCTAGTGAGAACTCTTAAGTTGAGGACTTAGTGAGTACTTTTCGGCTTATCCCACCTTTTGAGTTTATATCCACATCTTGACCGTTCAGTTTATAGGTATTTATGAGTAGATCATTTCTTCAAATTTTCAGCTATATTGAAAATTATTAAGGCATTCATAAGTGCGATTTATCAATTATGAACTTGAACGGTTCATATTTGACAGATTTGGTTCGTCCATTAATTTGATCTAGTTTGTTATCTTAACGAACACCAATTTGGGTGAAAATTTGTAGAAATGATATACTCATATAAACCTAAAAACTGAACGGATGAGAAATCAAAATGTGATCGAAAATTGGGTCTTTTAAACCATAAACCGAAAAGTCCTCACCAAGTCCTCAATTTAAGGGTCCTCACTAGAAGGGCTCCCGCATGAAGAATATATACACTAGCCGTAGCAGTAGTGATTAACGACAATCGTGTACCGACATCTCTGGACACCAAAAGCACACCCTTTATAATGAATTCATCTTCAAGAAGGGAAATGCTAAGGTGTGTTGATCCATACATACTATGCATCAACTTTTAAAAATTTATATAGATAAATTAAAATCATGTTGTACAAGTAAACAAGTCATCCACTAATATTTTGACATGTGTAAAAAAAATTACAATTTTAAAGACATTTTTACTGTGTTATACGTGAGTTGTTCAAAAACTTGTAATAAATGTCGTAAATGTTGTAATTACTCTGATTACCACTGTAATTACCATTAATACGCTAAATGTGGTATTTGTTGTAAAGATCTCATGAATGGTGTTATTTGCATAAAAATGACTATAATTACATAAAAAAAACTATTTTACAAGAATAAGGACTTCATGTATTTTAGGTTTAATTATCAATTTCGTCACAAGAGGTAAAATAATCATTCTTTTTGGAAAAAGAATCGTATTCCAAGTAAATATCAAGAATGCAACCATCATTACTAGTTATATCTCGATTGTTGCAATTTATAGTAAAACACGTTGTATTATGAGTTATTATTTCAATGACAACAAAATTTACATAAACTAAGGTATTAATTACAAGATAAAAGACTTTATTACACAAACGAAGACTCGCGCCTCATTTATCATATGTACATCAGTTTTACCACTAATACGACAATTTGTTGTCAGATTGGTAAAATGGTTCTCAAACATGTAACTGAAAAACTTACTAGAAATCCAAACTCGATTACTATTTTTCACCTCAATTGTCGATAAACTATATAGAAACATCGTCAAATGACTAAAAGCCTCTTAAGGAATAGTAATTACAATATATTGATCATTATTACAACATCAGTATGCGTGTTTCTCTATGATCGTTGATGCTTCTTCTAATTCGTCAATCATGCTTCGACGCCGAAGAAGCCAAGGTTTGAAAGCCGAACTCGCTTTATATCCAAGCCATGTTTTCTTGATTTTCTGTATTGGTTTTGGCTATCATAGTCGATCTGGGTTTTTGTGTTTAATGAGTTTTAGATGTTGATTAATGCCCACTAATTTGGTGATTCTTGGCTGTTTCGAAGTTAAGGCGAACTTTGTTTTGGTTCTGTTAATGGGTTACGTTTTTATATAAATTTTGGTGCTTTGGTGATTCATGGAGGCAGATATGTAGGAATGAATTTGGTGCAGTTTTTACTGTAGCACTTTTGGTGTCACTGTCAATTGGGTGTTATTGCTTTGTGTGTTTGTTCTATTTCAAGTTTTCAATGAAGTCAATGCTTGCAAATGACTGCTGGTTTTATCATACTAGGGCGTTGTGTTAAGAAACTAAGGGCATGTTTACTAACCTGGAATGAAATTGAGGGTGGTGTAATTGATTCTAGAATGGGTGAATTCCGGCGTTTACTAACATGTCAATATATTAGAATGAATGTGGGTCTCACTTGCTTATCAAGAATCAATTCATAACAAAACCTCTTATTCGATACTCAAGAGGGGAGATGAGTATCAGAATCAAGGTAATATAATCAATTTTTTCTCCCCAAAATATTCTCACATAAATATAATATTTCTAAATTACCCAACCCTAAAAATATATATTGTATTTTAAGGGTATTTTAAATTCATTTCTTGTGAAGGTATTTTAATAATCAAACTAGTTTTAATTCCGATTTCATATGGTAAGTAAACAACATCAATTGTATTTCTAATATCGATAAAATATCGATAAAAATTTTATCAAATTTTATATAAACATGTTTAATCTATTTTAATTATATATTTTTTTTACTTCACATGTAACTCCAAAAATATATATACATACAAGAGTTCTACTTACTTTTATCATTATTGTTGCAAAAATAAATATTTAATTTTGAAGTTTTTTTTTGAATATTTTTGCTAAAGTAAATTGTTTTATTTCTATTTGATAACCTCAAAAAATAAATTATTTTGTTGAAATAAATGTAAAAAATGATGAATTTATTGAAATGATGAAAATATCCTAAAAATTTAACGGTGTTAGTGGTCAGAGTATCAAATTGTTAACGGAATGAAATTTCATGTATGAAAATGAAAATAACATAATAGTTCGAGTGTTGTTTTTTAATTAATCTTATTTCTAATACAGTTGATCCACAAAGTATAAATAATATCACTTGCGGAAAACTAAGAAAACAGATTTGTAACAAAACTTGAATTGTGTAGTCATAAAAGTTACAAATAATCTGGCAATGAGTTCTAATTCCAGTGAACCTAACAATATCTAGACTTGAGGTTCATAAACCTCAAGAAATCAAGATTTAACATAATTAGTTGCTCATACATTGGTGTCCGAATTCAGAAAACCAACTGAAATTTGGCAACCGAAATACTCAACACACTCAGATATTATAAACCACAAAGTCCAAAAAAAAAAAAAAACAAAGACAATTCGGTAAAAGAAGAATAAGAAGAAGATCAAAGCAAATATCAAAGCACAATAGGGAGATAAAACCACATCAAGAGGGAGTACGTGCGAATGTTAAAGAGATCAAAGCGAAAAACGTGAAAGTGAGACAAAACCAAAGATACCAATAAATTATCTTCACAAAGTCTAAAAGGGAAGCAAACAACACTACGACAATGATAAGTTCTTAACAACACTACACTTCTAGAGCTTCTTATTCACATAACAGTTCTCTGTCCATCTAAAATACTGCTCGGAATCAAGTAGTTAATCGCTACATCATAGTATGTCTTCAGGGATTAGACTTGCCATACAAGTAGGGACATTCAAATGACAAGTGGTCCACGACCTCCACAAAGTTAAGGCTCATCATCTGATTTTGAACCAAAGTCTTCTTCATCTGATTTTGAATTAGAGTTTTCATCTGATTCTGGATCAGAGTCTTCTTCATCTGATTCTGGATCCGAGTCTTCTTCATCACGTGTTCTACCTGCAAATCCTGCCCAGGTTCCATCACGGTGGCCATGATCCGACTCAAGGCAGTGATGGCAAAATATTTCATAGCCCTTGCCAACAGTTGCGTTCTCCGGGTTTGGAATATCGTGCAAGTAGGGACACTTAAATGACATGTGGTCCACGACCTTCATACAAACTTCACAAAGTTGAAGCTTTTCATCTGATTCTAGATCTGAGTCTTCATCATCAGGCATACCTGATTGTTTTTCTGGTGCCAAAGTTGATTAAAAAATTTGTTAGACAAGAAGCAGCAAAACTTGTATGGAGTCATAAAAGTTGCAAATACTTTGGCAATGAGTTCCAATTCCAGTAAACCTAATTAATACAACACAAGGCCCCTATTACATTTTCTTACCAAAAAATTGAAGTTCAAGTTTTCAAGTCATCAATTATTTTTCTACAAACAACATATTTCCAATACAGTTGAAACACAAAGCTTATATAGCATCACTTGCAGAAAACTAAGAAAACAAATTTGTAACAAAACTTGAACTGTATGGAGTCATAAAAGGTACAAATACTCTGGCAATGAGTTCCAATTCTAGTGAACCTAATTATAAAAAACAAAAGGCCCCTATTACATTTTCTTACCGAAAAATTCAAGTTCAAGCTTTTAAGTCATCAACCATTTTTCTACAAACAACATATTTCCAATACAGTTGATGCACAGAATTTATATAATAGCACTTGCGGAAAACTAAGAAAACAAACTGTAACGATGACAAAAATCACATTGAAAATTGTACTCTGGCAAAATACTCATTTTCCACAAGAATTTTAACCTGATTGTATAATTTTTTTTTAAACCACCAATTCATAGCAGATCAAAAAAATAAACAACGACAAAAACATATGAGATTCAAGCTTAGATTCAGAGTCCAAAATAAGGATCAAAAGCATACTTTCAGCCATCTTGAGTTTCCTAAGCGCTTTAGCTTCCTTCAACTTAAGCTCTTTAGCTGCCTTGGCTTCCATAAATTGCTCTAACTTCTTTTCATATTCCTCGTCAGAATCAAACACCGTCTCTTCCCATTCCTCAGAAGACAATAGCAATAACTCTCCCTGAATTTTGCATATATCTAACAGAAACCTTATGGATTGGGCTTCACTTTCAGACAATTCTTTGTTAGGATCGGCACCTGTTTCAAGAAGACAAGTAAACATCGATAAACATTACCAACCAAACTGAAACCCTAAAACATGTATAAATAAAATAAAAGGCATACCCTTGTGCAGCTGCGCATATATCTCTTGTAATTCTCGTTCCGAAATCTCAGATTTCCTACAGGACTCATAGAGCAACTGTTTGATTTTTTGTTCCGCAATTTCTCGTTCCCGAAGATACTGTTTGATTTCTTCGTCCGAACTCTCTGGTTTCGGAGAGGAATCGATGAGCACCTGTTTGGTATCTTGTTCCGAAATCTCTGGTTTCTTAGCCGGAGCAGCCAAGGCGGAGCCGCCGAAATTGGGATTCATTCCCTTGATATCTAGAATTGGGATTCAGCATGTTCTATATATAGCGGTGACAAACAAGGCCTGGCCCGGGTCTGCAACTTCGCCCGAACAATATATGTGTTTTATTTTCCCTTTTTTTTTTTTTTTTCTTAAACGAACCCATAATTTTTTCACTTCGTTTGTGCGAAATTATGTTCTTGTTTCCTATCAAGGCATTTAGGAAAGACTCAAACCAACCCATAATGAACACCGACACGTCGTTTGTAGTCTCATCTTGAAACAAGGACACAGCTGATAATATCCCCATCGGAGAAGAACAGAGATGGCTTCTTTGGTCGGAATCTGCTGCTTCACTCCCCCAACAGGTTATTTACCGCGCCATTAACTTTCCCTCCAAAACCAAACAGTAAATAGTTTATTTTAACCTTTCCTCTTTGCAGATAAATGGAGTAACATTTGCAGATTGATTTCTTCACATAATAGACACTCAATGGAAGCTAAGGCCACCCAGAACTCATCAGTGGCTTCTTCTTCTACGATGTCGTTTCGGAGCTCGAAGAAGACGGTGTGGGTTTGGACGGAGAGCAAGCAAGTCATGACGGCCGCCGTGGAGAGAGGCTGGAACACATTCGTGTTTCAAAGTCAGAAACTTGCGGATGACTGGTCTTGTAAGTCAATCCAAGCTTTTAGAGTCTATATTAATCTGGGTTTTTGCTGTAAGTGTGAGATTTTGATAAAGATCAAAGCTTTATGTGTAATTGCATTTGGGTTTTTTTGGTTGTGATGGAATATGAGTTTCATTTGTGGGTTTGGATTTGTGGATTTGAGCAGCCATTGCGTTGATAGATCCTCTTTTGATGAAAGAGGGAGGGATTTTCGATAGCGAAAACACGAGAGTTGCCACAGTTTTTGAGGTTTCTAGTCCTGAAGAGTTGGAACAGCTTCAACCTGAAAATGGTGCGGGGGAGAATGTTGTTGTTGATTTACTAGATTGGCAGGTGAGGTTTTAGATGACTGGTTGGATAATGTTGCTACTTTTCGGTGCGTTAGGCTTGTATGGTTCTGTTTTCGGAGTGAAGTTTGAGCTTGTGAGGTGCTGTTTGTTAGGTGATACCTTCTGAGAATATAGTTGCAGCATTTCAAGGGAGTCAGAAGACGGTGTTTGCTGTGTCGAAAACCCCTGTGGAAGCACAAGTCTTCTTTGAGGTAGAAATGCGATGTGCTAAGATCGAACAAATGAAGCGGTGTTTCACTTTTGAAGTACTGATTTAAGTTCAATATGCTTGTAGGCGCTCGAGCATGGTCTTGGTGGAGTTGTTTTGAAAGTTGAGGATGTTCAAGCAGTTCTTGACCTAAAGGTGATTAGTTGTTGGCTAAGGGATTCTTGGTTGGTGTAAACAGAGTTTTTGTTTTTCTTACATTGGTTAATATTATCAGGACTATTTTGACAGAAGAGACGAAGTGGGCAACATATTGAGTTTGACCAAAGCCATTGTAACTGGTGTCCAAGTAGCTGGAATGGGCGATCGGGTTTGTGTTGATCTCTGTAGTCTCATGAGACCTGGTGAAGGACTGCTTGTATGCATCGTTATCTTTTCTGATTTTACATTGCTCCCTTGTTTGATATTGCGCAAGTAATATGCATGTCACCATTCTTATAGCCTGAGTATCTTTCAAGGTTGGATCCTTTGCCAGAGGACTATTCCTGGTTCATTCAGAATGCTTGGAGTCAAATTACATCGCCAGCAGACCATTCCGAGTCAATGCGGTGAGTTTGCCTAAAAGTTGATTGCAAATGCTTAGAAGCAGTGGATTTCAGGCCTTTCTGTATTAATATAACTTTTCTCTAATGAGTGCTTATTAGAATTCTTTCTTTAAAATGAGCAGGGACCTGTACATGCCTATGTTGCTGTTCCTGGAGGAAAAACAAGCTACCTGTCAGAGTTGAAAGCAGGAAAAGAGGTGATTCTGGTTGATCAGAGAGGTCATCAAAGGACAGCAATTGTTGGACGTGTAAAGATAGAGACTAGACCACTAATCCTTGTGGAGGCAAAGGTATGCATTAAATACAATGACAAGATATGATTAAAAGGCTATGTTATAATTAAATTTTCATCGGTTTTAATTTTCTATGCAGTAGCAAGTAGGTGAAATTCTATTAACAACGTTAACAAGTTAGCTAGATTGCAAAACAATACATGTCATAAAATGGAGAACTTTGACAACTTTGGTGATATAATGTACTAGCTAGATGCCTAGCTGGTAGAAACTATCTGAACTCTCAAGAATCTCAGAATAAACTAAATGATACACAGTTTTAAAGACAGATTTGAAAAGAAATGAAATTTGATTCTTATAGAACTTATGCACAGTTCAGACTGATAAAGATAAGCTATGGATTGGATTTACTGAATTTTCATTCGAACCACAATGATGACTTTTACTTGGTTGGTTGCTGAAATATTGGTTGATGTTTTTGCTGCTTAATTTGGAAGCAGTGCACTTATTTGAAGAATGGTTGATAATACAATGTCCCTTGTTCTTACCTTCCATTTGCTAAATGTGTCAAATTTGTTAGAACTGCTTACATTTGCCCTTTCTTGAACTTTTTTTTATTGATATTGGCATCGTATTTGTGCTTCAGATGTGTTCGGATGATCAAACAATCTACAGTATCCTTGTACAAAATGCAGAAACAGTTGCCTTAGTTTGTCCCAAGAAAGGTCTACTCTCCCTGTCCGAAACTGGTTTTCGCCTTCCCACTTTGTCTCACAGTCATTGAGCTTCAAAATTTTATATTTTGTGCAGAAAGTGGAGGGCGAAAAACTGCAATCCCTGTGACTTCACTTAAAGTCGGAGATGAAATTATGCTCAGATTACAGGGAGGAGCCCGGCATACAGGAATTGAAATTCAAGAATTCATTGTGGAGAAATAAGAAAGGAAGATCTTGAACTCATGTGGAGAATTGATAGAGTTGAGATGCAAATGTGTCTGACCATATCAAACCACAAAACATTTGAACTCGTGTGATTATGCCATGATTTGACAAGTGGTCCACAACCTTCACAAAGTTAAGGCTCATCATCTTATTCAGACTAGTCTTCATCTGATTCTGAATCTGAGTCTTCTTGATCACGGGGCATCAGCTTTTCAAACCAATCACAACTCTTTTTCCATGCAAATCCTGCCCAGCTTCCCTTGGGGTGGCCATGATCCGACTCAAGGCAGTCATGGCAAATTATTTCATAGCCCTCGCCAACAACGGCAGTGTCGGGGTTTGGAATATCTTCCAAGTAAGGACACTGAAATGACATGTGGTACCCGACCTTCATACAAACTTCACAATGTTTAGGCTTTTCATCAGGCTTGCCTGTTTGTTTTTGTGGTGTCAATGTTAATAAAAAATTTGTTAGACAAGAAGCAGCAAAACTTGAACTGTATGGAGTCATAAAAGTTACAAATACTCTGGCAATGAATTCCAATTCCAGTGAACCTAATTAATATAACACAAGGCTCCTATTACATGTTCTTACCAAAAAATTGAAGTTCAAGCTTTTAAGTCATCATTTTACTACAAACATCACATTTCCAATTCAGTTGATACACACAGCTTATATAGTATCATTTGCAGAAAACTAAGAAAACAAACTTGTAACAAGAATTTTAACCTGATTGTATAATTTATTTATTTTATTTTATTTTTTTTAAAAACCACAAGTCCAGAGCAGATCAAAAAAATAAACAACGAGAAAAACACGTGAGATTCAAGCTTAGATTCAGACTGCAAAATAAGGATCAAAAGCATACGTGCAGCTATCTCCAGTTTCCTAGCTGCCTCGGCTTCCTTGCATATCTTTTCAAATTCCTCATCAGATATAAACACCCTCTTTACGAATTCCTCGTGCGGCAACATAAACAACTCTCCTCGAACTCTCCACCCATCTAACAGATTCCTCGTGGATTCGGCTTCACTTTCAGACAATTTATGGTTAGGATCGGCACCTGTTTGAAGAGAAGGAAACATCCAAGTCACGGCCAAAATACATGATAGAAATTTCCTACCCTAAACATTACCAACCAAACTGAAACCCTAAAACACAAATATATATAAATATTTATATAAAACATACCCTCGACGATCTTCACAAATATCTCTTGTAACTCTCGTTCCGAAATCTCGGATTTCCTAGAGGAATCATAGAGAAACTGTTTGAGTTCTTCTCCCGAAAGCGCTCGTTTCTTAGAGGAATCATGTTTGATGTCATGGCATCCTTCTACCCGCTTCGGGCTCCCGCAGCCTGCCTCAGGCGGAGTAGCCCCGCCGATAGTCGGTCTCGGATCCATTGCCCTAATGTCTCCGTTCTCTCTTTATTTTCTGGGAGATCTATTTAGGATTAGCAAGTTGTATATATAGCGTTCACAACAAGGGAGAATAGGATTCTCACTTGTAAGTATAATTTTTTTTTTTTTTTTGGATAACTTGTAAGTATAATTTTGATCAAAACAATATCGACGAAAGTGTTTTAGGATATTCACTTGGTCAAATAGTAACAGGAATAGGAATCCCGATCCATGTAATGATAGGTCTAAAGCTAAAGATTGTGGATGCATTCAGTCTTCCAACTTTTAGTCTCAGCATCAATTCATTCGGAGACTCTCTCCAACTATTATAAGTTTCTTTTAATACCTTATTATAGTTTATAACCATTTTGATCAATGAAAAACAGCAGCTACCCAAATTGTTGTCCCAAAGCTGTTCTAGGAGGATGATGCAGGAATGCAAGTTGCCACATGAAACAGTTCAAATTCTCTAAAACGAGAGAGACCTTCCCCTCAGGCATATAAAAAGGGAAATACACAGATCACAGACTATTTACAAAGATAGGAACTTTCAAGAGAAACATATAAAAGCATCACCTTTACATTACAACATGCAGCTGCAAAGTTCTCTTTGATTTTGATTGGAAGGACAATGACCTCAAAATGAAAGCTGTAGATATTTCTTTGTTAATATATATACTATGCTATGCTGTGTATGGATTCCTAAAGTCCAGCTGCAACTGCATGGCCAAGGCAAAACCTAGCTTATATTATCACCCCTCCAATAAAACACATCACTTCTAGATCTGACTCAATCTTACAATCAAGCAGTAGCAGGTTTGGGTGATTTTGGTGTAGTTTTGGGGGACTTAGCTGTAGATGGTTTGGGTGATCGGTGAGGATGGTTAAGGTGATATGGTGAGACATTGGGAGCATTTGGTAGAGAGCGGTGAGGATGGCTAAGGTGATATGGTGAGACATTGGGACCATTTGGTAGAGACCGGCTTCTAGATGGTTGGCCATTTCTACTGGAACCAGGACGCTCTGTGTGCATGCCTTGGGGGTGAGATGAGGAACATGCTTGATCCTTGAGGTGCAGCAGAGGCTTGATTACTTGAACAACTTCACTCATAAGAGGTCTAGCCTTTGGGTCACGACTAAGACAGTGGGCAGCCAACTGAAATGCCATTTCAGCACCTTTAATTGAGAAGCGACCTTCAAGTCGAGGATCTATTAGTCGGTAGTATCTTCGCCTATCTCCAAGATGTGGGCGTGCCCACTCCACCAAGTTGTGCTCTCCTTGGGGTCGATTTTTGTCCATAGATCTTCGTCCAATCAGTAATTCAAGCAGAACCACCCCAAAACTATATACATCACTTTTTGAAGTAAGGTGACCTATAGAAGATGAAGACATAAAATTGGATTAATTGGCAAATACCCTTGAACACTAAATTAGTTCACACTTGACACTTTTAAACAAGTGTATATGGATGTACTTTCATGCATATAGAGTCGAGTATTATGCACAACAAAACTGGAGCTGGGAAAATGATAAGCATAAGCTACGAACATAATGCTCAGAAGTCAGTAAATTTAATTCAACTAGAACATGAAAGGCTGACCTGCTATACATTATAGACATACCTTTCATAAGCAAAAATGTGTCAGCTGCATCAACGGAAAAAAGACAGTAATTCCAATACAATGGCAGGCATGTGATGAGTCTGATGACTGTGGTGTATAGTTATTCTTCGTAGTATATACCAATACATAGGAAGTAATTCCAATACTTACTGTCTATGTAGGTATATACCTAAGAGTGTCAGGTCTATCAGATTTTGGGTGCAAGCAATGCCAATACAAAAGAACAGAGTTCAACAACATGCAGTCAAAATTTTCAGAACAAGGCAAACAAGACAATTCAATCAGTTTATAATACTAACCTGTCATAACATACTCGGGTGCCGCATAACCGTAAGTGCCCATCACTCGGGTGGAGACATGAGTTTTATCTCCCTCTGGACCATCTTTAGCGAGCCCAAAATCAGAAAGCTTGGCGTTGTAGTCCTGGAATAATATTCAATCATTAGAAAAGAGGGGGAGCACAAAACAAAATTTGAAAGTTAAGCTTAGTTACGCACCGCATCCAATAAGATGTTAGATGTTTTAAAATCTCGAAAAATCACTGGTCTTTCAGATTCCTCATGAAGATATGCAAGACCCTTTGCAGCACCAAGAGCTATTTTCATTCTGATGGACCAAGGAAGAGGCAAGGTCCCTGCAATGGATAACAACATTATTTCTGAAACATTAAATCATCTACAAGAAAATTGTCAGGTAATCATAATATCACCCATAACTTATCACCCTAAGAATAATAACAATATAAGAAAAAACTATAGGGTGAAAGTATCGTGTACCTATTTTGATCATTGTTTTGAAAAGTGGTTATAGACCTATAGTGTACATACAATATGGGCCATAACTGTTAAAATACAACAGCAAATCTAAAGGAAAAACCTAATACTTCAAGAACAAGAAACTTATTAACTAGGGGTGGAAAGAACAGAACAATTAAAGTACAATGCAAAAAACCTAATACTTCAAGAACAAGAAAATATTAGGCCTGTTAACTAGGGGTGGAAAGAACAGAACATTCAAAGTATACTGCAGTGACGCATTAGCAAAGTAACAATATAAAACAGGAACGAAATATCACAGATATAACTGCAATAGTTGCAGAGTGATTATGGGATCTTTTCTGTACCTTCTACTTTCATAGAGTAAAATCACATTTCATGGTACCTCCCGAGAAGAATACTAAAAGAAATTGCCACTAGGAAGAGCAAATTACAGATAAACAAATTTCTACGAGATACAGATAAATTTTCATACTTCTAAAGAGGTGATTCTCCAAGCTCCCTCGTGGCATAAACTCATACACAAGCAATCTTTTATCATCCTCGATGCCATATCCAACTAATTTGACTAAGTTAGGATGCAGCAATTCACCAAGATAAATAACTTCAGCCTGAAAAGTGGACAGGACAAAAATTATCCTTCAATCATGGGAGTGAAAATACTTTTCATTCCTGATAAGTGGTAATGCAGATAAAATGAAAATGAGGCACCATACCATCCATTCTTTGTGGCCCTGAAGTCCATCATGGTTCAGAGTCTTTACAGCGACTGGAAGCCCGATACCAGGTTTTGTTGGAGCGGTTCCAGTCTCACAGATCCAGCCTTTGTATACACAGCCAAATCCGCCTTCCCCCAAAAGATTCTCAGGTCTAAAATTCTTTGCTGCTGACTTAAGCTCATTGAAGGTGAATCTTCGAAGCTGAGAAGCAACTATCAGTTCCTCAGGTGCTTTGGGAGTGGACAAAGCACTTTCTGTGTTACTAGTTGTTGAAGACAAAGCACCTGGAGCTACTGCATGGTTATAGATTGTGTCATTTGTAGACTTGCTATCTTCTGGTTCAAAAAAAGATAATACATTATATCATCAGATGAATTTTAAGAAAACCAGCTCACCGCTATTAAAACAGAATCATTTTATAATATCTCATCAAAAACAGAAATCGCTATCTCAGCCCTCTTTTGAGCCTTGTCAATGTTTGCATGCTCAAGGTCAAGGGTTCAAAGTTTGCTGGTGGTGATGATGAAATTTAATGATGATTCATGTATTCAATGAGCTATAAGCAGCAGTCACAGATCCAAAATATGGAATGAATGGAATAACTTTTCAGTATGATAATACATTGAAAAAAATGCCTAGATATGCATAAAGTATTGATAAGGTAAGTAGTGTACTAAAATACGCAATAAGATAACATGTTTCCTAGTTGAGTATCTTCTCATAATTTTCTTTTTCAAACACTATTTTCTTTCAATCACAGGATCATTTTTGTCTATATGGAATTAACTTTCAGAGTATATAAAAGGATATGGACTACTGGTTAAGTAGGTGACCTACAAGCTAGTCAAACACTTTACAAAGCACATACAGAGCGTTACATATTTAAAGAAGTGTTTTTCAGTTTACAGTTGCCACACTCGCGCATGGGCGGCTAACGCTAGTATTTTCCACACAACACGTTTATAACGCTTGCATTTCTCTCACGAGTCTCAACATATGTATAAACTATAAAGAGAACTCTTTATCAATCCTCCGTACAAATTGGAGTCAAAATCATTTCATAGCACATTAATAAACGTATATGCGAGTAAAGCTAGATTTGCCTTTAAGACACGTGCACACAAAACACATCTCATTGCAGAAAATGCATTAATGCCAACCGAAGATCAATCATTTTCCCCGAAGAAATTGGAATCGGAATTATTTCATGCAGCACACAGTTGAACATAACAGATGCATGGCATCTATTTATAATAATCTAAGAACCAACCGGCTCTGCATCTGTTGTTCACGGAACATCCAGCAAACACAGATCAAAGTTGAAGCTAAATAACAGAACTTTGTTAAGAACAAAACTAAAACATGCTAGAAAATATATGCAACTAAGAAAACACGCATTAGTAAAATTCTAAATGAAAAATATGAGAGCACCTCATGGATGTACTTTGATAATTCCAAACCTTTATTGATTAGGAAACAACACGAGCTATCAGCTAAGCAACTGAAACCAATATCAAGCAACCAACCACAAACAGATACGATCATACAACCAAAGATATTTATGGTAAATAGTTAAACGAGTACTCCATGAAGATTCATAAGCCATAGCACATAACATGACATGCTTTTCTATGTACACAGATATCTGTGGGGGGCAACAAGCATGCTGTAAGACACAGTAACACCTTGACATTGTAAAGAATCAATATTGAACACCTAACTCCAAACAAAACCATAAAATTCGAGCAGAGGAATTTATAAACATTGTAACATAATACAAAGGTTTAAGGAACAGATTGAATTATACCATATTGTGTGCTAGTTCCACTGGTAGAATTATCCATTTTGGTCTTTGGAGACGAGCATCTCCCCATGAACCTAAACTTCATCCAACAACCTTTGATTTTATCTCCCTCCTCGATCTTCTGCTTCCCCTTTGATTTTCCCTTGTTCCAACTCCCAACCTGCAAAGCCTCAACCCCGACTCCCATGTTCTCAGAACCCTAAAATCAAACCCCCCACAAGTTCAAAACACCCTCATTCACCAAAAGAACCAATCTTTTCAATCCCCTTCAACAATTCAACAAAACCAAAATGCATAACAATCTCCCAATCAAGGAAAAACCCACCCAAAACATCAAAATTCAAGAACAAAACACATTAGACCCTTTTCAGAAACAATTCAACCCAAAACCAACAGCAACCAAGACCATGATTCTCAATGAAACAAGACCTTTGTGATGAAAAAAAGGACATGCAAAGCAAGAAGAAGACGACACCAACCCAGAAACAGATTCCCTGCAACTGATCATATCAAAATGCTCAGCTCATTTCCAGCTTATAAACACAAACCTCACTCACATTTCACTCGCGGGGAGAGAGAGAAAGCGAAAGAGGGTCCACAGATAGATACAAAACAACATTAAAGAAAAGCTGGCATTGAGTCTAAGCTAGAACAGAAAACCAACAAAACCAACAAAACCAAGAATGCGGTTTGGTTCTTTTTGAGGAACAAGGGTACCACAAACGTGCGTTGAACATGAAAAGCAGCGAGGATGAGGAAGAGTAGTCACAGGCAGTGATGCAATGCCTCCCCCAACATTTCCATATTTGCTTCCTCCCACTTGGCACTCTTCTACGTTACAGCTTCTTCTTCTGGTAAATCCAGAGCGCAGAAGCTCCTCACTCTCTTCTGCAATATTGGCATTTCAAATAACATTTTGGGGTGTTTTTTTAGAGAAGTGAGAGCCCAAAATTGTGTGTCAACAACTCAAAATTGGTAAAAATGCATTGAAAGGTGGTTTTTTTTTTGGTCTTCTTTTTCTGGGTTTTGGTTGCTTTTTTTTTTTATATACATGTTTGAGGACCTTTTTGTGTTTCCTTGTCGGGTTTATTTGCTTGGAACTTGTCAAAGTAGCAGTGTTCTTCTTCTCGGATTTGCCAATTTCTATTTGGGCCAACCTCCAAAAGATCCAAGAACAAATCTTTCCTTGGATAACTGGAACTTTAGCCCAGATGGTAAGAGAACCTTTTTCCTTTTTGCATGCTTTGATTCTTTAGATGGTAATGAATTTTTATTTTGTGAGGGTTGGGAATTCATTAGAGTCAACAAATTGTCACTCTATTTTAAGTACCAAATAAAAGTGGGAAGATATGGCAATTTGTTGACCAAAAAAGATATATGGTAGTTTGTTATTTGATATATCATATATGTGATGAATATAGTAGGTTAATAATGTGGGTTTTGAATATCCATTGGATTCACACTCCCATGAGGATGATCGATCCCATCTTTTTTCTTAATTCAATGTTCTTTTAAATGAGTTTACAAATTAAGCTGCCCTAAAACAACATTATGCTCACAAAACATGTGACATTTCCTCTTTCTTCTTCTCTTATTCTAGTTTGATCTTCTATATGAGGCCCCCTTCTGATCCTGTATAGCTTCCTTTGATCTATGCTGATGTTATATGTAGTGGGAATAGTTTAGGCCATTTTGACAATTCATTAAAACGAGAGGGAATGTCCTAATTAGGGATCTAAACTGAATGATGGGAGTAGTGTTTTGAGACATGAGTGTGTGAATAATACCCGGCCTATGATTCTATGAATATTCACGCTCCTTTTAACTTGAGAAGAACTTAGGTGTGCTCGGGATGTTTAGTAGTCGATCGAGAATGATGACTACGTACCTTTACTATCAAAAGTGCAACAAGAACCAGGTTTGAATCAAATGCGCTTTCACTCAATTCATATCGTTACGTGAAGGTAACCAAGTTACGGATGTTTTGACAAACAATAGCATCAACTCTACATGTTTAAATTGGTGGGATATAAACTCCTCCATTTATCATTTCTTTTGGTAATCATGATTGGTTAGTTCTCCATAATTTCTGGTTTGGTTGATTTTTATTTTTTATTTTTTTAGAATTTGTTGATCGTTTGTCAGACTAACACGTAGAGATGAATTTCTTCTCATGTTCCTCATTTTTCAGTGTAATCTTCTTCTTTTTTGAATAAATTTCCTTGGTTATATCGTGTACTCATCAGAAGCACTGTTATCAATAATGTGATCAAAATAGTAACTCGACGTACTCTCAACCGCTTGTTCTGTACAGCCATGATAGAAAGCTTAAAAACTTGCTCGTTTTGGAGAGAGATGAGTTGGTGTTGGGTGGGGGTGGTGTTGAATGATAGGAAAAAGGATATGATGGCAGAAAGCTCACATGGTTTTATGTATATGCCACAGAGGGAGTACGCAGTTAGACACTTTCAGTTGTCAGATGCAAATTTACGAACGTCACCTTCAAGAACCTCAAAAACAAAACAGAGACCATTTCCTAACCCTTCCTTCCTCTTCTGTTTGGCTTCTTCTTACTTGGACTGTGTGCTCAGAATCTTTACCTCTTTTAATTTCCCCCACTGAGATTTTCCTCACACTTTTCCTCGGTTAAATCTTCATCATCATCACTACTTCTGAATTCTGATGCATGAAATCAGTTTTTTTCTCTTCTGATCGATTTGTACTGTGACAATTACTTCAGCCCGATTACTAATTTTGATTCCCTAATATATACAAATCCAAAGCACCAACTATGCCAGAGCTGGAAATCCACTCACTGGCACATGTTCATGTGTGTGTTTCTCCAATATATTAATCCCTAATATGATCTGATACCAATTACCAAGCAAATGTAGCTAGCATAATATATACAGAAGAAGAAGAAAAATGTGAAATGGAAATTTTAAGTGTATTATTCAGAGGCAATCGATTCCCCATTACTGATGAAATTAGCAAAAATATTTAACTCTGTACATCAATGTTCTACAGCCAAAAAACTTGAATTGATAATTGAAAACTCATAGGAATTTGAGCCATGGCCGGGAACTGCGTAATGGGGTTTGATCAATGAAAATGGTGCGGCTGCTCAGCAGGCCATGGCCAGAAGTTACCTTGGTGGTCTTGGTCAATGGAGCCATTGTTGAACATGGTGCAGAAGGTTTGGTCGTCTTGAATCATCTGGTCAACTTTGAGGCAGTGGAGGTCTGATGACCTTGATGAGCCTTGGAGGAGTTGGGTAATGCTAGCATGAGGTGGCCTGCATAGGGATGATGGGAACAGGTTTTTTGATCCATTTGTGATCTGGGTATTGGATTGAGGGCTAGTTGCTGCTGGTGTGGTACTTCTTGACATGTCTAAGTTGATATGATCAGAACTGTTGTCATCAGTACTGCCATTACTCCATGAACCCTGATCAGTCTCTTTCTTCATGTTATTGCTAAGCCCCCCTTCAAAGTTTGAATCTTTACTGCCTTTTATAGCCAACAACTGCATCATCGAGCATATGAACTCAAGAAATCAAGACGAAGTACGAAAGAATATAAACAAGCAGCACACGCCTGAACTTACTTGATAAGATATACGGATCGATAGACACAGTTGTATACAAGATTACAAACGGTGATTTTAAGGGGAAAATGTCATCAATTAACATAACAAGTATAGTATTCAAACAGTTAAAAAATATTACAACAATTGAAGGCAACCAAGATTAAAATACTCTTGTTGATGATCATCAGATGCATCTGACAGACAGACTGATCAGATCATCAGACTAGTTAATAATTATAAGAGAAATTAGGGAATATTAGTATGACTTTTGGACGTGATTATATATTTTATCGTACATTGGATCAAGAGCTCCAACAACTAGTAGAATTAAGATGTCCTAGTAATCATAATGCACCATAATCAAAACTGATCTTCGATCATCTCATATAGATAAACTACTTAAAGATTCAAAGTTAATCTAACTCCATGAAAAAAAAAAAAAAAAAAAAAAAAAAACAGTTTTCATCCAAAGCTGATCTGGTTAAGCATACTACTGTTAATTACCTCAGACTGAAGTTTCTTGTTGTGAGATTGAAGGGCATCATTGTCAGCCTTGAGAGCATCAAACTTCTTCTTGAGGACATCATAGTCTTTCTCCAACTGCTTTGTCTTCCACCTAGCCCTCCTGTTCTGAAACCATATGGCAACCTGTCTTGGCTGCAGACCAAGAGCCTTAGCAAGCTGCAATTTCCTCTCAGGCTCAAGCTTGTTCCCCATCTCAAAGCTCTTCTCAAGGGTCTTAACCTGCTCAAGGTTCAGCCTTTTCTTCTTCTCCCCAATCAGCTGTGACCCATCATCAGACAAATCATCTTGATCTCCTCCTCCATGCAGATCTTGATGATCATAGTGATGGTGATTGCACTTATCATCAACCCCGGAGAAGGATAGCGATCTCTTCATCATGAAAGGAATTCCGCCACCACCGCCTGCAATTATACACATAATCAGACCCCATAGCAATCATATCAATTACAGAGAAATGAGTGAGAGAGAAAAAGACCATGGAAGTGTTGCGGTGGACAAGAGGGAAGATTGTTGAGGGAGGAAGAAGCTGCAGAGAGGTGGAGGTCTGGATCTTCATGGGTTTGGAACATGAAACTATGACAAGGTGGGAAGGCCATGATTCATGTCAAAAGTGCAACTGCTCTCTTCTCCCTTCTCTCTCTGTCTCTCACTTGCACTCTCAGGGTTGCATGTTATTGCTAAAAGGGCTAGCTAGGTATGAGTACTGTTCATGCAGCTAAGGATATATAGGATATGAGTGTCCTTGGTTTGGGTGCTTTTTTGAAGCAAATTTAAGGGGCTTTGGGATTATGGTCTGGCTCTCACTCTCATGGTGACAGAGCTTTCAGAAAGAGAGAAGAGGGTGATGGGTGCTGCAGAGACTGAAAGACAGCGATTTTTAGGTGAAGAGAGAGAAGAAGCGAAAAAGAAAGGAGGGAGAGATCCATATCCTAGGATGGGTCCAAGAAACCTCTACCATATTCACAACTATACCTCCTCTCTCTCTCTCTCTCTCTTGCATACAATTAATTATACTAACAAATCAGCTGGGGTACTTAAATGAAACAAATCTCAGCCCAGAAAATCATGTAAATCTAAAATCACAGAGAAGAAAAAAGAAATTAGATCCCATATTACAGTTCATCAGCAACATGAATTTATAGAAAATGAACGTAAATCTGGCATTGATCAAGTAATTACTAATTAACGAGAAAGGGTAAGGCAAGGTGAAAAGTGAAACCCTACAATCACATTGGCATCACATATTTGATTCCACATGGATCACATCATGTGTGACGAGGAAACTTGGCAACATGAAAACCCAGAATCCAAGGAGAGGAAAATAATAGACAACATATAGAGCAAGCTAATGTGTGTTCTAGCAGCCATTGATGAACTAAATTAACATTCATTTTGGTGGACATTACATTATCGATTAATTAAGTGATCCGACTCTGTCATTTGCTGGAGAATTTTGGTTATTCTGTGTCAAAGATGTGGATATATTATCTCAGCCGTGTCTCCTTGGGATTTCAACCACGGTTACTATAAAAATTGATCGACGATCTGGTGAATAAATCAAAGGCCATAAAGTTAATTTGAACTCGATCATGAGCACTGGCGGATCCAGCCCTAGGCTTAACTAGGCTTAAGAATTATGTGAGAATTTTAACACAGACTTTATATATAGGTTTAGTTGCTTAATCATAAACCGGCACAATATCAAGTTATCAACACAAAAACATAAGCATATATAACATTCGAAATTGATCAATTTTCTTTTTTCAAACTTGGATGATTGATATGTATATGTACAATAGTTAGTGGAGCATGCTTCTTCAAGTATTAACCATAGAAGTAGTCTTCCTTGATCAACTATTAAGTGCATACTTTGGTTGCGGTCTGATTGTTGCAAGCCATCACCAACATGCAACTACAACATGGCAACAATGCTTAATCATAAAAGAATGTCTGATGAAAAATCGATCATTGAAAATGTGCTTCACATTGAAAAGATTTTACTGAAGTGGTTGAATATGAGGTGATGATTAAAGATTTTGAAGCTTTATTACCAAAATGTCTGATGAAAAATCGATCATTGAAAATGTGCTTCACATTGAAAAACATTTGCTGAAGTGGTTGAGTATGAGGTGATGATTAAAGATTTTGAAGCTTTGCGGCCTCGTTTTTTAAGGTTTAGTTAGTTTCTTTTCACAAAAAAATTTCGCTAGTGTTAAATGTATTACAATTAGCCCGGGTAGCTATTTCATCTCGTATCCGCCATTGATGTGGTCTCAATTTTATACATGGTGAATGTTCCTCATGTCCTCCATGCAGCATTAGGGGTCGAGGAGAACTGAAGAAACTCATATTTGTAATATTATACACATGTATCAGAATCCTGGCTGACTCCGTCTCTGTATCTATAGCTTCGAATTGTACATTGTTCTTCAATGTGATAAGCAAGTCGATCAGCACGTAAACATCATCGCTCGTTCACATGAAATGAGAGATAGAACTAGGATTTCTAATTAATTTTATTGTTCACGGATGTGACTAAGGAGATGGAAGTAGTGCTTAGATGTAGGCATATATACCTAATTAACCTAGAAGAAACACTGCATGATTATCTTAATTAATCACCAACTGCTACCCCGACATATATTGTCCTGAGGACATGATTAAGTGGGAATAGTAGAACACATGAGATTCCGTATTAGTTGAAAATGGGTCATCTCTTCCCACTCCTTAGCCTCCATCTTCTGCTTTGAAAGCTAAGCAGATATGCCCTCAAAAGGAAAATTGATGGGACTCTCTGTGTCATTTTTCCATGGATGCAGAAATCAATGGTTGCTTTCACTTTTCTAGTGCCAAGACCTAGAAAAATTCTAACATCGGTGTGATTATTCTCCTTTTTCTCAGGTATATATTAGCTATTTCTCAGCAAGCTTTTAAGCACTTGTTGTTAGCATCTGTAACTTATAAGGACATTACATGAGAGCTTTGTTTCTTCGCTAAACACTTTTTTCTTCCAGCCAGTCCGTTTATCTTGGATGCATCATTAACGGTTCCAACATATCTCCATAGTCAACACGTACAATGGTTTGTCGGTTAGTTTCATCAGTTATCATTATTGTGAGTCTTCGTTGTTATCGGTCATCTTTATATAAGTTTAACTCAGATTAAACGGAGATCATATCAATACCATATCCAACGTAAAGAAAGTATAGAGCAAAGTGTTAAAATGATCGAGATAATGAGTCCAGAGATATATCATAATACATGTCAATGCATTACTAAGATAAGTATCTCCAGCGGCGTGGTCTTTTGCCAGATGGAGATTTTTGTCAGATGGAGATGCAACAGTAACAAAAAGACTCCTGTAATTCCCTCCAACCCAAATGTCAAATCCAGGTCAATGACACACGGTTGACAATTCTTAATGAAGCTATCAAATTTGACAGTTCCTCATTAAGCTGTCAAATTTGACAAGGCCGATTGAAGTTGTCTTTTCTTTCTTTATTATTATCTCTCTCTCTTCCTTCTCCCTTTCTCTCTTTCTCTCTTCTTCCTTAAAATGTACAACATTGCAACAAAAGATAAAGAAAGAGAGAAAACTCTTTTTAATGGTTATAGAATATACAAAATATTATTCAAATTAGACACCTCTATTGGAGCTGATTTATGTCAAAAATGACATTTGCCATCTCATTAGTCAAATTTGAATTTGACACACACAAAATAACATTTTCATTAGAGATGCTCTTAATTACCTCACTATGGATCGAAGAAGTGTCTGTACTCCTAAACTAGACCATATATAATGTCAATCTATCTCTGAATCACACTACAAGATTATGGACATATATCCAACTATCCATCATAAACAATCTCATTGATCAAAAGCAATTAGGTCACATACTGATAAACAAGAGATTATGATAGCCTTAGACATGGGGTTAGGTTCTTTTGGGGAAGGTTTGTGGTTCCCATGTAAGGGGGGTATAGTACTGCTGAATTAGCCTGGCCTACAACAAAGCTTCTCTTACAATCACATGCCTTTATTGGAGTTTAGAGGGTACCCCCCACCCTTGGGGATAGGTTGGATCCATCCATGTTATTGCCCTTTGTTGCTAAGCTTGCTCAGCTCAGCTCAGCTCATCACCACCTCTCAAAATTTTTTGAAATTAAACAAAGTGCTCTTTCTGAATCTTCCCCACATGGCCTTCTGTTTCCATGTGCCCTGCCCTTCAACTCCTCCCTCCTCCCCCCCTCTTCTTCTTCAACCAAAAATGGTATTTAAACTTTTAGTTTATTTCATCAATATCTGCTTCTTTATTCCCCAACCATATATCCCACTATTTTATGGCACTTCTTCTAGTTCATTATGTTCTTGTAGTTGTACTTATCAGTATTCTGATGCACAACATTTATCATATCATTTAATCTGATGGAGACCTTTCCTTACAGAGTTACCCTTATATTGATCAGTTGGCATCAGAAGGGAATCCAATTGAGTTTCAGTTGCCTTAAGCAGATGGGAGTGTTCTGGTTTGGGAAAGAAAAATAGACATGTGTGGAAAGATTATGGTGCTTCTGTATCTACTAATTAAAACATACATGAGGATGAGTGAGGGAATGATAAGACTTTTTTATATGGTGTTTGTTTCTACTAATTAAGAAGGCCCAGATACAACAACAATACATCTTAACAAGAAATTATATGTGATATTTCTATTTAATTGCTCGACGCCTGCTATGAGTTACTTGAAAAATATGAAATCTTCTAGTTCGATCCTAAAAGTTGAATCATACGAAGGTAAATTTCCATGGCTTTTCTAGCTATGCCTTTTACCTATTTCCCTCTATCCTTATTGTTCTTCTTCTAGCTTTTTCAGCCTTTTCTCACCCTTGTGGTGATTTTGTTACTGGCTATGTCTAGCACGGAAGGACTTAGTTCCTCATTTTCTCTCTTCTTTTCTTTTGTATGTCACATGTTTCTAGGTAAAATAAATCATTAAACCATGCAACATAATCTCCAAGAGGGCTCTTATGGCAGCGACCATATTGCATGTCACCTCCCTATTCGAGTATGGGTGCTCACGTATGTATGGGTTATCACCCCTCATTCTCTATTGTTACTGTTCTTGTTCTGGTCTTGTGCTTGGGATCTCGGATCCTTGTCAGCCGTCATGCTTTCTTCTCTGTCTCGTTGATGGAGAAAATGATGTTGGTGTGAAGGATCTCATATTTTTGGTTGTTGGTCTTCTCTTATCTTGTATTTTGGGATTGGATTGGCATCGGTACAACTTTTGTGGGTAATATGGTTTTAGCTGCTCGGCGACAATGCATTGCTCATGGCGCGATCATCACGATGTGTTAGACAAAAACGAGGGTTTCGTTAGTTGGTTGAGTCTCTTTTTGGGCCTATGTATTAGCTTTTTATTGTCTTAGGAATTGATTTCATGTTACTGGCTCTTTTAAAGTCCAAAAATTTGAGCATGTCCATCAGACTGATTATGTATTTTTATTATCCGCCATTAGGCTAGCTTTGGGACAACTTAATTGATCCTATCTCAAAAAAAAAAAAAAAAAAAAAAAAAAAAAAAAAACCATGACTTTTCAAGAAAATATTGTAGAATTAATTGCAGCCCATATGATGATGATCATCAGAGAAGGCCTAGCAGATCAAAAGACCATTTTAAATGCTTAGCAGGGACTCGCAAAGCCCAGACTTAAGAACCATATTTGAGATCAAGTAATATAAGCCCAGTCTCACTGTCTCAGACGCTAGGCTTGTCCTAAACACTAGTGACATAACAGAAATAGAAGCCCAAAAACGTAACCAACACATAATACACAACCCAACTGTCCCAACATAAGCAGGTGCACACCCCAATATCCACAAAATCAATTTTCTCCTCCGACATCTGACCGACGGGAAGCTTTGCCTCCCTTTTAGAAGGAATTTTTGAACCTTCCACCTCTATTGATCCTAAACTACTGTCTTACTCCTACCTTCTCTCTTTATGGCCGAAAAAAAAAAAAAAACTATCTATCTTTATTCTTATAGATCTTTATTGGACCAACGTTAACGTACTATATAGCAATTAACTAATATAGTTTTAATACTAAAAACTGCATACAAATACGAAAAAAGGCGCAAACATTTACTCAAGGGAGGGATTAGCTAGGATTAGATGAATCGAATGAACACTTAATTTAACAATGGACCAATGGATGGACATGCAACATTCTATGAATAAACATATAGTAATGCAATTTGGTTGAAACACCGGCCATCTCAAAAAAATTAGACATCCACTAGAGAGCCTCCGCCGTTGGATCCGACTCTGAGTTGTCTAAAATAGTTTATTAAGCAATGGCTTATTTACTTAATATATGGGGTTAGTGGAAGCCATGAAGAATGCCGGCCCCAAACCGAGGAGGAGATCGAAGCACAACGCAGACAAACATTCCATCCAAGAAAGCCACCCATTTCTGAAACCCACAAAACGTGGTTAGCTCGACTTGGTTTAATCGTTAATTTCTGCAGCCATGCATTAGGGTTTTTCTAGGGTTTAAGCAGAGGGGAATAAGAGAGGGAGTGGTATGCACGTAAATTGAATATGGTAGTTCGTAAGCATCTGGATTAGGTGTGTGTATTCATTTCATTCTTGGCTTCTCTAATCTGTATCTGTATGTGTACCTAAAACCTTTCATTGGGTTTTAAGTTCGAAGCATAATCGATTATTAGCAGCAGCAATAATCAAGTGTGTTTGCTTTCATGGTGGTGTTGGGTAACTGTGAAGAAGAAGAAGAGTCCACGTGCCGTCACGTGGATGAGGCTAAATCGTCACTGTCCTCGGTGATCATTCGAATTCCAATCCCCATGAATTGTCCTGGCTGTAAAACTCAGGCTCTAGCTTTCAGATAATCTCATGCATTATGGTTTAATAATTTTTAAGCTTCTGCTCTTGCTGGAAAAAAGGAGTAACTTTAGCAAGAAAGATAGAATCACAATAAATAGAATTTGCATTGATGCAACGAATGATTTTATCATTTTTAAATCCTTATAAATTTCATAATTTTAAAGAAATTCAAAATATCAAGCAAACAGTTAAAACGGGGATGTATTCTTTCTCCTACAAGGCTACAAGGTTCAACACTTCAACGATGTATATAGTCCGAATCCTATTTCAAAAAAGAAAAGAAAAAAACAATATTCATATCCCTCGTTATAGCTAGTATTACAAAATACAAAGTTGATTTCAAGTGTGAATATATAAGAATTGTGTCAATGTCAAGTCTGTTATATTCATTTGTTTATTTATTTTGTATGGTGCGATAGTATCACCTCTTACATCCATCGAAGAACCAATCATCTAATGTTTATAAGTAATGTTAATAGATTTTTTTTTTTTTGGTCGAATAATGTTAATAGATTGTTTTTTTGGTCGAATAATGTTAATAGATTTAGATAAGGCGAGATAACGACATCGATTGATGGTCGAAATAAGAAAAAGAAGAAGAGAAACATAGTTATATATATTTTAAAGTATGTGTATGACATACATACACTAACAACACCAACAAGTCTATTGTGCACGGGGTGTGTGTTGAAAATTGCCTCTTAAAAGAAGGACGCATAACATGTCTTTCCGTATACTAGAATTTTCCGTATGAGAGCAAAGACGAGATTAATTGATGAGTTATGTTTAAACGACGTCCCGGAGAGATTATCATTTAGTTTAATTAACCCTAAACCCTCGATACTTAAATCAGTAATCTAAGCCCTAAACTTCAACCCTGACCCCACGCGCCTCAGGTATGTTGACCAATCACGCTCGAATCTGGAGGCAAAATTACAAGAACACGAACACGGGAACCACCACAGTCCCTAAAATCACGCGACGGTCTTCACTCGAGTCAAGCAGCGATTGGTGCCCTGTTTCGGCGGTCACGGCATCATGTATTAGACATTACCACGGTCCTACTATATATTGGACTCTCTGCTTCTTCTTGAGCCATTCAAGGAATAATAAATTTCTCCTGATTTTCATCTTAATTTTTGAAATGAGTAGCTTTTGATTGAAATAATCTAATTAATTGAGATCACATACACAATCTGCTCTTTAAGGAAGTAATTACAGCTGTTTCATATGTACACCATACAATGCAGCTTAATTATCGAAAATTTAAAACGGTTCATCATATACATCATGTATTTTTCCTTTTTTCATTATTTATACAAAAAAGTGTCAAATCAAACCATACGTGTATACATCTTTTTCTTTTTTTTTATAACTTTTTTTATTATAAATTCACGCATCCTACATATGTCAGTGAGATTTGAATCAATGACCTTAACATTGTTGGTTAGCCTATCTAACCAACCAAGGCATAACTCACCGACATATATACACATATACATCTTGTTCTTACATGATTTGCAGGCCAAAATTTTTTGTATGATAAAACTAAAGTTATGATAACTACTTTCTTCACTTTCTAATTTTGGTAGGATTAACGATAAATCTACATTGCAACCGAGAGGGATTATGCATGAACCCATGTTTTCTCAAAAACCATTTTCTTTCATTTTATTATAATAGTAAAAGTTGAGCTACTATTTCATTAGTTTATGAAAAAGAAGCAGAGACCATGTCATTCGTCATGTAAGCACATATATATTGACACATTCTTGAAAAGGCAATTTGGGTTTTCCTGCTTCTACCCCATTGCAGTTTTTTCCTTTTTTCTTTCTTTCCTAGGGAGACAGTGGGAAGAAGGATCGCTCATCAAAGGTGGGAACCAACAACTCGATGGTCTTCGCCCTCATTCTCTGACTTTTATGTTCCAAAAAACTGTCTGAAGAATTTCCATCAGAGTTCACGGGATTTCAATCTCAACAATTCGAACCCTTCTGAAAATCCCACCCCAAATATTTGCAGACTGGTGCTGGTTGAGGTGGTTAAGTTTTCACAGTTTCATAAATTTGTGAGTTTCCACATTCTTCTTCTTCGTCTTCATATTTATATCCCTGTCCCTGTCTCCATCCCTGTCTGTCCAAAATAAATGCATGATGAAGAGTTGAAGATCCAAGAACAATCACACAGGATTCCTAATCCCATTTCTTGAAATCCCAAATCCCGGAATTTCAGTGCATGATCTCATCCGAATCCGTTCTCTAGCTTCCATATAAAGAACTACCAGTCTCAGGGTCTTGCTCTGTTTTTGTGAGTGGTGTTTTGTTGGTGATGGGTTGCGCAAGCTCGAAGAAGTCTCCGCGGTGCCGCCACTGCCACAACCACTATTCTTCTCCGGTCACCCGGCGGAGCTACTCAATGCATGTTCATCATCCACCTCAGAACAGAGGCGATAGCTACCATGTCGTTGCGCTCACCTCCTCCACCTTGGGATCTCTCAGCAACAATAAGATCGAGTACGAGTTCAAGACGATTGTCAACGACAATAAGGATCATATCCACAAGGTGATGGAGAAGGAGAAGGAGAATGTGAATGAAAACAGTAAGGAATTTTCGATGGGATTAATTGAGGCTAAGACGTGGTCCAATATGATCAACCAGAAGATTCCCAAGATTATACCGAAAACGCCGACGAGAACCCCGCCGGGAGAGCCGGAGATGATCGATGCTTGGGAGTTGATGGAGGGTCTTGAAGATACAAGTCCCCTGAGGAATTCAGGTCATCATCTTCGGAGCTTTTCTTTTGACGTTATTAAAAGTCCATGTCCTGTTCCCGTTACAGGTTGTGTTGATCGTCCCAAGTCAAGGTTCCAAGAAAATGGTGCTGCCTCTCCTAAGCCTATGTGGCTTCAATTGGCTGATTACGAGAATAATTTGAATTCTTCCAATGCTGGGATTCCCGATTTTGATCCGGAGGTCATTTCCGGATTTAGAAAGTCTTTCGAAGAGCTCAAGAAAGATGATCCATTTCATTTTCAAGATGGAGAGGAGCTCAATGAGGATATCTCCTTTCATTTTGATCATAGAAAAGAAGAGCTCAATGAGGATGATTTCAAGGATAAAGAAGATGAGCTTCAGGAGGATGATTCTTTTCATTTCTCTGATGAAAAGTCTTGTGTCATTTCGGATTACAAATGTGAAGTGCCTTATGGTAAGGCAAAGGATATAGAGAAAGTGGTGTTGTACTTCACTAGTCTTAGAGGGGTGCGCAAGACTTACGAGGATTGTTGCCATGTGAGAGTGATTCTAAAAGGCGTAGGTGTTCGAGTTGATGAGCGAGATGTTTCGATGCATTCAGGATTCAAGGAGGAGCTGAGAGAGCTAGTGAAAGGTGGGTGTGGTGGAATTTCTTTGCCTAAAGTGTTTGTGGGGGAGAAGTACATTGGTGGAGCTGAAGAGATTCGGCAAATGCACGAAGATGGGAAGCTCGAGAAGTTGCTTGAATCTTGTGAGAAGTTGAATGGTGTTGGTGGAGATGGTGGTGGAGTTTGTGAGGCTTGTGGGGATATAAGGTTTGTACCATGTGAGACATGTTCCGGTAGCTGTAAAATTTACTATGAAGATGATCATGATCCAGACGAAGAACTTGAGGGCCAAGAGGAAGAAGAAGCAATGCAGGGTGAGTGTGGATTCCAACGATGCCCAGATTGTAATGAAAATGGCCTGACACGTTGCCCCATTTGTTGCTATTAGTGTTCTTTCTATGGCCTACCAGGTACTTGGTTTTGACACTCTTTTTGGTGCTTCTTTTTCTTTTGGGTTTTCCATCTTTGGTGAGTTGATTCTTGTACTTGTACAGAAAAGAGTTATGTTACGTTTCATAAGAAATGGATGAGAAAAAAGGAACTGCATTAGGGATAACAATGAATAATGTTTCAAGCAGGTTCCTCAATACCTACAGTGCCATGAAAGTTGTATAATTTGTTACTTTTGTTCTTTTCCAGAGAACAAATGAGAAAGGCCTGTATTGTATATTTGTATGTCCTTTACAAGAACTCAAAGAAACATATGAAATGCACAATCTTGCTAGCTTCTTGTTCTAATTTCAGCTTGCTTTTCTGTTGTTGGGATATGAGAATTACAAGAGTAAACTTGTCGGCTACAACCTAATGCTAATCGATCAAAGTTGAAAGCTGAATGATTTCGACTGATTTCGACTCGTACCATTAGACCAAATAGTACTGGACATATCAGCTTATTGTATTGGCAATAACATCTATCTATCCATAAAATCGATCATACGTTGTAGCTCCGGAATTATATTCTTTTGAAGATATTTGAAAACTTTCCTACTATAATTAATGAAACAGATATCTGACTTGAAGTTAATTCTAAGCCAGTGATTAAGGTTGTTAGGACCACCTAATCCTATTGTTTATGGCAATCTTCCATCTAAAATTAAGGAAAGCTTCAATTGAAAATTCAGTTTGGTGTAGTGTTAGCTACTATACTGTTCTATTCTATACAAGAAAACAAGTTAGTTTAGTATGAAATTGTTTATACAACTTCTATTGTCGTAATGATACAGTAGTTGGAAACAACCATCTCAAAGATGGGAAAGGTCATCAAACATGTTGATGCAAAAGTTTACAAGCAAATTAGAAAAGTTCATCTGGGTCAAAGTCGGCGAGTGAATCAAAGTTCAGTTGAGTGACCTGGTCAATCCACCGTCTTTGGACTTCAGGCTACTAGAAACAGAGGCTAGGAGAACTATGTAAGAAAGAAAGCAATGGTTGAATATTGCTCTTCATCTTCTGAATGGGCATCACATTTTGAGCCCCTAAAAAGGGATTCCAAGCTATTCAATTCCACCCCTTAATTAAATCTCAACCAAATAAAGAGTGGTCTTTAGGTAAGGCTTTGTTCTGAAAGCAAAATGTGTGATCACCCAACTGTTTTAACAAGCTTGAACTCGCCTGAAACTCATGAATGTGTAAAAACCAAGTTGCATACAAAACCCTTAATGGCGTAAAACTACCAATCTCGATAGTTGAGTGTCGTCATAATCACACATCGGAAATATTAAGCTTTGTGTATTAACTTAAATAGTGTTAGAATTCGAGATTTGAAGAATTTTAAGTTTGTCGTAAAAAAAGATTAAAGAGAAGGTTGCTAGCATTCTTCACGCTATTTTAATATTTGATATTTTTCTTCAATAAAGTGTACTCCAGGGCACGGCGAAGATATATGCGGCACAAATATTATATTAGGAGATGGTGCCATATAGAAATGGAGTTACCAACAAGGGACACCAGCATACTACAAAGAAAGCAATGAGAGTGCCAGAAATGTACCTATCTTCACCTGCTCACAGTTCTCATTCTATGCTCTTAACAATCAACACCAGAAAACCACAATAGGCCATCACATCTCCATCTAATCAAATCATATCCTTTCATTACGGTTGTTCAATTTGGGTATTAATGGTGCCCAAAACGAAGAGGAGGGTAGTGAACAACTGCTTCTGGTCGAAAACAAAATGCCATAAAATTGGAACATTTCCATTAATTCTTTGGGAGGAAACGACATAATCTAAGAGCCTATTTGGGTCCACTCCTCCACTGGGATCTTTCGTCTTTGTAAAAGAAGATCGAAGAAAAAGAAGAAAAAGGGTTCAAGTCCATGTTGCTGGATCAGTATGGTTGCTAAATATTCTGCTTGTTCTCTGGAAAGTGATACCCAATTTGTGAAAAGGGAAGCCAATCATGCCTTTCTGGGTGTAATATATGATTTCAAATGACGGAGGTCTTACAATGCCATGTTTAGTAGTCCGTGGATGCATGTCTACTTTTGTGGACTCAATGTCATAATGGAGCATAAAGCTCAGATCTTAGAAGCCAAAACCCTTTGTTTAGTCGATTCTTGTCCATGCCATGAAGTAAGGCATAAACCCTAAATAAGGGAAGAGAAAGATCAACCTTAAGATAATAAACCATAGCATTACCAATGTTGTTAGGGAGAAAGGCGCATAATAATGTACCAAGTAGTTGTATTTTGAGTCACTATAATCTCATGTTTTTTTTTTTGTAGTTGTCCTTTTCCGGATGTTATTGTCCGGAATTTGGGCATCAACATAGTGCAAGAGAAGAATATAATGTCAACATTCAAAATCACGGGGTCGTTGGGAGGTAAAGACTGCTGTAATACTGAATGATATATAAAGATTGGTTGGCAGATGAGAGTAGCATTGTTAAGAAAAATTAGGAAGTAGTTGAGGGAAAGCTGATAGAATTTTGAAGTCTACTCCTTCAATTTTGAAAGTAACCACAACCTTGCTGTCTCTCTCTGACACTGATTTACCAAGAGCTTTAGATATTACTGTATTAGAGAGTTCAGAGATGGAAGAGAAGTTGACTTATTGATCTCAGAAACAGTCTGTAACAGGGTCAACCATCTTTGCCGATCATCATGGGAAGAATGTTGAACAAGTCCTTTTGATTAATGATCAAGACAATTTAGACCGACCACTGTTTTCATTCAATAATTTTTACTAAATTCAATATTGTTTTTGATGTACATATATTCAGATAGACGATTTAGAGAGACAATTTCTATATACTAGGCTGGCATTCAGCAGATTATTGATCTTTTGTAAAGAAATTGAGATACAGATGAACGTACTTGAGAAATAGTGCTTACTTATTTACTGTCATGACTGCCCAAATCAGCTGCAGCTTTGCCTGCACGAGTCAACATGTCCGAAACCCAAAGAGCTCCCTTGGCAAAGTAGCTGCTGTTCACTACAGCGCTTCCTGCTGCTAAGGCTGCTCTCCCAGTAACTGTTGCTGCTACCACTACTGCCGTTCCGGTAGCAGTTGCAGCTGTTTTGGTGATCTCTGAAACATGGAAGTTCTCGTCTAGGGACTTGACAACTTCCCTGCCTGCATGAATTCTCTCAGTGAGCCCAATTCGATCGCTAAGCTCGTAAACTTTGGCTGCTGCAGTAGCCGATACTTGATAGGACTCATCAAGAGCTTTTGCCTTGATTAATGCATCTTGTCCCAGAACATATCCCTTGGCTACCATTGTTTTGACCACTTCCTGAGCAACAGTTACAGCCTCTCCAGGGCTTGAAATGAACTGGCTTGTGTGAAAGGCCTGGAACAATATTAAGGATAATTTAGCTGATAAAAAGCTAGTAGAACAATGGCATTTTAAGAAATGAATTGGCTTTGTGTGAAAAGCCTGGATTAATATTAGAAAGGGTAATTTAACTGATAAAAAGCTAGTAGATTATCGGGAATCTAAGCTTCAACACCACATATTTCAAGACAAAATTTAACCAGCAAAAATATTAAAGTAACAAACAAGTTAAGTTCCAAATCACATGAAGTAGTTATGATAAGCTTGTATTGTGCATTTAATTTGGTATGAACCTGCAAGGAATCCAATTCAATTCATAGGGGTTTGTCACATACCGTTGAGCTACTGTGGTTTTCAGAGTTGAATGCAGGACCGTTCCAAGGATCAATTTCATCAACATAGTTACCCCAGCGTGCAATGCAGACACATTGATCTACAATTCTGGATCCCTGAAAATTTTAAACAAGGGGATAACAAAAACTCAGTGGTCACTTGGCACCAACATGTGAAAGTTCATCCTTGGATTTGGCCAATTAGCTCAGAGGAGCCATTTCAAGTATCCGATGATAGTCAAATCATTACAAATTAAAATGAGAGACATGAATTTCTATGAGAATTACTAATGATTCATGAATGAAGGGATCGTCCTTCATCCTCATCAGATCATATTCCCAATATTAGAAATAAAAAATGGAGAAGGACTGCATAAAAACTTGTGCTGCCTATTGATACCCCTACCAAATGGATATCTCATTTTATAACCAAAGTTATGCAATATTCTAAACTATTTATTCTGGATATCTACAGCTAATCGCATATAGTATCTCTCATAATGATAGAAAGTGACCAAAACTCAGGTTAGTGTAGGCTCAAAGAGCAAATTTTCAACCCAGGAAGCATTTTCAGATAAGAGTAACCAACAACTTACACTGAGCAATACAGCAGTTTCAAGAGCATAAGCGTCTCTGAATGTCACATATGCAGCACAAGCATATTCGCCAGACCTATTACCAACAATGAAATCATCATCCCAATCAGATACACTATCATGTCTTCTCAGTTGGACCTTGTATGAGTTTCCACATTCAATCTTTTGGACCTTGTCTTCTCAGTTGAAGATTTCTCATGACAGATGCTCATATTTGTGACGACAAGGTTATTATTTATTGACAGTAGTTAGTTGCTGAATGGAAATTGGCAGAATGACACTAAGTACTGTTATTCATAAATTATGTTTCTTATGGTTATTGGCTATGAGAAATGGCATTAGGAGTACAAATAGCAGGATCACGACTGAGCCAAAATGCCAAAGCACAAAATGATACCATATCCTAAGCTCTAACAAGTGAAAGAGTCATTGCAAAAGGTAGTTTCTTTTGACAATTTTCAGTAAACAAACAGCTGCTGACCAATTCAATGAGTTTATGGTGGACAAACACACATATAAATGTATAATCTATGTTAACTCCCAGAGTCACTCAAATAAAAATATAAAAAGGAGTCAACTGCAGCAATTAGAGTCTGGGACAGATGAACTCTACCTCATGATTTCAACATGCTCAACTGCACCACAGTGACTGAAGAAATCGTAAACATCCTTCTCTGTGGCTTTAGGGGATAAGCTCGTAACTTCAACACTGTAACCACCGGGGTACATTTTCCTCGAACCCTCTTACAAACTCAACTGACTGGACCTGGAAAATTGAAGAATAACAAAAACCAGCTTACACAACAAGCCTAATTGGTAATCTAAGAATCACCAACGACATTTTAGTTGGAGTAACAAAAGCATATCATTGCATAACAATTCCTCAATGAATGCATTCCCAATCAATCAAAATTCCAACTTGAATCAAGGGCATGCTCAAATAATAGGGATAAGAAAGATTATCACAACATAGATAGAAGCCAAACCCATCATCTTCTTGTCTACAAGTCTACAACACCATAACATGTGGTCCCTAGAAAGTAGAAAGTGAATGCTACTAACATGTAGTGAAAGGTTGTATCTTTATCATGTGATTACACCACATTAGATTCAGCATTAATAGACACCACAACTGATAATGATTCTTGAATATGAAAAACCAGAAATGAAAGTTTATGAATTTGAGGAATGGTAACAGTCTACATACCTGGGATTGAATCGTGATGAGGGTCGGAGAGAAGAAGACGAAGGAGCGTGGTTTTAATGGCGTTGGAAGAACATGGAACTCCGGTTTTGGGCCGCTGCCGGAGTTGGGTATGATCCGATTGGCGGGGAATCTGGTTTCTCAGCTGAGATAAGATAAAGGTGCCAAATGGGTCAGCGCTACTTGTCTCGAACTGAAAAGCTCAACACTTTCTATGCTTTTCATTCAATTTTGGAAGATTTTTAATATTTTTCGTATCTTCCTTTTTGGTGTCGGTCTTCTTCTCTTTTCTTTTTATAAGAAATTTTTTTCTAAACAGGGAGCCATGAGGACGTCTTAAGTTTACAACGTCGAAAAGTAGAGCTCTTAAAGCATCGAGCGGATCTCTATTCTCCCAAACGCAACATTTGCAACATCGTGTCTTAAACTAAACCCATCAACAACGAAGTTAGCCTCTAAAGATGTGGGAGAAAGAAATGTGCTTAAAGTTTAAAGCTAGAGGTTTAATATTTTGGATCAGCTTGAGGAGTGGGTTGAGTAGTGTCGTTGACAGCTTCAATGACTGATTTGGAACCCCTCGTTTGGTTTGCGGAAATGAAAGTATTTCATTCTTCTCTCACATGGGAAGGGAAAGTGAACGGGAATGAAATTTCAAGAGAAGTTTTCATTCCGATGTTTGGTAACGCAAAGAAAGTCATTAGGAAAGTTCTTAAAAAATATAATAAAATATTATGATGAGAGTAATAAATGCAGGGAAATAATGAAAGAAAGTGGTTCCATTGGATTTTGAAATGAGCTACTTTCCCCCATATTATCTCTTCAATCAGGTTCCTTTCCTTTGACTTTCCCAAACGCAGGAAATGAACAACTTTCCTTTCATAATGTCTACTTTACGCAAAACAAACGACGCCTAGAGATAAACGTGGGGTCAGTCTACGTTGTGTTGTTATATGAATGAGAGAGGTAAATGTGTAATTAATTAACAATGTAAGAAATAAAGATATACTAAAGGTAACTGAATTTATACTAGCTATTTTCTCGGTTTGATTATATATGTATACAAGAGGTAAACAAAATCATATGAAAAGAGCGATAGGCTTCGTTATTATTTGTTCTATGCAGATGAGGTACTCGAATAATGATATATGCATGCAGTAACCTATAGCTTGATGCGAATTAAATCATTTAAGTTTAAATCAAAAATATACCGTCACTCAATGTTGGTATACTCTCGTGGACATATGTCTGATACCAACTGGATGAGTGTTTTATTAACTTGTCAACGTAACCGATGTAGTTTATTATATATCTCACTCACAATCAAAAGAAAAAAAATACACCGTAACTCAATGTTTTTTTTTATATGGAAAATACATAAAATTAAATATGGAAGCCTCTATGGCATCCCAAATTTACAATGTCAAACACAAGGGTATGAGAAGTCTCATTAGGAACCCTATTTACCCAAATATTACCATTAGGCAAAGAGTGACCTAAGTGTGCTAATGCATCAGCTACAAAATTCGCCTCCCTAAACACATGTCTAAAAGAGATAAGACGAAAAATGAGCCGTGAACGATCTGATATCTTCCACCAATTTGATAAGTCTCCAAAGGGGACCAAAGACCCTATTAAGAGCATCAATGACTAGTTTGGAGTCTCCTTCCACTTCTAACCTGCTATATCCCTTGTCTTTGGCGTAGACAAGGCTGACACAAAGTGCAAGAACTTCTGCAACTAGAACCGAGGACTTCCCTATCTTTCTTGAACTAGCTGCAATCGGGTTGCCAAGGAAATCACGGATTACAAATCCCCCCGCTGCTGAGTCACCAATTAACCACAAAACCATCAAAGTTAATCTTGAAAGCGTCATTTACTTGAGTTTGACACTTAATCTTGAAAGCATCATTTACCGTAACTCAATGTTAAAGTCGATATACTAAAATACTAAACTATCTCAATGTTGCCATCGCTCATAAATTTCATTCTTGTGTTCTACGTATGTCAAATAATCAACCCTCTCCGGTCTATGGTTTTACATAAGGGTTAATCTCAACTACTTTCTATATTGGGTATAATGGTGGTAGCTAGAGTTTTGGAACCAAATGAGAAGATCATTACGTACGATTAATATTAATCATGAAGCACAATAATTCTTCGACCAAAAAGATCCTTATTCAATAATTTTAGACATGCAGGCGGAAAGATGCCAATAGTCATGGACTCATCACTCATGGCCGAAACCCGAAAGGAAGATAGATCTGACTTCTGAGGGACTTGGCACAAATACTAAACACCCGCCTAAAGAAAATGGATACAATTTAAATCTGGCAAGGAAATACTTTCAAATTTCTTCTTGCCATTCAACTTAAGTGAGGCTCGATGTATTATGGATAACAGTGGTGTATTACCGATGGTAAAGTTCTTTCTCTCTGTTCTTTAAATCTGTAAATAGATGAATATATTGCTCAGCTTACCTTAATAATCTGGGTTGTTTGGCTTTTCTTCTTTACCTCTTCAAGAAAAGGGTGTTGCAAACTGTTACTTAATTTGATCGGTTTATATAGTCATCTCTGCTCTTGTAAACGGTGAAACAGGCTCCATTTAATTCATGGATTGCATCAGAAATGATCGAATTACGTGATAACAAAGAGTCGTGTTGTGTGTTCTGATCTCTTTTTAATTGAGAACCCTAGCTAGCTGGTAACATGCTGATGATTTAGTGATGATATATACGTACTCAGTGCAAACAGATTCTTATCTGATGGAAAAATGAGCTATTCAACGAGAATGTCAGTGAAGCTTGATCGCAGAAAATTACTAGCATTGGTCCTCCTTGGCTGGATTAACCCCGATGAGCTTACCTACATTTTCTCTGCTTGCTTTTGTTAATCTGTCATTTCCATGATATTTGATAACTTAAAACTGTATGCATAACCCCTGAGAAAGTTACAGTCAAGCTAGCTAGGTAGTAGTCGATCGATTAAAGTTACCTCTTATTATAACTTGATTAAATATGATTTTTGGGTAAGCGTAGAGGAACACTTGATTAAATATGATAAGTTTAACAGGAACTTTACGTATAATCCAAACTTTCCTTCTGTTTCCATTAGTTTGTTTGGTAGCAAACAAACAAAACTTCATGTAAAACTGTGATTGTCCTTAATTAGTTTAATTATGTTGCTAATGGGGACGACTAATTAAACATTAAAATTTGTTTTAACTAGAATTAATGTGGCGTATTTACAAGGCAATAATATGTCATCGAGAGACTCACAAATGATTCTTATAACGTTGACAACTTATCTATTGTATAGTTTTGATCTTATGTACGATTCATCAGGGAGAGAGATCGAGCCAGGTTTGCTTCATGCATCGATCTTCCATGCCATTTTCCATTTATCTCTGATCCTTTTTTCTTTTTTTTTCTTTCTTTTCTATTTCAAAACCTTGTGCTGTATAACAGCTAGCCAATAGTTTCGAGATCCCTCCTTGGTTTGATTGAATTGTCGGCCTCGTATTTTTCTTTCTGATGCTTTGACCAGAGATCGAGTGAGGTGATGAATTTGTTCTTTAATAACCTATTTCTTCTACTCCCTTCCGATCCAGTACTGTTTGATCGATCAGTTTCCTTCTTTAAGAGGATGTTATCGTTAATAAACATACAGTTCCATACATATTTAGTCATTCAGATGCATGCGTGGACGGTTGTGTTTAACTTATTAGGAAGAACTTAAAACATCGATCAGGAAGAGATTATTAATCAACTGATGTATCTACAGAATACGGTTTTGGCCTTTTGGGTTTCTGAAGTTCGATCTACCAGTTAAGTATCTACAAATCTACGTAGTAAAGTTCTAGTTTGATCGTTGTAATTTGTAATCGATCTCCGAGTTAATGTTGGTATGAATATTAGGCCGGATCGTCTAGAGGTACTTCCCTCCCAGATTAAGAAAACTGTTGCTGCAAACAAAAGAAGGAAATAAAAAAAGATATCTGTTATCGAGGGGTGACTTACGCTAATACTTATTTATCTGTGGATACATATAGTACAAAATTGGCTCCTTGCCCATGAAAGATTTAGGTATATCTTTTATGGTTTATTATATATATTGACTTGTTTAGGGTTCGTTATACTCCACTAACCCTCTCTTTAACTATATACATATATTAACCCCATGACATTTTGAAACAAACAAAAAGGTTGATTGCTAGTCTCATCAACAGATTATGCACTTCTCAATCAAAAAAAGAACAGATTATGCGCTTCAAGGATCGATTGAACGTAAGTAAACAGCTATCTCAGCCAGCCATGAACACATTGGCGTATAAATGTTTTCTAGAACACGTATTAGAATAGGCAATGGAAGGAGAGATCTAGATCGATCCATATGGTTTTCAATTATAAAAGATAGCATGCACTTGTAATTAATACCTTTGAATAAAATCATGTTGCTAGACATGTCGATCTATATATGATTTTCTTTTTGCATAATCGTACATACACACAGCTACAATTCAAACAACATTTCATCTTGTTCTTATTACCAGCCTCTTTGAAACCTTTCTATACACATTCTGCCCTAATATAACATTCACAAGATGCATGTCAAACTATATATCTCGCGACTTACAAAAATTATGACCGGAGACAATTGTGTACCTACCTCGCGCACGGCAGAAATCCGGCAAATTAGGCCGTCCGGGGGCCTAGCTAAGTTATATATAGAAATAAGGTGTTTTTCCAAAAGTCCATGGCATGGAAAATCACAGGACGATGGGGGATGCAAACGATTCTAATCGATCGGTACTGCATGAACATATGTGGTGAATGAGGTTATGATATATGCATGTGGCCAAAGGAGCAGTCAGTCATCAGCAACTGTAAGTGCTCACGTTATAATAATTTGACAAGTATGGTTTCAAAATAAGCCAAAACAACCATCACTCCACGAAAAGTTTCTTAATTTCTTGCACAAATTAATCGACAAACCCATGAGAGACCTTGCTTGAGGCAGACTCGTAGAGTACTACTCAAACCAAATTAAGACAGACATGACGTACACTAATTGTTTGTATGCATTTTAGTTCAATATATACAACTTCTAAAGAGACATTTACCAAAATAATATTGTTAAATTAGTTAATATTCTTTTGGAGATCACATGTGCATTACAAACCAGTAACAAGAAATAACGAATGAACAACCGATTAGTTTATTTTTTATAGACTACCGTAGTACGTATTGTGAAACTAATCGGCTGTGAAGTTAAGCTCCTAATTAAGCCGGTCAGCGTTTAAGGTTTGTCCAATGACTTCGAAACTCGCTAACCGATACTAATCAGGAGCTTGATTTATATTCTCGAGAGTCCACAAAGTTTATTAGTAGCCAACAAATTCAGGTACGTTAAAGATAAACAGAGATCGATGCATGAAGCCAATTTTCGTTGTTATAATAGTATAGTGGTTACCAACTTACTTGCCACATTGCAATTTCAATGTGATCGATTCACCCTGCATATTTTAAGAACAGTGCATGTATCGACAATCACATAACGACTGAATTATTATCACGTGAGTGTTTGGTGGGCAGGTGTGCTGACATTTTACGACTTCTTGTCTTTGGCCACTTTGCCAAGAAGAGAATGGGATTGATCATCATATTTAAGTAGATAATCAGCTTGTTACTAATTATATTGCATGCAAATTGCCTATTGGGATTTAGCACAGATTGGTAGTAAAGGATATATGTACAATGGAGTACTTGGTCTTTCACATGAAAATTATAACCAATTCAAAGAAAACACACAAAAGATGAAAAAGAGGAAGAAGATTGCACGTAAGTATGAATTGACTACATATATATTAGGGTTCAACCAAAAAAAAAAAGACATATATATATATCATGGTCTTCTCTATATAATAGCTAGGATTTGCTAGCTAGTGCAAGTCCTTTTTATTAATCAAACAAACTTGATCCATTACATGAGCTCGATCTTTGTCTAAGATTGGGTACGTACATGAGTACGCAGTAGTGCTCAATTAACCGTGCTTGATGATCATGGTGATCGAAACCTAGAAATTAAGTAATATAAAGATGTAGTGCAACTATATAGATATTTATAAATCAACTAAAATAACGATATTTATAGAGTTATAGAGTACACGTCGATCTACTGCATAATCAAGCTCCTAATAATGGCGGCCTCAGCGCTATCAGCGTCAATTGTAGCGAGCAGTTGGGACAGCCTCTCGCTCAAGTCGTCAACTTCTCTGTGTAAGTTTCTGATGTAGCTGCAGGTCTCTTGTAGGACCTTGGATGCTGATACCTGCAACACAACCAAGTAAAAAGTCGACAATATATTAGATCCCATCCCCATTAGCAAATTAAGCTAGCTGAAACAACAACTTCTGGCTTTTGACTACGTTAGAACAATCTCTCTACAACCACCCTTAACTTGTTTCGTTTATTAGAAGGTGTATGTATCAATGATGTATGTATACGACACCCGGATACGTACACTGAGGCCGTACGTAGAATAGACATATAATATAGGCTCATACGCCACCATGATGGAGTAGTTTTTACTACAAGGTCCAAACTCAAACCACGAGACATTGTTTAGCATCTAGAGATGGGGGTCAATTCATCGAGAAGCCATCTATAATTAATTGAAGCAGCTACGGAAATATATATCCAAGTCATACGCTTGTTATCCGGGTCAAGTTTAGCTGCATTAGTTTTTAATTTAACTACATCTATATATCTGTCTTAATTTCCCGGCCATTTTCTATCTTCTGCCGGCCGGCCTGAGTTAGTTAGTTAGTTAGTTAGCGAAATCACAGAGAGAGACCGATGCTTAACGTACCTTATCGGAGCGCCTGTCGCGAATCTCAGGAACCAGCTGGCGCAACTTGGAGACGAGCTCGATGATCTGATCATCTTTGATTGATGGAGTACTTCCCGATGACTGCCTTGATGACCTTCTGCTAGACATGATCGATCGGACTGTGTTTCCCAGAAAAACTGATTCCTTCTATATGTATCAGCTCAGCAGCTAGATATAGCTACTTAGTTTATATATCAACCTAGCGTTTGCTAAAGCTTATGAGCAACCTAGAGTAGATTATATAGTACGTAGTCGAGTAGTACCGGTACCGGAGGAGGAGAAAAACCTAGAGAAGCAAGTTCTGAGATAGAAGAGAAGGGGACGAAGAAGAAAGAGCAGAAGAAGAAGCAGAGGAAGTAGGAGTACTAGCAGTGGTAGTTTGTCTTAGAAAAATGTAAGATGGGAGTGAGATATATATGAGTATCAATGGGGGAGGGGAGGGGGGACGACAGTGATAAGAGAGATATAAAGAGTTTTAGCTAGGACTCGAAGGACCACTGAGCTAATATATAAAACGTACAATAAGATAGATAGCGATGTTGGATGTGAAGAGGACAACTGCATTGGAGAAAGCAATTGGGAGAAGACGACTAGGCCAACCTCTCTCTCTCTCTCTGAGAGAGAGAGAATAGGAGTCGTAGTTGTTGTGTTGTGTGTGTGTTCCCAAGTTGGGGTTTGATTTCAAGTGGGCTTGAAGAAATGTGTTTGTAATTGAGCCAACAAAGGGTGGGGACTTGCTGTACATGTCTCAATACGCATCGCCATGTGATGCATCATCATAGGATACTCCTAATCATAAAACATGAAGCCCTAGCCTCTCTATCTCTCTCTCTCTCTCTCTACTTGCACAGCGATAGTCCCTGAAAACTACTCACCAATGGGTGATTGCCACGGAAGCCCTCGCCCCTGTCCCTGTGCGTTTTAGCTTCCACAACTACTCCTATGTTTCAGGGCAGTTAGTCAGCTGGAGGGAACGACTTGGTTAGTTTTCTCGAAGATTCTGACTTGGCTTGCGGTGGTTGGCTCTAAAACCGAATGATCCACAGGTCTGCTTGACAGGTGATCGTATACAGTTCGTCTTGATGAAAGCTATCAGCACCTTTGACTCTTCTGATCTGTTGTAAAGAATGACCATACCGTTAGAGATTTACTCTGCAATTTAATAAGAAAACTCAATGGTTCGAACCTTCTTGGTTACTTGCAACTTTGCTAGCATCACACCTGAGCTTACAACATGCGAGGCCATCACACACTAGGAAATATCGTCTTAGCCGACAGAACACTTAAGTTCTTCTTCGTTGACGGAAACATACCCGTCGTATAGGACACTAAAACTGTCGCCTAAGATCTATTTAGACGACGAAAACTGACTGTCGAGGACTTCCGTCGACTAAGATATTCATATTAGACAAAATAACATTCGTCGTCTAAGTTCTGTCGGCTTAGTAAATTTTAGGCAACGAATCTTTTCCGTCGGGAAACTTTTGTCGGCTTAGCAAGTCTTAGGCGACGGAAACTGACTTTTGACACATTCTGTCGACTAAGATCTTCCTAGGCAACAACATATTTCCGTCTGTAAAGCTGGTCTTGGGCGACGAACCATTTTCCGTCGGCGTAGTTAGTCCTGAGCGACGAATACTGTTCCGTTGGCTAAGTAAGTCTTGGGCGACGAATATGTCTTTCTAAGCCGACAATTTGTTCCGTCGGCTAAGAAATGACATTATTGCCTGACACAACGCAGAACGAATATATTTTTTCCGACGCCTTTTGTCTTAGGCGACGGAATATTCCGTCGGCTAAGTAAACATATCATTTATACAACTTCTGCCCATAAGAGAACGCAGCTGAACCCAAACTTTCTCCCCCCCCCCCTTCACAAAATTCATCCCAGCGAAAATCTAGTTTTGGAAGCTTTTCTTCATGAATTTGATCGATCTTCAAGAGTTGCTTCTCTCCTAATTGGTATGTACATATTTATACATATTTTCATTCACTACTTTCATTCATCTACTTTCTTCATTTATACATATTTTCTGACGAACTTTCCGGCGACTTTGCCGGGGGTCTAATTTTGCCGGTCCAATTACCGGATTCCTTGATGCATGCATGATATATGTATAACTTTGATAGTGTATATACATGTTGAATATGTTTGTACGTATATGTTTTTGTGTGTATAGTATGTTAATTTGTACGTATAATCTGTGTGAATACGTATAATATATGTTTGTATATACGTGTGTATAATATGTGTGTATAATATTATGTTTTTGTATATACACACATATATATATATATATATATATATATATATATATATAGCTTTTGCGTGTATGACTAATAATTATATGTGAATAATATGTTTATCAAATTTTCGTTTTCATGCAAATCCTTTGTGTATTCAAATGATAAAAAATAAAATGATGAATCATGTAATTAAGAATTGTAATATTCTTATACGTACATTCATCAATATATTGTTACCCTTATAAATCCCGTTCGAATACCATTATGTTACGATTGTGTCTAACAAAATGGTTTTCGAATTGTCTCATATTTGGACAGTTTGGGAGCATATATGACATTGAAATTCCGTTTGTTGTTGGTGCATTTCGTTTTCGGTTGTGAGTATATATATTTCGACAGGATCTTCCTTTATTGTTCCTCGAGTGCATATTAGGTATAGATATTCGTGCACTTGAGGAACTGTAGGGAGATGCTGCCGAAATTTTCTCACATACACGAATTCGAAACGCCCCAACAACAAACGAAATCATAATGTCATGTGCTCTCAAACGGGATTAGGGCCCTAACCGGAGGCATAAGGTGAAGATTGTAGGTGTGAACAACGTACATTAATATATCTTATATATATATAATAGTTAAGTATATATATATATATATATATATATATATATATATATATTTCCCGTTTATTATTCACGATTTTTTGATTATATATTTTTGTTTCCTGTTATTATAGTGTACAACATGAACAAGAGCTGGATGCAATTAGGGAGGGGGTCCATTTTTTATATAAGAGGCATTTTTGATTTTCTTGAGTTCGTGCGTCTACATAGTCCTCCAGACAAAGTTATTCACATATGTCTGTGCAACAAATGTCTCAATCGGAAACTAGTAACATATGAAGACATGTATTCTCACTTGGTACTAAACGGTATTTGTCCTAGTTATACCACATGGACATGGCACGGCGAAAATCAAGTTCAAATGCCTACACTTACAGAAATTCAAGCACAACATAATCAGTAGGAAGGATGTTCCAATGCTAGTTACGGGGACCCTGCTGTGATGAACATCTTAAACGATGCATTCCCGTTCGCCAGCTCAGGATATCAGGAAAATGTTGTTTATGACAACGCCCCTAACACCTTCCCTAATGTCTCTCACGTTGACTACAACAATGATTATGATAAGTACAACATGTTTCTACGATAAGTACAAACCCCATTGTATCCTGGTAGTGAGCATACTGTGTTGGGTACCATCATGAAGCAAATGAAGATAAAAAACAAGCGGGGAAAGACTAACGTATGTTTTGATAAGGATATTGCACTTATGAAGGAAGTGCTTCCCAAATGTTACATAATGTAACAACGTTGCTCTTAAAATTGTTACAGATGATGCACATTCAACAGCAGTTTCCTGCTTCTTACGACCCGGGGTTGCACTTGTTGGCTGGAGGACCTAAAAGCCATAGAGTTCATGCTGGATGTTTTGTGAACGGTGTTAAGTTTGTGACGTCAAAACAAGATGAAGGCCATGTCACCCAAAATAATGGAGTCATGGTTGAGGGTCTGGGTTTCAACTACTACAGGGTTCTTGTCAATGTCATCGAACTAATTTACGGCAAGGTTATGCCAGTCGTGTTGTTCAAGTGCAAATGGTTCAATACTGACCCAACCAGACGAAGGAGTACAATTCTGGATCGTGGCTTGTTATCAGTGGACTCAAACTGTGTATGGTATGAGAATGAGCCGTTTATTCTTGCCACCATGACGAAACAAGTGTTTTATCTTGATGATCCGACTATGGGTGAGGGTTGTAAAGTGCAGGTGATGTTACATAGGAATATTTGGAGTGCAGCTACACTAGGAGGGGATGATGAGAGTGGGCCCAGTGAACCAACAACTGATTAACCGAATGAACCACATCAAGAGGAATCTTCATATGTAGTCCACGATACTGAGGATATTCGTGTCAACAACCAACACGTTCCGGCTATCATAGGTTACATTCCAATTACACCATCTGAACTGAACTCGCTACAACGCAACCCCAATCATGTTGACGACGGCTTCATAGATGACGAATACATAGAGGATGATGAGTATTCTGACCAAATTGAGGAGGATGATGATTCGGACGACTCAGATTATCATGAGTACGATTAATATAACCATTATTGTGGATTTCGAAAAAGAAGTATTCTACTTGTATTAATTTGATGTAACTTCGGATATATATGTATTTTTAAATTTATATCTCTCTCTATGCACCATTTATTGTTCATGCGACTTTGAATTTTTCTACATGTAATTTTCGGTTGCAAATTAAGTGTTTTTTGTTTTTCGATGCGTATTTGGAGTTATGGTTGAAATTTCAGTGGGGTTTACATTGAAAATCTACACAAAAAATGCTTGGATTGTTCATTAATAAAAAACCCTAAATTTTATAGCATCTACTTAGGCGACGGAAAATGAAGTAGTCATTGCCTGAGTACTACTAAGACGACGGAAAATGCTACTAAGGCGACGGAAAGTACATTTTCCATCGCCTAGGGTCTCAAATATTAGGCGGGTGAATTTTGCGCTTTTTTTTAGCCAAAATTTAATCTGTTTTAGGCGACGAATACTTGTCTTAGCCGACAGAAAATTTCCGTCGTTTAAGATTTAGGTGACGGAAAGTAGACTTTCCGAAATATTATGCAGGTGAATTTTGTGCGTTTTTTGGGCCAAAATTTAATATGTTTTAGGCGACGAATATTTGTCTTAGCCGACGGAAGATTTCCGTCGGGTAAGATAAAATCGATAAACACTCACTCTCATTCTGATACACACTAAATCGATCCCTAAAACTCTAAAACCCAATTTCCTATCATCTAGAGCTGCGCGACCACCGGGACCCACCGCCTCCACACGTCGGAGACTCCGCCATCCACCGATTGGCAACCGCATCGACCCGAGCAGTCATCGCAACCGCATTGACACCACCCACCTCCTCCACTCATCGCCTCTGCTCTGATCTCTCTTTTCCCTGTTTATCACCGCCTCTAGTCTCGCCACCTCATCAATCCTAAATCCCCCATACTGAGGTATGTATTCTCTCGTAATAGTTATTCTCTCAGCTGTTTAAAGATAGTTATTCTCCAGTTCTAATGGATTATACATGTGATTTCTGTTAGGAAAGTAATCTGTGATTTATCTTCTTTATATGGAATCGATCTCATGTACGTACAACTGTGTTTCCTATTGTATTCATAGATATGTATAGCAATGTATAACAATGTTAACAATGTGGAACCTATTTTGAGCTGTTTAGCAATGTTGGTAGATGATTAGAGGCTCTAACAGGTTGGAATAGGGTCACTTTGCCAGGCATACCAGGCTAGGAGTTTTGTGCTTCCAGCTATCAAGCATTCTTTTAACTTTATCAACTAGGCCAGCTTAAGTCTTTTTAGTCGGTCTAGAATGAATTAGCTCTCAAAGGTTTATGTTTCTTATTTCAAAAAGAATGATGTAATAATGTGAATTGTTTCCTTAGTCCTTACCATACACCAGTTGTTTTAGAAATGATTGTCCGCTCCAAACAAGGATAGAAGTCATCATAGCACTTAAAAGGCAGTTGAGTTACATTTCCTCGTCCAAAACTATTCTTAAAAGCAGAATTCAACACATAGGCAAAGCATATATAGCAGTTGATTTGGTTTTCTCGATGTATACATACAAGCATACCCTTTGGCCTTTGTCTTCTGCTTCATGTTGCAAAGTCCAAGTCTTCAAAACTATTTGTTTTCTTAGCAATGTGCATGCAGTTGTTTCACCACCATTACATCTAGCCATACATACATGTAACACTTACATATCATAGTATCGGAAAACTATATCATATTCTTTATACTGGTTTGGCTAGCATTCTTTCTTTGTTTCTTTAGCATCTCATCATTTCAATAGACAAACCATGAATTATTTTAAAATTTCCTTCTTTGGTGGGCAAAGATGAGAATAGATGAAGTCCTAATTTCTTTTTTCTTTTTTCTTTTTTTTGGGTGAGAAGTCCTAATTTACATGTTGAACAAGATGAACTTGATTTAGTTAAATTAGTACTCTGAACTATGTCTACTCTTTTTTTTTTTTTTTTTTTTCAAGTGAGAAGAAAATAAGGATGCTTTGTTAAGGGAAAAGAGAACCAAGTACATGCAGCGAGATAAAACAGAGGAAAAGAATGATGTAGTAATATAGGATGCTTTGAATCCATTTGCATATGTTGAAGGCATATACATTCAGTCTATGCTTGTTTGTTCTATCATATATGTATGCACATTTCTGTCATGTCTATGTTTTCCTTGTATGCCTATGCTTTCCTTGTTTTTTTTTTTTAATTATCCAAAAAAAAAAATCCAAAAAAAAAAACCAATATCACATTGTATCTTCTGCTTAAGTGGGTAACAGCTTTTGTTAATGTTTTCTGTATCCACAATGCATCAAGTCAAAAAAAAAAAAAGAGTGAAGAAAGACAAGTGGTTTAATCAACCTGTATGCTTTTCTATAGACTATTTTTCATAATTTTTATCTATTACTCACTCATTTACTAACAATTATGTGTTATTCATGTGCAAAATGGTGATCATGGGGAAGAGAAAGGACCGAGCCACTAAGACCAGTGCTTTGATGGAGTCTATACGGTAGAGCGTTGACTCAACTAGCAGTAGTAGCCACCCTACCCCCATGCCGGCTGCGACAGTACCACCAGGGGCTCCCCCCTTGATCGTGTGGCACCCTACCGTTGACAGTAGTTCAACGGGATCTCCATCGGCGTCTACAACCGCAACCGAATCTACAAGACGCATCGTCGGCAGCGCTCGTTTGAAAGTTAGAAGCCCAACATGTTACTTGTTAATTCCTTTTATACTTGTATTAATTTATTAGAATTTGTCTTATAACATTAAGTATCCTAATGTTTTCTCACATATTAATTGTAGCTCCAACCCCGAAAAAGAAGCGGGGTTTATGTTATGGAAAGAAGGCGGAGGATATCATTGCACAAACGGAGCAGAAGATCAAGTTGGAGTATTACCCCCGTGTAAAAGGCCCTAGCGTGAGGGGGATAAACAGCTTTGTGACACATGATATCGGTTGCGCCATACGGAGTCTGGTGGGAATGAGGGCAATGACGTTTTACGACCTTGATCAGGAGGAGAAGTGGAAGGTGTGGAATGCAATGTCGGTAAGTAACTGAAAATAGTTTGAAAAGTAAATTTACTTAATTACATTTTTTTATTTTATTTTTCAGTGCTTAACATGAGAAATTTTTTTTATTTGTTACTTAGCCAAAGTACGAGTGAGATGAAAATGATGAGCCAATGTTCAATTGGATACTGAACAGGGCACATGAGAGGTACAAGGACTGGAAGTACTAGTGTCACAAAGCTTATCTGAATGAAGGGCCCTCTGGCATGCCTTCAGATTTCATTGGGAGAGAGGATCAGTGAGAGTTTCTATGCGAGCACTTCGAGTCAGATGCGTTCAAGGTGATTTTTTTTAAATTACCTTCATTGTTTCCCTTGTATTTTTTTAAATTACCTTCATTGTTTCTCTTGTATTTTACTAATCTATTTAATATTTTTTCGTGTATTAGAGACTCTTCTTGGCAAACAAGCGTAACCGTGGGGAGAAGACTATGCACCATCACACGAGGTCTTCTCCTATCATCTACATAATGGAGGAACTCAGAATACAAGGGGAGCATCTTCCAATAATCATAGGTTTTGAGAAAACCTATGTCAGGGAGGGTGATGAAGTTACAACCAAGCATTATGTAAGTGTCTCTCCTTTTACTATTGATCATATCCTTTTACTATTTGATTGGGGGTGAATAATCATTACAACATGTTTTCAGCAGTAAAATAAATCTTTTCAACAGTTTTATGGTTTCTGTTATGCATATATAAAAATGCATGTATGATCGAGTAACAGTAAAATAAATAAATCTTTAACTTGGTATATATATGATCAAATTAGCAACTTCATTCTCAAATAGTTGAATAACAGCCTTGCATGACTGAGTTGTTTGATTCTATTTATTGGTATGGTGAATAAAGTGTTTTGATTTTCTCTTTTCTCTTAAACAGGAATTGTTAAAACAAATTTTTTTTTGAACAAGTGTTTTGGTGGGGCAGTTGAATTATAATGAGAGTTTGGTGTGCTTTAATAATCTAGGTGAATTGTAGTGAATTTCTAAAGTGAATTGTAGAAGTCTAAGTGCAATTAAGAATTGTAGCTGTGTTTTAAGTTTGATCAGTTGTGTTTGCAGTAGCTTCATTCGAAATGAGTAATGATGTTATGAAATTATACTTGGTTAAGCTAGTTTGGAGTTGTTTAGGTTTGTTGACTTTTAGTATAATGACTGTGCTGAACCATAATTGGGTTTGTCTCTGTATGGATTAGTACTAGAGTTAGCAGGGAGTTATGCAGAATCCATCAAGGGAGTTCCGGCCTTTTTCTTGCAGGGGTGCGGGCATGCGCGCCCTAGGGCGCTGCATTTTTGTTGTCTCTTATTTTTGTTTTCTTCTTATTTTAGTTTATTGAGAGGTGAGGCATGAAGAATAACAAATAATTTTCTCGGCTACTGATTACTGCTTCAAGGGAAATAATTTTCTTGGCTACTAATTTTCTTGGTATGATACTGCTTACTGCTTAGCAAATAATTTTCTTGGCTACTGATTACTGCTTCAAGTGTTACTATTTTAGGTGTTAATGGAAATGTTGAGCAAGCTTGTTTATTAATTGATGTATTTTAAATGCAGAATGACATGGTTGATGATGTCAATAAACGAAAGGATGCATTTAAGGAACAACACCCTGACTCGACGGAGGAGGAGATTATGGAAAGTGTTCAGTCCCAACAAATTGAGGTGTTGTGTAAGCTGCTCAAAACTCGGAAAGGAAATGAGATCAAAAGGATGGGACAAGGAGGCGAGCGAGACTTGAGCCATTCTTCAAATGGTTCCACTTCACGTAGTCGTCCTCCTAGAGTTGATGAGTAGCAACTCCAAGAGGTGCAGGAGCGCTATGAGCAGAGACTAAAGGAATCAGAGGTGCGTGCCCAACAACAAATTCAAGAGGTCCAGCAGCGTGCCATGCGTGCCGAGTTTATGTATAGTGTTGTGCAGTCCCAAGTTGCAGCCATATATGAGCACCTAGGTATGCCACCTCCTTTTTCTCCACAATTTCCTCCACAATCTTCTCCTCCTCCTCCACAAGTTTCCCCACAGAACAATGATGATAGAGGCGACAACATCGGATTGGACGAGAATGAAAATTGGCATTATTGATTTTGTAGTACATTCATAGTTTAATAGCTAGATTGTATGAACAATTTTTTACCTAGTTCATTAATTATTTTGTATATATGAGCAATATTTGTCCATCTAGTTATCATGATCAATTAATATATGAATATGTTTTCCAAATCCAATGCTTCCTGCCTGATTATTGTTACTGATTTGTAATTTTTAGAAAGAGTGAATAAGGTAAAAAAAAATTACAATTTAAATAAAAAATCACTTAGGCGACGGAAACAGTAACATTCGTTGCTTAAGATAAACCACATATCCGACGAATTTAAAGATTGAACGTCGACGAAGAACTGTTATGAATTCGTCTGTTTAAAACTCTGTCGACGAATATTCCGTCGCTTAAGAACGATGAAATATTCGTTGGTCAACATACATACCGACGACAATTTCGTCGTCTAAGAACAATTTCATATTCGTCGGCTAAGAATCCTTCCAACACAAACGTTCCGTCAACAGAGATTCTTATCGACAAACCAGTGTGTCGACAAGGCAGGAAAGGATCCGTCGGGTAGGATTTCTCTTAGTCGACGACTAACTTTAGTTCCGTCACCTAAGTGTCTACCTCACGATACTTAGGCGACAAAACTTAAACGACGGATAATTCGTCTGCCAAGATCCTAGGCGACGAGTTGTTTCCGTCGCCTAGGACAAGATTTCTTGTAGTGACATTCTGGTATGATCGATATTTGTTCTTTACAGGAAGGTCTTTAAAAAAAAATTAATAATAACTTCTTCTTTTTTTAGCCATGAATATATTGATATCTGAAAGTCGGAATTACAACATGAACATGAAACACCCTCGCGGGCACCATTAGAAATTGAATCATGCAAAACTACCTAAGAGCTACCCTAGATAATTTCAATGCTGCAACTCATAAGCTTGGTCGACTCTAACCAAAGTAACCGAAGTAACCATAGAACAAAGCAAGAACATAAACAAACTAAAAAGTTCTAGAAAAACCTCATTTATTTGAAGAACTAACTAACTTAAACCCGAGAGAAGCATGATGATCTACATCAGGGAGGAGATCCCTGATGAGCTCAGCAGCCCAATTTGCATCATAGGCCCGAAACCCAATAGTAAACTAGGCACAGTCAAGGCCCAATTAACCTGATCCCATGCAGAAACCCTAGCTTCAAAACTTGACCGCGAGTGAACCACATCGGAACAGAGATCTGGTTTACCTCTGCCTCATACGTAGTGCCGGTGTTATCCGTGGCACCATCGCCATCGGCCAAGCAGCCTTGTTGAAACCTTTCGCCGCCAAGCCTTGGTCACTTTCCAGATACAGATCCTAAGCCAATGGGTCACTGCCAGACATACCAACACCAGTAGAGACACCCTCCTTAATCAAATCTGAACTCCTCAACACAGAGAGGACGAGGTTGTGTGCGTGATCCGAAGACGACGCCGGAGACGACTTGGTTAGCCCACCCAGAGATAGAGCAACGCAAACCAATAAAGGGAGGCCGAAGACCCCCAAAACCAGAAGAAGCCCGAGCGCATCGCCATGACTATCATTCTCTGAAGAACCCGAGGAGGAGAATGAGGCTCCAACCTGGGAATGGTCAAGGATTAAGTTGGGCTCCAACCTGGGAGCGGCTAAGGAACCCTAGGAGAGAACCCGCAGAGAGAGAGAGAGAGAGAGAGAGAGAGAGAGAGAGAGAGAGAGAGAGAGAGAGAGAGAGAGAGTATTATAATAATAATAACTTAAGTTGAAGGATTGGTATTTTCAATTGGATTTCCAAATGGTGCATGTTTACTCTTTTGTCGTGAAAAAGAGGTACTCTTGGTTTGGGATTAGGATCAGATCGGTTTTGGTTTTCGCTTGTGGTTATGTTCTAAACGTTTTGAGAATTAGAAATTTGCTTGAATTTCTTTAACCTAGAACAAAGATTAAACATGAACGGTTTTGGTTTTCGATTGTACTTACCACTTACGTGCGCATGATTCCTTTCAGGATTAATTACAAAACACCACATGAACTATTATGTTATTTTCATTTTCATACCTAACTATCAAAAACTTGCATTTTCATACCCTAAGTTTCATTCCGTTAGCATTTTGATACCCTGACCACTAACACCGTTAAAATTTGAGGGCATTTTTGTCATTTCAATAAATGTATCATTTTTTACATTTACTTTAACAAAATAATTTATTTTTTGAGGTTATCAATACAAATACAACAATTTACTTTAGCAAAAATATTCAAAAAAAAAAAAACTCAAAATTGAATATTTATTTTTGCAACAATAGTGATAAAAGTTAGTAGAACTCTTTTATGTATATACTTTCAAGATAAACTCTTTTATGTATATATATTTTTAGAGTTACATGTTAAGCAAAACAAAATAAAATAAATTAAAATAAATAATTAAAATAAATTATATCGAGAAAATATCGAATATCGATGAAAATTTTATGAAATTTTATATAAAAATGGTATATTTAAGATTAAATATAAAATATCAGAAAGATATATAATTAATCTAGCTGCTTGTAAAAAACAGAAAGTTCGATCGAGGAAATATCGAGGATATCGTGTTTGAACGATAGCAATGAAAAATATTTAATTTTAATAACAATTTTAATGTATAATTTTTAATTTCAATTATAAAGATATCATGAATTGACATAAACGCTCTTGAATATTATCAAAATTTAACGGTGTTAGTGATCAGGGTATCAAAATGTTAACGGAATGAAACTTATGGTATAAAAATGCAAGTTTCTTATAGTTAAGTATGAAAATGAAAATATTATCATAATTCAGGTGGTGTTTATTAATCTTTCATTTCATAACCATATCCATAACTTTAATATGAATCTCCTTCTTCTAAAAAACTTCAATATGAATCACACTAGCTAGCTAGTGTTTCTTACGCAAGCTAATTTAGATCAAACATTTCAATTTGGATTTAGCAACAAGCTTGCTAGCTAGCTAGCAAATCCCCACACAATCAGATCACCTTTAATTTGATCCTCCCATGTTATTAATTTGTACCATTGTTTCTCCCCTTCTTGTGAATTTGGGACACAACGTGATGGCAATAGTCTAATATGTCAAAGCCCTCGCTCCGACCAGCCTCAGGCGTCACATGCCATTTCCCTGACAATCACGACATGCCAGGTGGCGCTGGATAACATCAGAGGTGGGATCGGAGCTAGCTAGGGTTTCTAAAACTGGCAATGCTTATCAAATTAATTTCCATGGCCTTTGTCGAGCACCGTCACGTGAGATTATCACGCTGGCCGGACCTCTGGACGACCCCCCCCTCTTTGTCTCTCCACCGACCCCTCCACCGGTCTCTCTCTCTCTCTCTCTCTCTCTCTCTCTCTTATAGATGTTTTCTCTGGTGAGTTATGTTGCATGTGTTTTGATCATGCATCTGATATATGAGCTTGCTGCATTTGCCATAGGGCTAGCCAAGTTCAGTTTTAGCCAACAACCAGCAAGATCTCTAACTACGATCGTTTTGGGCACCCACCAACGAAATTATATTTGGGATCGATTCCAATAATATAGTGTTCAGGGCCATCTGGGTATCTTTCACCTTATTATTACTAGATATTTCTCGATCCATTTTCAAGTCTACAGTTGTAGTGCTAGCTTGAACAACTTCAACCGTTCTTCTATTTCGTCTATTGGAAATTCTTGTATGCACCGCGTGCAAGCACATGGAACAATCTCAACTTGTCATATGTTTAAATAGTCATGTACTTGTCATAAATCTTAATCATCCACATGATTTCTTGTATTTACACGTCCTATATGTACCAAAGACTCTATAGATGTAGAGAAATATATCGGTCTATGAAGCTTCTACGTAAGGACGGAGATGAGGGAGATCATTTTCTTTTCAACATCATAGGAAAAAAGAAAAAGAAAAAAGAGATAGATCTCTCATTTTCTTGCTAACTTCATACGTGCAACCAAAAGAAATAGATGTATAATATGCACACTTAATTTGTATATGCATATATACAATTACAAACCGATTCACATGCATGGCTTATTACTTGGTACTTTTTATGGGTAACAAAATTGACCACCATATCATCTTATCACATTGAATGTCGTATTGTCCTTATACTTGGATATATAGTCCATATGCATGTGATACTGCCGTAAAAATTATACTACATTTTACGTTATGTACAAAGAAAACTGTCACTCAAGGCAAACTCAACTCTTTCTTCCTTTTCTAGCTTAGTGTTACATATACATCTTCTTCTTCGTTTGAAAAGAAATTTGTGATTCAGAAACCAGAATCAATCACAAGGTCCCCTCCCAAATTGAAGAGGTGTTGCCAATTTTTGGGGTCCGCGGAGGGCCAGTCTGTGTTCCTCCATGTTTCTGAAAGCTTGATTATTGGTGTGTTGGGAGTCTTTCTGTTATGTGGAAATGACATCATCGTTTAAACCAAAAGTTTCAATGATGGACTGCTACTTCATGAATCTTCTTGAAAGTTATGTATATGAACATAGGAAAGTTTCAACAATGATCATATCACGGCATCTATTACATGTCAATCTTGCTAAACAATGTCACATGTTATCGTGTCTATTATCTTATCGACATAAAATAAGGTGTTTGTTAAATGTGTAAAAGAAGCATGCGTAAAACAAAGAAATGCCCCGTCTCTAACGGTATAGTCTCTCTTAATAAGTAGGAGGTCGTGAGTTTGACTCACGAAGTGGTAATATTTGAGTTGTTTACATGATAAAAAAAAGTCGCGTAAATAGAGTTTTGTATAAGATATCAACAAATTACTTATACTCAGTTACATGCCCCATGCGGTATTGACTAATTTAAGCACACTTTAGATGAAGTGAACTCGATCAGTTTTTGTTAGATTAATGATCGTTTGTGTCCATATAAACCTCATCAATTGGTGAATTTCAGTTTGTCAGTTAGAGGTGATGATGAGTCTCCGACAAATTAGTCCCTTGATTCACTCATTTTTAATTAGAAAGACCAATTCGAGGCTCAAAATCATCTAATTAATCTCCACTAATCAATCCATTGATTTTGTGTTTGTAATTTGGTAGCTCATAATGTTCAAACCGTGAAGTGGTCACGAGTGCTCTTGACTTTCATAGATAATTCACAACTCCAAACTAATCATATTTTGGAGTTTTGAATATGCATGCTTTTAATTCAAAGTAGGTTTGAATCTCCGACAAAACTTCAATGATGGTTCTTAGTTGAATTTTCGTTTTCAGAATTAAGTAGTTTAGTAGCACCAAATGAGTGCATTGAAATTCCTATATCCATAAACGAAAAGAAGATCGATATAGACAATGCATGAATGCCTTACCGACTAGCTTGAACACATTGCAATCTAATAATTATACGTATGATGTCTTACATTACGAACCTACTAGACAGTGAAGAAACAGACTTTTATACCATTAATTGATGAAGAAGACGTACTCTTTCAACTGTTCCAATTTTGATGGCTCCCTCGATCGCTTACCTAGTAGTACTCTCTCTCTGTTTATGAGTTTGGTAAAGAGGTAGCTAAACACAAATTAGCAGCTACATTCTGCAGAGAGGCGTACAAAGGATCCCCGATCAAGCATGGTTAAAATGATTTAGTTTCTCCTTTAGCTGACAAAATCAACAGAAAAGTAAGCATGGAATGCACCAAACTTGGAATGCGCATGTAAATGCTGGGAACTGGGTTCAATTGTAAGTTCCACAACAGCTTAATTAGAGCTGGAATTTTGGCACTAGTTATGGGATACCTTCTCTACTTTCTTTTATTCCATTCATCATGATCCTCAGTGGCGGATCCAGGATTAAGAACTGGGTAGGGCTTGAATTTTTTTTTTCCCCTTGTTGACCGAAGTGATATGAAAATCCACTGTAAATTAACAAAAGAACATTAGGTATTTAAAACTACCATCTAATTGATTACTAGAAAAAAAAAAAAAAAAAAAACTTTAAACCCTACAGACTCAATAGATTCAAAACTGCATAGAAGTAAGACCCATTGTCCAATTTGAGATGATCATATGCTTTGGGAAAATTAAGGAAAAAAAACAATTTAAAGAAATAAGAGGAATGGACGCAAAATTGTAAAGAAAATGAGAAATGCAATGGGAGAACTAAAAGAAAAAGGAGAGATGATTATGCATTGGGAAAATTAAGGAAAAATTTAAAGAAATAAGAGGAATGGGATGCAAAATTGTAATGAGAAATGCAATGGGAGAATTAAGGGAAAAGACAATTTAAAAAAATAAGAAAAATAAGATAGCAAAACCAAAAAGAAAGAAAAAACCTACATTATTGTAATTCGAACCCAGGTGGGCTCATAAACTGCAAACATTCTTGACCAAACCTGCTATGTCAACTTTTATGATAGGTGAACATATACTGTGGAATTTATATGTCAAAATATGATCGGGGCTTCAGCCCAGTCAAGTCTTAGGTTGGATCCGCCACTGATGATCTTGCATATGCATAAAAAACTCATATATATGACCTCTTTTTTTTTTTCCAGTGTTAGGACATCTTCAACAGCTTCTCCAAAATTTATCTATAATGGGGAAGCAAAAGTCAATGCTTCAAGAATTTTTTTTCTCTCCAACTTCAACAGATTCCTCATGATTTTGAAGATTTCATGATCATTCTCCAAATTCTTTTATAAAATTATAGAGTTTGTTGCAAATATGGGGAATTTGGGTTTATCTCCTCACATTCCCCATTTTAGAGAAAATTTTAAGGAATTTGTTGAAGCAAAACACCTAAAATTTTCTCTAAAACGGAGAAAATCGAGAAAATGAGGAATTGTTGGAGATGTTCTTAGTTGGTTAATTTGCTTAAAGATGAACGTACAAATCAGGCCGACCATATTGGTTAAAGTGTCTGAGCTAATTTTCTCTTTAACTGGAAACCAAGTAAAAGCCCTTGCCTCTTCAGAAGAACAAATAGAGTCCGAAGACGAATTGAATAAGATAGTAGAAAGGAGGAGAATGAAAGAGATAAGGAGCGTGCAGGTTGGAATTGATATTAGTCCACTATCTTTGGGCCATGTTGATATAATCATTAGCATTCTTTTTTTTTTTTGGCAAATGACCCAAATACTACAAAGGCCCAAAGATAGAAGAAAAGGAGAGAAAAAAAAAACCCTTTCACTAATTTTCTTTCTTTTGATATCTTTGAAGATTGCTTAACTGTTTAAGACAAATCAAACCGTTCTTTGGTCCTCTTGTTATGCAGAATGAAATTTAAGAATCAAATGGAGGAGGAAATATGACTTTTGGATGAATAATGTGATTTGATCATGAGTTCTAGATTGTTATATATTTTGGATTAATTTGCAGCTAGCTAGGCTAGCCTCTGATATTACTGATCAACAGTAGCATATTTGGTTGGCCTTGGCCATATATTCACTGATTCACAGACAGCTCTAGCTGCTTATATATATGACTGGTTTTCATGAAAGTTATCTTCTGCTGATTCTAAAGCTATGGATGCCCATATGCATGATATTGATTTTAACTTCTTTACCAGGCATCTCAATGATTGATCTTCTTACTACTCACCCTTCTCAGAATCTCAGTTAAATTTTCTTTACATAATGTGTGTGTGTGTTTTTTTTTTTTTTTTTTAAAAAGTACATAATGTGTGTTGTGTAATTTTTATATGAAGAGGCAAAGATATGATCTAGCTGAATGATTAATTGGGAATGGACCAGCCTCCAACTGTGCTCCTAACACTGTTGTGTGCCTGCTATATAGATTTCAGGCACTTCTGTTGGATCCATTCCCTAATAAGGCAACAACGGGACAACCAACTGTTGGCTGACAAAATCAAAAGCAAGCAATCTCTTCTAGCACTGATTTAGATCTTCTATATTATAGGATTTTTCGACCAATGCATTCCAAGTGAACAAACTAACCGATCCGAAGTAAGAATTTTCGTCTAATCTAAGGTCGAATGCCATGCCTGATCAGCTCCTAAAAACCAGAACAAGTAAACAAAAACATGCAAGAGACATAATACCAGTTAATACTAGTCTGAATTTGTGACAACTGACAAGTAGTAGTTTTACCTATAGTTCAACTACAGCAGCTGTAATTCTTTCTGAGGTGAAAAGGAAAGCAACGAAGCAAGATCTCTCCCTCACTTCTCAAATTTGGGTCCCCATTGATCCTGAAAAATCATTCAAAATAATTTGGGGTGGTCAAGATCCAAGTGCCCCACAAGCATTATGAGAACATGCATGCATTGCATTATTCATCACTGAATCTTGTGATTGAAAATTTTAGAAGTGAGTGGTATGAATTATTATGAAGATGATGATGATGTAAATCTTAGTGGCATAAACAACCAAAACTGGTACGGCCTGAAAGAATGGGCTGGAGCCTGTGAAGTGTTGGTCTCAGAGTCAGAGCTTCCCATTCATATAGACATAGCAGTCAACACAAACACTGAAATAAGAGAGAAGCAGATTCATATAAAGGAGGGAAAGGAATAAGATAGGGCCCTTTAAGAATCTTACAGGAAAACACCTGCACTAGTTACCAAATTTCTTTCCTGACATAGTGACATTGTCACTTTCATTTTCACTATCACTGTCTATTTTTAGCCTCAACTTTTTTAAACCCAACTTATACTGATGAGAACTTTTAAGAAGCTTTATGTTGTAAAACATAAAATACAAGAGATTGAGAGAGAAGAATAACGACACTTAGAATGAGAATGAGAGAATATGTTGTCTCATATTAAGTAAGGAACCATCTCTTATATAGAGATGTAATCAGTATGTAAATTACATGAATATCCATAATAAGCTAATTACAAGAATGCTCATTAAATAAATTATTTACACCACTTTAGATATTATCATGCAAAATAAAATTCAAATAAAAATCAGAAGCATAGTTCCAAGAATCAGTATTATATAGATGCATAGTAGCAGCAGCTATATGCAAATAGTGTTTTATTCCATTCTGGAAATCCACAGTGTAATAACCAAGAGAGCAATAGTACTCTTAGATATAGCCACATCCAGATACAGAGCCAGCAGAAATATCACCCTAAGATATACAGAAGAAGTTGCAGGAAAAATATATAATTGAGACTGTGGACTGCTGTGGGTTCACCGTCATCATCATCATCCCCGTTCCTTATTTTCAATCTGCCATACCTCTCTTTCCCCTTCTTTTTGAGCCCACTGTGTCACTGCCAACTCAATGAATTGATCTGTCAAAAGTAACAGGCACCAATGCAGCATCTCCATATAGAGCCTTATCTTTCTCTAGTGACAGATAATCCAGGTACATTTCTGACAGTACTTTTTTCCTCCATGGTTATCACTTATCACTATGAATATGCAGTTAAATCTGAAAACAGAACAAGATGGGAAGTATTATGGTATTACAGTGCTTCAGATTAGTGTATATTAGTCACTATTTACGGTGTGATCCACATGTTGAACTTATCTAACTGCTCTTGGTTCCTAAGTTCTAATACTCGAAAACACTCTATAACATAGGAAACAAGATGCTCAAACTTTTACATGTTGGCATCAAATTTTCTGAAAACCCACTAAATCACCACAGTCGACCATTCGACCAAGGGAACCCAAATGTTGAAAGATTATACAGGCGCACTCAATGAACTGTAAAGAAGTTGGGCCCTCAGTTCTTCAGGAAGGGAAGGAAAGATGAATGAATGGGGTGGTTCATTATTGCCTTTAGCACAACACATTCTTAAGCTTCTTTTCCAAGTTCTAAAAGAAATTATCTATCGCTTTATAATAATTCAAACCATCTGCAACAAATGGATGTGTCTTTTCTTTATCAAAAGAGATGAGCTTGCCCTTTGCTGGGGTTTAACTGTCCCAAACTGCCTTGAGAAAAAAAAGGTCACTCCCTTATCTACAACCCAAGAAGATCACACTATGAAACACATGCAATGGTAAAGGCAAAATCCAGGAAAGTTCTAAGGTTGCGGCCCTTTGTTGCTTTTCCTTTGAAGTTATATATTCATAAATCTTCACTCTACAAAAGGAAGAAGCTAAGAGGGAATAATCATACCCATGAGCCCAAACCCCCAACCACCAACATTAGTAACGTGCTTATGAAAGGAGAAAGGTACTGATAATATAATACTTGCTGCTTCATTGAGATTAGAGAAATTGTACTGATGAACATGAGCCATATCTACAACTAGATGAAAAATAAGAGGATACATAGTTAATGGGACATACATAATCAACACCACCCAACAAGGCCATGCATGCTGCATTTGATTGACCAAAACTGATTATGTTCTCATATACGATGATTTTGCAGCTGCAACAGTCTCGAATACGCCCCATCTGGGCGGCTCACAAGTTCTGAGTGGCTTCCATGTTCCACAATGCGGCCATCTTGCACCACACCGATGCTGTCCACCCCTCTAATTGTTGATAAACGGTGGGCAACCAACACCGTGGTTCGGCCTCTCATGAGCCTCTCCAGTGCTTCTTGTAGCACACATTCTGATTCTGCATCCAATGCACTTGTGGCCTCATCTAGCAGAAGAATTGTTGGGTCCTTGAGCACAGCTCTTGCTATGGCAATTCTTTGTTTCTGTCCTCCTGAGAGCTGAACCCCTCTCTCCCCAACTGGAGTTTTGTACCCATCAGGCAGTCCACTAACGAATCCATGCACATTGGCTGTACGTGCGGCTTCGATCACTTCTGCTTCGGTTGCACCTTCTTTTCCATAGGCAATGTTATCAAAAATGCTTGCTGCAAAGAGAGCAGGTTCTTGTTGCACCAAACCAATTTTCAGCCTAAGAGACTTCAAGTTCAAACGTCGAATGTCTTTGCCATCAATCATTACCTTCCCAACTATTGGATCATAGAACCTCTCGATCAACGCAATCACAGTACTCTTCCCTGAACCACTAGCTCCAACAAGTGCTTGGCTTTGGCCAGTACGGATTCTGAGATTAAAATCTTTAAAGATCATAATATCAGGTCGTGAAGGGTATGCAAAATCAACATGCCTAAGTTCAATCTCCCCACGAATGGTTTCAACCACCTCGGCCTCAGGGTCATCAGGGTCAATCCTGGTTTGGCGATCAAGAATTGAAAACACAGAGCCAACAGCTTCACCACCCCTAATAATCTCAGGGGCAAGACTAACTGTTTCTGCTACTGAATTGGCTGTTACAACCAGGACCACGAAAACCTTAATGACTTTGGAGAAGGTTGAGACACCTTTGCTCACAAGGTGGGCGCCATACCATAGAATGAGAGCTTCAGAGGCATACAAGGCAAGCTGTGAGAGGCCAAATAGGAGACCAGCAGTTTGGCTCCGACGAAGGCTTCCTAGTTGTGGGATGCGTAGCTCATGGCAGAAGAGAGATAGGATCTTGTCTTGTGCATTGAAGGCTGCAACTGTTCGAATGTTGCTCACTCCTTCCCCTGCAATCATGCTCGTCTTTGCATGAGCCTTGGCAGTGTCTCCAGCAAAGCCTTTAAGCGAAAGTTGCTGTGTAATGCACAAAATAGCAGAATTGCCGGTCAGAAACTTGTATCAAACAACTGTCAAGTAGGTTTTCTGGGTGCTGAGTAACTACACTTCAATCATGCAGTAGTTTTTGTTAGCTACATAAACATACCGAGTAAAGAGGCACTTTCATTATTTAAAATTCTTATTGTCTTTTGAATTAGTTGAGAGTTATTTACTTCACAATCAGGTGACCAGGGGGTGAATTTTGTCACATAATGTAGACCCACCAAAAGCAACAGGACAGAGCTCATTGAGTAGGCCCAGGAGTAAAGGGCAGGGGGTCTTCATGATTTCTTACAGGACAGGGACAAGGACATAAATATGTAGAAGAAGGTACCGTCCTTACTCAGTTAGGTCTATTTCACTGTAATGAAGCATGCCCAAAATTTAGAACACCATCATACAAGACAAACAGTCTCACAGAGGCTTTGGTTCTACTTGTACAGTGTGAAAACCAACCCAACAGTCTCCCAAAGGAACCAAAACTGGAGCCTCTTCCCAAAAACGACAAGATAATAAGCAGAGAAGGAGGGTGCACAAAGCGCTGGTAAGCCAACACCATCCTTATTGGTCAATAATAGAAAGAGCTCTATCAGAATGTGTATCACGGACTGGCCTAGAGTTCACTGGCAACTCTCACATGGCTGTGATGCAGAGAATTGCAAGGAAAACAGATAAAGGAAAAAAAAAAAAAAAAAAAAAAAAAAGGGCCAGCTCAAATGCATTGAAGAAATTAAACAACTATTTACAGGTTCAACTTGGGTCTATGACACATGGACAGAACTGATATATATATATATATGAGCAGAGTCCTCGTGTGGATTATATCTATTATACAGAGGCCAATAAGAAGAAACAAAAACCAGAGTAGGTCAAACTTGACTGCGACTAATGAAAACCAAAGAAAGAAATGGGTAGGGCTCTAGAAATAAGCAACAAGAATGATAATGTAGTTTATCAGTGACAGATTAGAGAGAAGGATATGAACCTTCCCTTGCTAAATTAGCAGTGTTGCAGTAGCAGCATGGTGGTATGGGGCATTCTAAATGGAATCTTAATATTCTATTATCTTGTTAGGAGTGTTCAGTATTATACACACACTTGATTATTGTTGCATGATTTCCCAGAGCCAGTGTGCACAAGGCTCGAAGGAAGCACGTGCAGTGACATGGTGTGCTGACACGTAGCTGTTTTGTTTTGTCGTTTAATCCTGGGATTGGGGATGGATTAGGAGATTCCATGATGCAACAGACATTAAACTAAGGCCATTCAAGAGAAAAAGGTTGGTTGTTTTCAAGGCAAAAGAGTGAAGGCTGTAACTGAAAGCTTACCTGAGCAAAGTTGGCAAGAACTAAAAGAGGGAAAGTTGCTAGGATAAGCAGGGAGACCCTCCATTCCACAATGAAAGCAACTATGAATGAAGTGAGCAGTGAAGTCATGTTCTGCAGAATCACAGAAATCCTCTCAGCAATTGCGGATTTCACATCAGCAGCATCTGTGGCCAGTTTGGAAGCTAGAAGACTTGAGTTGTTCTCCTCTTCATCATACCATCCAACTTCGTTCCTTAAAATCGCTGAAGTAGAACAAGTAACAGTTAGAATCAAAGAGCAAAGTAAAGAAAACACGATGAAAGAAGTAAACTTAAAGTGTAAATTGAAGAAAGACTAAATCTTTATACCTGCAAGCATCATCCTCCTTACTCTAGTAGTGAGGTTCTCTCCCATGATGCTGAAGAAGTAATGTTGTATCAAGTATGCAACGACAGCATATAGCCCAGCTCCTATGTAAACGAAGACATACTCCTTTGTCTTTCTCTCCATGGAAGCAGGATTTCTGTAGTAGAACACCTCAATCATGTTGCTCATGACAATGGCAAAGGTTGGACCGATAAACCCGGATAGTACTGATCCTATGGCACCCATGATTGAATAGGGCCATTCAGGTGCATTTAGCTTGAGAAGCCGAAAGAAGTATCCCCTTGGAGCTCGAGTTTTCCTGTCTGTCTCAGCATTTGAAATCATCTCTATCCTCCCATCAGCACCAGTACTGTAACTGTAGCTCAGGTTCCTTAAGCTGCCAGACCGGAGGCTCAAAGACTTGGTCGACAATGAGTAGCTTAGCCGTGATGATCGTGAACAACGAGTAGATGGATTCCTGAAGTCTCTGTTTCCGACCATTTCTTGGAACCGAATTAACGAAGAATATGCACCTGCTTTGGCAATCAGTTCTTCATGAGTTCCTGTCTCTACAACTTGCCCTTGTTGTATAACTGCAATGCTGTCAACATTTCTTATGGTGGAAAGGCGATGTGCCACAACTACAGTTGTCCTCCCTACCATGAGACGGTCTAGAGCTTCTTGAACAATGCTTTCAGAGCTTGCATCAAGGGCACTGGTTGCTTCATCTAGGAGTAGGATCTTTGGGTCTTTCAACATAGCTCTAGCAATTGCGATTCTCTGTTTTTGGCCTCCTGAGAGTTGGACTCCTCGCTCTCCTACCTGATTTTTCATCAGCATTCAGTTAAAAGTGATATTGGTGGACGAAAACAATGCAAATTTCACTTGTCCAATGCTATTTTTTAGAGTGAATTTTCAGACTAACCTGAGTGTTATACCCATTAGGAAGCAACGTGATGAAACTATGAGCATTAGCTGCAGAGGCTGCTGCTTCTACTTCATCCATTGTTGCATCAGACTTTCCATAGAGTATGTTCTCAAGAATGGTGGTAGCAAAAAGTGCAGGCTCCTGGTTTACCAGGCCCATCTGATCACGTAACCATTTCAGTTGCAGTGTTCTTATGTCCACACCATCTAGCAAAACCTGCCCTGCTAAGCCGACGAGAAATATTAACAATTTGATACAACCCTTGCAATGCCAGTAAAATGTCAGCATCTCCATATCAGAAAAGTCTCCAACTTACCATGGTTAGGATCATAAAACCTTTCAATCAGAGAGACAACAGTGCTTTTCCCAGAACCACTGCCGCCAACTACGGCAACAGTCTTTCCAGCTGGGAAGAAGATTGAGAAATTACGGAAAATGATAACATCTGGCCTCGATGGATAGCTGAATGTCACCTCCTTGAGTTCTATGTTTCCATTAACCTCGGACAAGCACTTTCCATCCAATTGGTCCTGAATTATGGTGGGCTTTTGCTTGATAATCTCCATCAACTTGTATCCAGCTGATTTCCCTTTGCTAAAGGCCCCGAGATTGGAAAATGACTGACCCAAGCTCCTGTAGCATTCACATTTGATATTATTATCACATACCTATTCATCCGATAATAAAAACAAAAGAACATGAAGGTTTTCGGGTTAAAATCTTACATGCCACCAACAATAGCCGAAAAAATGGCTGTGAATGCTTTCCCTCCATCAGTCTGCCCATTTCGGATAAACACACCAGCATACCAGAAAACAAGAGCCCACGACATACAAGCTATGCCATAGGTACACCCTAACCCCAGACCTTTGGCCATTCCAGCCTTGTAACCAAGCTGCAAGGTGTTCTGTATGGCATCTGAATAGGAATTCAAGGCCTTGCTTTCACCCACATATGATTTAACTGTTCGAACTTGTGCGATGGCCTGATCAAACATATTAACAAACATATAAGCTACACATTCAAAACCGAAACAAAGAATCCAACTTTTGATCATATGAAGGTGTTGTTGGTAAAAATCAACTCACTTGCTCAGCCATAATGCCAGCATTTGCATACGATTCTCGGCTCTTGGATGTGAGCCCTGTAAGCGTATAGGCATACAACCCGCCCGCAAAAGCAATCCCCGGGATGACTGCCACACTCAGCAGCGCCAGCCTCCATGCTGACACAAACCCAACCACCAGTCCCGCCAGAAACGTTGAAAGATAGTGTATGAAGTTCCCCACCTAAAATCAAATCAAATTTACCAAAACCCATAATCAGTAAACCAAAAAACATCATAGAATCATCATTCAAAGCTTCAAAGATCCATCGACTAGATAGGTCTCCCTGCTCGTAGTTTAAAAACAAAACAAAAAAAATATCACAAAACTGGATTTGGGAGAATCTTAGAGACCGGCCAGCGCACGTCAAGTCAAGCTTTGCTAACGTGCGCAGTCAGAACTCAGAAGAACTCTGAGGATTTGGTACAGGGGCCCAGAGACCCCCACATTATAATGCAAATCCCCAACTACCCCATTATTGTGAAACCCATTACACTCTACCCAGATTAAGCATTTGCGAATTCAACACCACCCCAGAGCCACCCATCACTAGATTTTGTGACGATAAAAACGTCAAAACAGAGATAGGGGAAACCAGAAAATATGGTAATTTTGGAGAAAAAGACAGTAAGACCCGGAAGGAAAAGGAAAGCAGAGTGATGTAATGAATGCGAAAGTTTACCTTCTCGCTAATGGCATCTTGGACCAGAAGGGTGTCCGTCGAGACGCTGAAGACTATGTCACCTGTTCTTGCATCTGTGTCGAAAAACCCCACGTCTTGTTTCAGCACCGCTTCCAGATACTTCTTCCTCAGAGTGCTCACTTGTCTTTCTCCGGTGTACATCCAGCATGCAATCTCTGACAAACAAACCAGAAATCGGTGATTCGATGATGATAATAATAGGATATTGATGTCGATGCCTTCAAAACAAAGCCTTCCTTACCGGCGTAGGATGACACGCAGACGATGAGGCCGAGGTAGACGAAATACAGAGCATACTGCGGAAATACGAAACAAGATGTTTAGAATGTTAGATCTTTAGATCTGATGGGAGTTCATATTATCCGGGTGGATTGAGAAGAGATAGAGAACCTTGGCAACTTCGGCGGTCATTTTGTGCAAGTCCATCTGGTTTTTTCCGAACCCATTAACCATTTCACCGAACAATAAGAAGAACACGGGCATGGAAGAGCCGTGAATGATGGCTCCTATGCTGCCGGAGACCATGAGAAGGCAGTCATACTTGTCAGCGAAGGAGAAGAGCTGGTAGAACGGTACGCTCTGCTCTTTCTTCTTCTCTGCCTCCGGCAATGTCTTCGTTGGCTCTGTGCTCTCAGCCATTGCAGTTGGTTCAGGAAAGGAGAAGGGGGTAGATTGGACTCAGGAGTTGAGTGAGAGGAGGGTGGTGTTTAGAGAGGCTCTGTTTCTTTGGCAATGGAGAAGAGAGAGATCTATCATTGTGTGCATAAAGAAGCCATCTTTTTCGGCTAAGGAAGAGATGTCAATGTTGGGGTGATCAGCCCGAGACTGACAGGCTTCGGTTGCCGGAAAAGAGAATGGAGAGCAGTGAGAGAGAGTGAGGGGGTTGGACCAGTGGTCAAAGGAGGTGTGTGATTTGAAGAGAGAGGTGAGTGTGTTTTGTGTATATATATAGAGCGGAAGTGAAGCACAGAGCTATATTTAACTGCGGTGAGCTGTGTGGAATTTACAGGTTGGTGAAAGTTTTTGAAGAATCTGGGTAACAGTTTTACACTGTGCCCTGCACAGTCTACACTGCTCTCTACTTGGGCTTTGCCTCGATTCTCGCTATTTGTTTCCCTTTTTCTGGTATCAGAAAATCTCGAAAAGAAATGTAGAGAAGAAGAAAATGATGGAAAAATTGAACAAGATGCTATACTAACCATCTGTGGTGTATACTATAAGAAGTAAATTTACCATTACATGGGGGATTGGTTACTAATGAATTGGTAAATCCTATGAGTGATATTTACCTTAAGTAATTTCCTCCCAGATTTTGAAATCTTGCATATAATATGTGCCCGTGTTTGCATTCATATTGGTAGAAGCAACCTTTTGACTGACATTGCATGTGTTCTGTTGCAGACCTTTGGTTTTTTATGCAGTTCTTCTAGAGGTGCCAACGAATTCCTTCTTGTTTAAACAGTCCTTTTCTCCTTGAAAGGAATTTTCTTTTCTCATGAAGTTATATGGGCGGTAACAAATTTGCCGCTCACTATTTACTTTCTCACACTTGTTAAAAAGTTTGACTTCATAATTATTAAGAAAAAAAAATATGCGGCAGAAGATACACGATAAATTTGCTTCTAAATTTGTAAAGTGAATTAATTCAAACTAAATACTCGAACTATAATTTTTTATATTTCTTTCTTTCTAACAAATTTTCATAAAAAATGTATATCAAAACTAGGGTGGGGATTTTGGCCTTATAGTTTTAACTTTTAGAAGATTCTTTTCTTAGGTTGCATGTATTATTAAACACGACTACACGAGTAGTGTACTTCATCCTCCTTTTTTAACCTCTAACGCTAGAGCCAGATACAATTTTTATTTGTAACGCATTTTTTCGACAAAAAGTTCACTCATTATTTTCTCATTTTATCTCAAACAAGTTGAGATAACACTGTAAAAATGAAAGTTATCATGCACTAGTCTTATCTTCGAGGAACTCTTGTTGTAGGACATGTTGTAAAGCGTGAATGAATAACTAAGCAACTCGCAATTTGCAATTAGTTCTGAATGCTATTAAAAAAAGGAAGTGAAACCACACAACTATTTTCTTTTTTTAGTAACTTAATTTTGTATTTAATGACTTAAATTTTATCTTCATATAATAATGATTACTAAAAATAAAAAATAGGTATATTAATTACAATTGAAAGTGTGTGGATTCATATGATAATGATTACTAAAAAAAAATGGGTATATTAATTACAATTTAAGGTGTGTGAATTTCACGTCCCTAAAAAAAATACCTCCAATGTTTTTTCATTTTTGTTTACATTGCATTATTAATTTTAGCTTTCTAAATCACGATTTTGGAGTTTAAAACCTATCAATATGTTTTGTCTGCTCTCAATAAGGTCAATTAGCATGTTGCCATGTCAGGACTAGGTGGGGTGGCAAATCGATGTGAAAGCGTGAATTGCTTCTAGTTGTAATATCAATCTGTCACAACTGAAAATGCAACTTACATTTGATATGTCTATAAATAAGCAATAACAAAGTTTGTCATGGGTCACATCTAAGATTTCCAATCATACTTTTCAAGAATCAAGACTCTGTGTGAAGGTTGAATATGTGTCTAAATTATCGATATACAAAATGTAATCAGTCACACTAATTTGATCTAATTTGTGTTAGAGTATCTAGCAGACTTTATACCTACGCTTCTTTAATATCAAGAAATACCTTTCTTTTGTTGCTCAAACTCAAAAGAATAGTTACTATCATATCCTAGGCGCATCCTGTAGTCTGGAGCTACTTGATTCGGATGAATAAAGTACGTCTAAGATATTCATTTATATCTCTGATCCCGTAGAGATTTTATTATGATCACATTCATAGGCTGCATATTCAGTTATTCGGAAACTACCAAACTGACAAAGTAGTGCAGTTTAATGACATCCATTACGAGAGCATATCTCATCGTAGTCGATCTCAGTGCGTGTTAGTGAGAGACCTTGCGCCATAAGGTGAGTCTAAGCTCTTGTTCTCACTACGATATCTAACAAAGACATAGTTGATAGGGTTTAGCTTGCGGTGTCGGCATCACCTGCCTAAAGACCTATCTCTTTGTTAATGCTGGATCGCATCTTTCCATTAGGCCAATCAACTAAGTTGATATCCATCAACGAAGGGTGGTTCAGTAGTAGACTCATTATCTCATGTCCTCATGTACACTAGTGTAATACTTGTAGAGATCTCTATATGGATTGGATTTGACATTGAGGCGTCCCCCAACGATAATCACAATTCAGACTTCATGAGACGGATTTGAGTATCACTGATCAATGGATCAGGTTGTGCCAAGCTCGTTTTCTTTCTAATGCGAGAAAATATCGAACTTAAGGGCCTCCCTCATTTTAGGGAGCCACATGGCCTTGTGACACCAATTTTGCCACTATACGACGTCACCATATCACCATTCATGGTGATGGCGTCAAGACCAACTCTTTTTGGTCGCGTCATGTCCTCTTGATAGGACATCGATTCTTGCAGTCGTTCCACTTGAGCATTTGTGTTCTTATCTCCCCCTAACGGTGGGAATATTGTCTCATTAAAGTGACAATCCGCAATTTAACGATGAATGAGATCGCCTGACAAAGTTTCTACATAAGCGGATTATAGGTGGAGGTTCATATCCAACCTAAACTTATTCATCTCAAATGACCCATCATTGTGCGCAGTGGCATTGCGATTTGACACCTAGAAATAACATCTAGCCGAGCTCAAAGATTGGAGATCCATTTCAATCCTATTTGAGCTCAAGGATTGCAATTTCGTGTCAATCCTGGTACACAGTCACGAGTTGTAATACAACAATATTCAATAATGTTGAGTCGTTGATGAATAGTAAAGCTGCATGCAAATATTCCATAGCCCCAAGACGCAATAGAAAGATTGGTGCGCATCAATAATGTTCGAGCGACAAGCTAAAGTTGTTTGGTCGTAGCCACGGTGAGACCGTATTCCGTGTGAACATGAGGTACAGAACACTTCAACTTATATCCCGATAAACTTCTTTAAAGAATGGGTAATGAGCTCGTAGAAGTATAAGCAGCATAAACAATAGATAATAGTGTAACATGTGACCAGTGTGTTAACACTTCAACCAACACCATAAAACATAAAAAAATGTCCACAAGTTGGTTGTATCGATCTACATAATTTGATGTATGGATGAAATATTCTTTTTTGTGTCATTTAGCGTAGGAGGGTCTCACGTACTCTTAATTTAGCTAAAAAATAGGCTTTCAAAACGAGTAATAAGCATTGCAGAGGGCCAATGAGACATCGAGGGAAGGCCGGTGCACCTCAATTGCTTGAGTGATTGACCGGACGGCCTCCAGGAAGATGGAGCTGTGTTCGGGTGATGTCAATGTCCCCCGGGTGCCGTCATTTACAACCATGGCGTCACCATCATGTTTCATAATGAAGCTAGATCCCGAATGTCTTTGTTTTGAGCGAAATAATGGATGTACATGAGAATTTCTCAAAATTTGGACTATTATATCTCTTCCAGGATAACCTGAATTTGTCAAAACAAAGTCTATATGAGTCGGTGTCCCAAATATCATGTTTGGCGACAACATGTGATTCGATATTCGAATCATAGTGACATACAGTCTACTAGATTGACTCATAAACTTCTCTAAGACGCATCAGTCCACATTCATGAGAAGGTATACACAAAAGAACTTTTGTTCATTCTCACAATGTGTTTTCAAATGAAAACTATTAGCAGGAATGTTTTTAAAACTCAACATGGTTCGGTTGCCTCTCAAAGCATAAAGGGCATCTGTGACGTTGATCATGGTACCATAAGGTATCAAAATTCAAACTAAACCGCGTTCTTAAATGACCGGTATGATTCAATTATTATAGTCACAAAAGATTTACAAAGGCACAAAATCCAAAGATAGTTGCCGGTTCCTTAGAATGTTGTGGATAGTTCCACTATCTGCGAGGCACTCAATGTCTCTATGAGACAGATCTATAAAATGGAGTAGATAGGAAAGTAAATAGTTTCATTTGAACCATTTTGAAGGATTGAAAGAAACTACAAAAAGCTGCAATCCCGAGAGTGCATAAAAATTTCAGCGTAGAATGACCTTTGCGTATTAAAATAGCCATAACTTCTTCGTTAAAATACATATGAATGAACCGCGAAAAGTTCTGAAAACTAGACTCGTAGAGCTTTCCAATGATATATAGTTCACTGTCTGGTTCGTCCGGAGCTGTTTACAAAGCTCAAACGAAGTTGACTGTCTAGAAGAGACAGATTGCTGTTTTTCGCATAATTGACATGTGCGAAGCTGTGAAGCTTGTAGATGGCGTGTAGGCTTTTGTCTTAGCCAAAAGTGACGTGTGTATGATCAAAACCAAGTCTTTTCGGTCATTCCAAGGTCGTAAACTCCATGACTAGTTAGCACAAGCTCCCTGACATGAATATAAACTAACTCAGAGGACCTAGAGGATTCGATAATGATGATGATTGTCCGGTTTTGATAAGTCTTCAACGTCTTTTGCAAGACGAAAATTTAATAGCGTAGGGGGAACCAAAATGAAAAGCTTTCGGTAACTCCAAGTTAGTATGACCAGGCATGTCCGTGGAGGGTCGGTAGTGCGAGACACACTTGAAACCGATATCTCCTTAATTTCGGACAATTCTAAGACATCACACTGAGCTTGGATGAGCTTAGTTGAACAATTGATGATGGAAAGTCTGCTATAGGGTAGAAGACTTAACTGAAAAACACGTGGGCGATCCTCCTTGAGGATGCGGTGTCGTGAGTCACCTTCAAAGGAAGGGACCAAAATCGGCACAATATGCCATGTTTCTAAGGACGATGTAAGAATGTACATCTTTTTTTTTTGTAAATCAATAAGAATCATAAGAGGAGAATAGTTTCATAACTTTGAAAAAATTCTCAAAGCATTCATTATTGCTAATGTGAGTATATATCGAGGTCTCGAATAAATAAAGGACATCGATACAACGTCTTATTACGTATAGGTTGGAAAGAAAATCAATGTCTAGCCAATAACGTCAAAGTCATGGATAGCTAGAGCATGATCCGAATCTTTGAAATCCGCGATCATGAGGATGATGTTCTTGTCCTCATATTGATTTTCCGTACCTTTTTGTATGCATTCATGATTTGAGGATAAGCTCGACAACTCATCAACCAGTGATCTCGAGATCCACACGGTTGCATTGTTCAGAGCTGACATGAGTAGTTTTGACAGATTGGTGTCTAGACCGGGAGTGTCGCCAATAAGGCCGACAACACCTCCCCCTCTTTTCTAGACATCGACACGGCGTTTTCTGCCTTTGTTGTGACCCATATTGTTGTCCCCACATTAGGGGACAATCCCAAATACGTTTATCTCATTAGCGTGTATACAATTCTCGTTTGCAATTGTATGATCAAAATCAAGTCTCGTTGGTAATTCCAAACTAACTTGGAGGACCTAGAGAACTTGATGATGATCGAATCCGCTAAAGATTATAGATCATGATGCCACAAAAGATCATCGACAATATGTAGTCAATTAAGGTGGTAAGCAATCCACTTGACTTAATAACTTAACAAGTTGAGTTAGATGGACGTTTCAAGAAACTCTCCATAAGTGCATTCCACGGTATTTTGTGGTCATTACTTTTTGCACAGATTGTCATTGAAGGCTTTTGTCGATGTGACGCGTTAAAGACTTTAAGCGCATGAGATGTGAAATCTCGGCATCTAGGCTTGTTAGCCTTGGGGCCAAAATATATGGTCTTTCCAATGATAGGTTCCACAGATACCAAGCGAAGAGCAGAATATTACGTTAAAACTCAGATGAGCAGAATATTATGTTGCTCTTGCACACAAAACCAAGCTGTTATGAGACTCGATAGAGGTCACAAATTATGTTTTTTAATAGTTTGTCATTCGGATTGATCACACACAATCCGGAAAAGCCGTGAATTGATCAAACACAATTCGGAAAAAGGCATCGGATCAATCAAACACAATCCGGAGAAAGGTCGGGGTTGATCACACACAATCCGAACAAAGAAACAAGAGTGATTAAACACACTCTTGACCCGCAAATAAAATTCCTAGATTTTTACCTGCACGCACAAAATCCCAAGCATAGAAATGGGATAGAGAAGGGAGGAAAAGACTTTATCCTCCCCGAGTTATTGAACTTGAAAAAGTTTAAGGTTTCAAGACATATCTTTCGAATTCGAAACTTTAAACGCTTGAAGAAGTCGAAAATTGTAGTCGGAGGAAACCAAGAACTGTCGGCGGGCGGCGGCCAAGGGATTGGCAGCTGATGATGTCGGACGACGACCGGGAAAACGGGCAGCGGCGGCGGTCGGACATAGGAGCCGAAAAACACTTTTTAGGGTTTCGAAAAACAAATGGTGGGTTATTAGTTCTAGGGTTAGAACAAAGTGCATGATAACGTGATGAAGGGTAAAGTGTAGAGAAAGAGATAGCAAGAGAATTATCATCTTATTCATTGATATGAGCCCTTTATATAGGGAATTACAAAATACCAATATAGTAATGATAATGAATACATAGTCTTCTTCTAACTACATATCTTGATGACATAAAGCCAAGGCACACATATGGAATATCCTAAAACTTAAATAAATTTATAAAAAACATTATAATATTCCAAAATAGCAAAAGTACTGTCACCTTTAAGAACTTCGGCTTACCAAATGGTATACGGATTGAGAAGGTGAAGAACAATGATTCAGGGGATAAAGTAGGACTTTGTGTTTGCTAATTTAGAATGAGAAGCATGATAACATTGCATAATCTTATCTTAAAAAACAGAAAAGTATCGTCATTCTTTCTTTGGCTGATGAAGTCGATCTAGAAAACCCATAATACCCCAACTTCAAGACTAGCGCCGGCGACGGACAATGGGAGAGAGGCGGTGCGGTGAAGAGGCGAGGAAGAGAGATTGAGAGAGACGATTTCTACTTCTATGTTGTTTACGTTTAGTGAGAGTAGAAAACGTCGAATTTTACTCAGTTTTGTGCGTTAAACTTTAAAAAAAAAAAAAAAACATAATTGGCTCGCCTAGGCCCACCGCCCCGGTACCCAAGCGCCGCCCAGCTCGCCCAAGTGGACGTTTTCTAGGGTGACGCCCAGACTCACCGATTTGGGTGAAATCAGAACGGAAAGCTGCCGCCTAGCACCTAGGCACCCTTGGGCGGCGTTTTTTAGAAGATTGTTGGTCGCTCAGATCCAAAAACTTGGCTTGGAGATTTGTATATGTGATGGTATGAGGTTGTGTTACTTGTGGTCGTGTGGATCGTTGGGTGGCGGGACGGCGACGCGAGTCTGATCGAGGTGGTGGTGAGAGACGTGGCGGTTATTTGGCCGAGTGTGACAGGGATGAGGAAGATGGTGGGCTGGTCCGCATCAATTAGATTTGGGCCTTGTGTGGATTTCTTAGTGGGCTGCCTTGGTGGGCAACTATGTCAGGCTTTCCTAATTCTATGTTTTAGATTATTTTTTGGTTGATGTTATGAACACACATTTTTGTGTTATTAACACACTTCATCTATTTTCCTATTTACATATTTCAATTTTATTTACAAACTTACCATAGATTGGCTCTTATTATAGATAAAGTGTGTTAATAACACAAAATTGTGTGTTAATAATACAAGAGGGTGTGTTAATAACACTAACATATTTTTTTCATTAGTTTATTGTTCCAGTATCGATCGAACATAATGTGATCAAAGACTAGTGTTATCCTATTTTCCATTGTAAGCATTTCTTACTATTTCTTGTGTATCTGTACATAGTAACATAAATGTGTGCAATGGCTACTTTCTTCAATTAAAATCAAATGATTTGCAGAACCTTTACTATCTTTGTCATGGACAAAACAAAATGCATAATCCAAAAATACGAAAAAATGTTCAACCTTGTAATCATATCATAATCTTGGGTATCACAGGAAGATGTTTTGTTTTATAGTTTCGTTTATTTTTTTCTCGATACATACGTTTGTTTTATAGTTGTAACATCACATGAATGGAGCTTGTGACTAGCATCTTCTTGGAAAGCTGTTAGCAAGCCATTATCAAAACTCAATTCAAAACGAAACAATGATGGAACAGCTGTTATTACATCACATGTATAGCAAGTTTGGTTTCACTCAAACACTTTCAATCTGGGTTTACTTAGTCATAAGAAAAATATTTGATGAATTACTTCAAAGAATTTAAGACTACATCAACCCAACGAACAGAAAATGTTGTCAAACAAGTATGATCGTCTGTTAAAAACGAAATTTCCATGGCATTTCAACTTAGTACAACTAGATGATTTCTTCGTATTCTGATAATATTTTCTTGGACCAATCCATTTCATCATATTCACAATTATGATCTGTAATCTTCCCCATCTCTCAAGTGTGACAGCCTCTTGAGGTTTGATCTTTATCACCAAAGAAACCTGAACACTTCCTCTAAAAGCCATAACTCAAGTGTGACAGCAGTCAATAGCCAGATACTAGCTAGCTGCTCAATATATCATATACAATTGACTGAGAATTTTAAAACAAATAGAAAGATGCTCAAAGATTTGATTAAAGCTCACGAAGAGGCAAAACTGGGTCTGTTCTTAAAGGTTTGATCAAACTTTGTGCAACCTCTAAGCCCCAATTGTCCAAAGAAGTTCTATTTTCTGAGTTTTCATGTTTAAAGCAGCTATATATAAATATAAAAATAAAATCATAGCCCCCAATTGGTCTAAATGGATTTCTCTATGAATTGAAGTGGCTTTGGTCTCATTGTAGCTCCTTTTGGGGACACTAGATCCGTTTTGGTGAACTAATTTTGTCCTAGTTTATGTTTTGCTTGAATTACATAATATCCAGGCATGTGATATGCTTATAAAATCAAGGGTTTAATTCATTTTTCAGTAGTTCTTGAAATATTTAAAAGAGATTAGTAATAATTGAACTTTTCTTTTTAATTTTTGGCCCAGGATGCAAAAGTTGAAGCTGCCAGGAACACAGAAGGAACAAGGACCACAATCTGGAGGCAAGGGTCTAATTAAGCTCAAGGACCACATTTTGAAGTGCGTTCCCTCAACTGCACATTGTTTAAGTATCATAAACTTTAAGTTCAACTCTTAATGTGTCATTGGAACTTAAGTTAGGAAATGAGCTAACAATATATAACAAGTTGGACTCGAATGGAAGATTCGAGCTGGTAATCTCTTGCGAACAAACTCGACTACAATGGCAAATAACCATGTACCTAAGCGTACGCCCCTTGGTGATCTGTGTATCAAGCTAGCACGCTAAATCGACATGATCAATCTGGTGTAGTGAAGTGTTTGTTGTGACATTCTTGTTTTGAAGACCACTTTTTGTGTTCAAGACCCAAGTTCATAAACCATGACGGCAGATGGACATACTGTTGAAATTTTAATAATCAAAGAGCTCCTGAAAATCATGGAAAAAGAAGTGAAGTGGTCCATTGTAGTCCAAGTTCTATATACAAAATCTAATCTGCACCACACCATTAACTTGTCACAGTCTTGATTATTCTGACTGATCATATAATATCTATTATTAGCCCTACTTATGGAGTATACAGGTTCTGTGTTCTTGGTTAAGAATTACTTTATCCAAAACATTGCATTTAAATGTATGAAAAAAGAGATGTGGACTTGTTATTGCAATTATCATGAGTGGTCATGCTTGAGACTGACTAGTCAATCTCCTGCACTCTAACTCTAGATTTATTTGGAAGAAATTTACTTTAACTACTCATACTTTGGTAAATAATTTTGCTGCAAGGGAGGAATCTGTATGAACCAAAACACAAAGCATCATTCAGGTTGTATTGTTATATAAGTAAGTTGACACAAAAATTTGGCTGTAGAAAACAAGCATGGGATGAGCTAAAACTTTCTGGAAAGTTTGTAGGGTTGGTTTATGCTTGAGTTATATCTGTAAAGTAAAACAGTAGAGAAACTATTAAGGAGTAAACACTGCATGTGTAGAATAGCTCATAATGGACCCAATAACAGAAAGAGAATTGATCAATGGAAACTAATAATGTTAGTTACTTTTCACAAAGTGCTAATGACTCATAGTTGTGGGAATGGTGATTGCCTCCAAAGTAAGAGCAGGCTAAGCCTGGGAGAGCTTTACAATCTCTAAAGTTTCTGTGCTCATTATCCTAATGATGCTCTCTGGCATGTGTATCTTTCTCATCAGTTTAAGCCCATTCAGGTCCTGGCTTTATGTGAATGCAAGAAAAGGCAAGCTAGCTTCAAGAAATTGGAAGGGCAGAAACTTAATAAACACTTGAATTTATGAGATGATAACTGGGGATGCTAATGTTAATAATGATCAGTCGAAGGCAATGATGCAATTTCTTGACATGAACGAGTAGCTTTCCTTTTTCTTCTCCTTGCTACAGAAAAGCTTCAAATTTGGTTGCTTTGTGATTTTGGTGAATTGGGTTGGGTTTTCAATTAGGTTTTGGTTTGTGAATTGAGTTTTGGGTTGTGAATTGGGTTAGTTTTTAAGATAAAAGATTGGTGCTTTGATGAACTTTGTTGATTTCTGCTTGTTTTTAACAACATAAGCTATATTAGAATGTGAAATTTGTTTATCTAAGTGATGCACTAGTTGACTGCAAAAGCGGTTCCTTTCAGATACTCTGGGCGTAGACAATGTAGAAATAGAAGATGTTAAGGAAGGAACTGAGTTGATCAAGATGTAGCTAGCAGAAAAAGAATGCTTGTCATTCTTGATAATGTGAATAAACTAGACCAGTTAAATGCACTTGCTAGGAGCCGGGAGTGGTTTGGATAAGGAAGTAGAATTATTATAACTACTAGAGACCCTCAGCTGCTAAGTGTACTTGAAGTCGATGATGTATATGGGGAACAAAAAAGGCATAGAGGTAACCAACTTTGTGATTAATCAGCTACCCTTTGAGCTTTTACTAAATAGCATGTGAAATGTAGGTCATTGAATCACAGTTCAGCAGAACCTTCAGATGATTAAAGACATGGAGGAGCCTATTAGAAGGCCATATTTTCAGGTTCTCCACATAACATTACAAAATCTTACGTACAAAAAAGTTTGTGCTTGATCTAAATTACTTGCTGACGTGCAGGCTCATGAGATAGAGAGGTCCCTCTGAAATAGAAGCAATACGGAGAAAGAACTATGCTCAGGTATGGATTTTTCCCACGGCTATGAAGTCTTTAAATAGCTCAGAAGTACTAATTTGGATACATTGTCGCTTTTCTTGTTGCTTTATAGGCGCAAATTATAGCAGAGTTGCAGAAAAAATCGAAATCGAGTTTCACATTGTATGCATTAGACTCAACAACAGAAATTTTACCAGATGGAACAGGACCTGAAGATTTGAAGGATATGATGGTTACAGAACCCTGCTCAGTAGATTCCCTGAGAATGAGATGATGATAATTGGGGATGCTAATGTTAATGATCAGCTGAAGGCAAAGATGCAATTTCTGAATGCCGGATCCAAGGATTTCATTGAGGCAGTGATTCATCTAGCAAAGCATTAATTCTGGGAGGGAGGTAGCAGGAACGTACGTAATAGAATTGAAATTTGCTTAGTCATTATGGTTTGAAATCGACATCTGTTCAGTCTTTGTGGTTTTATTTTAATATGAATGGTCCTTAAAAGTCACGATTGTCATCTAAATGGTTATTCCGTCAATTTTTTTTGCCACAATACTGACGTGGCCGTTAAAGACTATGTAATTTTTAACTGTCATGTCAGCTATTTAACTAAGAAAATTGACGGAATGACCATTTGGATGAAAAATCGTGACTTTAAAGACTATTCAGATTAAAATAAAACCATAAGAACTGAACAAATATCGACTTCAAACCACAAGGACTATATAATATTTTACGCTATGTAATATAGTTGTGACTGTAATGCCACGGCAAACTGGTCTTGTAGAGAAAGCATGTCTCCATACGTTTTTTTTTTTTTTATTGGGTCAACTATGTCTGCATATGTTAAATAAAGTGAATTGCCTACACTCCCTACAGATTTGCCCTTTACCTCCAGACTGGTAAGGGCTCCAGTTTCACTTTTAAGCTAGAGCGATGTTATATATCGATATTCTCAGCTAAATGTTTGTTCTTTTTCTTCTTCACATTGTGCTAAGATTGCCTCCAAAGCAAGAGCAGGCTAAGCCTGGGAGGGCTTTACATTCATAGCGTTTTTGTGCTCATCATCTTGATGGTGCTCTCTGGCATGTGTATCTTTCTCAGTTCAACCCATTTAGGTCAATAGGTGGTGAATTTAGAAGAATCCAAGAAGAGGCAAGTAGAAAAGATTTGAAGGGTACAAACTGAAAGAAAACTTATGTTACAGTATCTACTCTCCTTGTCCATAAGTTATTAAGAGGGTCATAAATCTGCAGAGGCAGCTAAAACTGAATACACAATTACACACGCAAGTTAATTTGTTTCATAAAGAGAAGCTAACTAATTGCCTCAACTATTATAACAAGCGGATCACTCCTCATTCTTCTTGCTTTACATTTCAGAATCTTCTTCTCCTGCATGTTTTTTTTTCCTTAATTTATTTCTTTTTGTCTCCGTGATCATGAACAAAGCCACCTCATAAGTACCTAAAATCCCTCAATTGACTGTTTCTTCCTTTTGTTCTTCACATACTGCTCCTCAATTAGCACAGGAATGTCTTCATCACCAGTCTCCTCCAGTAGTAATGTTTCATCAATCTTAGACGGTTGTGCTTCAATTCAATTAGTTTCACAAGAACCGAATCTACTGCAGAATTATATGCCTATAAATTGTAGCAAATAAAAAGTGAATTTATATTAACAATTGATCCAAAAAACTGTCAGACATTGGCAGGAGGCTGATCCAACAAACCAAGCCAATAGTGCGCCGTGAAGAGTCCTTGACCCTAATGCAAGTAACTAAGAGTTGGCTAAATCAGTACTTATGTTTGTTAAATTGTCAGTAGTGCATCAAGCCACACCAAAAACATCTAAAATCCTTTTTACCTACATGAAGATGTAGATTGCTAGCTCTCAGCAAACTTCAATTTAGTTCTAGAAGCTTTTGATACAAAATTCTGTTAACAACTTATGAACTCTCTTTTCTCAATGAAACTGGATGCACATCAATGACTACAGGAGTTGTTACATTAATATCATTATTCATGACACATTCATCCAAGAACGGTAGAGCCGTAGAGTGTTTAATGAAGCAAACTTCGTACCAGACTATAGCACCTTTCTTATGAGGGCATCTGCCGCTATCTCTTGGCTTGCTGCATGGAGACAACATCCTGCAATGTCTGATGGTAATTTGAAACGAACATTGTGCCATCCCATTGTGATCTCCCAGTGATACGGTAGATTGAGTTGTGAGATGCATCATCAGGTAGTAGTTCCAATAGTTATATGACATATATTGTCTGCATATGATATTCTTGACAGTAAGAACCATGGCCTCCTGGTTTATATATAACACACTAAATTTCTCAGGCATGCTTCTCTATTAATTTTGTACTATCTAGAGAGGCAGAGAGCAACAACATTTGTAAAGGTACCATACATTTTCCAGCACTCTACAATAGATTCGAGTCTGCAGACTTGGAAAAACACATATCAGACATTCTGACATAGGCATGAGGCTGATCCAGCAAACCTAGCCAACTCTATGCAGGGTTTGGCGTTGGGACTACAAGAATGATGCCAATGCCTTTGTTCCCTTCCTAAAAGGTTTAGGCAGGGTCTCAAAGTTCACTTCATAAATCATATTTTGCTAGACGATATATAATTGGATAGGGACACTCACAGAATAGTACATCACAGATTAGTTGACAAATTTTCCTGACTAATTCAGATGTATGCATAATATATCTAGATGAAGGGATAAACTCAGTTTTGTAAGTTTCAAAGGACTCCCACATAACCCTATATACAAAATCATGAAGACAGTTAACATCACTCAGTGCAGATCAATGTTGCACTATTATAACTCTGCACTAAGTTGGATTATACACTCCTCCCTAAGATTATCTTATGCTTTCCACACTGTTAAACCAAGCCTAAAGAATTTCATTGATCAAATATCCATAGATAAATCAAACTTCTTATAAATCAAACCGAAAACACATAGATAAACACAGTTTTAAGACACTAATCACCTCAATTTTGGATTGCTTCCCTTCATCCCACCCTTCAATAAGGGCAACATCTGCTAAACTCTGTAAGGTCATATTCTTGGGCTTTGATATTGGTTTTTTGAAAATGGGCCTAGCCTAATGATCAGCATTCAGCCCAGTCCAACAAAACCCGAAATCTCTCTCCCGCTTCCTCACACATTTCAAATTTCAAATCCACACCCAAAACCAAGACCTAACTGTCACGATGAGCTGGGACCCACCCGAAATCCAATTTTCAAAATTTAAAACCCCCACACACACCCGAATTTCTCGCCACCGTTACCGTCACCGTCACAGACCCCACCATCCCCTCCGCCTCTTTATACACTCTCACGTCTTCCCCATTTTCACCGCAAAAAATTTCAAAAATCCCAGAGACGTCTTTGTATACGTCACAGGGTCTCTCGCCTCACTCTCAAACCCAGATCTACTAACCTCTCAAACCCAGATCTACCCAAAATGAGAGAGTGCATCTCCATCCACATCGGCCAAGCCGGAATCCAAGTCGGCAACGCCTGCTGGGAGCTTTACTGCCTCGAACACGGCATTCAGGTCCGTCTTCTTCTCCGATCTCCGATCTCGTTTTTTCTACACCGTTAAACGAATTTCATGTCTAACTAATCGTTGATTTTTGTTACGTTGTCGTAGCCTGATGGCCAAATGCCGAGTGACAAGACCGTCGGCGGCGGAGACGACGCCTTCAACACTTTCTTCAGCGAAACCGGCGCCGGGAAGCACGTCCCCCGCGCCGTGTTCTTGGATCTGGAGCCCACCGTCATCGACGAGGTGAGGACCGGAACTTACCGTCAGCTCTTCCACCCCGAGCAGCTCATCAGCGGCAAGGAGGACGCCGCCAACAACTTCGCCAGAGGCCACTACACAAGTAAGGATCTGATCTGAAACCCTAATCTCGATTAGAGCCGAAATGTGAGGATTTTAATTCGTGTTTTTGCTTGGATCTTTGTGTGGACAGTTGGGAAGGAGATTGTGGATCTGTGCTTGGACAGGATCCGGAAGCTTGCGGACAACTGCACCGGGCTTCAAGGGTTTCTGGTGTTCCACGCTGTCGGAGGTGGGACTGGATCTGGACTTGGATCTCTGCTCTTGGAGAGGCTCTCTGTCGACTACGGGAAGAAATCTAAGCTTGGGTTTACTGTGTACCCATCTCCTCAGGTCTCTACTTCTGTTGTGGAGCCTTACAACAGTGTCTTGTCCACTCACTCGCTCTTGGAGCACACTGATGTGGCTGTGCTTCTGGACAATGAAGCCATCTATGATATCTGCCGTAGGTCGCTTGACATTGAGAGACCTACCTACACCAACCTCAACAGGCTTGTTTCTCAGGTATAAAACTCTACCCTCACATTGTGCTCATAAGATGCTTAGATTTATAGCTCTCTTGTTACCTTGTTCGATGGTTTGCCTTGCTCTGTTATTGTGAACATGGTGTGTTTGGTTAAATGTCTGGCTCTATAATTGTTGCGTAGCTCTGTTATTGTGGACATGGTGTGTTTGATAAAATGACTAGCTCTGTTATTGTGCAAAGGGGTTTTGACAATTTGTATGCCTTTGATACTAATTTGTGTGATTGTGACAGGTTATTTCCTCGCTCACTGCTTCTCTGCGTTTTGATGGAGCACTCAATGTGGATGTGACTGAGTTCCAGACCAATCTGGTGCCATACCCCAGAATCCATTTCATGCTTTCATCCTATGCTCCAGTCATCTCTGCCGAGAAGGCCTACCATGAGCAACTCTCTGTGGCTGAAATCACCAACAGCGCGTTTGAGCCCGCCTCTATGATGGCCAAATGTGATCCTAGGCATGGGAAGTACATGGCTTGCTGTTTGATGTACAGAGGAGATGTCGTACCAAAGGATGTGAATGCGGCTGTGGCCACAATCAAGACCAAGAGGACCATTCAGTTTGTGGATTGGTGCCCAACTGGTTTCAAGTGTGGTATCAACTACCAGCCTCCTACTGTTGTACCTGGTGGTGACTTGGCCAAGGTTCAGAGGGCTGTGTGCATGATTTCCAACTCCACAAGTGTTGCTGAGGTGTTTTCGAGGATTGATCACAAGTTTGATCTGATGTATGCCAAGCGTGCTTTTGTGCACTGGTATGTTGGTGAGGGTATGGAGGAGGGTGAGTTCTCAGAAGCTAGGGAGGACTTGGCTGCTCTTGAGAAGGATTATGAAGAAGTTGGGTTGGAGTCTGCTGAAGGTGAAGATGGTGAGGATGAAGAGTACTAGATATTAGTGCCTGGAAATTTAGAATTTGCTTGTCTTAAAAGCTGTGTTATGGCTGCAGCCAATGGACTCATTGGTCTGTTAACCATGAACAAGCCATCTTACTGATCTTAGTTTCTTATCTGTGTAATCTCGGATTAATCGATGCTTTTGTTTTCAATAATTTGGTCTTGGATTTTCTATCCCATCTTAGTTTCGACGTGCTCTTTGTGATGTGCAAATACAGTATATCCCAAGTATTTCGCATGTATTTTTCCCGAGAAAGGGAGATGTGAATCGCTCACATCATCATCTCATGTAATTCTGCTAACTGTACAGAAACGTTTGCTCAACAAACAAACGACTAGACTCATTCTACGGAAACAAGAAAACTAAAGCGAGAGACGAAGTCAAGAAAGACTTGATTTCAAACTCTTTGTTCTTCTTGGAATTTTGATCTTTGTGTTCTCAGATGCTCTCCCTTAAAAAGACCAGCAACTCATTACCTACATGGAACAAAACAGACCCAAAAGAAATTAGAACCCAGTCAAAAAGATAAACAGCAACGAAGATTTCTGCCAAAATTTTCAAGAAGAAATTTTTTACAGTCCACTAAATATAAGGTAAACAGAAACGAATATCTATTCTGCTAAAGACCAAAATTTTTCCAGTCCGCTACATATAGGTAAAAAAAAAAGTTGCAGTAAAATTTTTTCTTCAAGAGGTGAAAAGTAAAGCGCGAATATGATATTCCAAACGGAGGGAAAATAGAATACACAAAACAAAAATAAAATTTTCTCAAAATCTGGTGGACTTTGAAATCAAAAACCAAAATCATATTAAGAACAAACATGATCCATAGTTTTCTTCATCCTCTAAATTTCGTCTCATCTCTTCAAACCGAGATTAAACAAAACAAGAACAACGAAATCATCAAGGTTATCGATTTATCATCACGAATCAGAAAGCCCTAACTAACCTGAACAAGCCGAGCTCATCAGTGCAAAGCGTTGACGGTGTTTCTGAGCGGCGAGCAAGGCAAGACCGGGCGGGCCAAAAGCACAACGTCGACGCGCGACGCCACCGCGTGCGCCACCTTCTCTTTGGCGCCAAAGGAGCTGCTCTCGCCGAGGTGCGAGTCCTCCTCTCTGATCCTCAAGATCTGGCTGTGCACATACGCCACCTTCTTCAACGACGACCTCCTCCACCGCCCCTGCACCGACCTCGGCGAGTCCATCTCCTCCGACGACCCGGCGCTGTCGTCGTCGGTGCTGTACGGCTTCGCCGTGAATCGGACCTCCATTTCCTCGTGCTTGGGCCTCACTGCGATCATGGTGATTTTTACAGAAAGAGAGCTTTGGATTTTGGTGAGGACGTTTTGGTTTTGGAGTTGTTATTTGGAGTGGGAGACTGGGTAGGAAGCTTGTGGTTGAGCGACACGTGCAGTAGGACTGATGGGCATATAAAATGTGGTTTATAAAGCTCCGACTCCAACGGCCCCGTTCGGACGGGGTGGTTGCCACGTCACTACAATTAGAGGTGTTCTTGGTCTTCGTTTATATGGTAATAAAGTGGATTAATCCAGATTTGAGACCGGGGCTGATGATCTGATTAAGGAGAGATTTAGTATTTGCTAATGACGTACACGTATCTTGAGGTTTGGAGACGAGTAAAAATCTAGAGGAATTCCGGGACAAGTGTTGCGGCTCGACGGGGTGGAAGAAAATCTAGACTTCAGTTCATATACGTTTCCAAAATGATTGTAGTTTTGATTTGATGACGGACTAGATGATTGATGAACCAACATACGTGATCCGTTTCGATTGCAATGCAGTCACGACTCCTGAGAGACCAATGTAGGAAATCGGCCAAAAGAACGTGAACAAAACTGTTTGGAATAGGGGCACAGGTTAAGATCAGAGAAGTCCAAAGTCCAAACCAAAACCATTACCCAAACCAAAACGTGAGCTTCCGCAGGGGCGGCATGGCACAATATATGGATGGACAAACCCAATGGATCACGAGTAGGTCAAAAACCCAAGCAAAAATAGCCCAATATCGGACAGAACCTATGAAATGAAGGGAATAGAGAACCCAAATGAAAGAAACAACACGGGATAAAATTACGACAAAATTCATTACCTTAAGAACCAACTATATGGGGGATGTTCAAAGGAAAACATGGGAGTTCTAATGCGAATTAAAACCAGAGCAAGATAGTTTGACAAACATTCACTAGAATAATAAACTCAAGTCTGGGAAGATAACTAGCAAGAAAACCAAAAGGGGCATCAAATTAAAATGAGTTTTTAGCGACAGGACGCTTCATTGCTCATTCCTCATCTTCCTCGTCGCCATCACCACCAGCTGCCTTCTTAGCAGCGGCCTTCTGGTTCCTTCTCTTCACTCTTCCAGGGCGGCCACCTCCAAGGGGACTTGTGATGGCAAAGTCGATGTGCTTCTCGGAGTCGATTCTCACCATGAATGATGGGATGTTGACAACCTGCCTTCCAACCCTGTCAAGGACAAAAGAGAATTAGATATAACACTTCAAACTAGTATCACAGGAAATACAATATACTGACAAAGTAACAATGGTGTGATAATACAGGATGACAATAAAACATGGAACAAGTACAGACCAGTTCAAATAACCAAGCATGCACAATATCAGTACACATGGAGCCCAAATAACTAAAGACAGATAACAAGGAAGCATGAACAATATCAATGCAAAAACAATGTGTTTCGCAAAACAATGTGTTTCGCAAAACAATGCAATTGTGTTCAAGCAACTTTCAAACAAAGATTAACATTTCACACCAGTGCACCTCCCACATTAGGAGGTTGCAAAAAAGTATTTGCACCAAAATTAGAACTCCAGTATCTTCAAAACCGAATGAGAACTGGGAAAAAACTTGGTGCAGTGAACAATACAAGATATATATCAATTCGCTTTAACCACAACATTATTTCCAAACAGGACAACCTCCCATAAGCACTTAACAGACTAAATCGCCTTCAATATCAATTCAAATCCAACTAAACTAAACAGTAAAAGCAGACATGGTATATACCTGATATGCCTCTGCCTGATGAGAACCCTGGCGTGGTGGATGGACTTGGCCATACCAGATTTGAACACCTGGGTCTGAAGACGCCTCTCCAGGAAGTTCTCGACAGTCAAAGCAAGAACATAATCGAGCTTGTTCTGGCTCTCTTCCAGAAGCCCATACCTGTTCATCCTTCTCAGAAGAGCCTCACCCTCAAAGATACGGCGAGGGTTCTTCTCATCCAGGGTAAGAAGTTCCCTGGCAGCATTACGGATACGGCTCAAAGCATACTGAACCCTCCACAACTCCCTCTTGCACCGAAGCCCATACTCTCCAACAAGCTTCAGCTCAGCATCCAAACGTTCCTTCTCATAAGGACGTCTTGGCTTCTTGAAAGTCTTTCCATCTAATCACCACCAAAACAACACAACATCCGCTTATCAAATTCCAATAACACATAAACAGTAACATAAACTCACTTTTCGCATATATCAATTTACAACCTACCAACCAAAGTGGATCACAACATATTCTTCATTTCAAGAGTATGCACAACACTATTAACACATTCAAAAGAAACATGAACACTACACTTAAACCAAGACAACTTTGAGCCAGATCTAACACAGTTTATATAATTTTTGATCCGAAAAATGGACGAATAATCAATATAACACGCTCAGAAAAAAAATTAGAATATGTCAAATAAAAGTTCAGCCATTAAAATAAGAGAGCAAAGCAGAACAAATATTACATAAACCCTAAGAACCTAAAAACCCAGACCAACAGTTTAATCGAAACCCTAATCGTTACAGAGAGATTGACAATGAGAGAGAGACGAGGGGATTACAATTGCGGTAGAAGACGACGTGAACCATGGCTCGGTTCCTCCTTAGGTCTCAGAGATCTGAGTGAAGCGCGCGAGCTGCAGGAGAGTGAAAGGAGGCGAGAGAGAATGGAGCAAAACAACACGGTGCGATGTTTATATGCAATTAGGGTTTAGCGTATTCGCGCGCAATGACTATTTTGCCACTAGTTGTAACTGAGTTGGGCCTTTGCACTTTCTAATTGAGCCCAAGTTCTTATTGTATTGGGTGGAGCGGTTTAGTGTAGAGGCCCGATGGCAAAACAACAAAGGTCCATCAGGTCCGTTCCCCGTAATTACTCGAATAAACTTTTTTTAAGTTTGATATTTCATAATTCAACACGAAAATATTTCAGTAATAGATATTTAGATTTAAATCGTTAACGTGTAGACCTTTTATGTTTTAAATGTTAATATGGGACGGCACATGAACTACATGGTATGCTTACCACACATTAGCATGATAGTTAAAACATGAAATATTTTCTTCAGCATGTGATTCCAGGTTTCATGTAATTTACTATGTCATGATATTATGATCGTAATATATTTAAGTGAAATTACATGACCATCTGGCTCACTTAATGGCATGAAGATAAGACTTAATAATCTTATAAGTGAATGAATCATAATATTGTCTTAACATAATTCACATAAAAATAACAATATTGTTTCGACATAATTTAAATTTATAATAAACAATTAGCTTTATGTTGATCGAATGAGATGTTGGAGAAAACTAATGTTGGCTTGCATATCCCATTTATTTTTGTAGAATAATAAACTCAAGTCTGGGAAGATAACTAGCAAGAAAACCAAAAGGGGCATCAAATTAAAATGAGTTTTTAGCGGCAGGACGCTTCATTGCTCATTCCTCATCTTCCTCGTCGCCATCACCACCAGCTGCCTTCTTAGCAGCGGCCTTCTGGTTCCTTCTCTTCACTCTTCCAGGGCGGCCACCTCCAAGGGGACTTGTGATGGCAAAGTCGATGTGCTTCTCAGTCGATGTGCTTCTCAGTCGATGTGCTTCTCAGAGTCGATTCTCACCATTACCATGAATGATGGGATGTTGACAACCTGCCTTCCAACCCTGTCAAGGACAAAAGAGAATTAGATATAGCACTTCAAACTAGTATCACAGGAAATACAATATACTGACAAAGTAACAATGGTGTGATAATACAGGATGACAATAAAACATGGAACAAGTACAGACCAGTTCAAATAACCAAGCATGCACAATATCAGTACACATGGAGCCCAAATAACAAAAGACAGATGACTAGGAAGCATGAACAATATCAATGCAAAAACAATGTGGTTCGCAAAACAATGCAATTGGGTTCAAGCAACTTTCAAACAAAGATTAACATTTCACCAGTGCACCTCCCACATTAGGAGGTTGCAAAAAAGTATTTGCACCAAAATTAGAACTCCAGTATCTTCAAAACCGAATGAGAACTGGGAAAAAACTTGGTGCAGTGAACAATACAAGATAGATTTCGATTCGCTTTAACCACAACATTATTTCCAAACAGGACAACCTCCCATAAGCACTTAACAGACTAAATCGCCTTCAATATCAATTCAAATCCAACTAAACTAAACAGTAAAAGAAGACATGGTATATACCTGATATGCCTCTGCCTGATGAGAACCCTGGCGTGGTGGATGGACTTGGCCATACCAGATTTGAACACCTGGGTCTGAAGACGCCTCTCCAGGAAGTTCTCGACAGTCAAAGCAAGAACATAATCGAGCTTGTTCTGGCTCTCTTCCAGAAGCCCATACCTGTTCATCCTTCTCAGAAGAGCCTCACCCTCAAAGATACGGCGAGGGTTCTTCTCATCCAGGGTAAGAAGTTCCCTGGCAGCATTACGGATACGGCTCAAAGCATACTGAACCCTCCACAACTCCCTCTTGCACCGAAGCCCATACTCTCCAACAAGCTTCAGCTCAGCATCCAAACGTTCCTTCTCATAAGGACGTCTTGGCTTCTTGAAAGTCTTTCCATCTAATCACCACCAAAACAACACAACATCCGCTTATCAAATTCCAATAACACATAAACAGTACATAAACTCACTTTTCCCATATATCAATTTACAACCTACCAACCAAAGTGGATCACAACATATTCTTCATTTCAAGAGTATGCACAACACTATTAACACATTCAAAAGAAACATGAACACTACACTTAAACCAAGACAACTTTGAGCCAGATCTAACACAGTTTATATAAATTTTGATCCGAAAAATGGACGAATAATCAATATAACACGCTCAGAAAAAAAATTAGAATATGTCAAATAAAAGTTCAGCCATTAAAATAAGAGAGCAAAGCAGAACAAATATTACATAAACCCTAAGAACCTAAAAACCCAGACCAACAGTTTAATCGAAACCCTAATCGTTACAGAGAGATTGACAAGGAGATAGAGACGACGGGATTACAATTGCGGTAGAAGACGACGTGAACCATGGCTCGGTTCCTCCTTAGGTCTCAGAGATCTGAGTGAAGCGCGCGAGCTGCAGGAGAGTGAAAGGAGGCGAGAGAGAATGGAGCAAAACAACACGGTGCGATGTTTATATGCAATTAGGGTTTAGCGTATTCGCGCGCAATGACTATTTTGCCACTAGTTGTAACTGAGTTGGGCCTTTGCACTTTCTAATTGAGCCCAAATTCTTATTGTATTGGGTGGAGGGGTTTAGTGTAGAGGCCCGATGGCAAAACAACAAAGGTCCATCAGGTCCGTTCCCCGTAATTACTCGAATAAACTTTTTTTAAGTTTGATATTTCATAATTCAACACGAAAATATTTCAGTAATAGATATTTAGATTTAAATCGTTAACGTGTAGACCTTTTATGTTTTAAATGTTAATATGGGACGGCACATGAACTACATGGTATGCTTACCACACATTAGCATGATAGTTAAAACATGAAATATTTTCTTCGGCTTGTGATTCCACGTTTCATGTAATTTACTATGTCATGATATTATGATCGTAATATATTTAAGTGAAATTACATGACCATCTGGCTCACTTAATGGCATGAAGATAATACTTAATAATCTTATAAGTGAATGAATCATAATATTGTCTTGACATAATTCACATAAAAATAACAATATTGTTTCGACATAATTTAAATTTATAATAAACAATTAGCTTTATGTTGATCGAATGCTCATTCCTCATCTTCCTCGTCGCCATCACCACCAGCTGCCTTCTTAGCAGCGGCCTTCTGGTTCCTTCTCTTCACTCTTCCAGGGCGGCCACCTCCAAGGGGACTTGTGATGGCAAAGTCGATGTGCTTCTCAGAGTCGATTCTCACCATGAATGATGGGATGTTGACAACCTGCCTTCCAACCCTGTCAAGGACAAAAGAGAATTAGATATAGCACTTCAAACTAGTACATCTTAACCTTATCACAGGAAATACTATATACTGACAAAGTGACAATGGTGTGATAATACAGGATGACAATAAAACATGGAACAAGCACAGACCAGTTCAAATAACCAAGCATGCACAATATCAGTACACATGGAGCCCAAATAACAAAAGACAGATGACCAGGAAGCATGAACAATATCAATGCAAAAACAATGTGGTTCGCAAAACAATGCAATTGGGTTCAAGCAACTTTCAAACAAAGATTAACATTTCACCAGTGCACCTCCCACATTAGGAGGTTGCAAAAAAGTATTTGCACCAAAATTAGAACTCCAGTATCTTCAAAACCGAATGAGAACTGGGAAAAAACTTGGTGCAGTGAACAATACAAGATAGATTTCGATTCGCTTTAACCACAACATTATTTCCAAACAGGACAACCTCCCATAAGCACTTAACAGACTAAATCGCCTTCAATATCAATTCAAATCCAACTAAACTAAACAGTAAAAGCAGACATGGTATATACCTGATATGCCTCTGCCTGATGAGAACCCTGGCGTGGTGGATGGACTTGGCCATACCAGATTTGAACACCTGGGTCTGAAGACGCCTCTCCAGGAAGTTCTCGACAGTCAAAGCAAGAACATAATCGAGCTTGTTCTGGCTCTCTTCCAGAAGCCCATACCTGTTCATCCTTCTCAGAAGAGCCTCACCCTCAAAGATACGCCGAGGGTTCTTCTCATCCAGGGTAAGAAGTTCCCTGGCAGCATTACGGATACGGCTCAAAGCATACTGAACCCTCCACAACTCCCTCTTGCACCGAAGCCCGTACTCTCCAACAAGCTTCAGCTCAGCATCCAAACGTTCCTTCTCATAAGGACGTCTTGGCTTCTTGAAAGTCTTTCCATCTAATCACCACCAAAACAACACAACATCCGCTTATCAAATTCCAATAACACATAAACAGTAACATAAACTCACTTTTCGCATATATCAATTTACAACCTACCAACCAAAGTGGATCACAACATATTCTTCATTTCAAGAGTATGCACAACACTATTAACACATTCAAAAGAAACATGAACACTAGACTTAAACCAAGACAACTTTGAGCCAGATCTAACACAGTTTATATAAATTTTGATCCGAAAAATGGACGAATAATCAATATAACACGCTCAGAAAAAAATTAGAATATGTCAAATAAAAGTTCAGCCATTAAAATAAGAGAGCAAAGCAGAACAAATATTACATAAACCCTAAGAACCTAAAAACCCAGACCAACAGTTTAATCGAAACCCTAATCGTTACAGAGAGATTGACAAGGAGAGAGAGACGAGGGGATTACAATTGCGGTAGAAGACGACGTGAACCATGGCTCGGTTCCTCCTTAGGTCTCAGAGATCTGAGTGAAGCGCGCGAGCTGCAGGAGAGTGAAAGGAGGCGAGAGAGAATGGAGCAAAACAACACGGTGCGATGTTTATATGCAATTAGGGTTTAGCGTATTCGCGCGCAATGACTATTTTGCCACTAGTTGTAACTGAGTTGGGCCTTTGCACTTTCTAATTGAGCCCAAGTTCTTATTGTATTGGGTGGAGGGGTTTAGTGTAGAGGCCCGATGGCAAAACAACAAAGGTCCATCAGGTCCGTTCCCCGTAATTACTCGAATAAACTTTTTTTAAGTTTGATATTTCATAATTCAACACGAAAATATTTCAGTAATAGATATTTAGATTTAAATCGTTAACGTGTAGACCTTTTATGTTTTAAATGTTAACATGGGACGGCACATGAACTACATGGTATGCTTACCACACATTAGCATGATAGTTAAAACATGAAATATTTTCTTCGGCTTGTGATTCCACGTTTCATGTAATTTACTATGTCATGATATTATGATCGTAATATATTTAAGTGAAATTACATGACCATCTGGCTCACTTAATGGCATGAAGATAAGACTTAATAATCTTATAAGTGAATGAATCATAATATTGTCTTGACATAATTCACATAAAAATAACAATATTGTTTCGACATAATTTAAATTTATAATAAACAATTAGCTTTATGTTGATCGAATGAGATGTTGGAGAAAACTAATGTTGGCTCGCATATCCCATTTATTTTTGTACATGCACCATATTCACAAATATCTCAAGTGAATGTTAACAGATTGGTTTGTGTTCCTCCTAATTAGTCCTTTGGATAGATTAGTATTTGAGGAGGGAGTAAATCATGCATGAGGCATGAGTTGCGAATGATTGAAATGAGGTGAGAGAATGAAACAAAAAGAGATCGTGTTTGCTTTAGATGCAAACTGTAAAACGGATACCCTCTACTCACATGACATTGATAACTGAATTATCCGTGAACTAACGTTTATACAGTTTACCGTATGTCTCTAAATGTAATGTCTCGGAGCATCACGTAACACTTAGACCTAATGAAGTTGTTTGAAGTTAATCGCTTGTCATCTTTGTATCAAAATTACATGCATTTTTCTCGATTACTAAGGAAAAGAAGAAAAAAAAAAACAAAGAAGAAGCATCAGTTGAGTGAGGTCTTTAATTTCTTATCGACGTGGAGGCGTGCGGGGGTTGGATAGTCTGGGTCTCAAAGTTACAGAGCAACACAAACAAGTAGACAAACAAAAACACACACACAAAAAATAAAAATAAAATAAAAATAGAAATATCTCTCGTCTTCCTCAATCCTCATCATTATCATCCATCCCCAATTTGTCCTCCCCTTTTCAGCTATTTCACTTCCCTCTCCTCTCCAATCCCAAACCCTAACTTCCCACTCCCTCAATCTCCAACCCCATCTCACCTACTCCACCAGATACTCCAATCGCGATTTAGGGTTTTCCAATTGGAGTCGTCTCGTGCATCTTCCCAGAGCTCGATTTAGGGTTTTTGCAGAGATGAGTGCTCAGAAGAAGAGGAACTTCCAGATTGAAGCGTTCAAGCATCGGGTCGTGGTTGATCCGAAATACGCAGAGAAGACGTGGACGATCCTGGAGCATGCGATCAAGGAAATCTATAATCACAATGCCAGCGGGCTCAGTTTTGAAGAGCTTTATAGGTTTGCTACTCTTGCTTTTGCTTCTAAACTCAAGGTTATGCTTACTCGATGTGTTTTCTGTTAGTACTGATTCGGATGATTGCTTTTGATTTCATTAGAAATAGTTAGGGATTTAGGGAATTGATTGTTTTCAAGGCTATTGGTTTTAGTATGATCATATTACGGCAAAGTTGTTGGATTTTTACTCATCATGCATGTTTGTGGTGTTTTCTGTAATCGTTTCGGTGGATTATGTGTTGAATAAAGGTCTATCTGATGTTTGATGGGCTTCTTTGCTATATGAAGTGTTGGAGTGTCGAATAGAGTGTAGGTTTATTGATTCTAAAGTAGAAATTGTGCTCAGGATTCAGAGAAACATGAGAAATACAAAGACAATGTTGAAAACAGTAGTCTATGGTTGTTATTAGGATTACTTGGGGAACTATGGTATTATCTAGTAACACCGGGTGTCTCATATAATTTGTCTCTATGTCTTCTGATATAAACTTTAGGCTTATTCATGATTGAGGTAACTATCTATTACGGTCTAGCGTATTTGGACTGTTAATCCTTTCACCCACTTTGGTTTCTGCACTAAAATGTCTTCCCTGTTTTTACTTACGTGGGGTTCCTTTCATTTGTATTGTAGTTATATATAAGGGTCTGTAGTTTCATTTTTTGGAAAAGAGCCTGATTTGTGCATCTGTCAGGACAAATTTGGACTCTATGTCCTGCCCCCTTTTTGTACCTTGATTGGAGATTTGCTAGTAGGAAAGAGGATCCTCTATCTATCTCTTCTCTACTTCAAACACACTATATACATGCCCTTTTTTGACAAATAACCGTGTGGGTTGAGTGGGAAACTGGGGCAGATTGAGTTAACAATGAGAATGTATGGGGAGGTAAAGAAAATAGAAACACCATGCATAAGTTAGAGAGCCATGCAATAAAAGTTGATAGCCTGAAAAACTTGTCTGGCATGGTAGGTGCCCTTCCATTTGAGGCTTGCTGATACTCTCAGACTTAATGTTAGAGCAAGTAGATTTAGCAAGAAGCATTTTTACCTTTTCTCCTGTCAAATGACTTGTGATTTATACTGCTATCCAATGTCAATTTGTCTCATTTCTTTCTGTTATGTTTAAGATTAAAGCTTTGGGTCCATATTACATTCTCTTACTCATGTCTTTTTTTTTTTTTTCTTTTTGGTAAGGAAGTTGTCTGGAATCTATATTATATAGTTGAATACATATTTTCATTGCAAGATAACTCAAGTGCTTAAGCATTGTACTTTATCACTGCAGCTTGTTGCATATATTAAAATTTTATGCTTCTGATGCTAAGTATGTGTCTTTCAGGAACGCTTACAATATGGTGCTGCACAAATTCGGGGAGAAACTGTACTCTGGTCTGGTGAGAACCATGACTTATCATCTAATGGAAATATCCAAATCGATTGAAGTTGCTCAGGGAGAGCTGTTCTTGGAAGAGCTGAACAGAAAATGGGCAGAGCATAACAAGGCATTGCAGATGATTCGTGATATATTGATGTACATGGACAGAACATTTATTCCAAGCACCCACAAAACCCCCGTTCACGAGCTTGGTCTGAACCTTTGGAGGGATGTTGTCATTCACTCTAGCAAAACCCAGTCTAGGCTTTTGGACACGCTTCTTGAGCTAGTGCTTCGAGAAAGAAATGGCGATGTAATCAACAGAGGCTTGATGAGGAACATTATAAAAATGTTAATGGATTTAGGTTCTAATGTTTACCAAGAAGACTTTGAGAAGCATTTTCTCGAGGTTTCAGCTGATTTCTACCGCTGTGAGTCTCAAGAGTTCATCGAATCATGTGATTGTGGAAATTATTTAAAGAAGGCTGAAAGGCGCCTAAATGAGGAGATGGAGAGAGTGTCCCATTATTTGGATGCTAAAAGTGAAGCTAAGATTACCAGTGTGGTGGAAAAGGAGATGATTGAAAGTCACATGAACAGATTAGTTCATATGGAGAGCTCAGGTTTAGTTAATATGCTTGTAGATGACAAATATGAAGACTTGGGGAGAATGTATAACTTGTTTCGCAGAGTGCAGAATGGACTTGTAATTGTAAGAGATGTCATGACTGCTTACATCAGAGATACTGGAAAGCATCTAGTTACTGACCCAGAAAGGTTGAGGGATCCTGTAGACTTTGTGCAACGCCTCCTTGATATGAAGGATAAGTATGACAAAATTATCAGTTTGGCATTTAACAATGACAAGACATTCCAGAATGCTTTAAACTCTTCTTTTGAATACTTCATTAATTTGAATGCCCGGTCCCCCGAGTTTATTTCTCTCTTTGTGGATGACAAGCTTCGGAAAGGTTTAAGAGGGGTTAGTGAGGAGGATGTAGAGGTTGTCCTCGACAAGGTCATGATGCTTTTCCGTTACCTCCAGGAGAAAGATGTGTTTGAAAAGTACTACAAGCAACACTTGGCAAAGAGGCTTCTTTCTGGCAAAACTGTTTCTGACGATGCAGAAAGAAGTCTGATTGTAAAGCTCAAAACCGAGTGTGGATATCAGTTTACTTCCAAGTTGGAGGGTATGTTCACTGATATGAAGACCTCTCAGGATACAATGCATGGGTTCTACACAGCAGTTGGTCCTCAGTTAGGTGATAGCCCAACACTAACTGTCCAGGTCCTTACCACAGGTTCATGGCCTACTCAGCCGAGTGTAACATGCAACCTTCCAGCTGAAATTATGTGGGTATGTGAGAAGTTCAAGAGTTATTATCTTGGGACCCATACTGGGCGGAGATTGTCCTGGCAAACTAATATGGGAACAGCTGATTTGAAAACAACTTTTGGAAAGGGCCAGAAGCATGAGCTGAATGTTTCGACGTATCAGATGTGTGTGCTGATGCTATTCAACAATGCTGACCGGTTGACGTATAAGGAAATCGAGCAGGCTACAGAGATCCCAGCCACTGACTTGAAGAGGTGCCTGCAGTCCCTTGCCTGTGTTAAGGGGAAGAATGTACTTCGGAAGGAGCCAATGAGCAAGGACATAGTTGAGGATGATACCTTCTTCTTCAATGACAAGTTCACGAGCAAGTTCTTTAAAGTAAAGATAGGTACCGTGGTTGCTCAAAGGGAGTCTGAACCAGAAAACCTAGAAACCCGGCAGAGAGTAGAGGAAGACAGAAAGCCCCAGATTGAGGCAGCAATTGTGAGGATCATGAAGTCAAGGCGTGTACTGGATCACAATAATATAGTTGCTGAGGTCACAAAGCAGCTGCAGGCGCGATTCTTGCCCAACCCTGTAGTAATAAAGAAGCGTATCGAGTCCCTCATCGAGCGTGAGTTTTTGGAGAGGGATAAAACAGATAGAAAATTGTACAGGTACCTTGCTTGAAGAAGCACTATATGGTTGGTTTATTTTGTTATGGTTTCTGGCAAAAGCCTGTATAATTTATCCTACATTTGGCTAGTTCGAATATTGTTCTTGGATTATTACAGACTCTGGGCGGATTCCAATGAAGTTCAGTTCACTCCCCCCCATTGTTTAATTCCCACAGTTCAAGTCTTCTCTTCATATTCATTAAATTTGTGAATGTGTGATTCAGGGATTGTTCTATGCATGTGTTGGAAAAGAACTTTTTCAAATTTAAATCTTTCGACTCTGTAATTGGTACGGACCACTTCTTTGACACAGAACTTTGGCTGGAGTCTTCTCTGATTAGCAAAACTTAGCATTGTTGTTCAGCTAAAGTCTGAGGTGTCTGGTTTGGTCTTTTGCAATATTCACTTTACTTCCTATGAAAGAATGACTACCTGTGCAGATATTTCTAAATTTTGGCTTGTGATATCACCGACAGCTTTTCTTTTTCTGTTTTGATGAACTCAAAAGATTCATTCCAGGGAAGGATATCAGTACAGGTGGGAATAATTTCAGATAAACAAAAGATAACAAACAGAGAAAGCATATAACCCTCGGGCTGCAGTGAACACTAGCGAGAAACAAAGGCACTGGGAGTTGGCTGCAATATTTCAAAAGCTCTTACGGGAATAACTTAAGAAGTCGGAGATGAGATGTTGGAGAAAACCAAACAAATTGCAGTCTTCGTGAGGTCAGTTTGTTTGGTATCCTCCAATCCTCACTTACAACTTTTAAGTGGAGAGAACAACACGAGATCTCGTTTTAGATGTCGGAGATAAGATATTAGAGGAAATTAAACAAATTATAAATTGTTATTTGAAATGTTAATTTGCTTAATTTCCTCTAATTCTCACATCCAACTTTTAAACGTATAGATAAAAGTTGCACTTTAGACGCAGGAGATGAGATATTGGAGGAAACTAAACAAACTGGTTAGTTTTAGCTATTACTTTAGAATTTAGATGCTGGAAATGAGATATTGGAGAAAACTAAACAAATTAGGACCCTTTTCATTGAGAGATCGATTTGTTTAGTCCTCTCCAATTCTCACATACAGCTTCCAAATGGAGAATGGATTTCCGAGAGGAGATGTTAGATAAGATGTTGGAGGAAACCGAACCATGCTAGGGGTAAACAGAAAGATTTTTGGCCTAGAATTGGTTCAGCTTCCATCAACTCTTATCTACGAGCTCACTCTTTTGGAGTCTACAAGCTTTGCGGGAGCTGTTGGAGATGAAGAGCAATCATGTGTCTATTTATAAGGATGCCCATGAAGGGAAGAACCCAGTTTCATTCATGCATATATCGGTGCCCTGGAAGCAAAATTTGCATGCTATTGACTAACAGTACAAGTATACTGGGTAAAAACCAACTGATTCTGACCAAGGTAGAACACAAAAACTTATGATTTTTGGGACCCTAAAGAGTAGTAAAACAATCCAAAGACTAAAAAGTAAAAACAGCATGCAAATTACATTTTACCTCTCGATAAGCCTCTAGTGTTTCTTTTTCTCTAATTGCATTTAGATTATGCAAATTACATTTTTACCCTGGTCAAAAAAGTAAACCAGTAACGCAGTAAAACAGTTTTATTTGCCTCCCAACCTGACGTCAGCCCTATCTTCCCATTTCCAAGTCCTCAACTTCTACTAACCAACTTCAACACGCTGTTAAACCCCCAAAATCTCAGACCCGCCACCATGTCCTCCAAATGGCGCGCCATCCAGCACCGCCACAAGTACACCTACAACACCGTCGTCTTCCCCGCCTCCTACACCGCCTCGCTGACGTCACTCCCTCCCGAAATCTCCTCCGCCTCCAAATTCTTCTCCCAACTCCTCCACCTCGTCTCCCTCAGCTCCACCTACGCCCAGCTCAACCACGCCAAGACCCTCTCCTCCTCCTTCGCCGACTTACTCTCCACCGCCGCCGACGAATCCCTCGTCTCCGGAGCGGCGCCGTTCTACCTCGAGCTTCTCTTCCTCGAAAACTCGCTCCCCTTGCACAAGACTCTGGTCTCTGCTCTGGCCAAGGCGAGGAATTTCCAGTCTCTGATCGGAAAATGCTTCCGGCGGCTCTGCGAGGAGTACGGCGGCGGGAAGGGGAATCGGTTCTGCGTCTCGAGGGCGGCGCTGTCGGTGATGGGGATGCCGAAGCTGGGGTTTCTGGTGGAGGTTGTGGAGGAATGTGCGGTGGTGATTGCTTTGGACGCCGTTTCGAGCTTGGATTCTCTGCTTTCGGAGACGAAAGCCGCGGCGCGGCCCTCGCCGATTGTGATGGAGCAATGCCAGGAGGCTCTGTCTTGCTTGTATTACCTCTTTCAGCGGTTTGCTGCTAAGTTTGGCGGCGGCGGCGGCGAGGTTTTGGAGATGAGTATGGCTGTGATTATGAGCATTTTGAAGTCGGTGGCGTTTTCGAGGGACTGTTATGTGGCTGCTGGTGTGAGCTTCTGTGCAGCAATGCAAGTGTGTCTTAGTGCTGAGGAGCTTGGCTGGTTTATAATTGAAGGTATTTTCCGTCGAAATTTGGATGCTAATTGTGACAGTGAGTTAAAGAATGCTGTTGCTAAAGTTCCGTATAAAGGGGATGTGTACTCTGAAATTGGATGTTTATGTGATATGAGTAGGCTTTGCTTGATTAGAGGGATTCTTACTGCGGTGTCGAGAGCAGTGCTTAATACCCGGTTAGATATGTCCAGGGGTGATTTGAATGAACATAGAAATGAGGGTGATCATGTTAAGTCGATACTGTATGATGGAATTTTGCCTGAACTGTGTAACCACTGCGAGAACCCTACAGATAGCCATTTTAACTTTCATGCGTTGACTGTGTTGCAGATTTGCTTGCAGCAAATAAAATCCTCAATGTTAGCTAACCTTACAATCCCATCGGAGGATTATGATCCAATCCCAGTGGAAATGGGGGCCCGAATATTGAGAATTGCATGGAATAATCTGGAAGATCCTTTGAGTCAAACAGTTAAACAAGCTCATCTTATTTTTGATCTCTTCCTAGACATTCGTTCCACCCTTTGTTGGTCAGAAGGTAGTGAGAGAATAAGGTCATTCTTGCAAAATATTGCTTCTGATCTTCTTCGTCTGGGTCCTCGTTGCAAGGGGAGGTATGTTCCTTTAGCATCATTGACCAAGCGATTGGGTGCAAAAACTATGTTGGATATGAGTCCTGAGCTGATGTATGAGATTGTACATGCCTATGTTGATGATGATGTCTGCTGTGCTGTCACATCGTTTTTGAAGTGTTTTCTTGAGCACTTGCGTGACGAGTGTTGGAGCAGCCATGGTATTGAAGGTGGTTATGCACTTTATAGAGGGCATTGTTTGCCCCCGTTATTGTATGGACTTTCTTCTGGGGTTTCAAAACTCCGCTCTAATTTGAACACTTACGCTCTTCCTATTTTACTTGAAGTGGATGGGGACAGCTTATTTTCCATGCTGGCTTTTATTTCTGTTGGTCCAAGTAAGGGTGAAGATCAACTGTTATATCCTGAGGTCTTTTGTGAAAACATAGTATTGAAGGTTGAACAAAAGGTGGCAATCTTAGTTTCATTGCTCAAGGTTTGTCGTTTGCTTGCTTTGATTGAAGGGGACATTGATTGGTGTGAAGATTCTGATCAATATGCTCTTGTTTGTATCAAGGGGATAAAAATTGAAGTGGTTGTCGAGTGGCTAGTGCTTGCGTTGACCCATGTTGATGAGTCATTACGTGTGGATGCTGCAGAGACTCTTTTCTTGAACCCCAAGACAGCTAGTCTGCCTTCCCATTTAGAGCTCATGTTGTTAAAGGAAGCAGTCCCACTGAACATGAGATGTTGCTCTACAGGTTTTCAAATGAAGTGGAGTAGCTTGTTTAGAAAGTTTTTCTCTCGGGTGCGAACAGCCTTGGAGAGACAATTCAAGCAGGGAAGTTGGCAACCGATTGAGGATAACAACAGCAGTGGAAAACATCTTTCAAATGGAAGTGAGCTCACTGAAGCTAACAGAGCAAGTGATCTTTTTCATTTCATGAGGTGGTTAAGTTCATTTCTATTTTACTCATGTTATCCTTCTGCCCCTTATCAGAGAAAAATAATGGCCACACAGCTCATTCTGATAATGCTTAGTGTTTGGTCAATTGTGCCTGCTACTGAAGAAAAAAATGGCTCTGTATCTTTAGAAGGCTGTCTCTATCCTTATAATAAAGGAACCACTTCACCTGATTCAACTTTGTTGTTAGTTGGATCAATAATTGATAGTTGGGACAGGCTGAGAGAGAGTTTCTTTCGTATACTGTTGCACTTTCCAAATCCACTTCCTGGAATTTCAGATGATGATATGGTCCAGAATGTGGTTTCATGGGCTAAGAAATTAGTTTGCAGTCCGCGTGTGAGAGAAAGTGATGCTGGAGCTCTGGCATTAAGGCTAATTTTCAGGAAGTATGTCTTACAGCTAGGATGGATAGTTCAAGCTTCAGTTAGTGGAGCTTGCATTCGATCAGAGTCTGGATTGGAAAATGGTGATTGTCAGACTTATAATTGTAGGCACCCTGTGATAGAATATATTAGGTCGCTGATTGATTGGTTGGATGTTTCCATAGTGGAAGGGGAGAGGGATCTTTCAGAAGCATGCAAAAGCAGCTTTGTCCATGGAGTATTACTCACACTGCGATATACTTTTGAGGAGTTAGACTTCAGCTCTGATGGAGTACTGTCTAGTATTTCAGAGATGAGACATCTATTAGAGAAGCTCTTGGAGCTTGTGATGCGAATAACTTCATTGGCACTTTGGGTGGTTTCTGCAGATGCTTTGCATCTTCCTGAGGATATGGATGATATGGTTGATGATGAAAGTTTGTTATCCGAGGTTCCAGAAGAGATGGAGGTGAAATCATCTCCGTTGGAGCATGGAGACGATAACTCCACAGTCGTGCAGGATAATAGGCGTTCGGAACAAACTGTAATGGTTGGTTGCTGGCTTGCAATGAAAGAGGTATTTGATTCTTCTTTTGTTACTTTTTCTTTGTATTGTTGGTATCAGTTATTTCAGGAAAGAGAATTTTAGTTGAACAAATACTTAAAGGTGTAAAGCAATTAAAAGTACATAAAAATTCTTTTACCGTCGAATGCCTGGGCCGTAGGATAATCTATTGTAGCATGCAGTATGTACTGGCACCAAGTTTAGTAAACTTCATTACACTGAAGGTTAATTATGCAAAATTTTCAGGTGAGTCTTCTTTTGGGAACTATTGTAAGAAAGGTTCCTTTACCAAGTAGCCCTTCCTCAGACTCATTACATGTAGAAGGCACCTCTTCTGCTTCTGGAGCTTCAGTGATGATGGATTCAGATGCAATGCTTGATTTGAAACAACTTGAAACAATTGGGAATCACTTCTTGGAAGTCCTTCTTAAAATGAAGCATAATGGTGCCATTGATAAAACAAGGGCCGGATTTACAGCTCTTTGCAACCGTTTACTTTGCTCAAATGATCCTAGGTATGTTTCTTTTTCATTTATATTTATTTTCTTCAACTAGTTACATTCTAATATTGGATTCCGTTATGTCTTCAACACAATGTTATAGTAAAGCATTCATGTATCTATTGCGTTCATGATTTTAATTTTTTCAATCAAGTCCTCACTATTCAGAAGGTTTACTTGTCAAATTCTTTATAGATAGGAAATTTTTAAATTCGTTCTTTCCAACAAGAAATTTACTATTGTAAATGCCTGATGACCTTTCACTGCGTCATTGAGATTGTTACTTAAAAGTAATTTTTTGTTGGCAGGCTTTGTAAGTTAACAGAATTCTGGATGGAGCAACTTATGGAAAGAACTGTGGCCAAGGGTCAAGTAGTGGATGACTTGCTAAGGAGAAGTGCAGGTATTCCTGCTGCATTTACAGCTCTTTTTCTCTCAGAGCCTGAAGGTGCACCTAAGAAACTTCTCCCACGGGCCTTGCGGTGGCTAATAGATGTTGCTAAGGATCAATTTGAAAATAACAGCTCTAATGGTGACATGCATAAATTATGTTCGCCAAACTTAGACAATGGTTTTGATTCTGCATTGCCATCAGAGAGAAATATAAGCGAAAAAGTTTCAAAGATCCGGGATGAGGGTGTCATTCCTACTGTGCATGCATTCAATGTCCTTAGAGCTGCTTTCAATGACACCAACCTGGCTACTGATACATCAGGGTTTTCTGCTGAGGCTATGATTATTTCAATTCGCTCCTTCTCCTCTCCCTATTGGGAGGTTCGGAACAGTGCTTGTCAGGCATACACTGCTTTAGTACGTCGCATGATTGGATTCCTTAATATCCAGAAACGGGAGTCGCAAAGGCGTGCACTAACCGGGGTCGAATTTTTTCATAGGTATGCATTCCTTGACTAATAAATTCTATATTTCCCTTCCCCTGAGTTGGTTAACGCCTTTCACAATCTTGAAATCTATTATATTTTCAGAAGTATATCCGATGATCCAACCTATCAGGAAAATATAAAAGTTGACATATTTGAGCTGGAAGTTTAATCTGAACTCATCACAAGGTCCCTCATTTGTCCGTCTCCACATTGACTAAAGTTTTTTTTGGGAGGACCATTATGTTTTTTTAATACCCTGGAAATCCCCCCAAACTTGCACTGTTTACCCAGGCTCAAAGCTTCTGCCTTCTGCCAATCCCTATACCTCTGAGACAGGAACCTCTAGGAAATAGCTTAGGACTGAGGATGTTCGAACCTCAGGCCCCATGGAAATGAACCATGAGCCTGATACTAACTACTCGTTGTTTGCTACTTCATTAGCTGATCATTTTTTTTTTTGCCTCTTTCTGATTCCTTAATTGTTGTCGTATTGCATTTTGTTTCTGATAAAATGAAGAACTTTCATGAAAGTACCACTATGCTTTGCATAAACTTCTTTGGCTCACATTCATCAAGACTCCTTAATCCCTTTGGTGTTCCTTGGTATGATGTAGCGGGAGGAATTTATATGACTATCAAGTTAAGAAAGGCATGAATCTTTCTTCTATGTTAAACTTTCCCCTTTTGCTTTTAAAGGCTCAGTCTGAAGCATGCAAAGGAATTTCTAAGAGAAGCTTGCAACCTTTTTCATGTAAATGCCTGTGGGCCATGGATAGGCCTGACATTCTTATTATATATTCTGAATGCACTGAGATTACATTACATTTTTCTTGAGTAACCACTAAATCATAATGTCTTTTCCTATGAAGGTATCCCTCATTGCATCCATTTCTATTCAAGGAACTGAAAGCTGCAACTGAGTTACTTGGGAATGGGCCATCTGGACAGTCTGGGTGTAATCTGCAAGATGCTGTGCACCCAAGCTTGTGTCCTGTGTTGATTCTGTTATCCAGGCTGAAGCCCTCAACTATTGCAAGTGAGACTGGAGATGACCTGGATCCTTCTTTGCTCATGCCGTTCATTAGGAGGTGCTCAACCCAAAGTAATCTCAGAGTCCGTGTCCTTGCATCGAGAGCTTTAACAGGCCTTGTTTCTAATGAGAAATTGCCAACTGTTATCTTTAACATAGTATCAGAGTTTCCTAGCGTAGACGACCAAGCATTAATGACTCCTGAGTCATCCTTACTACTTCACAAAACCAGAAGTAGTAATTGGATTCATGGAATTCTGTTGCAGCTAAGTTCCCTCCTGGATACAAACTGTAGAAATCTGGCCGATGTTTTGAAGAAATACCAGATTCTAGGTGACTTATTTGAAGCTCTTCTAACTCATTCATGGATCGCAAAGCCCAGATGGTGCCCTTGTCCCATCCTCAATGCCTCTTTCTTAAAGGTGCTGGACCACATGCTCAGCATTGTGAGGACAAACCATACCAGCAAACATTTTTATGCTCTCCGCAACCTACTGTTACAGTTATCCACAGAATGCTTAGATGTAGAAGCTTCTGATGGGTTTCCTTATTATGATCCGACAATAGCTCAACTCCGCAAACAAGCAGCAGCATCCTATTTCAGTTGTGTTTTTCAAGCAACTGAGGAAATGGCTGCAAAGCCTTTTCCCATGCCTCAGAGGTATTCTCAGATTGATTCAACTAATCAGATGATACCTGAAACAGAGAATGCTTTTATAGGACTGCAGGAAAGGCTGGTGCGCTCTCTGTCTGATCCGGAATATGAAGTTCGACTTGCAACATTGAAGTGGCTACTGAAATTCCTAAAAGCAACAGAATCTGGTAGCGAGTCCCATAATTGTAGCAGTGAGGTTATGGTCATTCTACACTGGATCAGAACTAAACTCCAGACCTCATTGGTTGATCTTTTAGACGTGGAGAAGTATTATAGATGTTCATATTACTTTCTGAGAATTATATTCACTTGGAACGCGCTACAGTTCCAGAAGCCTCGGGATGAAAAATGCAGTGAATCAGTTTACGTTGGTAGTATGGAATGTGATTCTGTATTTCTGCTTTGGGATAAGTTGATATCATTGTACAATCTCACAAGACACGCAAAGACTCGAGAAACACTCATATGCTGCATTGGAATCTGCATAAAGAGGTTTGCAGGTTTATTTACTAATTCTGTTCTTTCTGATGCAATTGACGTCAATGAGTCTGATCAGTTAGCAAAATTGGCTGCACTTCATAGTAGAATAGCCTTTTTCGCCGAATTAATTAAGAAACATAGTGCTTCATCTCAGCCAGTAAACATGCGAAAGGCAGCAGCAGAGTCTATCATAGCATCTGGTTTGCTAGAGCAAGCTGCGTTGATTGGTTCTACTGTGTTCAATAGCCAATTCCTTTTGGAAAGTTCATGGTCTAATTTTGAAGGAAAAGAAGTGGTTAATATATATGCTCATCAAATAATAGATATATGGTTCACATGTATCAAGCTGCTGGAGGATGAAGATGACGAGATTAGGCAAAGGCTCGCCATGGGTATTCAGAGGTGTTTCTCTCGCCAAAGATCCGGAAGAAGCTCTCTTACTGGAGAAGTTCCAACCCAAGTGGAGAAAGTGATAGAGTCAAGTTTCGATCATTTAACTTTCATCTTTGGTCACTGGATTGGGTATTTGGATTTTCTTTTGTGCTGTGTACTGAATGCAGCAAGCCACGAGGTGTCCAAAGGAGATCTTGTGAGACAGGTATTTGATAAGGAAATTGATAATCATCATGAGGAAAAGCTGTTGATCTGCCAGCTTTGTTGTTCTCATTTGGAGAAGCTTCCCATTACAAAATCTTGTGATGTCGACATTCCAGAGAAACAGCAGTTTAGAGAATATATACGAGATTGGAGACTGAGATTTTCCTGCCAATTGATGTCGTTTGCCAAGGATCGCATGGAGAAACTAGGTGGAGCAGATTGGGTTGGTGGAGTGGGCAACCATAAGGACTCATTTCTCCCCCTGTATTCCAATTTGCTTGCATTTCATTCCATCTCAAACTGCATGTTGAATTGGCATACAGAAGATAGGACACCACATCTACTGTCTGATGTTGTTGAACTCGGGAGAACCGTCAGTCCATTTCTGAGGAACCCCTTGATCTCTAACCTGTATTTTTCAGTACTTAAATCTCATGAAGATGCTCTTGGTCTAACCAATGATGACCTGATCTCCAAACTGAGAGGAGAGGATGCAATATGGAAGGGGTTCAATCCCTATTTTCTCCTTAGTTAGATCGGAGTTTGTGTAACTGTAATAGCTGTGATTCTTGTTCTTTACTCATAGGAAACTTTGTTAATTTTTGGAGAACCTCAAGGGAAGGATTCCAGCTTCATATTTTCTTGCGGGGAATGTACCAACCGAAAACGCTTTACAACTGTTCCAACCGAAACGCCATTCAAATTACATAACTACCCCCACTCCGATCCCCCAAGTATAAATAGGCTGTGGAGCACCAAAAGAGAGAGCCTTCTTCTGCCTTCTCTCTTCTCTAAAACAAACCCTCTCAAAAATCAAAAATGGCGAAGAAGGCCAAGATCACTGACAGAGTTCCGGAGCAGAACGACGCCGACGACGATCACGTCGACGCCGAGCTCGTGCTTTCCATCGAGAAGTTGCAGGAGGCTCAGGACGACCTCGAGAAGGTTCTCCCTTACCTCTAACTCTCTCTCTATTCGTCTCCGTTACGTATATATATACGCGCGTATTTTGTGCTTTGTCTCCGTATGTACCACAATTATACGCATATCGTTCTCGATTTGAGGAAATGTAGCTTGATGCTGAATCCTTATACATGCTTTAGGTTAGTGATTTAGAGTTTGAAATTTAGGTTTTGCGAATTGAGAGTAGGAATCTTTCTAGCATCAATATTGTAAGAAAGAAAATTCAATTATAAGATAGAACTATTGAGTCTGTTAATGTTTTCTGGTTAGCTTTGTGCGGAATCGATTAGTTGGCAATCAATTGGTCATATATCTATTACAGTAACTGTTAATGAAGCTCATACGTTAATGAGTGGTTTCTTCAATTTGTAACAGATATGCGCTCTATGAATTCAGTTTGCCTATTATGGATGTTGCTGCCTTGTTTATAATTTTGTGTTTTTTCGTTGTGTTGGACTGAAGATCTATCATTGTTACGTCATTCTGATGAGGGTTGATATGGCAATGTCAAACAACAGGTTAACGAAGAAGCCAGTGACAAGGTGTTGGAAGTCGAGCAGAAGTATAATGAGATCCGCAGACCTGTCTATCTGAAACGGAATGAAATACTAAAAACCATTCCTGACTTCTGGTTAACTGCTGTTAGTGTTCATGCTTTTCCATTTTTATGTCTCTGAAAACTTCAATGATTATTTGAGATTTTTTTCCGTATATGACTTGTACATTGTTGGCCCATGCAGTTCCTTAGCCATCCTGCATTAGGCGATCTATTGAGGGATGAAGACAAGAAGGTATGACTATTAATATTGATATTGAGCCAAAAACTACAAATTTAGGGAATTGAAATCTTTCTAAATCATAGTCTTCTTAAATATTCTTAGCTGACTGGAATTGAGGAGTGTCAACTAACTATTTGTTTTCTTTCTTGTTGGCATAGATCTTCAAGTACTTATATTCTCTTGATGTGGAGGACTTCAAAGATGTTAAGTCAGGTTATGCTATCAGATTTGTAAGCTTCTTCTGGGATATCGATTTTAATAATATTCTGTCCTTTTACTATCCTAGTATTTGAATTACTCTTTGCTAATTCTTCTTTCAATTCCTCAATTTTCAGAACTTTAACGAGAATCCTTATTTTGAAGATACAAAGCTAACTAAAACCTTCACATTCTTTGATGATGGGACAACTAAAATTGTCGGCACCACCATCAAATGGAAGGACGGCATGGTATTAGCACAACCCTTGGACCTTTGGCTCTTACCTTCATCTCTTTATTTCCTCCTTTTGGAAAATTTACAAAAAATGTGAACTGTGAAGGGTGTTGCAAATGGAGTCAAACACGAGAAAAAGGGAAACAAACGACCACCTTCTGAGGAGAGGTTATATTCTTTTCAATCTTGTGTCTATTTGTAGCCAATTTTGTTAAAGTTGTTGGGGCGAAGTTATGAGCTATTAGGATCTTTGGTTGCTTGGCAGAATGTTTTGAGTCTTTTAGTTATGTACATCTGACGACAATTTGTCAGATTGTGTTCACATTTTTTCTTTGCTTTTTGCATATTTATCTATGCTTGCTCTCTCTTTTTAACCTCTAAATTTGTTAATGCTTCTATGTTCTTGTTGCAGCTTCTTCAGTTGGTTTAGTGAAACCGAACAGAAAGATATAGCTGAGTTTCAGGATGAGGTAACTCCTTGTGTGCTCTATTCACTGAGTTATGATTTTATGATATACACATTCATCCTCTTTCATTAAAATAAAAGTGTAACTAATTTGATGATCTCAAATTCTCAGTATAGATAAATTGGAATGTCCTACGAGGCCCCTTTCATTTTCTTCTTGCTCTTATATCTTTAATTGTGAAATTTCAGGTGGCAGAGATAATTAAGGAGGATTTATGGCCCAATCCTCTGAAGTACTTCAACAATGTAAGATTTCTTATCATAAATCTGTGCTGTCTAGTTTTGACTACAATATTTTCCATTTTTACACTTTAATATCTGTGCTTTCTAGTTTTGAATACTTCAATAGTTTCCACTTACAATGTAAGGTTTTACACGTTTACTTTTAAATTAAACCTCGGTACGCTACTGTAACTTTTCAACTTTTTATGTTGCAGGAGGCTGATGAAGAGGAATCTGAAGGTGATGAAGAGGTAAAAAAATATAACCTCACCTATACTCTTGTTGTAAAGATTAGTGATGCACTCACTTGGACTGTAACTTCATTTTTAATGCATTTAGTTAAGTTCTGCATGTCGGTTACTGTTTCTACAACACCTATCCCTAATTCTTTCTGGGTTGCACATTGAATATAGTTTCTGCTGTGCATTAAACATCATGAATAAACATTGGTGTTTGATATGTTGCGAAGCTGAATGTTGCAGCGCTTTTAAATTGTGGCAAACTAGTCTCCCATAACACACAGAAGATATATTTAGCTAATATTGATTAGTGACTGTTCTGACAACTTCTTAATCTGCTTGCGCAGGAGAATGCTGATGATGATGCCATTGATCGGGAAGAAGATACTGATGGGGTTAGCTAAATTATATGGATTGCTTTCAAGTTTTGGTAGTCGCGAAATTGGATCAGTAAACACACTGCCATTGGTTCATCTTTTTCTTGCTTCATTAATTGAATGACAAGTTCAATTTCTACCTTGATGATGTTATCTGCCTTCTAGCAGGCTATAAATTATTGGTCCATCTTTTGGTTTGCATGCTTATGCTTCTATGTAGAGTTTTAGCTTCAATGTGAACTAATCTGCATATCCACGATTTAATTACACAAATACATTAAGGTATACTTGCTTTTCTATTTTCTGCTTGGGAACTTCCAAGTTCCAATTTTGCAAACCTTCTTTCCATTTTCTACCCTACTAGACTACTAGTCATTACTCTGCTAATTGTGTTATAAGAAACCATGTGCTAGAATGAAAATTATTCAGCGCACCCGGCCAATCTCACCGTCCACTCACCGTGCCCGGCCCCACCCGGTGATCTCACCGTTAAATTTTCGGGTGCGCTGAATAGGCTCTCGTGCTAGAAACCAAGCTTTTCTGTAGACTGCTGGGAAAATGAAATACAATCATGATTATGTGAACTTAGCTTTATGACATGTACTAGACAGTAGGGTGCTGATGAAAATAGAAGCAAATCAATTATGCTACCTACCAAGGATTAGGAGTGAACCAGAGAGGTTGAGTGCATAGTTGGGCATGAGAAGGATCCTCAGGGAAACTGAAATGCGCAATGCACTGATCTTCAAAGGAAAATACCCCAATATCGCGTAAACTTGATGATGAAGGTAAACAGATATAATCAAAAGTGAAATAGATACCGTTTCTCCCAAGCGACTTGGACAGGTTATAATTTTTTTTTCTACACACCGAGCATTGCACTCTAGTTTGTACACTCGAATCCTTTAGTTCTAGGTGGAATGCTGACGGTTAATATTAAGATCCACCTCCCAAGAAATTATTGGATCCTCCTCATCATCCTCGAGAGCAAAGCTATCCCTATGATAAAAATCATATACAACTCCTTTGATGAAAAATCTTTTGCCAAGTAAATCGCATTTTGGATTTCAAACACTACTATTGATACTCTATGTTCCTCCCAAGTTGCAGCGTATAATTTTGCATCAACTACTTCAATATCGTATAATTTTGCATCAAGTATTCACATAACTTTCGGGACGCCGACTTTCGATCTTAAACATGATCAACCACCTTCAAATGACCCAGCACAACTTCTTCTATCTATATACTGTGAATTTGCAAAATTTTCGATCAACCAGACTAAGAACCAATGATTGTTGAGGGAAAGAGGATGAGACGAGAGCAGAACTGCAGAAGACATGGAAGTTGAGGAAGAGGAGGACAACTCTTGCTCGAAATCGCATTTTTAACATAATCGGAAAGGGGTAGCCGTTGAAGAATATCTTCTGGCAGTTGCTTAGACCACAAGCTAGTACCAGCACTGTTGCTTTCCTTGTCTTCTGGTTTTTGTTTTCTTCTTATTCTTCTGCTTACTTTCAGCAGAATATTTCTAATACAAGTATACAACACATGAGCTTCTCTTCATCTAGCAATGTTAAACCTCACGCATTTGGTATTCTGAAATACACCAGGAAAGCTCCAATGGCCTCGGCTGTTAGTTATGACTGGTATCTTCATTATGATTCACAGTAATGAAGAAAAAGCAAGTTGGTGAAGTCAGCCTCGGAGTTCTGAGAATTCGCCAGTCAAAAACAGATTGCAGGTGAAACTAGCAGGATAATAAATGGAAAAAAAAAAAAAGCTTCTGTTTCATTCCATATCCATATTCCATTGTCAAAAGCTAGACAAAACAAAACAAGACAAGAAAAAGCAGACACCTATTCCAGTACCCCACAAGCCACAAGACGTCTGTTCTTCATATCCTTTGTAAGAATCAAAGACTTCAACATGTCTAATGTCTGAGGTGCGACAAATACTGGGTGCTTGTTCCCATCCTTATTAAGCTCATAATATCGGAAGTAGTCTCTTGTACTTGAAAATGGCGTTGCTTGTTTTTTTTTCTGAGGGGTTTTGCTTTTTTTACCCGGTGTCATGTCCCGAGTCTTGCTTGATTGAAATTCTACCCGGTGCGCATGAAACTGACCTTGAAGCTCAGTTAGTATGTGCCCAGACTCATCTTCCTTGATCTTCTCTTCTCCAGACCTACAATTTAGAAGCTCAGTTGGTATATGCCCAAACACGTACCGAAGCCACGTTTTCACCTCCTCAGCTAACCCACGGCTGTAAAATAAGAATACTGTCACTTTTTCTAATTGTTGAAAAGACAGCGGCAACTCAGATTTCATCAACACTCAATTGAAGCTCATAAAAGCTTATCATCAGCTCTATAACGGTCTCACATATAACTTTTTTGATACATTTTTCGTCTTTGCACTACCACCACAAGTAAAAAAAATTGCAATTAATTTCAAATTAAGTTTTTAAATTGACAAAAGTAAACTGCCTTAAGACAAGAAAAATACCACTGATTAGTCCTCCTGTGCTTGGATCTCTTAAAGCAGCTAACAGAAGGATGTAGCAGACAACATCAACTATGATTTCCCAATGAGTATTATCTCCATATTGTTTCCACGTATCATCCAATATACTGTCAATGTAATTTTCTCCGGAGCCCATCGCTCTCACGTTCTCTGGAACCTTGAATGCGCCTCTTTAAAGATTACGAACTGTTCTCGGCCCAAAAGACAAAAGCAGATTGGCTTTCACTGGGTGATAAGAACACTAGGTTCTTTCAAAGGAACATAAACTATGGAGTCCTTCATATTCATTAATATTCATATGAACTAAATTATCTTCACAAAGTCTAATAGAGAAGCAAATAGCAGTAACAACACGACACTTCTAGAGGTTCTTATTCACATAACAGTTCTCAGAATCAGGTAGTTAATCACTAAATCATAGCATGTCTACCGGGAACAGACTTGCCATAAAATCTCTACTATTATTCCATGCATATCCTCCTGCAGAGCTTCCATCGGGGTGGCCATCATCCGACTTAATGGAGTTCTTAGCCCTTGCCAACAGGTGTGTTCTCGGGGTTTGGAATATCATCCAAGTAGGGACACTCAAATGACAAGTGGTCCACGACCTTCATACAAACTTCACAAAGTTGAGTCTTCACCTGATTCTTCATCCGAGTCTTCTTCACCTGATTCTGAATCTTTGTCTTCTTCATCTGATTCTGCATCTGAGTCTTCCTCATCAGGGGTCATCACCCTTGTCCTTGAATATCTTCTCTTTTTACATGCATATCCTGGCCAGCCTCCATCAGGGTGGCCATGATCCGACTTATTGCAGTGAAGGCAACGTATTTCATAGCCCTCGCCAACGGTTGTGTTCTCGGGGTTTGGAACGTCGTCCAAGTAGGGACACTGATATGACCAGTGGTCCACAAGCTTCATACAAACTTCACAATGTCGAAGTTCTTCATCTGAGTCTCCTTCATCAGGCTTGCCTGTTTGGTTTTTTGGTGCCAATGATAATTAAAAATTTGTTAGACCAGAAGCAGCAAAACTTAAACTGTATGGAGTCATCAAAGTTACAAATACTCTGGCAATGAGTTTCAATTCCAGTGAACCTATTTTAAAAACCACAAGGCACCTATTACATTTACATATCAAAAAATTCGAGTTCAAGCTTTTAAGCCATCAACCATTTTTCTACATACACCCTATTTCCAATACAGTTAATACACAAAGTTTATATACATATCAAAAAATTCAAGTTCAAGTTTTAAGTCATCAACCATTTTTCTACATACACCCTATTTTTCTATATTTTTTTTAAACAAAAAAAATAACTACCAATCCAGAGCAGATTTAAAAAATAAAAAACGAAACCTCATGAGATTAGATTCAGCCTGCAAAATAAGGATCAAAAGCATACTTTCAGCTATCTTCAGTTTCCTAAGCGCTTTAGCTTGCTGTTTGGCTGCCTCGGCTGCCTCGGCTTCTTCAAGTTCCTCGTATAACTTTTGACATTCCGCTTCATTCATAAACATGGTCTCTTGGAATTCCTCGAAAGGCAAGATAAGTACCTCTCCTCGAACTTTCCAACCATCTATGATCCTCCTTAGGGCTCCGGCTTCTTGTTCAGACAATTTTTTGTTAGGATCGGCACCTGTTTAAACAAGAGAGGGAAACATTACCAACCAAACCGAGACCCTAACACATATATAACTAACAAAAAAAAAAAGCATACCTTTGTTCATCTTTGCATGTATCTCTTGTAATTCTTGTTCCGAAATCTTTGCTTTCTTAGAGGCGTCATAGAGCACCTGTCCGATGCCATAAGATCCGTCTAGCCGCTTCCGGCTCCCGCAGCCTGCCTGAGCCCCGGCGGGGCCGCCGATTGTCGGTTCATCCATTGCCCTAATTTCTCAGATATAGTTTGTTTGGGAGAATTGGCAGATCTAGAATTCGGATCAGAATGTTATATATAGCGGTGGGCGGGTATGGCCCGGGTCCGCAACTTGGCCCGAACAAAATCTGTCCGTCCATTTTTTCCTTTTAAGTAGCTGATGAAGAAAGACGCTTTTACCCATGCGGGCCTGCGGACTTGAGTCCGGTTATAGCAATGAGACCACCACAATGACCCGAAAACGCGTCCAATTACATAATTATCCCCACTCTGATATCCCAATTACAAATAGACCCTTCTTCTTTCCCTCCATTTTTGATTTTTGAAAGGCGAAAAAATGAAAACGGAAACGACAATAGCGCCAATCAAATTGCTAACGCTCTCTTCGTCTCCTTTACGTATATATACGTGTGTATTTTGTACTGTCTTCGTACATACCAAAATTATATGCATATATCGTTATCTGAATTTGTATTCGTGTTCTCAATTTGAGGAAATGTAGCTTGATGCTGAATCTGTGTACATGTACTGATTTCAGAGTTTGGAATTTAGGTTTTCTCAAGGTTTTGAGAATCGAGAGGTGGAATCAGTTTCGTAGAAAGAAGATTCACACATAAGGTAAAAGCAATATGGCATTGATATGAACCTTTTCTTGTTACATTGGATGACAAGTTCAATTTCTACCTTGATGATGTTATCTGCCTTCTAGCAGACTATAAATTATTGGTCTACGCTTACAATGTGAACTAATCTGCAATAACCACGACTTAATTACACAAATACATGAAGGTATACTTGCTTTGCTATTTTTTGCTCGGGAACTTCCAATTTTGTGAACCTTCTTTCCAATTTTGTGAACTAGTCATTACTCTACTAGTTGTGTTGTAAGAATATCTCAAATAGAAATAGGTGAAGAAACCATGTGCTAGAAACCAAGCTTTTCTGTAGACTGCTGGAAAAATGAAATACAATCACGATTATGTGAACTTAGCTTTGTGGCATGTACTAGGACAGTAGGGTGCTACCTACCAAAGATTCGGAGTGAACCAGAGTTTTTGAGTTCATAGTTGTCATGAGAAGGGTCCTTGGGGAAACTGAAATGCCCAATGAATCATCAAAGGGAAGTGATGCAGTTTCTCCCAAGTGACTTGGAGGGGTTAAGAAAATTTTGGTTATTAGTTGCTGTGATGATTATGTTGCTGGAGCGACTATAAACAATACTCGATCACTAAGGTCCTCGACTTCTACACCAAGAAACATTAACATTGCACTCTAGTCTGTACACTTGAATTCCTTTAGTTCTAGGTGGAATGCTGACAGTTGGATAATATAAGAACCAACCAAGCAAATTGTTGGATCCTCATCATCCTCGAGAGCAATATTATCCCTATGATTAATCATATACAACTCCTTTTGATGAAGAATCTTTTGCCAAGTAAATAGTGTCGCAAACCTCAAGTCCATCAGCTATCCACCTCTCCAGAGTCGCCCATTAGCTCGTTGCCTACTGCTAAAAAAGATGAGCTTTACCGGTTGAGTGTTGGCTAAAACCTTGTTCACCAAGCTAATGGAACCTTTTTCATGTTGCTGACGAAAAACTCAGCACACTCGATATCATAAACTCAGGATCTTGTAAACCATAGTCTCAACAAAAAAGAAAAGACAGACAATTCAACAACGAAGAAGAAGATAAAACCATCATCAAGAGGAAGTATGAGCGAATGTTGAGAGCTCGTAGTTAGAAATTATCAACATAACAGTAGGACATTGATAAGTTAGAGCTTCTTTACAACACTACACTTCTAGAGGTTCTTATCAACATAACAGTTCTGCCCATCTAAATACTGCTCTCAGTCAAGTAGTTAATCGCTACATCATAGTATGTCTTCAGGGATCAGACTTTGCCATAAAATCTGCACCCTAAGTCCATGCCTTGTTCCATGCATATCCTGCCCAGCTTCCATTGGGGTGGCCATGATCCGACTTATTGCAGTGATGGCAACGTATTTCATAGTCCTCGCCAACAGGTGTGTTCTGGGGGTTTGGAATATCTTTCAAGTAGGGGCACTCAAATGACCAATGGTCCACGACCTTCATACAAACTTCACAAAGTAGAGGCCAGTCATCTGACTCTGTATCTGAGTCTCTCTCATCAGGGGTCGTCCAAAATCCACTCTTTTTCCATGCATATCCTGGCCAGCTTCCATCGGGGTGACCATGATCCGATTTATTGCAGTGACGGCAACGTATTTCATAGTCCTTGCCAACAGTTGTGTTCTCTGGGTTTGGAATCTCATCCAAGTAGGGACACTCCAATGACCAGTGGTCGACCTTCATACAAACTTCACAAGGTTGAGGAGGCTCTTCATCGTGATCCCATTACTGTGTCAATGTAAATCAAAAATTTGTTAGACCAGGAGCAGCAAAACTTAAACAGTATGGAGTCATAAAAGTTACAAATATTCTAGCGATGAGTTCAAATTTCAGTGAAGCTAATTTAAAAAACACAAGGCCCCTATTACATTTTCTTACCGAAAAATTCATGTTCAAGCTTTTAAGTCATCAACCATTTTTCTACAAACATATTTCCAATACAGTTGATACACAAAGTTTATATAGTAGCACAATTTTTTCTGAGGAAATATATAGTAACACTTATGGAAACCTAAGAAAACAAACTTGTAAGGATGACAAAAATTACATTGAAAATTGTATCCTGACAACATACTAATTTTCCACGAGAATATTAACCTGATCGTATTTTTTATGTTTTTTTAAAAACCACCAATCCAGAGTATATCAAAAATAAACAACGAAAACACAAGAGATTCAAGATTAGATTCAGACTGCAAAATAAGGATCGAAAGCATACTTTTAGCTAGGATCCTTTCCTTACGCGCTATAGCTTGCTCTTTGGCTGCCTCAGCTTCCATAAATTCCTCGCATTTATTTTCAAATTCCGTGATAAACATCTTCTCTTGGGATTCCTGGGAAGGCAATTTGAGCACCTCTCCTCTAACTTTCCAACCATCTATGATATTCCTTAGGGCTCGGGCATCTTCTTCAGACAATTTTTTGTTAGGATCGGCACCTGTTTGAAGATCGATGTCAAAATACATAATAGAAATTCCGTACCCAAAACATTACCAACCAAACTGAAACCCTAAAACATATATAACTAAGACAAAGCATATATACCCATGTTCAGCTTTGCAAATATCTCTTGTAATTCTTGTTCCGAAATCTCTGATTTCTTAGAGGACTCATAAAGCACCTGTTTAATGTCACGACATCCAGCCGGAGCAGCCCCGGTGGCGCCGCCGATAGTCGGTCTCGGATCCATTCGCCCAAATGTCTCGGTGTTCTACTTTGTTTGTTTTTCTCTCTTTTTTTGGTAGAACTGTTTTGGGATTAGCAGGTTGTATATATAGGGGTCACATTAACAAGGGCGGGTCTGGGCCGGGTCCGCAACTTGGCCCGAACAAAAATCCGTCCGTCCTTTTTTTTAATTTCACACCGACAAACAAGAACTTCAGTGCGAAACATCAACATTGCACTCTAGTTTGTACACTCGAAATCCTTACCCTGAAGATGATTTGCAGAGATGAACACTTTGCTGGTGTAACTGATAAACAATATTCGATCGCGATCACCAAGATCTTCAGCCTCTACCAACAGATAGCCATTCACATCGCACTCTAGTTTGAACACTCGAAACCCTTCAGTCTAAGGTGGAATGTTGAAATTATAAACATGTATCATGTAAGAACACCTCCCAAGGAATTACACCATCATCATTAGCAAACCTACCTCTTACGAAGAATCATAAACACCTCCACTGCTTATAATTTCTCCTCGTAGTGTTCCTCTTCAAGAAAGAACTACCTCCTTTGAAAACCATGACCGCAGATTTAGCATCAAAAATTCCAAAAGAACTGCATGAGTTATATGTTTTTGGACTTTTTGCCCTAACGACATATATGATATAATCCCGCATTTTTAGAAGCGAAATCGAATTTGGAATGGATTTCAATTCTATTTCCATACGAGATATGCTCTTGCGTGTGAATTTTTTTTAATAGATCGTCAATTTTATTACTCAACAAAAACTATAAGACACATTACATCAGATACTCTTACATGTGATATTTAAAATGCTTTGAATTATCTTGAAATCGCGTCCTCCACCTTTTTCATATTCTAAAATTTGAAATAGGTAATATTTGGATTATTTTGAGATATGATCAATTACGATTTAATGATTTTGTAATGTTTTGAATTATCTTGAAATCGCGTCTTGCACCTTTTTCATGTTCTAAAATTTGAAACAGGGAATATTTGGATTATTTTGAGATGTGATCAATTACAATTTAATGATTTTGTAACGTTAATAGGCGAAGTGATTATGAGTTTGTGACATATATTTATGCAGCTATGTACTGCAGTGAAATCAACAATTACCGGATCACATGCCAGGGTAATTTTTTGCAGATCACAGGAATTGCAATGTACTTGGGCATAGATCAGAGTTCTACAGTCTGCACTCTGCAGTGTCTCACTTGTGCCAAACTGCCATGGCTAGAGTGCCACCATGCGTGGTTGTCTCCATTGGCTCACTTTTGAAGGCTTTAAACCCGCTGAAAGCACTGGGTTTGATTCAGAATTTCAGGTCGATCCCCAAACCTTGTCGTGTAACATCTACTTTGTCCTCCTTTAGTAGTCCTTTGTATGATATCTTCCATATTAGACTTATACATGGCAATGACACTCAACATGCATCTCCTAAGTTTTCCCTGCTGCGTATGGTCTTGAGCTTAGCACAAATATACTATGACAAGCCTAATCGATTTAATCTAGTTACCGTACATGTCAAATAAACAATATTTTTAAAAACTACCGTTTTCACGTATGGTTCAAATTTTATGATAACAACTACATTGTTTCCACCCAAATACCTCCTAACTTCTAAGAAGAATCGCAAGTTGACCAACCAGTGTGAAATTATATACCTCCCAATTTTATGATAAAATTGAGTCGGTTTTTTTTTTTTTTTTTTTTTTTTGAATAGAGAGCTGGTGTGACTGTCCTCAAGCCTTCATTAATGAAACTGACGAATACAAGGGGGGACATAAAGCCTAAACCCCTTATTACAATAAGCATATAGAAGTCCCGAAATAATAACGAGAACTTCTACAACTACAAAGTACATGTATTTAAACAAACACCAACTAGCAAAGAGTACTGCTCTAATGACAACTCCATTTGCTTTGTCACAGTGGTGACATAATGAAAAGATCAGTTGATATGTAACATGTTTACATATCATAATATCCAATAATATAGCTTTCTTACTATGTTGCCGCCAGATAATAATTCTGACGACGCTAAGTTTCATCCTGTCACTAGGAGGTTGCACCCATTTGATTAAGCAAACGACGCGCCGCCTACCTATAACAGATAAGGCACACAAAATGCATATACCGGCACAAGGCCCTTGGCACCCTATCAAATGGTGATATAGTATAATTTGCGACATAAAACCGCTTAGAACTACAATTAAAATATAGTAAAACAAAATTACTAAATAAAATTGCAGAATAGAAAAATAGAATAGACCTAGGGTAGAAGAACCCAAGCCCATTCCACAATAGGTCCAGAAGAAGCCCAAAATTGTACCAAGGCCCAACGGGTCAAAGCATAGACCTCAGCCCGAGTCGAGTCTTGCACGGGAAATCTTGTCTCCGCCAGTGGACCAACAACCCCGTCAAAAGTGAGTGTTTACACTAAGAAGATAAGCGCTACTATTCATGGTAGTTTGACGAAACTTGACATCGTTAACGATGGTCCAAGTCAGTAATATAAGAGATGGAAAGAAAAACATATCAAAGACGACTAAAATCGGACACAAATTGACTAGTCTCCACCGAGTTTGATGCTCTTCTCTATTGGTTTTTCCAGTCCAGGACCTATTTTCTCTAACTAATTACAAGAATAAAAAAGAAAAAAGAAAAAATAAAATAATTACAACGGGAAAAAATCAAATAATCCAATTTATTAAACGTCTGACGTCCGCGCGTCTATATATAAATGCTCACCCCCACTAGTACAAAGCTTCCCTCCCATTTCGTGTCTCCGTTTTCTGTCAGAGAGTGAAGACAAAATAGCGAGAGAGAAGAGAGAGAGAGAGAGAGAGGCGACGAAGAAGCTCTGAAAGTTAGGGTTTCTCAGTTCATCAAAGCGACGCCGTTTCATCACTCCGCAAATGCGTTCTGCATTCTCCGCCGCCGAATCCTGAGCTCCGATCAACGATCTCAGATGGTTCTGGTTCGTCTGTGCTCTACTCTCTTCGAATTTTTGTTCAATTTTTTGTTTTTCGCGGAGTGGATTTCAAAATCGTGATGATTTTGCAGGAACTACGAAGCTTCGGAGCGCCGGAGCTCTTCAACTCGGTTCCGAAATGCACCTATTTCGCTTACAACGGCGAAGACGCCGCTTCGTATTCCGTCGCAAACGCGGCGAGTGCGGCGAACCGATTCGACTCGGTCGAGGCCGAGACGAGTCTGATCAGAGCGTTGTATCTGGACAGCAAGGCGGAGCTCGCGGCTCAGACGAAGCGGCTCCCCGGCGAGCTGGACCGAGCCACGGCGACGAAGCTCCTCCACTTATGCTGCAACTTCGACTCGGCGGACTGCGCCTCCGCGATTCTCGGGGGCGATATCGGGGCGGTTCCGATTGTGAACGAGTGTGACGACTCGGGGAAATCGCCGCTGCACACGGCGGCGTCGGCGCACGCGTCGCGGTGCGTGGAGGTTTTGCTTAAGAAGCACGCGCGTACTGACCTGAGGACCAAGGACGGTCAGGCACAACTAGCTCTGGAGCTGTCGCTTGCTGACACAAGGTAAGCCAATTACGACGTCGTTTTCATTTGATACGAAAATAGCTAAAGGCGTTGCTCCTTCCCCATAAGCTCTCTGCAAATATGACCTAAAATGGAAAATCTGCTTTTGCCTTTTCAGCTCCGCTTTTGATTTTTTTCATCTTTCGTATTTATTGAAGCTCTTGTTCTTTTCCTACCTGCATTTATTTATTTATTTTACTAATTCCGATTTTATTTTAATTTTCCAGGACGGATCCGAATTGGAATCCGAACAATCTCTCCATTGAAGACCTGGTCATTCACATGAGTGAAAAGGTCTGTGCTTGCCAACTTTTATTTTCACCTAGCTACAAAACGACGCGTCGTTATTGATACAGGATTTTGTTGATAATTTGATTATGTGATCGATCTCAGGATTTGAGCACTGTGAAGCTTCTGAGTGAAAAAACCAAGGAGATTGCTGACGTGGCGTATGCCTACGCTGTTAAAGGCCGTATAGATTCACTGACGGCGCTGCTCATCGCCGCCGCCGAGAAGGTTAACGATTGCGTCTTGGAGTTGCGTGATTCCGAGTCGGGATGCAAGGAGAAGGTGACTCTATACGAATGCCTGATAAGGGAGGCTTTGGCCCTCGGCGGCCGTGCCACGCCGCCGCTGAGGGCGGCGAAACGCGCCTCCACGGCGACGGAGGTCGAAAACTCGGAGAGGAGGAAGCTATTGCTGAGAGAGATAGAGCTGCTTCAGCTGTTTGGAGCTGTTGCTCAGAGCGGTGGTGGGGAGAAGAAAGTGACTTCGCCACTCATCCGTGCTGCTCAGGTGAGCCTCCGTCGTTCTGATCAGTTCTCAGTAATTTTCGGAGGGGAATTTTCTTACTGTTAAAAATCTCATCTTTGCACTGTTTGCTGATTAGGATGATCCAATTGAATTTTTAGGCATTGCAAGGTTGCAACTGGCCACTAGAGTATTGTTCTCCTTCTCTTTTGTGTTTGGGATAATGTGGTGGGTGGGCCTTGGGTGTTTTCTTCATTCCCTTTGTTGTTTTCTTGCTTTCGTTTGGTTTGGAATAATTGGTTCATTTGGTTGTATGCACTTCCCCATTCAATAATGTCTCCGAAATGGAAACAATCTACTGCTGTGTTAGAGAACTTAGGATTCCATTACATTGCAAAGTGACGGAATACTCAGAATATTTAGCAGAAGCAAATCAAAATATATATTGATCACATTGCCTCTATAAATCATAATGATGACTGGCAAAAAGCTCTTCATCTTCGAAGTATTGTGCCTCAGCATGCATTGTAGGTAATCCATACTGGTAGCTTCTGAATGCAATCTAGCTGGAAGAAAATATGCATGGTAGTTGCATGGGAACAAATTTGCAATTGTAGAGCTCTGATTTTTAATTTTAGAGTGATTGATTATCATATACAGTACTTTAATATCATGATATGTGACTATAATTTGATAAATTTTTGATAGGGAGGAGATGAAACTGTTATCCAGCTGCTTCTGAAGACAAATTTAGATGTCAATGACACTGATGCAGAAGGAAATACCGCTCTTCATTGGATCCTTAAACAGCCCAGATTGTTGTGTCCTCAACAGATCAAGTCTCTCTCTCTCTCTCTCTCTCTCTCTCTCTCTCAAACACACACACACACACACACACACACACGGATGCATAGGGTTTAATTACCTTACTAACTTTGTATTCTTTCATTCCCAGGATTTTATTGCTTCTTCTTGATCATGGTGCTCGAGTAAGCCAAAAGAATAGATTGGGGTTAACAGCATTTCATATTGCTGCTGGTAATGGCAATTCAGAGGCACTTGAGGTATCATATGTTTCCTATTCTACATATCCAATCTGCTTAACAAATCATCTTGCTTGACAACCAGAAAAACATTTGTTAACAGCACCCTTTAAGTGTTTATGAAACTCAGTAGCAGTGACTTTGAGCCATTGACAGGTCCTCCTGTTGGAAGATCCAGTTGGCGTCCAATATAAGACAGAAATGAAAGAAACTCCCTTGTTTTTCGCTGTGAAGAATGAGAGTAAGGAGTGTGCTGAGCTTCTTTTGACATGGGGAGCAAACAGTGAAGTCCTTAATCTGCGGTAAGGAATAATGGAAAAATTTCTTCTCTAGTTCAATTGTGTTTGTATCTTTCCAGTAGTGGTTTTTAGAGCCTTTTTAGTTAAAAATTTGAATGCTAACATTTGTCCATATGAATTTCTGCAAAATGTTAAAATACCAGTAGGCAAAGAGCTATAGATCTGGCAACCTCTCAAGATATGCGTTACACATTGCTGAACCCAACCACAGTTAGCCTCAGTAAGTTCATTATTGAAACATGTGGAAGTATTTTATCAAGCAACTGTACCCATCTTCTCTATATGTGATTTAACTTCCGTAATTTCTCGTCTGCAGTAAATCATGCATTCCCAAATCAACATAAATGTACGGCTTTGGTGTTGACAGATGAAGACACAACTACCACTACCGAAAGGTAATCACTGTTATATGCATCAAAGTTGCTTGTTATGTCAAAGAATAGAGAAAATGTTCTGTCTTATATGCTTGTGTGTCAGCAGGCATTTACTCATGCATGTTTATATCTTTACTCTGATCATAATTCTCAATTTTCTACTTCCTGTGAATGCTAGAAATGTTAACTCGAGCGCCAAGGCAGACGTTTGTAAGTACTTTGACTCTCATCGAGGATGTGTCAGAGGAGCTAAGTGCTTTTATGCACATTGTGAGGAGTTTCAGAAAGTGAAAGAGGGAGTAGACCAGAGTTATTCTTTTGCTACTAAACTACTCGAACACAAAGTGTTTGTTGGAGGACTTCCTCCTTCAGTGGACTCTGGTAATGCACCTATGAACTTTTATCAAAATAATATAAGTTGTATTAACTATGATTGTCTAGCATGATCAATTATCTAATAACAGACATACAAGTTTTTTCTCTGACTAACATAATTCTAATTTACTTTGTGAGGCAGATGATTTAAGAAAGTTCTGTGAAGAAGAGTTTGGATCAGTAGAAGATGCTATAGTCATTGTAACTCAGATAGAAAACAAGATACAGTCTAGAGGCTTTGGCTTTGTCACATTTAGACAGGAGAAATCTGCTTCAAAAGCTATGCGAGCACACTACATCACCATGAGAGGGAAGACAGTTGAAATAAAAAGTTTGATTCCAAAATTAGTTTTAGGATCTGAGTTTGAGAAAATGTCACCTCAACGAGAACAAGAGAAGAATTTTCAACTTCTACAACAGAAGTCGAATGAGAATATTATGGAAGGTGATAACCCTGAACAAGGTTCTTGGGCTGACAGATTAGTCCATGGACAACCAACGGTGTCTTCCACTGAACCTCAAGTTACCAAGAGTTCTGAGGACCCAACCACTCCTACATGGCTAAAGGTTTTCAAGAAGTGGTTTCCTGTGTTCTTAAAAGGTCTGTCAAATCATCCAAACTATGCCCTCTCTTCTCTAAAAGCTGATTTTCGGGCTAAATTTGCGTTAGAATTGGATCATTCATCTGTGGGCTACTCTAAGCTCAGTGACTTCCTGAAATGTTTCTCCAATTTATGCACTGTTGAGATGCTCCCCATAAGCAAACGTCGAACTCCCACTCACATGATCCTCCGACCAAAATTATCAAGGCCCAAACGCAGACTCCTTCCTACGCTGGGAACACCTCACAATCTGTCTTTGTCTGCATTGGTTGTGAATGGTGGTGATTCAAAGTGTCTTTCAGACCTCTCAACTTCTGATGGTGGTGATTCAAAGTGTCTTCAGGACCTTTCAATTGACAATTGTGGTGATTCAAAGCGTCTTGAGAACCTTACAATTGACACTTGTAGTGATACAAAGTGTCTCCAAGACCTAACAGCTGACAACACTGTTGATTCAAAGTGCCTTGAGGACCTTTCACTTGACTTTGGTGGTGATTCAAAGTGTATTGAGGACTTTTCCATTTGCAGTGCTGGTGAAAAGTTTGGCTCAAGTATCACTAGCCATGGGGAAGAGAACCCCTCCCCTGAGTATCCTGAAATCAACTCTGCAGAGGATGAAGCACACTGGGTGCACCCAAGGTTCCTCCAATTCTTGAAGCCAGATCCTCTGCTGTATTGGCAGAAAGAAACTGATGTGCTTTCCGGAGGGACTGACAGTAGAAAAGGACAGTGCAGTTCAGGGGATAAAGGAAGTATTAATGTTAGGCATCCAAGACGGCATCTGGTTTTGGAGTCCCTCTCCAAGAAATGGAGCAAGTCCTACTTCCTACGCGAATTTGATTTCTACAAGGTGAGCAACATGCCTGCAAACTAGATATATTTTGTTTTTCTTACTATTACAGTGTGTGTTATGTGAATCATCTGCATATTATCTATATCTAACTCTATGGTATAATCATTCAGAACTACAAGGAAAGATTATCGGCGAGAAGGTGTTTTGCATGCAAGCAGCAGAAAATGCTATGGGCCAATTTCCCTTGCAAACACTTGCTATGGTGTAATGACTGCAAGTTGCGGGCAATAGGGGCTTCGGGTCTTTTCCCTCACAAATGCGTGCTGTGTGACACAGAAGTACAGAAAATGGATTTAGTACTTCCATTAACTAGTAACTGAGGAATCCAATTGCACTCTGTGTTTACATGCACAGGAGAACTGCAGGTGAACTATATGTCTATATAGATATGTCGTATGTTAGATAGGATACATAGTATGTGGGTGTGGATGAACTATAAGTAGAACACCCAGAAAACCAGAAAAAGTAAAGAGGAACTGCGGGTTGGGCATGAGTCTCCCTCCCGGCCACACTAGACCACACTTTTGAACTGGCGGATTCCATCCGGCCTAGATTTTGTGCCGACTATCACAATAGTGAAAGTTGGTCCTCCTAGCTATAGTTTCTAGTACTATTCTACTGATATCATGTTTCGTCTCAGCTTTTGACAATGGAATATGATGAATATGGAATGAACAAAACCTGCTTTGTCCATCTATTAGCATTTTCTGAAACCCAAAAGATGGGTACATGTTTGCTTATTCTCTTTATCTAGTGCATCATGTGAGTTATCAAGTTCATGTTTATGCATTCTGCTGATTTAGGAATTAGGATTGCACTACTTGTGTAGTTGTATTGATCTAAATTTTTCCTAGTTAACAGAGGATAGGTCTCCGGCTGACGTTATCCTACAAGGAAACAGAAACGTACAATTAACGGATTCACAAGACTGGTCTATATAAGGCATCAAATTCTCTTTATCTGTTTCATTGATCATATTGTCTAGTACTGGAAGAGCTATATTTATCTGATAACAGAAAGTGCTTACTTGCTGGTTCCTACTCATTATGGATCCGAAGGTCCTTAGTTACAAAGGTGTTGACCTGAGCATGAGCGACTAGGATATTCTTAGAGGACCTTATTACTTAACCGATAGCATCATTCGATTCTATTTCACTTATCTTACTTCCCATTATGATGATGATATCCTTCTGGTTTCCCCTAATATCTCTGATCTTCTGGTAAATTCTCCGGATCCCGAGGATGAGCTTAGAGCCTTTGCGGAGTCTGACCAACTTGGTAAAAGGAAAGTTGTGATCTACGCAGTGAATGATAACAAAGATCCGAGTCGAAGCGACGGCGGAAACCATTGGAGCTTGCTGGTGTATTTCAGAAAATCAAACGCATTCGTACATTACGACAGCTTGGGGGGTAACAATAGTTTGGAAGCTAGGAAAATGTATACAGTATTCAAGAAACTTGTGGCTGCTCCAGCAACACAAGCACCAATAACTCCAGCTGGGACTAGTAGTTTGGCTACCAACAACAGTTCTACAATGAGACACGAGTGCCACTCTACGCAGTCGCGGCGATTTATAGACTATACCAAGACAATGCTTGGGGTTTGGGGTTTTGTTGTCAACTACATTTTGTCAAAGTACTTGCGTCTGTTTGGAAATTATCATTATCATCCTTCGGAAGTGTGCTATCCCATGCAAAAAATCACCAATAGTAATCATGGAGATGATGATGATGTTAATGAACCTTGGTATAGAGAAGAGACTCTTATGCCTCAGCAGACGAATTTTTACGACTGCGGTTTATATGTGATGGCAGTTGCTACAGTAGTCTGTGAATGGTACTACAACGAGAAGAGGGCGGAGCAGGAGCAGGAGCAGCAGCAGCATAAGGGCTTGTTTGGGGACGACCAGTTTCCGAATATCACCAGCCATGTTGACAATTCTATTGAAAGAACAATGCGCTCTGAGCTTTTGCGGTTGATTCAACACCAGATCACACTTGAGGAGTACCGCAGTAGGCAGCCAAACAAAGTTAGGGAGTTTATACCTGAACAGCCGAAGAAGGAGACATTAACAGGAACAAACGCTTGTTCTCAGACAAAAAGAATTAGAACGGGAATAGAAGCTTCTCAAAATAAGAAATTTAGATTGAGATTGTAAGGGTCTTTGATTATTACTCACAAATTTAAAGTGAGCTTGTAAGAAATTTAATTCAGTTACTTTGGTCTTTGTTTGGCTAGCCGTTCTTATAAGCCTAATTGTATTAGAACTTGGTGATCACCAAAACCGACTAGGATCGGAATTGCTTATGTTATCACTGTTTTGCTCTCTTTTTATGGCTCACCTTCCTCGTCTTCATCACTTTTTCTTGATTCATTGGCTTTGCTCCATCTCTTACTCATAGAAGTGTCTAATGGACAAGAATACAAAAACTAGTGCAAGCAAAAAGCCTGAAGATGGTGAAAACCAGATTATTAGCACCTCCCTAGTTGTGAATAGATCTCTATCAGAGTTACCTGACATTGCTAATTAGAAAATCTCGTCTAAGACTCAGATGAAGTTTGTATGAAGGTCGTGGACCACTGGTCATTTCAGTGTCCCTACTTGGACGAGATTCCAAACCCTGAGAACACAACGGTAGGCGAGGGCTATCAAATACGTTGCCGTCACTGCAATAAGTCGGATCATGGCCACCCCGATGGAATCTGGCCAGGATATGCATGGAAAAAGAGTAGCGGTTTGAACTTTGAAGGCAAGGCTGATGACCCCTGATGAGGAGGACGCAGATTCAGAATCAGATGAAGACGATCACTCAGATTCAGAATCAAATGTAGAGGCTCAACTTATCATTAAGAACCTCTAGAGGAAAAATTAGAGAGCAGGATTGAAGGAGCACAAAAGACAGCTAAAACCCTCAACCCCTAAATGAGAGGCGAGTGAGACCCGAACGGCGCCGTTTCTTTTCTTACTGAAGGCGGGAAAGATGGATTGCTGATCCGGATTTCAAAACCTGGGCCAAATTGGGCTAGACCTCTTTATCATTCATTCGGCCCAAATGCTTCTACTTCAACCTTTCTCCAACATAATTTTTTGAATTAAATTCAGTTTACCCCCATGAGGTTTGGGGGTAACTTCATGTTAATCCCTATACTTTTAATTTCATCAGTTTACCCCTCAAACTTTTGAATTTTCCTCAAGCGTGACCAATGTCCTATATTCTGTCCAAATCGGACGTTAACTACTGATAATTTTAACCTTAACTGTGAGGCCCGTATCTAGAATTTGGGCAAATTGGACCTTATCTGTCCAAATCAAACCTTAACTGCTGATAATTAACGGTCAATTCAAACGGAATATGAGAATTTAGACACGGAAGATAGAAATTGAAGAGTTCAAGGGGTAAACTGATGAAAATAAAAGTGTAGGGACTAACATGAAGTCACCCCCAAACCACAAGGGGGTAAACTGAATTTAATTCTAATTTTTTTCCTTCCATTTTTTAGCAACTCATGCTTTCATGATCAAACTGCAGCTTATGTCTCTCATTTTTTTTTTCTTTTTCCTTCCATTTTCCATGGTATCTGGTTCAGTAATGATTGATGCATAGGTCCATGTCATGAGCAATGCGTTTTTGTTAGAATGCAATGATATCTTCTGCAGTATACTTGAAGCAAAACTCAAAACCTATGTTGTAATTCTAAGAAGTTTGAGTTCAGAGATATTGATATAGATCTTTTATTGTGTATAAAGATAATGCATTTAGTATACAGAAATGTCCCTTTTTTATATTACCATTGTTCTCCATACAATAACCATACTTATGTTCACATAGATAGTTGTGTATCATCGTTGATTGCCTTATTTCTCTTAACGAAACCAATTGTTTATGTTTTGTAACTTTGCTGAACATGACACCAATCTAATTAATATTTTTTTTAATAAGAACTATAGTTTCTCCTTGAACTGATAGCTTTTTGTACACAGATGTTTCAAAGCATCATTTCAAGCTTGGTGAGTAGCTTGGTGAGCAGCTTGTGTTTCTTAGACAATTGAATGGTAAGCATTTATTCATACAATTACAATTATTGGATGATACTCTAGCATTTGGCTGTGATCCTCTGTTTGGATCGTAACCTTTAATGAGCATTTGGCTGTGATCCTAGTAAGACTTGGACTTAATGATCTTATAACCTTTTGTTATTGCATGTATATATGCACTGTCTATATATTATTATTTCATGAACTTGGTCTCATTAATTTTTTTTTTTTGGCTCTTCAGGATTTCTCAAAACACCCCTAGTGTCAGAACACCACTAGTGTAGGAAGTAATTGCAAGAGATCTTCATGATAAGGAATGGAAATGCAGACATATTTTCAGGTAAGTATAGACTGTGACAGAGTTCAAACATCTGTTTTTGATCTCATGTTTCCACTTCTACTGTTTTTCTTTCTAATTTAGTGTGGGGGTTCAAATCAGCTACTCTAGCTTTAATGTTTAAGTAAGACCAGCTAATGAACTACTCACGCTTGTTGACTCAAAATGTCAGAAGGTTAAGAGTTTATGTGAATGTGTATTTACTGTTATGAACTATATATGTGTCATGAACTCGCATGCCTCTAATAACTACCCAGTCTACTATGATATGTCAAAGAATAAAGTACTCCCTATCGAATTTGAGAAACTCAAAGAATAAAGTACCCCACATATGTATTTGCCAAGTTGATACCATCTGATATTGGCTGTTTTGCTTCTGTGTGTTTCTAGTTGACTTCTAAATGTAGTTTGAGTTTCTGACATTGTATCACTTATTTTAGTTTATGTTTATTGGCTTGTTTGTTTAGGTTCTCATTTTGACAAGGACAAATCAATGGAGCTCTTGCAGCTTGGTACATGTTCAAGGTTTATAGAACACAACAAATGAGAAAATTAGTATAGTTAATAGTTACAGTGCTATTTTTTATTTTTTTACTTTTTGTAGTTGATTCCTCTCAGTTCGAATCTTAATATGCATACATCATTGCAGCTGCCTACCCAAGTACTCAAGGAAATCCTAGTGAGGTTGACCCAAATAACACAACAGTAAGTAATTTTTGTGAGAATTGTCGGTGATGAATGGCAAGCAGTGGGATCATGAGTGTAGTTATAGGTACATTATAATCAAAATGTATTGTTATTGTACACATGTATTTTTACACTTCAAATAATTTTGTAATTGAAGTGGATTCTTAACATTAAATAAAGTGGTACTTTGTTCATTTTATTCTTAGTTTTTGTTACATATGAAGTTCAATTCACAATCACACAACATAAACAACAAGAATATAAACAAGATTGTGAAGTCTAATAGACAATCAAACGACATAAGTCATCATACCCTACAAGATAAAAGCAAAGTGAAACGAACTATCAAACGACATAAGTGTCTCATCAAACAACATATATATGTTGTTGGTTTTCCATTGAGACGACATAGAGTCTAATAATTTTCCAAACTTGACAACATCAGACGACATTATATTGTCATTAGAAACCTCATCTAAGTCTAACCATAGTAGGTGAATATATTTGTCGTTGAAGATTTTATGGCTCGACGATTATATGCAGCATAAGGTTGTATCACACCACATGCATCTATTTTGACAAAACCTTAATTTTTCTTGTTTCAGTTGACATATATATGTTGTGATCTTTAACACAGATAACATAAGTTTGCAAACCCTCTAGACTTATCAAATTTCAAACGACATACGACATATGATATGTCGTCTGATCAACACTCAGACGACGGTGGAGAACTGTCATTTGATCATCAATCAGACGGCAGGGCCTCAGCTCAACTGTCGTCTGATGATGTTTTTGGCATAGCGGCCATTGATTACGGTTCTGCATTCTAATCTGTTAGCCACAGTTCCTAAGCATTTAGATATAGTTATATATAGTTTTGATGCCATTGTGTGGTTAAACAGTAGTTTCTTTATTTCAGTAGTTCCTAAGAGGTGTATATAATTTGTATATTGGTGCATATACTTTATAATTCTTTAGTAAACATGAGAAGAAAGAAGATTACTGGTGACAATTGCACTGAGATGATCAACCTTGAAAATGGGCAAAGTGGAACTAAATCAGCTACTTGGAATCCTCAAACCGTAGCTATATTTTGCAACTTATGTATCAAAGAAGTTGGGAAAGGACAAAGGCCTGGTACTCACTTTAATAAAGAAGGATGGGCTAGCTTGGTTGCAAACTTTCATGTAGAGACTGGAAATAACTATGAAAAATCACAATTGAAGAACAAGTGAGACAGTTAGTAGATACTTCAATAAAATGTTCAATGTGATATGTGATGTCACGGCAAAAGATTTCATCAAGCCATCAGATCCCGAGTTCAAAAGCACTCCACCTAAAATACTTGGTGATTCTAGATATATGCCTCACTTTAAGGTAAGTTATTTTACATCTTGTAGTCATTTTTATTTTTAACAAACAACATGGTATAAAATATCATAGTTTGTGCAGGATTGTATTGGAGTTATAGATGGCATGCATGTTCATGCAACTATATCACCATCAGATCAAGTACCATACATTGGCAGAAAAAGAATACCGACTCAGAATGTAATGGCGGTATGCAACTTTGACATGCAATTTACATTTGCATGTGCAGGTTGGGAAGGCATTCCCCATGATGCAAGAATATTCCAATCAGTAATTCACAATCCAGCTTTGAACTTTCCTAAACCTCCAAGTGGTAATTATATTTATATAAAAAAATATGCATTTGTTCAACATTAAAGCACTTCTTGCATTTGAAATTATGATAGACTTTTTTTTTCTTTTCTTCAGGAAAATACTATTTGGTGGATGCAGGATACCCACAAATGAAAGGGTATTTGGGACCATACAAGTGTCAAATGTATCATCTTCCTGAATTTCGCAGAGGTGCTCAACCAACAGGTTATAAAGAGGTATTTAGTCATGTACACTCTTCTCTCAGGGGCGTTATTGAATACACTTTTGGTGTGTGAAAAAAAGATAGAATATTTTATTGGACATGCCAAGTTACTCATTTGATAAGCAAGTTAAAATTGATATAGCAACAATGACACTTCACAACTATATAAGAAGGTATGTCGTACGTGATTTAGTTTTTGACGAAAGTGAAACCTTTGATGACATTGAAGAGGATGGGAGAGAGGATGATGCACGTGGTCACGGTCATGTTTCTAGAGAGATGGAGGCATTGAGAAACAGGATTGCTTCAAGTTTGATGGGTGCACGGGTTTAGAGACAAGACTTTAGTTTTTTTTTTTTCTTGCAATAAGGTTGTGGATTTATATTTAACTAGTATTTTTTTTAATAAATACTTTCTTATTATATATATGAAGTATTGTTATGAATTAAGGTTTAAATATACGTACAGAGGCTCGTGAGAGGCTCTTCACAAGTTCACATATATTTTTGTTTGATTATATAATGATTATAAGGTTCTGGTATAAGCAAAGTTAAAGAAAGAGGAATGACGTAATGGGTTATAGGCCAAAAAGTGAAAGAGAAAGTTGTTATCGACAAAAAAAAAAGAGCTAAAGAGTTTATTCTAGTGTTTTGTCTATTTTGGTCATTACATAAAAATATTGCAGTTTTATAATGTGGTTACTAAACATCTCACCTTACTTATTTTGATTGCAGCGATTAAAAAATGATAACTAACCAAACGCTTAACGTGGATTATTCTCACAAGTCACAACAGTGATTTTTTTAAACTGAAATTTCACACTGCAATATCAAATTGGGCCTTGGTGTACATATGGCTTCAATGTCCCTTGAGACCTTCGGCAAATAGAGAAGCAAAAGCATCCATGCAATGTTTCTTCAACACCAACGCAACATCAACGCCTCCACCACCAATTTTGGCGTCTGAAATATATACGGCCCCTGTTCTATCAATGGAAACAAGGTCAACGTTGTTTGGTCTTCCGAATCCAAAATCAGTTTCATACACACCAAACCGAGGTGAGCCAGCCATGGTAAGCACTCTACCACTACGCCCCCTACTCATTCCTGAAACCCAATTCTCTGCTCCATTCAGAGCCCCTTTTCCCAAACGGTTCATACCTTCAGTGATTGCAGTTAATGCCACAACCACCCCTTCTCCTCCCAACATCCCTTTTCTTTCTGCGACTGCCAAACACGGCGTGATGCAGTTCCCAAAATAAGTTGCAGGTATAGGAGGGTCTAGCCGAGATCTACAATCCGCAACCAAAATGAGTTGTGTTTCATCTTCGTTTGTTTCCTCAGCCTTGACTAAACAAACCCACATGTAGGCACAAGCTAAAGAAAACGTTGTCAAATGGAGATTTGCATCGGAACTTACAGTACTTAGTACATGCCCTCTAAGTTTCTGTATGGATGCACGAGTGAGTTTGAAGGTGCCTCGAATCTCTAGTGGAGCGTGAAACTCCCAGAACTTTAGGCTTCTGTTGTTGGGACCGTCAATGTCTTGGTATTGGTTCGAAAAGAGTGTTCCAAGCCCTGCCTGGTCTTGAACCACCGTTCTGTCGTAGAAGGGTTTGAGGTGATCTGGTAATGAAGATGAATTTAGCCCTTGATGTTTGCATAGGTGCGCCCATGATTTGAAAAACGAGATTGAAGTTAAGCCATCAAGAACTGCGTGGTGTATTGTTGCTCCAATGGAAAAGCCTCGGTTTGGGAAGAGAGTGATCTGCAGTGCCATCACTGCGGCTCGTTCATGAGAATTCTCCAGTTGTGGGACAAGAGGATGGTATTCTTGGGGTACAAGCAAGTCGTAATTGCTTGAAAAGCGATCAAAATCAGCATTGGACTCGGCTATTGTAAGCGAAAGGGTGTCGCCTTGGACGTAAGTGAGAATGGGTTTGATGGAGTCTTGAGGCCAAGTGAGGTTTCCTGCGAGAGGTAGGAAATGTTGGAGGGTAAGAGAGAGTGAGGTTTTGAGCTTTTCAAGTATGGAATCAAATGAGAAGGTCGAAACGTTGGAGGAAGAAGATGATATCTCATAGAAGTAAAGGGGCTGCACTGGTGCAAACCTCAACCAACATATGTCGAAGAAGGTCAAGGGAAGGGAGAGATCTGGTGAGGGTGAGTCCGATGAGGCAGCAGGAAGTGACGGAGCCACCCTGCAAATTTGAACTACTCTTGCAGATGAGTTTGGAGATGCCATTGGAGATGATGCTGAATTGATTGAAACTTTAGCAATTATATATACAGAATGAAGCTTCTCACCCTGCCTAGCTAGTTGACTTGTTGGTGATACAGTATCAGACTATCAGTATCACCTAAACTTTTCATGATTCACGTTGTTTCATTGGTTCATGGTTCACAAACAAAATGGAACGAGGTTCACAAATCATAAAATGAATTATTGAATCTCCAGCTCATCATTTATGGACGTGCAGATATTTTCGCAATTTATTAGAAAGATAAATACAGATTACATTCCTTAAATAACACAAGAAAACAACTCCCTAGTCCAGCAGAAACAGCTCCTGACCCTACTAAAATATATGCATTTGTCAAGGTTCATACACTAAACTTTATCTGCAGTCTGCACGTACACCTATGTATCGCTCAAGTTCCCCTTTCTGTTTCGTTCGTGACAGTTGCAAGTGAACGAACCCCTGCTTTCCCTGAAAGTGATTAATCCAAACCTATTCTGCCATTTGGTTTGGATTTGAATTTGATTCCAGGGAAAGCAGTGACTAATCAAATGAGAAACGTTACCCAAACCTATTGAAGTGAGGATGTATATTTACTGTTGCTGAAGAGAATTTGATAATACATGTGTTTAATTTGATATCTGGCTTGGACTGCATAATTACAAAGCCCATTGTACATTTGATTGATGCCTCCCTATATAAATTCATCTGTTTGTAGTTTTGAACATCTTTATTCTTCAATAAGCTAATTTGTTAGTTCCATGAGAGAAGAGAAGAAACTAATTTTAAAGGCAAGAGAAAGACAGGAAAAGAAAGCAGACGTTCCGGAAAGGAAGCGGCAAGAAGAGGTAAAGAGCTGGTGTAGGTTGAGAACGCGACTTAACGTCTCCTTCAGTTCTTCTAAACGACGTTTGCAATTAAATGGCTCATTTAATAAGTTTTAGTGGGTTTGTGCTGATGTGTCAAGTTTATGACCTTCAGATATTGAATGAATGGACACGATTCAAAGTTAAGGATAAACAAGGATGGCAGCCAAGGAGAGAATCCTTACCAGTGGAAATTTGGTTTGAAACAAGAATACTTTTCTTAACAAACAAACATACATCTCATGCAAACAGACTAGTAGCAAATAACTGTACAACTCCAAGCCTACATTCATATCTGGAAGAAAGTACCTCTCAGCTGCTGCAACTCATTGCTGAATTATGGGTCCAAAAGCATTATCTCTGCATTCTTTGAAGCACGCTTAAACATAAGTAATTCTTTTACTAGCTTTGAAAAACCGTTGGCGCGCAGGGTGTTTGGCAGTTGCAGAAACAAAAGGGTTGTTGGGTGGAGATGGTTTGGTTGTGGCTTTAACTGCAATTACTGAAACTATGAAGCGTTTGGAAAAAGATGTTTTGAATGGAGCAGAGAATTGGGTTTCAAGATTGAGCAGTGTGCGTAGTGGTAGACTGGTAGGTATTGCTGGCTCACATCGGTTTGGTGTGTATGAGACTGATTCTGGATTCGGAAGACCAAACAAAGTCGAGCTTGTTTCCATTGATAGAACAGGAGCCATATATATTTCAGATACCAAAAATGGTGGTGGAGGCCTTGACGTTGGGTTGGTGTTGAAGAAACATTACATGGATGCTTTTGCTTCTTTATTTGCCAAAGGTCTCAAGGGACATTAAAAACCAAATTACATGCACATATAAACATGGTTCTTTTGTCTTATGATACCGCTCCTAGATTATAATTTGCTTGTGTGTCTTTCCTTTTGGTTGTTAATAACTGGGAATCCAAACATGAGAGTTTGGATGATTTGGTGTTCATTGTTATTTCGAAAAAATGGAATCCATTATTTGTGATAGCTAGTTGGGCGGTGTTGACAAAGCTTGAGATTGAAATCACTAGCTAACTAGTTGCAAGTACGGAACTAAATCTGGTGTAAACCACAACTCCTCAAGCAAACCAACATCTCCAAAAGACTCGATGATCGTCTATTTTCACTTCACAAATTATTTTGCTCACCCCGCAAACTAGTTTATATTTTTAATTGTAAGTTTGGGGGAGGAGGGGGTGAGCAAAATGGTTTGTAAAGTGATAATAGACGCACCTTCTGTTTCCAATTAATTTCAGTTTCTGAACATTTTGAACAAATCTTGACCCATTAGCTTAGTCTTTCTCTTTGTACGCCAAACCTCTGTTTAGTTCAGCCATGCACTATTTGGTTTAGCATGCATGCAATCATTTTTTTATTTTTTTATTTTTTATTTTTAGAATGGGTGAGAAATAAGGATTGATTTTCATGATTTTCGTCGTTTGTGTTTGCAGGGGTTCGTTCACTTGCAACTGTCACGAACGAAACAGAAAGGGGAACTTGAGCAATACAAAAGTGTACGTACGTGTAGACTGCAGATAAAGTTTAGTGTATGAACCTTGGCAAATGCATATATTTTAGTAGGATCAGGAGCTGTTTCTGCTGGACTAGGGATCGTTGTTTTCTTGTGTTATTTAAGGAATGTAATCTGTATTTATCTTTTCAAAAATCATCGTAACTATGTTTACAATTCTAAAAACTTCAATGTTCATATATATGCGACCAATGCAAATAGATTTTCAATCAAAGCAGCATATATCATCATCATCACAAGTAGTATAGTCCAAAAGTGGCATGAGTAGAAAGAACTGAGCAACGACATAGATGAATAGCAGTGGATGTACACCAAATGCGCCACAACAGGTGTCAAAACAAATTACAGTATAACATAAACATGAACACGCTAAATCACAACAGGTTAGATAAACCCAGGTGTTTGATAAAATACCAGGACAAGCAATAAATCAATAGATATCAATAATCATAGAAAGAACTCAGGACGATAGCCAGATTTGAACATACTGTAAATCCCAAAGCTAAGCGAATATGAGGCTTTGCTGAGAGATTGTATTATTGAAGCCGTGGCCAGCGTGACCTGCAAATCGAAGCCAAGAAGCTCAGTCGAACAAATTAGGGCACAAACCGCACCGTGCTAATGGAGAACCCAAAGAGCATGCTTGAATCATCGCGTCTGCCAGATAGAAGGACCCAAATGACCAATTCCCACTTTCAATCAATTATTGGAGACTTGAGAAAAATGAAGATGAAAGTGGATCAGATTGAGAGAGAAACAAAAAACGTCAAAATCTGACCTATGGTGTTGGACACGGTTGATTGATCGTCATTCTCCAGATTTTTTCGTTGGGTTATGAACGTTTCCATAGTATCTGGTTCAGTGGTACCATATGTTCGTCGTCTCCATAGTATCTGGAAACATATTAATACATTTGCAATAGTGAGAGACCGCTTATTCGAGCTCGAGACCTTATATTTGCGGGAACATATTAATACTTTTAAATTTTTTGTTAGTTCACCATAAATTTGTGTTGGTTGTTGCTAGTTAGTAGTTTAAAATAGAACTCAACAACCCAAAGAAACACTATAGTGCCTAAAATGGTATGATTGGAATTTAGGGAACTGTACAATGACTAGTAGCTAAATAACAAACATTACATGGTAGTTTAATACTCTAATTGCTAGAGCTAGAAGAATGGATTCCTTGTCCTGTAAACTATCAATTCTATCAAGTATAGCATTTGTTTGTAGAATAGCTAGTAGACATGTCACTAGGATCATCTGAGCCCAAACTAAAAGGAAACCCGATTGATCTGATAGTCCCCCAGTGACTATTAGTATTGTTAGCCAGGCTTGTGATGGTGTTTTCTTGATTCTGATCTTGAGCCAAACTGGTTGAGAAGCCACTAAACTGTTGTTGTTGTGAGCCATCAAAGTCTATGCTCCCTGAGGTGTTGTTGTTACTCAAGTCACCAACAAAGGCATGGTTGAAATTGGGTGGTGATGACATATCAATCGGAGTGAACATGAAGCCATTGGGAATGTTTTCTCCAACTAATGCAGGATTGAAGTTGGGTTTATTAGAGAGAGCGTCGAAAGCTGAGTAAGTTGAAGCTTGTTGATGTTGTAAGTCATTGTTGTTGCTCCAAAATTGTATGGCTGATCCTAAGTCAGTGGTGCAAGATATGTTGTTTTCGGAACTGAACTGAGGGCATTGAGTTAGAAAACCGGATGATGTAGGTTCAGGCAAGGGAGACAGCCAAGATTGAGAAAGAGCCCTCTGTGCCATTGAGTTTGTTTTCTTGAAAATCCTGCAAATGGCCCATGCATCCTGTACAACATGACATATCAAATTAGAGACCAAACATTCAACTGAAAACAACAAATAGGAATCGAAAACATGAGAAACAGAACCAACTAGTACTACTTACATTTGGAGGGAGGCTTTTATCTAACAGCTTCTTGGGTGGTGATGAGTCTGCGATAGAAGGGAGGCGAAACTCGTGCATCATCCAATCAGTTTTGATTCCTTTAGCAGCTCTGCCTCTGTAGAACACAAGGGACTTCTTAAGGCCTATGCACTTGGACCCTTCAGATGAATAAATAGGCCTGTCTGTTCCTGTTGCTTTCCAAAACCCGGCTCCTGTGACTCGGTTAGGCCTAGCACTGTTGCGGTATTTTCGATCCCTTGGGCAGTAAAAGTACCACTCTTTCTCCCCAGTACTAGCCAGTTCTGCATCAAGATAGAAGATATAACTTTATTCACAAGAAACAATTGCTAAGCTCACTTAAAACATGTTCTTTCAAACCAAACATGAAAAAGGGACGTATGTATGAAAACTGGTTAAGAAACACAAGAACTAGAATCGTTTCTTACTTGGAAGATCCCAGGGATCATATTTATAAATGTCGACTTGCTTAATCAGTTCAATGGGGAGAAGCCTTTGCTGAATCTTTCTCTTGAGGTAAAACCCAACAAGCTCCTCATCAGTTGGATGGAAGCGAAAACCCGGCAACATCACATCATCAACTTTATCCATCTGATCATTCCTCTCCCCCATACTTCTCTTCTTGAAGTTTATAAAACTTCCAAAAGTTGAAAGATAAGAATTCAAAAGTTCAAACCAGACCCTTGAGAAAAGTCTAAGAAATACCACTAGGCAGCTTGGAAGGAGTACTTATGGTTCTTTAACATATGCTTAAAAGAGAACCAAGCTGCAGTTCTAGTGAGTCTCACAAATAAGAGTTTGCTTCATCCAAAGCTATCATGTGCCACCTGAAAAGGGGTCTGGCTCCGAAGCTTCGGCCGCCCTTTCAGGATTGAGTAATGAAGAGTACGATTTGCACGAAAATCACGATGACTTGGTAAAGAAGAAGCTTAGACTCTCACCTTTCTTAAGAACAGCTACCAAGGAACACAAGTCAAGTGAATTGGATTATTGAATTGTGAGGCTTTTTAAGTTGGTGATTCTTGAAGTACTGCATAAGGGTCTTATTTAAACCCAAATTAAGGATCTCAAAGAGTCTAAAAATTCAGCAAACATTGGAATTTTTTAATTACCAAGTTGCTTTCACAGTCGCTCATTTTCAGTTTTCAGAGAAACCACCCTCATTTATCTTCAAAGAAACAAATACAATATGACAAATACAGGTTCCTTATCAAGCTATTATAATCCAACCCTTTAGAAACACAATTTTTCTTTTGGCTGTATAACAAATTATAAGTAAGCATCATTATAAGGAACAAACTTCCAAAACTAAAAAAGCTTAAGATTACAGTCAAACCAAGAGATATGTATGCATAAATTGGAAATTCCTCTGAGACTCCTTTTCAGTTTTTAGTCTAAGGAAATAATGAAATAATAACATTTGAATCCCTGGATCCAAAAATGCCATTTCTGTTCTATCTGAGAGCTTCTATAATTCCTTCATCTGCCACATATGAAAAACTGACATGTCAGTGGATTTTTTTTTTTATGACAGTGGATATTTTAATATTTAAGAGTTAAGATAGGGCCAAACTAGTGATTAAGTATTAGTATAAGCATCTCTTCTATTGGTCAACCAGAAGAAAAATCCATCATACAAAATAAACCAGGGGACTAATTGATCTTTAAAAATTTTCTGGTATACATACGTGCACTTTTTTAAAATTTTGGTCTACAAGTCAAAATTAGTAAAAGTTAATATCTTTTACCATATACCCAGAAACGAAATATATACTGCTGCAGTGAGGACAAGGTTAGGCAAACAGTACTAATGTGAACTATAATTATCATGGGAGTACAGTATTTAAGGTAAATCTAGTTCACCAAACTGTAACATATATGCAAAGGGGAGTTCAACTACTAACTAGCTAGAAACTATGTCATCTGACATCAGGAGCAATCGTCTCACACCTGTATGTTCAAAGTTGATCTTTAAAAGCAGAAACTTAATCATATATATTCTCGCCTTTTTAAGGAATCATTAAGCTCATTTCATCTATTTATAAAAGTTTGGCTTTGAACCCTTTTCAGTTTGGTTTGATATAAATCATATTGAAACAAGGAAAGGATCCACCTAAATTTTCTCAAGACCTGCCATTATAGCAGAGGCATAGGTCAATCCCCCTTGATTTCAAGAACATTGGAATCCGAAATCCCTAATTTCCAAACTTTTTGGTATTTCCAGACACTAATTTTGAGCCGCTGTGTTTCTTCCAATGAGTAGAGACTAGGGCTTCTTCTATTCATTTTATTCTTGAACTATGGCGTTCATATATTAGAGCATTCTAGTTTCGAAATTTAAGGGTCATCACTTTGAGCTGAATACAATATATCGTGTTTTAACAAGCAATTAAGCTAAACTAAATTAGGGTCAGGATATGCTACTGTGTTTGATGTAAGCTAACTAATGGTCGGTTGCTCAAGTTTTGCTAATCATTTCTGGTACATAACTAGTTAAACATGATGAAGCATTAGTTATTTAATGGGTTATGGCCGGCCAGGGTCATGAAGCTCATTAGGTCAAAGTCATATATGGCCAAATGGGGACTCAAATTTACTGAAGTTCCCCAGATATATATAGACCGCCCTCGTTTGCAACCCTGTTTGTCTGTTTTCTTCTAGGGTTTTGGTACCCATGCGTGCAACTTAAGTTTTAAAATTGGATCAAAACTCTTCCAGCAAACACAAACTTTCTGACCTCTTTCTCAGCAAAGATCATATGATATTTATATACTGTGTAAATTTGTTTGGCTTTGTATATAGCTTATGGGATTGTTAGCTGAAGTCCAGCACTAATTTTTATTTTTATGTAATTTAAGAGTATATTTGTGTTTGAGAAGCTGAAAAATGTGATGCTTGTACTCCATACATAGTAAATAATTTGAGTGAGCGAGTTATATATACTGCCTGGTTGCATGCTTTCATCTGCTTGTTCTTATCATTAACTAGATCTTAAACCAATTAATATCCCGAGTTCCTTGTTTATTTACTGATGCGAGGAATCGAAAAATGAAGGTTCATGTTTTCTAAGATAGGAGTCAATAATAGCAACTTCAATTCATACTAATAAACGGAGTCGCAATAACAACTTGCAATAATTAAGCCAAGTAAAACTATAATTAAAGGGATCGAAAATTTCCTTTACAGGTTTATATATGCATCGTTGTCGATGTTCTCAATCACATATGTAAGAAAGAGATCAAAAATTTTGTGTTTGGAAGTAAGAAAGATCTCATTGAAAGCAACATCCTTCAATATCATATATGTATAATTTAGATAATCCAAACTTTTCTGTCTCGTTGCTTACTTCCTAAGTTACTATTCAAACCTTATCATGAATTTGATCGAGAGCCTTAACCATAATAGACAAAACATAGCTCCATTGAGTCACCTTCATCAAAATAATACGACTTTAAACTATAATGGATAGAAGTCACAGTTAGTAGTTATTATGAGCACGATCTCCATCTATAATTTGTTCTGCATCCTTCTATGTATAATTTTCATCCCAAAATGATACTCGATCATCTCAACCTTGATTTCTTGATGGAAAGTTCAGGAAACAGATCGAGAAGAACTTGTATCAAACTCCCAGCTGATTACTGGAAACTAATTGGTGATGTCAATTTGATTCGGAGGGTGTTAGAACCCTTTGAAGCAAAATGGACAAAGACAACACAAAGACAAAGTCTTAAACTCTTATATAATACTAAATTTGATGTATATATCTCATAATAATGTATTTCACATCAGTTACATTAATTAAACTTTCACGATATATAGTTTACATGGAAATTACGTACCCCTCGATTAATAAAAAGAACAACTTACGTTCCGGAATATGATGATAATACACAAGCTGGTGGTGACTTGTAAAACTAATCAACAAAAGCCAATATGTAGTATGGATGGGAATTTGGAGACATGTGACATGATCTACATCAACATATTAAATTTCCGTTTGCTGAAAATTCTTTTCACACGTATTCATACGCTTATGTTAATACTAGCTATGCGGCCGGGTTGGGTTTTTTGGGTTTCTACCTTCTCATTTTATCATACCAAAATAAGAATGGGTTTTGGTACTGTTTTTAAAAATATCCTTAAAGAAATGATTTGTAAGAAGAAATTTTTTTAATCCAAGGGTGATAATATTGTAAAGTGATAGGTAAACAATGTGCACACTCACTTTTAGATTTTAAAGTTTTCTTCTGCCATTTCCTATGTCAAATTCATTAACCCGTATCTTTTTATGTGAATATATGAGGGATGAAGGATTACACCAACTTTTCGATTATATTTTTGAATCTCCACCGTTCAGTTTGTTGGTCCTTATATATAGATCAATTCTGCAAATTTTCAGCCAATTTGGTGATCGTTAAGGTGTCGAACAAGATTAAATCAATGAACGAACCAAATCTACCAAACATGAACCGTTCATGCTTATAATTATAAATCGTAGTTTTGAATGCCTTAACGATTACCAAAATTTCTGAAAATTTGTAGAAGTGATCTACTCATATAGAACTACATATTGAACGGTGGAGATGTGATTATGTGATCGAAAAGTTGGTGTAATCCCTCATCCCTCATATATATAAAAAAAATGAATCCCTTAGTGGAAGGGCCCTGATATATATATATATATATATATATATCCAAATGGAAAATTCAGTAGGAGTAGGGAAACCTATATTGAGTAGGGAAAGGAAAGCATTTCCAAGTTTTATACGGAAAGCGGGAAAGGACATGCCCACCGCCTTATTTGCTTTTCCCATTCCTAAGCGGAATTGGTCTCCACCTCACTCGACTACTCAGATTGGATTTGGGAAACCCACTATATATCTTTCCCTAACAGACCACACCCTCCATCATTTTTCCTCTATCGATCATTTTCTCGTTCACTAGTACCTTGCTGCTCTCTCCACTACATCGTTTCCGGGAGAAACTTGTTCGATTTCGATCTGCAACCCGTTCCCCTACATTACCAATTGTGTTCCGGTTCTACCCCAAAGTCCATCGTTACGCCTTCGATAATCATGATCATTCTTCAGTTACTGTTGCTTCCCTTACCGACCTCGATCGATATCCTGTTCGTACCGAAATCATGAAACCAACAGTATATTGCGGATGTTATGATTTGCGCGAGTTGTCTTCGTCGACGGAGATTCTTTCTAAGTCGATGGCTGTAGCAAACCCTAACATCACACCGGGAACTGTTGTGCACGATGTGATTGTGAATGAAATTGTCAGCCTTGTGAACAAATACTCTAACCCCGAGTCCATTAAACGGTACTCGTTTTTGACCGTGGAGATTTACATAGATGAACACGTATTGGATCGCTGCGAGTGCGAGGAGTGTAGAGCTATAAGGGAATCGGCTTTGATGGCAGCAGAAAAGTTAATAGTACCAGCGAGTGAGTCATCAATCAAGAAGCTACTGAAGAGGGTTAGAGTAGCGGCCGCAGCCATGGAGGAGGATCATGAGGATCGTCAAAGAAAGAGAAGAAGGAGAAGTAGGAGTGGTAACAAAGCAAGCGGGCCAAGTGATAGCGATGAGCCAATGACTGTACTATCTGTTGTGATGAGTTTACTGCCGGAAAGTATGCTTCTCAAATGCCATGTTTGCATTCGTTTCATAAGTGCATTCAGAGATGGCTGAGACGGATTCACTACTGCCCTGTTTGCCGATATGAGATGCCGGTTGCTAATGATGATCGAGAAGATGGATAAACATTATTTAGCATTTACTTATAGCTGCTGCTGCTCCAATTCCCTTGTTCAAAAGGGTTTCTTTCTTTCATTAGTTTATAGTATCGATGTAGCATGCACGTTAATGTACTCAATATTTGTTATTGTTTATCTTCCAAATCATTTTCTCTGAGTTGTATCAGTGATTTTGTGGTTCATAGAAATTTTGTTTTAAGATTCCAAACCAGAGATTTGCCTCATTTCCTTCCTCAAAAATTGATGGAATGGAAAATACTGAAGACTGGTTGGTACAAATTACTTTCCAAGAACCATAAATTTATAGAAAAATTCTGCTATACCATGCCTGCAGCTGAATTCCATGACCAAATTTGAAACCAACCACCCCCTCTCTCTCCTTTAGTGATAGGTATAGCAGACAAACCCAAATTTATATACATGCAGTTTTTTCTCATGATTGTACGTACATCAGTCCTCATTACAAGCGCTTCCAATTAACCTATATTGAATAGAAGAAGAAAAGCATACACCATTTCCAAATTCTATACGGAAAGGACATGCCACTCCACCTCACCGCCTTGTTTGCTTTTCCCATTCCTAAGCGGAATTGGACTCCACCTCACCGCCTTGTTTGCTTTTACCCATTAGATATCTTCCCCTAACAGACCACCACCCTCCATCATATTTCCTCTTTCATTCTCTCTTTCACTAGTACGTACACCTTGCTGCTCTCTCCCACCCTTACCTTTTGTCATGGATGATGAGATCATCGTTTCCAGGGAAAACAGGTTCGATTTCCATCTGATTCCAAAATTACTTGAACGTGACGACCCAGAATTACTTGACCCCGACGTTAGAGTATTATCAGTTGATGTGGAGTTCTACTCTGCTGTCCTTCACTTGGTCTTCGATCATTCTCCATCAGCTGATAGTGTACCCAGAAGCTGGTTTCTTACTGATGAGAAGAAAATAATATGCGGATGTGATTTGCGCAACTTGTCTTCGTCGATGTCTGCAGCAAACCCTAACATCACACCGGGACATGTTCTGCACGATATGTTTGTGAATAAAATTGTCAGTTTTGTGAACAAATACTCTGGCCCCGAGTACATTAGTCGGTACAAGAAATTGACCGTGGAGGTTTACATAACTGAATACGTATACGATCGCTGCGAGTGCGAGGAGTGTAGAGCTATAAGGGAATCGGCCTTGATGGCAGAAGAAAAGTTGATAGTACCTGCGAGTGAGTCATTGATGAAGAAGCTACTGAAGAGGATTAGAGTAGCGGCCGCAGCTGACTTGGAGGAGGATCATGAGGATCGTCAAAGAAAGAGAAGCAAGAGTGGTAACAAAGTCGGTGCAAGGCCAAGTGATAGTGATGGCTGTACTATCTGTTGTGATGAGTTTACTGCCGGAAAGTATGCTGCTCAAATGCCATGTTTGCATTCGTTTCATAAACCGTGCATTCAGAAATGGCTGAGAAGGAGTCACTATTGCCCTATGTGCCGATATGAGATGCCGGTTGCTGGTGATGGTCTAGAAGATGGATAGACATTGTTAAGCATCTAGCTAGCTGATGATGATCAAGAAGATGGACTGACATTGTTTAGCATTAAGCTAGTTGCTGCAGCTCCAGTTCCATTGTTCAAACTATTTGTTTTCATTAGTGCATAGCATCAATGTAGAATGTTAATGTACTCGGTATTTGTTATTGTTCTGTCTTCCAAATCGTTCTTCTCAGTTGTGCCAGTGATTCATTTAGTGGTTCATAGAAATTTTGTTTTAAGATTCCAAACGAGGGATTTGCCTAATTTCCTTCCTGAAATTGATGTATATGAAAGTACCGAAGACTAGTTGATACAAATTTCACAGAACCATAAATTTATATACAGTAATTCCTCATTATACATCAGACCGAGAACAATAATACACTCAAACAAATGAGGAAATGCTAGGCCGATTAACAAGTAATAATCATCAGCATACCCAATTATGAACTCTTTTCCTCTAATATTATGGGAACCTCTAAATTTTCACCGCTCCTCTGAATATTTAAGATTACTTTCTCTCCCACGCTAAATTCATCCAGTACGCTGTTCAACTCTGCTTGGTTTTTAACCTGGTATAAGATACAGAATCAAGCTAAAGTAACTATTTCCATATGAGGGGACCGAGGGGTCAAGGATTATGTCCAGATTTACTCCAAGTAATTTTGTACTTATGAAAAGAGGAGAGGAAAAGAGTTTGAGTAAGTGATAGCTTACAGGTTTGTTGTTAACTCCGACAATGACATCCCCGAGAACTATGTTACCCGCAAATCCCCTTGTGGTGGGAAGTAGGCCAGCCTTGGCTGCAACACTATTTTTAGGGACCTGAAGCATTGCAAAGTTCATTAAAAACATTGAAGTAACCTAGCTATCAATGAATGGATATGAACACATGACACATGGAGCATATAATAAATGACTAATTGACTTGCAACTCGAGATCCGCATGATACCTGTAGGATAAGAGCTCCATATCGAACATTGAGTTGATTTGCAATCAGGTCTGGAGCTATATCTACATTCAAACCAGCTCGTACAACCTAACATGGAGGAACCATAAGGAAAATAATAAACTTGCACTATCCGCACAAAGGCACATGTCATCCAGAAAACAAAAGTATAGCTTACAATAAGCGACCCATTAGGAGGGCGACAGAAGTCTATTAGTGGAGGTATTGACTTGTGAAATGAAATAAGAAAAAAAGTTAAGAATCGTGGAAACTATAAAAACTGGGCAAGTATACATACCTTGCCAAACTGGATCAACTGAGGAACAATTTTTAGCACAGTTGATGATTGGATAGCGAATCCTACACCTGCTGATGTCCCTGCGAAACCAATCAATTTTGAGGAAATCATTAGAACTGCCATATCCCTCTAATTCCAGTTTTCATATGCATCAGATTTTTATAATGGATTTTACTTTCAAATTACTTACCTGTCTGAGTAAATATTGCAGTATTAATCCCAATCAAATTTCCTTTTGAATCTAGCAGGGGTCCTCCACTGGCAGAGTAGGAACCAATTAAGAGCAGGTGAGGACCAGTACTTTAATACTAGCTAATATCTTAAATGATAGAAACTGTATGTCTGTGTGTGTGTCTATCAAGTCCAGAACTTCAAAAATTACAGAGCAGGTGAAGTTGCAGTTGCTGTGAGTTCCTTCATGTCAAAAAAGAAAGTGGAATGGGAGCTTCTCCACCAACACCTTCACAATATAATGAAGAGAACTAACCTGTTCCCAGGATTGATAGCTGCATCGGTTTGAATTCCACCATTAATGGTGACTCCAGCTTGACTAAATATGTCTCGATTCAGTCCGCTAATAACTCCAACAGTGAGGGTATGATCAAAACCAAATGGATTTCCAATTGCTAAACACTGCTGCCCAACTCTTAGAGAAGATGACTCCCCCAAAACAATTGGCCTCAACAGATCTTCAGAGGCTTCTACCTAGTAATTTAGAGATATTAGTCCCTAGCTACTAATAAACTTCTAAGACACAGCAATTAGAAAGGGCAACCACAGAATGCTAGTGACGAATTAAACTTTAAACTTCAGGTCGACAGTTCAAGAACTAACAGAGGCAGAGGTTAATTGAGTTGACATGTTAAATTAAGCCGATAATTGGTACAGGAGAGCAAAAGTGGACAAAAATCAAGAACAGTTTCATACTTTCATTGAACAAAAAATTATCATGGAACAAAAAGAAAAAGAATACCTTCAAGACAGCAAGATCCTTCGCACGATCAGCACCAACTAAGGTACCCTCAAAATTCTTCTGTACCCTATTTAAACAATCAAGAAAATGAGATAGTTGAATTTCTGAAGTAAGACACTGCTTAATAGTCTCTCCATAAATGCTCTTAAATCTTACCCTTCCAAAGCTAGAATGTTAACTCGTGCAACAACATCCCCAAGACCTGGATTTCTTGAGAGTGCATTACCAATTACTGGAAGTAAAAGAAACAACTGTTAGCTTCAAATCTCAGTCAAATCCCACAATCACAAGTTAAAATCAAAACCATCTCAAAAGAGCATTCACAACGCAGGACATAGAATGTTATATTAAAGATAAGCTAAAATTTTCATGCAAAAATACATCTCAAGTTTTATTCTTGAAACAATAAAGATGCTGACCAATGTATCAGAAAGCAAGTGAGAACTTGGTTGCGATTCATCAAACATGTAGAAGAAGGAAACGAGTATGATGTACCACACAGAGGGGTATCAAATTGCAGACGGGCAGTATCAGTGAATGTGAAGGCGTAAAAATCTTTCTAGCAATACCATAAATAACATTTCTAGTGGAGAGAATAATGCAAGATATATTCATTTCATGATATGAGGCCTGCCGCACCAGCTTATACATAATAATTCAAGTTGCATCACCAGCAGCTCTTACCATGATAGTTTGTTACAATGTGTCCTTGTTTATCCCAAACTACTCCTGAACCGTTTCCTTCAGGAACCTGCTGATACATTTATAAGATATTATTTGCAATGAAAATATATTTCAAACTTAAGCATTGAAGAGTTTATTACTTCAAAGGTGGTATTGATACTTCTCATAAGAAACAATGAATTAAAAGAAAAGTGAAACAAAGTTGATAAGTCCTACTTCCAGAAACGAAGATATAAGGAAAAAAAAAAAAAAAAAAAAAACAGCCACACACCTCGACCACGCCGGTTACATTAAGTTGAGGGCGCAATGTTACATCAAAAATGTTCACAACAGAATATGTGTTCTTCTCAAAGAGTTCGACAATTCTCTCCTGTCCGTCAGACAGATATCATAACAATCAAGCCACTAAATCAGAAGAAAGGATGATAAAAAAAAAAAAAACTCAATCCTGACACAAAAATGTGGAGAAATACAAACCTCAGTGGGGAAGAGTGCCCCGGAAGCAAAAACTGGGGGAGTTACTTCTTCAATTGTAACAGATGGATCCCCTAAAGCTAGAGCTGTAAATCCATAGAAAATTTCATATCAGAAGCTAATTGGAAAATTGCTATAAGTACAAAAGCGACATTAAGCATCATAGCTCAGAAGTGGATCGTAGAAACGAAACAAAGTGAGAAGCTTCTGACTTTACACAAATACAACTATCTACATTGCATATGAGAACCTCAACATACAAAAAGTCCAAACATCCCAATTTGGATACGACATTCTTGACAGCCACAATAGATCATCACCCAATTAGAAATGAACACAAAGCCGAAAAATGTGCGAACCTGACAAGTACCTTGAAGGATCATACAACGAGTACATGAATATACTCGCAAACAAAGCCCTCCTTGTTGTGAAGGGAGTACTCTCACGCACTAATGGCTCGATATCCTTGCTCAGATCTCGAACACTCCTAAAAGGGTCAAATCATACAATACAACACAATGAGGAAAACCCATAAATATGATGCAACATAATAAGAGCTCAAACATACATATATAGCAAAAACTTGTTCAATCATGCAAGGTGGAAAAGGACCTCTGAGTGGAAATGGGGAAAAGAGAAACGGCGCCGTATGGAGAATGAGTACAGTTTGATTGAGATTCAGAGAAAGCAGAGGACATGCCATTAAAGAACAGCTGTCTTCTTCCGATGAAGCGGCATTCTGGGGCGCCCAATCTCAAGCGTTGAGATTGCAGAGGACTAGAATTGCATGCCGACACTTGCATTTTTCAGTGGTGGCTCTGCAACCCAATGTTTCCAGTTCAGTAAAGAACAAAGACAAAACTGAGAATCTGGGACTTGAGAAGCTTGGAAGTGAATGTAGTGACCAACAGAGATAAGGGTTCGTTGGGCTTGGACCTCTTGTGTACTCTTCCGCACTTGTCACTGATGATTAGTGATTTTACTATTCTACCCTGCTTCGATTTTGCAAATTTCCCATTACATTACTGATTTGTAGTGAATTAGTGAAACCTTCAAGCGTTTTGATTCTAGAAGTATTGTACCACAATGGCATGCTCTATGTCGAAAGCTACGTACAACAGATCGCCTATGTCTATGAGGCGAGAAGATTATGTTAGCATAAAAATACTAGCACACTCAATGTCAAGCGTAGTCGAATTGCTGTATTCACTCTGGGAAAACACAACCAGGCAGGGAGGAGTCAATGGTGCTTATGGCGTTGCAAGCAAAATCCAACAATTTAAGGGATGCTTCTATGACTTGGCAAGATTAAAAGATATCATTTAGGTGGAGATTTATCACGAGAAAGAAACACAATTGATTTGTCATTGAAATGAAATACCCAAAGTAATCAAGTAGCAAATAACAATAAAAGCATTCCAATTTAGCTCCAAATTGTTCATCAACACAACCTAAGTCAAAATCTTTGCTCAAGCATATCTTATAATTCAAAAGGCTTTTGGTTCATTGCCATATCATTTAGCTCTTGGCTGCCTGCCTTTCCTTGGCCTTCTGGATCTTCAAAACCTTCTTCACAATCTTTTGCTCTTCTACCAAGAAGGCTCGAATAATCCTATATAAAATTGAAAATATCATGCCTCAATTACTAAACAGGAGAAGAGGAAAAACACAAGGAATGGAATCAGGAATAGTTAGAATGATCCAATATACCTCTCTCTGACAGCACCTCCAGACAAGACACCACCATAAGCCCGGTTCACAGTCCTGCGGTTCCTGGACAATCTGGACCTCTTGTACTCAGCAGGCCTCAAGTGAGGAATCTACAGCAAGGAATATAAGGTAAACAAAGTGAGACACCATCTCCATGAAGATCAAAACTATACAAGAAACAAAGATCAACAAACTACCTTCTACACGACCTACTTCTAAATATCTGATAAATCACTTGCAATGACACAGAACAACCACCACAAATAAAGCTCACATCAGAATGAACCATACAAACTAGATTTTGATCTACCATTGTGCAGTCGAGTACATATTTACACACATTCCTAAATCGCAAAAATTGTGGTCAGTTACTAACTAAACTAATTCCAGGTCTCAAAGATAAAAGCCATATCTCATCCAACACTAAACAATCGCTACAAACAAGTTCACATCCCTGCAACTCAACCCAGTGTTAAACAATCAATCTCAGCCTTACTGGATTTGGATTACAAAATCTGCGGCAAAAGATCAAATCAACTACTTAAAAACTCGGCACAAAAACACTTGAATTCCATCAACCAAATACAATCCACACATAATTTAACAATCAAATTCCAAACCTAACCTAACAGCTCATATGAACATAAACAGAAATTGATCGAAAATAAACGGAAGTAGAATCATACTCCTTGGATTCTCTTGCCAGTCACAGGGCATTTTGGTCCACTGGCTCTCTTCTTAGTAGTCTGATACACCAACTTCCCACCTACAATTCAAAAACGCAAGTAATCCACTCAGCTCAAGCAACAAAACGACGTCGTAACAGAGCTAACACAGCTATTTGAATCTGGAACAGAAATGGTGAAAATCGAAGAGAGAGAGAGAGAGAGAGAGAGAGGTACCGGGGGTTTTGACGACGCGGTGCTGGTTGGACTTGGTGGCGTAGCTGTGGCGGGAACGGTAGGTTAGCCGCTGCACCATTTTGGCTCTCTGTGCTTTGTGGCTCGAGGTATGGGTGCGACGGATTTGCAACAAAAGGGTTTGAGAGAGTAGAAGAGAGAGCTTATATAGGGTCTTCGAGGCTGTCAAACCCTATATCTGACGGCTGTGAGGGGTCCTTTTTGGTTTCGACGGTATGATTTATATGGGAGCATGCCGAAGTTTTGAGAATTGTAAATTAGCCCCTCAAGTTTACTAGATTTCTAATGGACATCATGTTTAAACTTTTTTTATATCAGAGATTAGCCATTTGATTGTTGGTATCGATGAACATGTTCCATGTTAGTATGACCTTTGTGATTCCGATTGTTGGGTTCTTCTTTCATTGGATTACTATTATGTTACATGATCCCAAAACAAACTAAAATGAACAAAACTACAATGATATGAATCATAACATGAAATCAGAATTGCGACGTTTAAAAAAGTATTGTTACACGAGCTAGGAAATTTTAGAGTGTACTCTCACCACATAATCTAATCGTCTAAAAGGTTTTGTCATCAATATTTCAATTGTTGAAGGATGTGTTTTTGTTGTTGTTGGGTTTTGGGGTTTGATGAACAAACAAGCTACCTTGGCGCCGTCACACCATCACCATCACCATACCAGCTTTCGATCCCCTCTAACTCGTGAAAAAGGCGAAGGCCTAACCACAAAGCTAATGGGAAAGCCGGTTGTTGAAGGAAACGTTGGAGAAGTTGTAAGGCAATAATTTTGGTATAATATAATAGAAAAACTTATTTGAAATATATGATACCATAGAAAATCTCTGTAGCAATGTACGTTCATGGAAGAAAGTTATATGGCTCGAGCTCATTGCCCTTCCCTCTGCCTCCAGGCTCATCATATCAATGCATGCTTCCTTAACACAAACATGTCCATATATAAGCATTTTAGTCGTACGATCAAACGTGAAAGAGTTCAGAGAATCCATATAATTGACATCTCAAATTCTCAATCTAGTTGCTACGAAGCAAAAACAATAAAAATTAAGTTTAAACAATGCATGCAAAAGACCACTGAAGTAATAGAGTTGTTCTTCTTATCTACTCCTCTTAGTGCTAGTACTCCTATTAGCACCATAGCCATTTACAGGCACATCTTCCTGCCCCGCAGTCATGACTATTGTCAACCTTTTGGCCATGTCCCTAGCAGTTTCGAGCTTTCTTCTCAGTGCTAGATCCGGTGACTCAAGATCCCGAGCACATCGCTGTCTTGCTAGATTTCGTTTCTTAATATCAGCATTTCTCTTCAGGAAGACGACGCAAAACAAAACGAATCGCAAGGAAGGAATAGCGGTGACGCAAACAGCACAAGCCTGAAGTACAGGAAGCATGGCAGAGAAAAACTCAACATAACCAAACGGTGCAATTGGAGCTTCACTAAGCAAAGCATTTGCAAGCATATGAATCCCTTTCCAAAATAGTCCAACAAACCCTAAAATCACCGCCTTCTCCAAATTGCTAGTCTTGCTGAATCGCCACTTATGCTCCATGAACATCTTTTGCCTAAGTAGTAGCTTTCCGTTTTTGACAAAGTTAGGATCACTCAATTCATCGGCTGTGGGTTGCAGAGATATAAACCGGTATAGCACGTTACCGTTTTCTTCATCAATGACAGGATGGCCCTCGTACCTCGTCAGAACCGGAAGCATGAACGTTTCGTCGTCGATGTCGTTTTGGCCATTAGTTTCCAAAGGGTTGAGATATGGAGCAAGCTCTTCAGCTGCAACAACACCTCCTTTCCAGGTTATGTACTGCGCAATCCACTTCCATCTCTCCTCGTTCGTTTCCTTATTTGGATCGCCGTCGCCAAACATGAATGACCGAATGGATTCGAAGACGTCGTTGAATGCTCGTGGCCTCCAAAACGGTGGCCTTCCACCCTTGAAATCAGCGCCGCCGAAAAAGGGGAACGAAACCCTAGGTGATTCTTGAAGCTTTGCAGAAAAGCATGCCGAGCTTGGATGAGGAAAGGTATTGAGAGGTCTAGGGTTAGGGAAGAATGGAGCGGTGAAAGCGAGACGAGGATAAAGAGTTGGTTGGAGTGTGAAGCAGGTCTCCACCATGGACGCCATAGCTTGATGATGTTGAGATCCCAAGAATCAGAATTGTGCGTATCGGGGTTTAGGTCAAAGAGTCCAACTATTTATTTGTTTTTTTTTTTTTTTTTTTTTTTTTTTTTGCAAAAGCGCTAGCTTTGTTGATTTATGGAATACAATCTCTGTTGGACTCTTTGACGACGAAACGTACATGCTTGGAATACAACTGATTTATGGAATACAATCTTTGTTGAATTAATTAGTCGATCGATTCCAAGTCTATGGAATAACGATACCATAGAAAAGGCATAGGAACACCATTAGGAACACTGGGAAAACTAAACCTACCTCGTATCTTCTGTATATTCTTCGTTGTCAAAGTGAAGGATTTGCATCGTTTTAGATCTTCCTAGAGCAATCAATAACGTTTAATATTGTGATTTGGTTTCGATAGTCTTGATATATTCCACTTTTATGTATGGATGATCGAAATAATACTTCAAATACTCATTAGAGTGTATGGTCATGTTTAGGGATATCAGGATATGCAATGAAATAGTTATATACTCCCTGTAATACTGTTTTATCTGCTACATTGATCTATCAAATATGACAAAAGTTGGAAAAGAAATAGAAATCAAAATAACTGACATCTATATATGTCACATCATAGCCTTTACAGGCTTACAGCAAGGTTATGTGGCGCGAAACTTTGTGGAGGTTCTTTATTATCATCTCTTGCTTCTTCAGCGTTCTTGAGAATTCCAGCCATTTTTCGAGCACCGGAGATCTTTTGTCTAAGAAGGAGATCAGGAGATTCAAGTGCTTCAGCAGCTTGTTGTCTTGCTCGGTTTCGTTTTTCAATGCCAGCATTCTTATAAAGAAAAACGAGGCCAAATAACATAAACCTGAACAAAGGAATCAATAGAAAGAAACAAATAACAGAAAGCTGGAGTCCTACGGCAGCCCATAACTTAGTACTACCGCTTTTCATAAGTAACCACTCCTTGGTAAGATACGAAAGGACGTCCCGGAGAACTAAACCAAATAAGACAACCTTTGCGCTCTCAAATAAGCTGATCTTACTGAACTGCCATTTCTTCTCCATGAAGGTTTTGTGCTCGACGTCACGCAATTCCTTATCTTCGGGCTGTAGTGAAATAAACCGGTAGAGAACGTTGCCGTATTCATCAATTTCAGGATGACCCTCATATCTTTTAAGAACAGGTAACATGAACTTTTCCTCATTGATTGGGATTTTCCCTGAAGTTTCGAAACCATCAAGATATGGAGCAAGCTCTTCTGCTGCTACAACACCCCCCTTTGAGGTTATGTATTGCTCAATCAACTTCCATCTGTTCTCTTCATGAGCTCCTTTGTTTGGATTACCGTCTCCGAAAACGAATGACTGAATAGAATCAGCAAATTTCATCAGGGAGTTCTTATTTCTGGGCACTTCCGCCGGCGCCTGAACTAGCTCAGATTGATTTTGCACCACTGGTCTCTTCCAAAGGTCACGTCTTCCACAATTGTTATTGTAGGGGCCAACGCTTGCTCTCATAACGGGTACCAAAACCCTAGATTTTCGAACCTTCAAGCACCTTGGGAAAGCCGGTGTTTGGTTAAGATCAAGGAAGGTCTTGGGAAATTTAGGGTTAGGGGAAACTGAACTTTTGGGAATAAGACGAGGACGAGGCGTTGGTAGAAGTACTGATGAGCAGGTCGCGACCATGGAGGCCATTTGATTCAGGTTTAGAAGTTAAGGCTATGGTATGGAGCACAAGTTCTCTCTTGGGGGAGAAAGATATATTAGGGTTTAGGCGCTCTCGTTGGTAGAAATACTGAGAAGAATATGCTTGTAAAAAAAATTAATAATAATATATATTAGTGTTAAAAAATTACGAATCACATAAATAAAAAAATAAATAAGTACTAGTGCTACAACATGTTTTTCTGACCCATAAAGGACCGGGACAGATTCTTTTGATTTCTTGTTTGAAATTCGAATTTGTTAGCCGTATTTGTTTTCCATCTAGCAACTTCAACTCTTCAAGCTGTAGTATGTAAACTAAAGAATATAACTTGGAAGCGCAAATCGAGCCAGAATTGGTTCATTGTTTAAGAGAACTCAGAAAAGGCAGATTTTAGATTTCTGCAGCCTCATCATGGTTAAGATAGTAGATCAAGAGGAAGGTCATGATAATATTCTGAGATCCATTTTGCAATGATCCCGATTTCTTGCTTCCTGACATCTTTAAGCCATTCTGGATCTTCACTAGTTTTGAACCTCAAATCTACATGGTGAGCACCTATTCATTAAGAACCAGCATCACAAATGTGTCAGTATATATGCATTCTCCTTAAAATGCTTTCATATACTTATATGTAAGTTGATTTGACTTGGAAGTGACTAGCTATGAACCTTCTTTTGCAACAATTGCTACTATGCTCTCGGAAATATTGCTCAGCACCCTGAAAAGATAAACACCAAAAGAATTAATAATTTGGGTAAGATCGAAAGACAGTTTAGGGCTTTAGGTTGTAAACTTAAAGAAAAGAGATTGATCATTACCCTCCACCACTCCAAGGGTCTCTTAAACCATTAAAGAAGATAATGTTGCTCCCGTATCTTCTCAAAACCCTTTTGATATCCTGCCAATTCAGACAATTTAGACAGTACGTCCAACATTGAGCCTAGTTTGAAACCCAAGTTTTCACTAATGGTTCCACAATAAGTATCCAAGTAAATAATATATACGTAAACGTACACAACGTTTCTCTCACAATAATTGTCTCGTATAAGAATGCTTCGATCTTATTTCAATCTCAAGAACAAAGAAACTAACAAACAAAGTCTACTAATTTAAGTTTTATGAAGATATAAGTTGGGAGAACGATCGAAAATGACGATGAGAAGGTGCTCACATGGCCGCCAAACTCGGTGGTGATCCAATTAGGCCTAGGTTCGACGCCATAAGCCCCTTCGCAATAAGAGACTCGACGTTGGTATTGCCACTCAGAAGGCGGGAATATGCTCTCTTCATTGTTACCACTTGTTGGCATTATCATCTCTGTACACGCCTGCAGCTCGTACCCAATAATTCATAAGTCTAAAATGACCGATGATCGAGCATTATGTATAAGTCATCATCATCCCCTCGGTCTAGTTTCTAAAGAAGAACATGCATGTCAATCCACTATAAATCACAACTAGGAAATCGACGATCATTTTAAAGCTCATCATGAGATTGAGAATATGTTTTCCAGAATTAAGAAAAGATGAAGAATTCCCTACCTGCCATTGCCATCCTCCAAGGTCGTGAGGATCTGAGTTATCATTAGGATCGAAACATGTAGCGGTTCCAGTGTAATTATAGTATACAGTAGCTGCACCAAATAACTTAGCAAATGTATCATTTCCTGTCGCTGGATCATCTATTGCCTTACACATCTGCACCATGAATACAATCACATTTTCTTTCATCTTCTATACTAAAACACATAGCATTTTATGGATTTGAATGGAAAAAAACGAAAAAAAAAAAAAACAATATTTTTTGTCTGTCTGTTTATTTTAACCTGTTTCACTGGATATGCTGGCATGGGACTTAAGAAATTTGAGGGAGTAGGATAATCTGTCATTGCTGTGTAGATGTAAGCGGTTTCAAGCCAACCCTCAAGATCATACCCGGTAAAATGATTCCTGTAATAATATTGAAATGAATATATTCATAGTAAATATTTTGAAAAATTATTATAATTTTAGATATAAGCACAAAATGATGAACTGTGATCGTACTTGCATATTCTGAACGATTTCCGGAGTAACTCAATCCCTCCAGGTTGGTTTGCGGTGTCTTCGATCTGTTGCCACGAGCCTTTGATCACTTTGTAACAACTCTCACTCTCACTCTAGTTGAGCCATCACGTTCAACAATCAATTAAAACATAATTATTTACGTCTCAACCATAAGCACTCAATAACATCGTTTTCTATGAATAAATTTGCATGTGCATGTGTGACACCTGCGTGCATTATCACATTATTGGACCATATATATAGTTATATAGTGTATGGTATGATTTTAATGTCTTTTAGCTAGCGTGGATAAGCATTGAGAGAGAGAGAGAGAGAGAGAGCGTACCCGAAAGTCTTTGGTCACTATATTGTTGAAGCTATACGGAGATGTAATATTCTCAAAATTGAGGATTGGAGAAGATGATGCCAAAGCTCCGATTGTTACATGGGGATACTTCAACCTAAACCATGCTGCTAGCACTGCATAAAATGTTGAAATTATTATAAGACCAACTCCCAAACCAGCTGTTCAGGTCAAATGATCAAGACTAATATTCATAATTAATAATAACATATATCATACTTCCTCCATAGGAACCTCCAAAGACCACTACAGGTGAGTCCGTTGCTGTCAAGTTCTTTTTCAAATCAATAATTAAGGAAGCATAATCTGCCAAGGCTTGTGTGGAGCTTAGATATCCAAGAGTGGTTGCATTGCTATAAGCCACATCTTTCTTGCCCCCAAAAGGTAGAGACTTTCCATAGAACCTATGCTGCAATTTAATCGGTGTTCTACATGAATAATATTATCAGATAGTCCATTTTCTTGTTAGTTGATGTTAAATTTACAATCTAAGACCAACTTTAGCAGACCCTCTATTTTAGCTTTTAGCTATTTTAGAGAGCGTGTTTATTTTAATTTTTATATTTTTATATTTTTTATATTTTCAGAGCTCTAGCAAACTAGCCAAAAGTTTAGATATTATGACTTTAAGCTATCTCGCTAACTAAATATAGAGAGCGAGATGACTCGGATAAGGCTAGCTATAATTTAATACATTTATTGTAAGATATTTACGTGATATATAAATATATTTAAACTATTTAATTTTTATTTGAAGAATAATGTTGATGTAATCATGTAATGCTACCTAAAATAGAGATCATCGATGCAGCCGCATTTCTAAAGTGGCTAGCCAAAATGACATTTTAGCTAATTTGACTAAAATTTAACTCAAAACTGACTAACATTGCTAAAGATGCTCTAATAACGTAACATGTATTATTGTATACCGGAATGCTGTTTAAGTATTTATTCATCCCTTAATTCTCATAATCAAGGAAAACAGTATTCATACGAAACTATAGCTACCAAATCTGAAACTGAACTTACCTCGATGAAAATGATGAGGGCTTTAAAATGGGGAGCTGTCTCATACAGAAAACCAGTGTTCTGCGCAAACCATTCTATGTTCCCTTCATTACCAGTGTAGACAAAGATTGGAGCATTGCTCTTGGCGCCCCCCCAGAACGTATCATTTATCAAATACCTCTGCTGGAAAGTGTCATAGCTTTTGGGATAGTAATTGAAATGATCAAGGATTTGGGTGAAGTATTTGGTTCTGTAAAGTTGGTTTTGACGAGCAGCAAGTGATACCTTTTCTTCTGGGGATATCAGTGAAGATGGGAATCTAGGAGGTGGAGATATGGAATAGTAGACAGGAAGAGAATGAAGCAAACAGAAGAAAGAAAACCAGAAAAGAAATGGGGAACCAGACTCTGCCATCTTCTTGTTCATGTTTTTGGGGTTTCTCTGGTTTTGCAGAGAGACTTTGAAGTGTGGAGAATGGAGAAGCCTTGGTAAATCCGAGAGGAAGAGAGAATATGGGATATTTCCAAAGTCTATGATCGAGTTGCAGAATAGGCCAAAGGAGCGTGGCTGTCATGGATAAAAAGTCGATTCTCATGGTTGGACAAATTTGACTATTCTTGACTTCTTGTGCTGGAAACCAGAGTCGAAAAGATTAAAAGGAAATTTATCAGCCCAATGAAGGTGATGTCTGAAATACACCGGCTACTATTTACACCCGAGCAAGAGATGTAATGCACGTATAAATTAGTGAGATGAGTTTACCTGCTGTGGTTATAGTCATTGGTAAGTTTTTTGATTTCTGGGATTTGGGTTGTTGTGGAGGGGTTGGGGCTGTTGGATACCTAAATGAGGTGACACTGACACTCGTCTGTGTTAGATATGTTGGTGTAATCTCTCTGATTCTTGATATGTCATAATGTAGTTAGATAACTATCATGCCTAATAGTTAGATGAATACTGTCAGGAAATTACTAATCACACACCAATTTGTGTGTCAAGACGGCCAAGTTGTGACTGTGAGAGCAACTCCAACAACAAGTGCTATTTGAAGGTGTTATTCTCATTTTAGCACCCCTTGTGGCACTATTTATATTTCATTAATTTTCTATCTCCAACAATGAGGTGCTATATGGAGGTGTTATTCATGAGGTGCTATATAGATGTGTTATTCTCACTATTCCAACAATGAGGTATTGTATCATATGAGGTGTGTGTCTGTGGAGCCCACATGGGCTGGTATTGAAAAAGTCCTGAATATAAGACTTGAGATGACACTTAGGGCTATATTATTAAGACCAGCACCTAGTTTTTTTTATTGTTGGAGATAGTTTTTTCTATTTCAAGGGCTGGTTTTGGTTTTTAACTCCACCGTTGGAGTTGCCCTGAGACTCGTTTAGGTGATGGTAGTGTGCCCTTAACAATTTGGGTGTTCAAAGCAATTGGGAGGTAGCCAAACTGAATTGGGTGTCCAATTTGGATCTGAGCTCCACACTATAGACTTATCTGGCGGGCTTAATTTTAGGCTAGAAACTCCACGCACTAACATGAATCCACACTAACATGGGATCACGGATCACATCACCCCAATAAGAGTTTGGATCGAGTATAACAGAGATACACATAACTAGTAATTAGCACTTCACAATAGTAGTCTTAAAATACAGAGATGATGGCCAAAACATGCATCGCTAGCTTCATAAGAGATTAAACTTAACAAAAAGCAAACCCATGAGTAATCTTCAAACATCACATGAAACATTACCCTACCATAAGTTCTCTTAGCAAGCAGAAATATAAGTAACCCAATATGTTTCTTCAAAATGAGAGACCCATAATAATCGGTCTTACCTCTACAGCAATTTTCTCAAGTAAGAACGGAAGGCAGCACCATTAATCAAGCAGGAAGGCAATGTCCATTCATGAACACGCATGCACCAAATTAGGGTTTCTATGATCCCAGCTAGGTAATCACGAGTAATGATATATCGTGAGGCCCGTAATTTCTCAAGCAAACTTACTAGAGCTGTAAGAATACCTAGACCAAAGCAAAATTCGGGTTCCGACGACACTGGTCTTGTAGCACAACGATAGATCACAAAGGCAGCAAAGAGCAGAAAGTAGAGAAGACCCCGGGCAGAAAAAGCAGCTACGGATTTGAAGCAACACCAGCACGTCCTAATCAAGCCGAGGAGATTTCCTCTTAAACCAAGAGGCTCGTGAAATTCAAGCTCTCGAATACGTTGCTGCGTGGCTCGAATGTCATTGTATCGATTGAGAAGCCTTGCAAGATGAGGAGCACAATCTTCAGGAAGATGAGCACCCTCATCATTATAGGGTATATACTGCAAAATTGACTCGCATCTTTCTTCTGAAATTCCTTTACTTGGATCACCATCAACAGATACGAAGGACAAAATAGAGACGAGGATTTTCATGACCTTGTACAAGTCCTCGTGAGAAATTTGAGCCTCATTTTCATTCTCGCTTTGTATTGCTCGTTGCCTCCAATACTTATACAATGATCTTCCTCCACGCTTTGTCAAATCTGAAGGTAACTCATTGTTCTTCAAAGCGCAGCCGCCAAGGCTTCTCGCAACGGGAACTAAAACCCTAGGATGTTCTCGAACCTCAGCAGAAAAGCTTCTAGAGAAAACCGCTGTTTGGAAAGGACGAAATGCTTTGGGAGGGGAGATAGGGAGATTAAGTGATGAGCCTCTGAAAGTAAGACGAGGTCGAGGTGTTGGTGGAAGACTCAAGCAGGTCGTGACCGCGGACGCCATAGATTGATTTGTATTCAGAACTGGCGTTTTTAACATTGGCTTTAGGGTTAGGATTGATATAATATATAGCAATCTGGGGTAAATTAAAGTTTTTTTTTTTTCGATTTTTTTTTTCAATAAAGGCCTAAAGGGTTTAGAACCTAGCCAAAGTGGGAGGCTCAGCCCCACGCCCGGTTCTATTTATAGATAATGTCGATTCACTCCATTATCCCTTCTATTTATTATATTAAAATTCGATTTTCTTTGATAAACCTTTTAGGTTATTTCCGTTAATTAACCAAAAGAAAATTCCCTTAATTTATATAATTCTGATTTTGAGTTTTAGACTTCTGATTGACAAGTGATCTCTTTTATTTGTCTTTTTTTTTTCTCTTGTGTTGAAGCACCTAAACCATAATATACTTTATGTTCAAGAAGAATAGGGACACGTACGCCTATGTATCTCTTTAGAGAGTTGATAAAACTACTCAAGTGTACCAGAATACCAGATGATTTTTCATTAAAATTCCCCTAGTCGCTTTCCTTCTAAGACACCTAAAATTCTCTAATTGTTCTAGGATAATTCATATGTGTGTCTTGGCCTTATGCCATTAGGATCATGATATGTAGTTAGAATAAGATTATGTATTCTTTATCATTACTATATTGGTATTTTGTAGTTCTCTATATATATGGCTCTTATCAATGAATAAAATAATTATCTTGTTATCTTTGTCTCTACAGTTTGTACTTGATCACGTTATTATGCACTTTGCTCTAAATCCCAGCTAATAACCGGAAAAAAAACCCTAAATATGAAAAAAAAAATCCCACCGTTCTTGCTCTAGGCACCCACTAAATTTCTATGGGCACCCTAGCTTCTCTACCGTTGCTATCCTAAGGCCTTTGTCTCCGGCGAAGAAACACCACACCGGGCCCAACAACCCAGCAGCCTTGCGCGTCGTTCCGGCCTCGACTGAGCCTCCACACGCGCGTCCGCCGATCCCTGCGCTCAACCCAGCCTCGGTGAGCTCAAAACCGGAATCCTGGCAGAGCCCAACCGCCCTCGGCACAGCACCCGCCTTGCGCGGCTCCCTTGCCAACAGAAGCTCCGGCGCACTCCCGTGCGTGCGCACCTTCACACACCAGCAAGGCCAGTTCACGGACTCCGACGGGCCAAGATCCGACCCGTTCCATGTTATGAACGAGAGGCAAAACGGTAAATTTGCCTCTCCAGGTAAAACAGGTTATTTACCATAGTGATTCTTTAATTATTTTTACTATTACATATAAACATATGGTGAATATGACTAACCGTATGTTTCATTTTTCATGACATTACCGCACGACGAATCGAAATGGAATTACGCGAGCATTTTCGTCGTACGCACATGGAATTAAGCATGGAAATTGCTAAACAACTTCTATAAACGTAGTTTATTTAGCAAACTAGTAAGTAAGCTTTAATATTACAGTTATTTACTTTTGAATAACTCGGGGGATAAAATCTTTTCTCCCTTCTCCATCTCCATTCTATGCTTGAGATTTTGTATGTGCAAGTAAAAAATCCCGGAATTTTATTTGCGAGTCAAGAGTGTGTTTAATCACTCTTGTTTCCTTGTCCGGGTTGTGTGTGATCAACCCCGACCTTTCTCCGGATTGTGTTTGATCAATCCGAGGCCTTTTCCGAATAGTGTTTGATCAATTCACGGCTTTTCTGGATTGTGTGTGATCAATCCATAAGACAAACCATTAAAAAACATCATTTGTGACCTCTACTGAGTCTAATAACAGCTTAGTTTTGTATGCAAGAGCAATGTAACATTCTGCTCCTTTGAGTTTTGACGTACTCGATGCCTAAGGTGAATCTTCGCTTGGTATATGTGGAACATTTCATTGGAAAAGATTAAACCACATGTTTTGACCCCAGGCTAACAAGCCTAGATGCCGAGATTTCACATCTTACGCGCTCAAAGTTTTGAAGTGCCACATCGAAAAAAGCCTTCAATGGCAATCTGTGCAAAAAGTAATGACGACCACAAAGTACTGTGGAATGCACTTATGAAGCGTTTCTTGAAACGTCCATCTAACTCAACTTGTTGAGTTATTAGTCACGTGGATTGTTTACCACCTTTTTATGACTACACATTGTCGGTGAAATTTTGTGACATCATGATCCATAATCTTTTAACGGATTCGATCATCATCAAATTCTCTAGGCCCTCCAAGTTGGTTTGGATTACTGCTGAGACTTGATTTTAATCATTATGTTGCAAATGGGAATTGCATAAACGCTAATGAGATAAACGTATTAGCCTGTGCCTATGAGATTAACCCATAATGTGGGAAAAACAATATGGGTCACGACAAAGGCAGAAAACACCGTGCCGATGTCTAGAAAAGAAGGGGAGGTGCCGCCGGCCCTAATGGCGACACTCCTGGTCTAGACACTAATTTGTCAAAACTACTCAAGCCAGCTTATGACAATGCAACCGTTGTGAATCTTCATATCACTGGTTCAAGAGTTGTCGAGCTATCCTTTAAATTGTGAATGCATACAAAAAGATATGGAAAATCAATATGAGGACAAGAACGTCATCCTCATGATCGCGGATTTCAAAGATTCGGATCCAGCTCCAGCTCAAGCTACCCCTAACTTTAATGTCATTGGCTAGATTAGATCGACTTTGATTTTCTTTCCAAGCTATATGTAATAAGACGTCGTATCGATGTCCTTTGTTTATTCTAGACCTCGATATACACTCGCATTAGCAATAATGAATGCCTTGATAATTTTTTCGAAGTTATGAAATTATTCTCCTCTTATGATTCGTATTGATTTACAAAAAAAAATGTACATTCTTACATCGTCCTTAGAAACATGGCATATTGTGCCGATTTTGGTCCCTTCCTTTGAAGGTGACTCGCTGCACCGCATCCTCAAGGAGGATCGCCCATGTGTTTTCCGGTTAAGTCTTCTACCCTATAGCGAATTTTCCATCATCAAATATTCAACTAGGCTTATCCAAGCTCAGTGTGATGTCTTAGAATTGTCTGAAATTAAGGAGATATTGGTTTCAAGTGTGCCTCGCACTACCGACGCTCCACTGACATGCCGGGTCATACTGACTTAGAGTTACCGAAAGCTTTTGATTTTGGATCCCCCTATGCTATTAAACCAATTTCGGTCTTGCAAAAGACATTGAAGACTTATCAAAACCGGACAATTATCATCATGATCGAATTTTCTAGGTCTTCTGAGTTAGTTTATGTTAATGTCAGAGAGCTTTTGCTAACTAGTCATGGAGTTTATGACCTTGGAAAGACTAAAAGGACTTGATTTTTATCATATACACGTCATTTTGGCTTCGGCTTTTGCCCACACCCCATCCGCAAGCTTCATTGCTTTGCATATGCCAAATATGCGAAAAACAGCAATTTGTCCCTTCTAGACAACCAACTTCGTTTGAGCATTATGAACAGCTCCGGACGAACCAGACAGTGAGCTTTATATCATTGGAAGCTCTATGAGTCTAGTTTTTAGAAATTTTTACGGTTCGTCCATATCTATTTTAACGAAAATGTTATGGCTATTTTAATGCGCAAAGGTCATTCTGCGCAGAAATTTGTATGCACTCTCGGGATTGCAGCTTTTTGTAGCTTCTTTCAATCCTTCTAAATGGTTCAAGTGGAACTATTTACTCTCATATCTACTCTATTTTGTAGATATGTCTCATAGAGACAATAAGTGCCTCGCAGATAGTGGAACTATCCACAACATTTTAAGGAACCGGCAATTATCTCTGGATTTTGTGCCTCGTAAATATTTTGTGACTACAATAATTGAATCATACCGGTCATTCAGGGACGCGGTTTAGCTTAAATCTTGATGCATCATGGCACCATGATAAACGTCACAGATGCCCTCTATGCATTGAGAGACAACCAGACCATGTTGAGCTTTAAAGACATTTATGCTAATAGTTTTCATTTGAAAACACATTGTGAGAATGAACAAGAGTTCTTTTGTGTATACATTCTTATGAATGCAGACTGAAATGCATCTTAGAGAAGTTTATGAGTCAATCTAGTGGACTGTATGTTACTATGATTCGAATATCGAATCACATGTTGTTGCCAAACATGATATTTGTGACACCGACTCATATAGGCTTTGGTTTGACCAAATCGGTCATCCTGAAAGAGATATAATGCTCCAAAATTTGAGAAATTCTCATGGACATCCATTCTTCCGCTCAAAACGAAGACATTCGGGATCTAGCTTCTCCATGAAGCATGATGGTGATGCCATGGTTGTAAATGGCGGCACCATGGGGACATTGACGTCACCCGAACATGGCTCCAACTTCCCGGAGGCAGTCCAGTCAATTTCTCAAGCAATTAAGGTGCACCGGCCTTCCCTCGATGTCTCATTGGTCTATTGCAATGCTCATTGCTCATTTTGAAAGCCTTTTTTTTTATAGTTAAATTAGGAGTGAGACCCTCCTATGCTAAATGACACAATAGTGAACTATGTAGATAGATACAACCAACTTGCGGACACCTTTTCATGTTTTATGGTGTTGGTTGAAGTGTTAACACACTGGTCACGTGTTACAATATTATCTACTGCTTATACTTCTACGGGCTCACTACCCATTTTTTTAAAAAGTTTATCGGGATATAAGTTGAACTGTCATGTACCTCATGTTCACATGTAATATGGTCTCACCGAGGCTACGACCAAGCAACTTTAGCTTGTTGCTCGAACATTATTGATGCGCACCAATCTTTCTATTGTGTCTTGGGGTTATGCAATATTTGCATCCAACTTTACAATTCATCTACGACCCACTATCATTGAATATTTTTTGTACTACAGCTCGTGACTGTGTACGAAGATTGACACGAAATTGCAATCCTTGAGCTCAAACTGGATTGAAATGGATCTTCAATCTTTGAGCTCAGCTAGATGTTTATTCTAGATGTCAAATCGCACTACTACTGCGCACAATGATGTGTCATTTGAGATGAATAAGTACTTAGGTTGGATACGAACCTCCACCTATAATCCGTTTATGTAGAAACCTTGTCAGGCGATCTCATTCACCGCTAAATTGCGGATTGTCACATTGATGAGACAATATTCCCCCCGTTAGGGGGAGATAAGAACATAAATGTTCAGGTGGAATGACGTGAATTGTCATGGTTTGTCCCCATTAAGTCTCATCTTGATCCCAAATGCTTAAAATGTTAAAATGACGAGATCACATGCTGCAAATATGTCTGCAATGATTGATGTCCTATCAAGAGGACATGGCGCGACCAAAATGAGTTGGTCTTGACGCCATCACCATAGATGGTGAAATGGTGACGCCATATAGTGGCAAAATTGGTGTCACAAGGCCGTGTGGCTCCCCAAAAGGAGGGAGGCTCTTAGGTTAGATACTTTCTCTCACTAGGAAGAAAGCGAGTTTGGCACAACCTGATCCATTGATCAGTGATACTCAAATCCGTCTCATGAAGTCTGAATTGTGATCATCGTTAGGGGACACCTCAACGTCAAATCTAATCCATATAGAGATCTCTACAAGTATTACACTAGTGTACATGAGGAAGTGGGATAATGAGTGTCAGGACCTACCCCGGATTTCCTCTTGAAATCCGGGATAAACCCTGCGGGACCCATCTTAAGGGAAATTCTACCAAAAATTTTTGGCGTAACCTCCCTTGAAAATGAGTAACCCTACCTCTAAGAGAAATCGCCAAACCCAACTCACACTAATTCCCAAACAACATCCATAAATATAATCTCTCAAATAAACATAAACAATTGAGTCTTTTTCATCAGTTCTTAACACACTTAAACCATCCCATAATTATCAGAACATCTACTAGGAAAATGAGAGAAACAACACAATAGGTTAAACCAATAACCTATATGGGAAAACTGGATGAGGTGGGGATTTATGACACGCCTCCTATCCTCGCAGAACCGAACTCTGCAGACTGGGCATTTAAAAACGAAAGGCCCAGAGGAGAAACATTTAAAACGTTAGAGTGAGTAGACAAAAATATAAAATAAAAATATTGAGTTACTAATAAAGCCTTGAAATCAAAATTTATGTTTTTCCCATATTTTTCCATTGAGAAAAATATTTACGCATGCCACTCTTGAAAATCTTCTCGAAAAATAATTATAAACCAAAACAATGAACCAATCTCATTGGTTCTCAATAAATCAAAACAAATAAGGAAAATAATTCACCATTCGATGAGCCTCCCAGACAATAATAGCGTCTGACGCTAAGCGCTCTACTCACATATGATGAGGACCGCTAAATAGATTATAATAGCGTCCTACGCTAAGCGCTCAACTCTCATATAATGAGGACCGCTAAATAATGGCTAGCTAACAATAATAAATATTTATATAAACCAATCGGTTGTCTCCCAGGCGATAATAGCGTCTAACGCTAAGCGCTCAACTCTCATATGATGATGACCGCTGGTAGGACTATAATAGCGTCCCACGCTAAGCGCTCTACTCACATATGATGAGGACCGCTAAATAATGTTAGCTAGCGATAAATAATATCAGTCAACCCTTTTAAGGTGTAATAGATTACCAAATATAAAAGATCAATTGACATGTCCCACATGTCAAATAAAATGAGCAAGAGAGTTCCCAAATAACAAATGAAACTCGTTAATCCTAAGAAAATACTGAATTTCAAATATGCCCTTGAAATTAAATAACATTAGTGCATGCGTGACATATAAATCAAAGGTCCACTCACAGTGCTCGGCTAGGCCTGCCGACGACCCGAGACTTCCTCCAAATGATCCTCCTCACGGCCTAAACAATAATTAATATTAATTCCCATACAACTTTAAAACTTCAAAAAATAATTCCATAAAATTAAGGGTCTAAAATCAATTTCTTCCTTGCCCATTTTGTCCATCTTTAATCCATTATAACTCAAAATTCACTACCATCACCAATAACAAAAAATTAACCTTATAAGCATTTTAAAACCGGCTAACCAAACTACCGATATTCCATTCTAATCTCCTCCAAAATCCTTAACCATGGAAAAATCCCCAACATTAACAAAACTCCTCCAAAAATTCCAAACTATACTTAATTAAACTCCTCTCCTTAATACCATCTTAAAAACATGAAAAACAGCCCCTAAGGGGCGGCGCCGGCAGCCGGATTCCGGAGACCTCCAATGGCTACCAAATTTTAACAGAATAACCCTCTCATCATCCCCAGCAACTTCCATAACTAGCACTTAGTCCAATTCTAAGGCTAACTAGAGTAATCGAACCAAAACATCCATAAAATCCCTAGAACTTCAATTATACATTTCACCCTAACAAGATCGAATTATACCGATTCCTTTTGAGGGATTACTCACCTTGATGAGGGCTACAAGTTGAGCCAAAAATCTCGGCCTATGATGGCCGGAGGACGGAGCTCTGGCGAAGAGACAGTCGGCGTTCCGACGGGTTTTTCTCCTCTCCGGCGGCACTACCGGCTAGGACACTAGGCCGGGGAGAGAGAGGAGGTGGCGGGGGTCCGAACTGGTCTGGAGCGGCGGCCGATTGCTGGCTAGACGACGTCAACTGGTGGCTGGAGTTTCCGGCGAGAGAAGGCTCGGGGAGCTCAAGAGAAAAGGGAGAAGGAAGAGAAATAAAAAGAGAAGAAAAGTTTGGGCTCGGGGTGCTCCCCCCACCCGGTCCATCACTTATACCCAACAAAAATAATTATACCCACTAAATATTTACTCCCCTTTTACCATCTCAAAAATTTACTCTTTTAATTAATAATTTTTCCATGCTAACTCCGATTTTAATGCGTAGCATGTCTACGAACTCGTAATCACGTCCTCTACAACTTTCATGAAGAAAGTTTTCCCAAATTCCAAACGGAAGAAAAAGTCAACTCTAAAGTCTTTAACAGTAAACGGTTACTTAATACGGTAAAAGACTAAAATAATTCCAAAGTAAATAACCGTAAAATAACCTAAAGACTGGGGTGTGACAATGAGTCTACTATCGAACCACTCTTCGTTAATGGATATCAACTTACTTGATTAGCCTAATGGAAAAATGCGATCCAGCATTAACAAAGAGATAGGTCCTTGGGCAGGTGATGCCAACACCGCAAGCTAAACCCTATCAACTATGTATTTGTTAGATAGCGCAGTGAGAACAAGAGCTTAGACTCACCTTATGGCGCAAGGTGACACGACCCACACCGAATTTCACCCTGAAATCCGGAGTAAGTCGTGCGGGGACCACCTCCAAGGAAAATTTACTGAAAAGATTGAGAAAATCTCCCTTGCAGATGGACAACCCTAACTCGAAAATTCCAAATTTCACTCTTAAATCAACACTTCCAAACATCACATAATATACAATAATCCCAAAGTATTCAGAGCTACTAAACACTAGCGGAAGCAAGAAAACACGAGTAGGTTAAACATGTAACCTACTGATGAAAACTGGCGGAAATGCGGGTGACTATGCCTCGTCTCCTACTAGATCCAACCCGAACTCTGCAGACTGGGCAATTTAAAACGAAGGGCCCAGGGGAAAACATTTAATAACGTTAGAGTGAGTGGACAAAAATAAAATAAAATATTTATGTTTCCCCAAATTAATTTCTAAGGAAAAATCGAATGCATGCTGCAAGCGATAAAACTTTTATCTCATAAAATATCGAGTCTCTCAGACTCTATAATATATGTATGTATTTACACTCGTCCATACTCCCTATATAAATTCATGGGTCTATATAGGGCTACTACGCTCGCGTCCAACGCTCACGTCACGCCTTAATGCGGTGCTACACTACGCCATCAAGGTGGACAGACGGGTGTATAAATATGTGTCCATACCCCCTATATGAATTAAACACTCAAATAGGGCTACTACGCTTACGTCCAACGCTCACGTCACACCATAATGCGGCTATATGCTGCGCCATTAAGGTGGACAGACACATATGGCTAGCTAGCATTTTCTATACATACTCTCTCATAAATACATATTTATATCCACCGAAAATCCCATTTTCGGTATCTCTCCAAGAGAAATAAAAATCGTCAAAAATTAAAATGACGTCAAAATGCTCCACGACATTAATTGTTCATTCATGAACCATAGCATGCATATTATTTAAAACAAAAGTCCACTCACAAATTAGGCCTAAGCCTGATGTCGATCTGGGGCCTCGTCTGCTCGAGCCTCCTCACGTCCTGTTCCAAATATAATATTAATTTCCCAACCAATAATCCAATATTTAATCAAAATAGGCAAAATTACCCGAGAGCCAAAAATACGCTCATCATTGCCTAACTTCGATATTCTTAAATCGGAACGATCCGAACTTAAATATCATACTCATCAGTCGTAAATACAATCTCCCCAAAATACGACTTAAATCCTACGGCCGGATTCTACATTAATTAACCGCCAAAAATACCAAACTTCGGAAATTCACAAACCTATCCAAATCTCATCCAAACATTTCATAAATCACACCAATATACTCCTCTTAATATTCCACATTTAAAACCCTAAAAATCTCCTAACCGGCGGCTCCGCCGGCAGCGGCGGCCGGAGGCCAATTCCGGCGACCTCCAAAACCTATGAAATTTTGACAGAATAATCTCCTCATCATGCTCTACAACTTTCATGACCAACACAACACCCAATTCCAAGCCTAACTAGGCTAATCGAACGAAAACAACTTAAAAGCCCTAGAAATTTCAACTCCACATTTCTCCTTACCTAGCTCAAGAGGGAGTGAGCTGATTGGAGGGGTTGCTGCACAGGAGGAGGGCTACAAAACCGTACCAAGCTTGCCCGGATTGGTGGCCGGAGGAGGGAGTTCCGGCGACCGGAAGTTCGGGGCAGCCTAACCTTTCGGGCGGCACCGCTCTCTCACGGCGGCGCTAGGGGGGCTGTCACCGGTCCTGGAAGATAGCTGGGTCGGAGACCGATCGATTGGGACCGGTGCGGCGGTCTGGGACGGCCGGACGGCGGCGGTCTGGCGGCGAGAAGTTTCCGGCGGGGGAGAGGCTCGGGAGGAAACCGGGAAGAAGAGAGGAAGAAAAAGAAAGAAGGAAAAAAAAAAAAAAAACTGGGTTTGGGCCTCACACCCCAAACCGGTCCATCCTTTTAAACAACCCAAACCCAAAAATAAAACACCCCGAAAAATAATACCCAAATAAAAATTACCTTTTACTAGCTAAAATTTACCATTTTTACCGTCGTCATATTTTCTCCCACGAACAATTCCCCGAAACTAATTATCTCTTAAAAATACCTCTAGGGACCAATTAAACTATTAACTCAATGATCGAGACGGTAAAATTCTTATTATAATCACGCTAGTAAATAAGGTAATTTTATAAGGGTCGGGATGTGACACAAGGTCTCTCACTAACACGCACTGAGATCGACTACGATGAGATATGCTCTCGTAATAGATGTCATTGAACTCCACTACTTTGTCAGTTTGGTAGTTTCCGAAAAACTGAACATGCAACCTATGAATGTTGTCATAATAACATCTCTATGGGGTCAGAGATATACATGAAGGTCTTAAACGGAATTCATTCATCAGAATCAATTGGCTCCAGACCACAGGAGCACGCGTTTGCTAAAGGTATTGAAACGCACATGGACTCTACTTGATTTGGAAGGGATATGATGAATTATGCCTTTGCGTGTTCATTCCGGATTTACATGGACTCTTGATGGATCAAGAGATGCCAATATATATCAACATCTGAAATTAGAATGAAAAAGATATTGGGAAGACACGGTCTCGATAAGGCACTCGATGATTGTATTGATGATGATTTTCCATCAATCAGCTTAGGCGCTCTATAAACTAGTGATGCCTACATATACTCTCATGATTAGTCAAAGTCTTTGCTCTAAAGAGAGATCTGTTGTTTTGTCTAAAGAAATATGAAAAATATGTGTTAAGAGATGGAATTCTCATCTAAGTACAATAAGACGCATCAATGTACTCAACACAATACGAAAGACTTGACATCTCATTCGCTATGAAAAGTTGTAAAGCTAAGTGCAGTTATGCGCCCACGCAATGCCAATGTAATGACAATAACTTCTTTTTCAATACTTAATGGTATGAAATATTGAGGCTTATTCTATCCTTACATGAGAAAGACACATCAAAAGTGAAACCAGAATCTGCCAAGTTTCGTAGGTCAAATTCCACGGGACCTACAGGAAATCTCACTCATTGGAAAATGGTGAAATTAGTACAATTGGAAAGTTCTATGTGTCTACTTTCCAAAAACACTAACCATTTTATCATATCTATCATATTGAGTGAGTTATGGCCATTTTCGTAAAGTATGACGGATCTGTCCGATAATCTGATTTTGCCAAAACAGTCAAATTTTACAGGACTTTGTGAACAGCTCCTGACGAACCAGAATTTGTGTAATATACGGTTGGAAATCTAAATGAGTATAGTTTCTAAAACCGTTTACGGTTCGTTCATACGTATTTCCTAGAGGAAGTTACGGCTGTTCTAGTAACTAAAGGTCATGTTGCGCAGATTTCCTGCACGACTTATGTTTTGAGTTCACAAGCGGCCTTCTCCTCAAGATATAAGTGTAAAATTTCATGTTTGAGGGCAATACGGCATGATCTAGTTAATCATCGCCCAATGCCACATTTGAAGACATGTTAAAGAGCATTGACATGCTAAATTATTGAAATTTCTGTGATTAGTAAGAATAAGGAGGAGTCTTATGATTGATGTAAAGATCAGGGGGAGGTGCGAACTTCAGGGAGAGTCTAGCACATACATGTCACTATCAAATGCGAATGGTGCGTTGTACTCTTTTTCTCTTACGATCAAGGTTTAGTTTTTCTCCCACATGGTTTTTGTTCCTTGACGAGGTTTTTAACGAGGCGACATATCAGCACCACCAGCATACCGGCGCACGGCACAAGGGGGAGTGTTATAAGATATTTCATATGTGTGTCTTGGCCTTATGCCATCAGCATATGTAGTTGGAATAGGACTATGTATTCCTTATCATTACCATATTGGTAATTTGTAATTCCCTATAGAAATAGCTTTTATCAATGAATAAGATGATGATTCTCTATTCTCTTACTAGATATTTTTGTCTCTACACTTTATACTTCATCACTAATCCAATTTTGAGCAGAATAAGCGTGCTACAATGTTACAACCAGTGGTATTGACTCTTCTACTTGCTCCATAGAATATAAACTTGATTGAATGATATAAACATTTTACTCACAAAAAAAAAGGAAATATTATAACAAAGATCTTGAGCAGATTAGAAAACACCTTTATTAAATATACGCTAGCACAAAGAAGTTTGGTAATTTCCCAAGTTTGCTTAAAAACGATGGAAAACAATACTAAAAAGAGAAATTCGTCTGAATGGTATACGAACTTTTGCTCCTTATAAACTTTGGTATATCAAGTTTTTAAATATCATATTGATATCTCATGTTTCCATCCCGACCTAAGATTAGTATATATAGTCATTAAGATTACTAATTTACCCTCAAACCAAAAACAAAAATGACCAATTTACCCTTAAATTATCTTTTTTTTTCTTAGTTTTTCTTCTTTGTTTTCATATTTCAATTTTCTTTGTTTGGCTTTTTATATTTTTAGGATCGTAAAGAAAAAATTCATTGTCACTTTCTCCTTGCTAATAATCAATTCTTCATCTCAATCATCTTTAAATGTCAACGGCAATAACAAGATCTTTGAGTATCAATGAAAACAAGAATGATTGAACTTCTGTATGTTTCCCCACTTCAATCTTCTTTAAGTTTATAAAGGCCAACCCAAATCATTAAATTCCAAAACCTCTTCTAATATTTCTTGAATATGAAAACAAATAAAAAAAACTAAGAAAAAAAAGAACTTAAGGGTAAATTGGTCATCTTAATGACTATATATATTAATCTTAGGTCGGGATGGAAACATGAGATACCGTTCTGATATTTTCAAAACTTGATACACCAAAATTTATAACGAGCAAATGTTCGTATACGAATTTGTCTACTAAAAACCAATGAAAACAAACTTTCAAGTTCCGTCACTGATATTGTGGCACAACGATAGATGACAAAGGCAGAAAATAGAGAGTAGAGAAGACTCAGGGCCAAAAAAGCAGCTACCCATTTGAAGCACGGCCACAAAAAAGACTCGGGACCAAAAAAGCAGTCACCCAACGCGCTGAGGACCTTTCCTCTGAAATCTTGAAGTTCAAGCTCTCGAATGCGTTGCTGTGTGGCTAGAATGTCACTGTACTTGTTGAGAAGCCTTGCAAGATGAGGAGCATACTCTTCAGGAAGATGATCATTAGCACCATCACTATAGGGCATATACTGCAAAATCGACTCGCATCTTTCTTCTGAAATTCCTTTATTCGGATCACCATCCACAGATAAGAATGATAAAACAGAGACTAGGATTTTCATGACCTTGTACAACTCCTCATCAGAAATATTTTCATGACCCTGATTTTCGTTCTCGCTTTGTATTGCTTGTTGCCTCCAATACCTATACAACCATCTTCTTCCTCCACCCTTTGTCAAATCTGAAGGTAACTCATTGTTCTTCAAAGCGCAGCCGCCGAGGCTTCTCGCGACGGGAAATAAAACCCTAGGTTCTCGAACCTTAGCAGAAAAGCTTCTAGGGAAAACCGGTGTTTGGAAAGGACGATATATTTTGGGAGTAGCGATAGGGAGATTAAGTGATGAGCCTTTGAAGGTGAGAGGACTCAGAGGAGCTAGTCGAGGTGTTGGTGGAAGAGTCAAGCAGGTCGTAACCACGGACGCCATAGAATGATTTGTATTCCAAACTTTTATATTGGCTAGGGTTAGGATCGATACACAGATAAATATATAGCCATCTTATATAAAGTTATTTCCGTTAATTGGGCATAAAAAAAGGTTTTTTTTTCCCCTTATTTCTTGAAATTTAGCTGATTTTGAGTTTTGGACTTCTGAATTTAATCAACTTTCTGTTCATGAAGAAATAGGTAAACACCTACGTACCTCTTAGAATATCGAGCTGAACTTTGATCGTTCATGCGATTGCAAGAAGGTTTGTGTGGGTGCGATATTTCATAAAAATCCCCTAGCCGATTTCTTCCAAGGCACCTAAAATTCCTTAAACCAATTTTGAGCAGAATAACTGAAGAAGTGAGCTTCAATGTCACAATGAGTGGTAGTGAGTTTTATACTCGATCGCTCCATAGATTATAAACTTGATTTTACTCAAACAAAAGAAAAAGGAAAAAAAAAAAAAAAGGAGGAAAGATCATAACAAGTATATTGAGCAGATTAGAGAACACATTTTATTGAATATACATGATAGCCCAAAGTACCATTTGCAATCAAACATAGATTGAGAATATAATGTTCCACACTCCCACATCTGCAAACAAAGTCAGCAATATTGCCTTCTCTACATTTGTGTTGGAGAAAAGTTTGGTAATTTCCCAAATTTACTTAGAAAAGATGTATCAATACCAAAACGGCCAACAAAGTAATGACAATTGGCAAAATTGCTTTATTACCTATCCCATTAGGAGCCGCAGAGGTTCTTCATTTTGTGCGCTTAGCGATGTTGATACCTGTTCCTACTTCACCGCAGCTACCATGATCATCATTGGAATAAAAATCTTTAGTTGGGTCGCTAGCATCACTAATCTGACGCTATTTAACGGCAACAAATCTTTCAGTACAATGGGATCGATCGGCAGCCAATTTTTCACTATATCGAAATTGATGAACGGAAACAAATCTTTCACTACAGTACTGGGATCGATCCGCAGCCATTTTTTCACTATATCGGGACTGATGAACGGCAACAATTTTTTCACCACACTGGGATTGAAGGGCGGTGGAGACGGGGGTGGGTCTGGTCTTCTAAACAAACATTTCCAAATAAGAAAGAATGGCAAGAATAAAATACCGAGAACTGAGAGAACCACACCGACGACACAAAGTAGCAATGTAATCTCAAACCACGGCATCTGCCAAGTCCAATTGCAGCTGAAAATGTTTCCAAAGAAGTCGGAGATGCTACGAATGCAGCTACGAAACCAGCTGAGGATCTTTTTCATTACAGAGATAATTCTAAAGAGCCTCCGGAAACCAATCTCCATTGAACGTTCCTCTTGTTCTTGAACATCAGTATGCCACTCCTTAAGAACCCCAGCAAGATAACGATAATACTCTTTTTCCGGAAGAGTTGCACCATTGTTATACGACATGTACTGCAAAACCAATTCACGTCTCCTTTCTTCAACTGCTTTGTTTTGATCACCATCTGCGGATCCAAATAACATAATCGAGGCGAGTGGTTTCAGGATCCTAGGTAACTTGTTGTAAGATACCAGAATCTCACCGTCATTCATGCCATGCACTCCTTTTCTTTCACGTTGCTTCAATTCTGAAGGGGACTCATTGTCTTTCCCGGAGCCGCCGCTGCGGGGGATTGGTCTCGCGCCGGTCACGAAAACCCTAGATCGTCGAAACTTCCGAGGGAATAGAGGGAAGGTTTGAGGAGAAGGATTAGAGAAGTTGAGACGAGGAAGAGGGGTTGGTGGAAGAGTGAAGGAGATGGCCGTCGTTGACGCCATTGATGGGATTCTATTCAAAAGTGGCGTTTATGCATTTGGTTCAGGGTTAGGGTTGACAGGGTATATGGAACACTATATCTGCCGTAAAGAAAGACTATGTTAAAGGGTTTTGCTATTTTATTTCATTAAATTTATATTTGGAAAAAAATGGAAGGAGGCCCAAATTCAATAATATTATGATCCGAAGATAGGGTGGTGCTATTAACACACCCTATTTTTTTATTTACACACCTTCTTCATGATGTGGACCAATCATAAAACAACTTTAAGGGGCAATTTCGTAAACATAATCAAATTTGTAGTGTTATGAAAATACATGAGGTATGTGAATAGCAAAACATGGTGTGTTAATAGCATTACCCCGAAGATATTGATACAGAAAAACGGTAACAGAGCCCAAGTTGGCAAGTTCCATATTATGATTCTGTTTTTCTTTTTACCTATGCAATTACACCCAAAAGCTTTCTATACACATCCTTTAGATATCAATTACATGAATATGCATATGTTAATCAATCACACAATTGCTTTAAGTTAAGAAATGTACTCATGGCAATGATAGCATATTAAAGAGGAACCATATATGCAATTGCTTTAAATTAATAATCGTTAACCAAGTTGAATATATTGCAATGATAGCAAAAACTACATATGTGAACTTTAACTATCGACTAGTTCCTAAACAAGATGATGATCGAAGATATGAAGATAACATTACTGGTTTTCAGAATAGCAAATCACATATACATCCTTCAAAAGAATTTGAAACACAAAGAAATCCACTTATGTTGTTGTTAAACAAATAAGGACAGTTTTTAACAATTAAGGACAATCTTTTCTCTACATGTCATGTGTCATTATTTAATTTACTAAACTAACCTTACACTAATTAAATATATTTTTAGAAGAGAAAAGTCTCTCATTTTGAGATTTTTCAGTAAATGGAATACAGTATCAGATTTTCAATAATTTAGTGCAGTAGCAGTTAATTTCAGTAGAAGTAGTAGCAGGGGTTAACATTCCAGTAGAAGTAGTAGCAGATGTTAACATTCCAGTAGAAGTAGTAGCAGAGGTTAACATCTCAGTAGAAGTAGTAGCAAAGGTTAACATTCCAGTAAAAAGTAGTAGCAGGGGTTAACATCTCACTAGAAGCAGTAGCAGTAGCAGGTATATAGTGACTCAACTAATGTAGTAACATGTTTTGCTGGAAAACTATACTTCCAACAGATGTAGTAGCAGAGTTTTAGTGGTGTAACTAGTGTAGTAGCACCTTCAGTAAGTACAGTAGCAGGTTTTCAATGGTTCAGCAAATGTAGTAGCAGGTTAGCAGCTATTTTCAGTACTTACAATAATAGCAGGTTTTTAGTGATTCAGCTAGTGTAGTGGCAGTTACTTTCAGTAAATATAGTAGCAGCTATTTCCAATAAATGTAGTAGCAGGTTTTCAGTGGCTCAGCCGATATAGTAGCAACTACTTCTAGTAATTGCAATAGCAAAGCTATTTCTAGTAAATGTAGTAGCAGACTTTTAGTGACTCAGCTAATGTAGTAGCAGTTTTTTTTTTTTTTAAAATGCAGCAACATGTTTTTAGTGGCTCAATTAGTTGGTAGCAAGACTAGCAACTATTTCCAAAATGCAGTAACAAGGTATTACCAGTAGAGTAGTAGCAAGCTTTTAGTGACTCAACTAGTGTTGTAGTACAGTAGCAGATATTTAACGAAATCAATTAACAATAGCTTAATTAACACATATTAATATAAACTTCATCAGATTATTCTGTCTATAAATTGTTATTCAAATGTGCAAAAATGGATTTATTCTCACATCATGATTACCAAACCAGTAGCAATTAGATGATCAACATATAAAAGGGTTTTGTATAACAACAACCTCATTGAGGACTTTCATCAAACACCTTATGTGCATAACTTCCATTGTGCTTAAAAACCCAAAAAAAGACAATCAAATCTTTTGAAACAAATACTCCAATTTGCCTAAAATCAATACAAGTTTCCCAAACAAAATCATGATCATTATTGAATCAAATCAAATAGACCCAATGTGTCGATGGCTCTTCCTTCTGAACCTAATGAACCAATTGACTCACCTTCACTTCCAAATCCTAAACCTAGCCTCTCCCCATACTCAAAAATGACAGAGCTGAGGCTGACGATTCCGGCGAGGCCGTGGATGGCGACGCGACGAGAGTAGAAAAGGCCGGGCAAGGCGACGTCGACTCCGGTGACTTGGAGGGGGTCTGTGGTGAGGTGGAAGGTGGAGTAGGGGAGGTGAGTGGGGAGGATGGAGCCGGAGGAGATGGATCGGAGGTCGGAGAGGGAGAGGCAGAGAGGGACGAAGTGGAGGCGGAGCGTTTCGCCGTTTGGATCATGTCGAGGGCGAAGAGGGAGGTGTCGGTGGGAGCGAAGATGGTGTAAGAGGCGTGGGCCGAATAGAAAGCCAAGGCCGCCATGGAAGGAGTAGAGAGAGAGAGAGAGAGAGAGAGAGAGAGAGAGAGAGAGAGAGAGAGAGAGAGAGAGAGAGAGAGAGAGAGAGAGAGAAGGGTAGAGAAGTGGGACGAATAAAAACGACGGCTAGAGTATGGTATTTTGAGGTAGTGGCAGTTTTGTAGATATTTTAGAAAAGATTAGTTTTTTAGGTATTTTGCATAAAAAATTGCTGACATGGCGTGAGACTATGCACTGTGGGTCTGAGCTTATGTCCTTATTTGTTTAAATATGTTGAAAGATGGTTTTTATGTGTTTTGCAACTTTCTATGGTAGTTGAATGTCATTTTCTCTTTTCAGAACTCCTTCCACACTAAAGCGTGGCGTTGCAGCTTTATTCTTAGTTGCTCACTGGGGGATTGAAGCGCCAGAGCAGCCTGCTGTCTTGCTCGGTTTCTTCTATAGACACCAAAAATTTTCATGATCGGATAAAAGAAACAAACCATGAAATGGAAGCAACCCCCTCCCAAAACAAGAAGCGACAGAACGGCAGCAATCGGAAGCAATGGTATCACGGTAGTAAAAAACTTGACAAAACCAGCAGGCAACTCGCTTTCAACAGCAATATATGCCCATCCCCCAACTAGTCCAAAACCTACAATATGCACCAATATCCAGCAAAGATCTCTTAAACTCGTCAATTCCCACTTCTTCTCCTCCAAAACCTTACCATCAGGAACTCTTATTCCCTTCGTCAAAAAAAATAAACTTCTTCCTCCACCAATAGCCCCATTCAGGGATTCAAAGTGGTAGAGAACATGACCAGATTGATCATCCATCACAGGGCGGCCTTGGAGTTTTACAAGAACAGGAAACATTTATGCTTCCTCATGGATCCCCTTTCCTTGTAGAGGATCAAGAAACGGGGCAAGATGTTCGGCTACAACTACACCACCCTTGGAGATGATACGATCCTCGATCAGCTTCCATGTTATGATCGAATCAGGAGAGCAGCAGTGCCAAGTATCCCAAAGCATAGGATGACATCAGGCAGGTGTGCTTCGCACATGCGTGTTTTAGTGCTTAGGCCCATTTATGTCTAGGATGACTATCTCGACTATATAATGTAACTCTGAAACCCTAGTTGGGGATATTGAGTAGAAGCTTTTATTTTCATCTTGCCGTTTTCTTTCTTTTCTTAGCTTTCTTAGTTTAGGGTTTCCAGATCCCTAATATTCCATCTCTCTTCTTCGATCTCGCTATTTGGATCTTTGAAAAAATCCGCAAGGCTCGGATCTCTATGAATATTCTCTTCACCTCTCTTTTGTGCACTCGCCGTATCGATCGTACTTGTTCTCTGATATAGCGTCAATGGAATCTTGATATATGGTTGTTAGGGTTTAGGGTTGTAGATGGGTAGCATCTTTTATAGGGCATCATGAACGGGCTAGGAGGAACCTTGGGCCGTCTAGGCGGTTCCTAGTTGTATACCTGCATTGGGCTCAGGCAGGTTGATTGGTCCACCTTTAACAAAAGGTATGGAGAATTGGGTTTATGCGGGCTAAGTGGAATCTAGTTTGACTGGGCCTAGGCAGGTTGGTTGGTCCACTTTTAAATAAAGAAATAAACCTAAATGGCTCCTGGAGCGGGTAGCCAGAATCTTGAGAATCGAGATCTTCGGCAGCAACTAGGTCACCTTTCGAGGTTATGTTAGGATCAGAATCCATGACACTAAAAGGAAACATATAAATTAGAGGAAATATAAAGATAATCTAAATATAGAGACTACATACTTATAAAGATGGAGTTCTATGCTATAATCAAGGAGAATAACTTCCTATAATAACCACCTACCTACATGGGCTGAATGAACACTTACGGTTCGTGTCCATCAGATTATGCGATCATTCATCATTGAAGTGACGAACCATAAAAGCTTTGGTATGATTGAATTACAAGAAAGGAACCATATATGCAATTGCTTTACATTAAGAAACGTTAACCAAGTTGAATAATGTACTCTCATTTCAATGATGGCAAAAACTATATGTGAAGTTGTGAACTTTAACTGTCGACTAATTCCTAAAAAAGATGATGATCGAAGATATGAAGATAGCAATACTGGTTTTCAGAACTCCATCCACACTAAGCGTGGCGTTGCAGCTTTGTTCGTAGTTGTTCATTCGGGGATTGAAGCTTTAGGGCAGCCTGCTCTCTTGCTCGGTTTCTTTTATTGACACCAACATTTTTCATGATCGGATAAAAGAAGCAAAACATGAACTGGAAAATTCCCACTGCTACCCATAAAGTCAAGACAAAGTGAAGAATCGGAATTACTGGATTAGAAGTTACTTTATTTTGCTTTATTTTGAAATGCAGAAAGAGAGGAAGCTCAAAGCTCAAACCGGAATTCAAGTTCCTTATACAATACTAGTTCCGTTCCTTATATAATTACTAAATATTATCTAATTACTTATTCTGCAAGTAAAGTAACCAAGAAACATTGATTAGTCACAAGGGCACAACTCTTTGAAAGTGAGACAAGGAGTTCATGCAGCTTCGAATAGGACTAATGGAGAAAATGGAGCACAAGAATAGACTACTGGTGACAGTGGTGAGAGCAAGTTCAGAGTACACCATAACCAATTTTTGTAAGTTATTTCGTTTGTAGGGATATAGCTTATGATTAATTGATCCTATAGTCTTCTTTTTTATGATCCTTAATGATGCCAGGGGACTCAATATAGGATGATGATTATGTGCTTTTCAAAATGCTAAAGTGACTTTCTGCGAGGACAAAAACCTAATTTTACTAACATGGAAATAGTAAGAAAGAAGGATCTACACGAATTTTCCGGTTCACAACATGTATCCTGCTTAGCTTATTGTGGCACCAGACTAGTTGATCAGATGTTATGCTTGACATGTTTAAAACCCTCGACACTAATCTGATGTCAACTTGACAAAAGAAGTAGAGGTGTTCTGGGCTCTCTTCTTCCTCTTCTTCTTCGTGTTGCTTTTTGAATCTCTTTAGTATGCAGTTCTCACTCCTCAACAGTTCTTTGAGCTTCCTCTCTTTCTGCATTTCAAAATAAAGCAAGTTATTTTCATGGTTAAAGAAGCTAACAGTGATCAAAGTAGTAATTCAATTTGACAACATAACACGTCAGAGTAATGGTAGTATAACTAACCTTTTGAAGATCTGCTTGAACTTCGGCTAATAGCTTTGGATCCAAGGAGTCTTCAAGTTCCAACTTTGATCTTTTTCGACAAGCATCCGTTGTATTAGCAGATTTATCAGCTCGTATGAATCGCCACATGGTCCTGATTGATTCCTGCAATATCTCTACTAGAAGATCACTTCCAATTGCATCATCAATGTCTTTCCCTTTTCTCCTTGCTTTCTTTTTTATCTTCAAACTGTCCTCTGCATTGCAACATACAGAGGTTGTGTTAGTACGTCCAAGTCAGTCAGTAATATCCCTAAAGAAACACACAATTGAATTTAGATTTCTCACCCCTAATCACTGGAATTTGCATAAGATTCCGCATAACACATCGATTTTTGACATAATTTTCAACCCTTGGCCCTTGAAAGCGTTCATTCTCCACAAATCGTTGCATGAGCACTTGAAACTGTTGGAATTCCTCGGCAACTTCATTATACAAACGTAATCCATATTCATCGTATTCCCAAATCTCCAATGCCTTCTCATATTGCCATTGAAGGAATTCCCAAGAAAGGCACAACTGTCCAACATAAACCACTTCCAATTCACTATGCAATTCTCTAATGAACTTAACCATTGGGTCAGAATCAGAATTTTTCTTCGGTTTGCATAGCCCAAAGTTCTGCAAAAGAAATGATTTGATTGCTGGAGTTGAGGATTTGCAGCTTGAAAAGGTTTCTAATGTGTCCTTGGACTGCAAAAATCCTATACATGAGAATCAAAAAGATCAATAAGACCACAAATGCAGACCAGAAGTATATGATCAGGTGACAGTAACTTCAGTTGAGTGATTAGACAGTAACTTTTCATGCAAATGAATTTCTGCAATTTGTCTTTATAATAGAAACCAACAACATGCTAAGCTCATAAAACTGGTGGAGCACTAAAGCAATTCCATGATTTGGTGGAGCTAAGATCAGCATGCTGAAACAGTTTTAAACATTATGAGCACTACTAATGGATATGAACCTTTAACTTTTAATAGTCAACAATATATCAAGGGTAATGGTGAGGCTCTAGGTACTGTGTGCATATCCCACTAGAATGTAAGTGGTACTTTTCACAATATTTTAACAGTGACACATGCAAAGGAGCCTTTGTTTTTTTTTGTTTTTCCTAAGTGCTGACAATTGAGAACCATGAAAGGTATGTCCTAATTAGTTCATGTATAGGTACTTTAAAAGTTTAAATGTAATAATCACTCTTAATGCTTGGGACCTAACCAGGCTCATGCTTATTCTGTGATCAACCAAACAGATTTGGTGGGTTCAAACTTCGATAAAATCTCCTAAGGTAGGTTGAGTTAATCATGTTAATGAAATGAATGGATTAGAACAGCTAGAACATGAACTATTTTGGGTTCTTGCAACAAACCTGAAATCGAAAAACTGGGGAAGAAAGCACAAGGGCAATGTTTTGAGTTTTCGAATTAACCTTAAAGAAATGACAGGCAATTGAAGGAAATTAAGAAGACTGATAAGAAGTGATAACTGACCTATTGCATATAACTTCTGATAGCTCAATATGTCGAATTTTCGCATTCGTTCTCTGTAGCTCTTGTAGAACTTGTGAAGCACACTCATTCTGTCTCCATGGTGGTATTTTTCATCAATCTTCCATGGCTTCAAATCCTCCATATTTGGAGACTCGGATTCTTCAAGGATAGTAGGTAGACCAGAACCTCTGACTTTCTTGAGCTCCATTTTCAACTGTTCTATCAATTCTTGATGTTCCCACAATGTTTCCAATGTGTTTGGATCCCCAGAATCATTAGCTGCCAAATCTTGACCACTGACCTTTTCAGAATTTTCTAAACCCTCATTTGGTTTTTCATCTTTGGCAGTAAAGCCTTCAGGTGTGGACTCGTTTGGGTTATGTTGTTCATCATTCCTAGTTGACTGTTCTAGCTCTTCAAGTTGTTCCATTACATCTTCATCTTCTTCATCAAATTCATCAGGCTCATATCCAACATCCATATTCTGCAAATCAATGTCTTCCAAGGCACCAAATTCAACCCTTTCCCCAAACTCTGTTTCTAACAAGAACCCATCACCACTAAATTGACCCATGAATGAAACCTCAGGGCTAGAACAAAGCGAACTCGAATCAGAATCAGAATCAGAAGCAGATTCTACTACAACAGATTCCTTTTCTTGTAAAAACTTATCTTCATGAGAAGCAACATTTTTCTCATCATGTTCTTGAGACTTCAATTGCTCATCTTTATCTGTATGAGAATCTTCCCCAACTTGTGTCTTCTCTGAATCCTGAGGAATATGAATTTCTTTACGAACACATTCTTCTGCAACCAATTGCTCAGCAACATCATCTTCAGTCACAATGGAACCAAAATTTGAGTTCTCAGCAGATTCTTCTTTGAGAACAAAGCTTGCAACTTTTGCTTCTTCTTTTTTAGCACATTCTTCTGTAACCAATTCCTTAACACCCTCATTTTCAATCACCATGGAACCACAATTCGAGTCATCAGCATATGCTTCTCTGACAACAAAGCTTGCAACTTTCGCTTCTTCCTCATAGAAACTAACATGCTTCTCGGCTTGAAACTCATACCTTCTGCTGCTAAATTTCTCAGGCAGGAACTCATTCTCTTTCTCGACAACAGAAGAATGACCATAAGCATTCACTTTCTCCATTGCTTCTAATACAGCTTTAGTCTGATACTCAAATTTGAAAACAAAACTTGGCTCCGGCGTCTCTTTTTCATCTTCAACGTCATAGTATTCTGAATCATCAACGCTTATTGAAGCCCCAGACTCAGTTTTTTGCGGCATAGCTGCTGGCTCGATATAAGAACAAGACTCATTCACCAGAGAACTCTGTTCTTTATCAAACCTGAAAGACAAACGAAAACCAAACCATGGAAATTATTCAATGTCTTATTTAGTAATCATGAAACTTCAAAACCGGAATTTACAAACCTGACAAAGATTGAGCTGAAAAATCGGAACAGAGTATGCAAAAGGGAGGAGACAAAAACCGAGAAAGACCCAGAAAAAGGAGACATCTTTCTTCTGAAAACAAAATCAGAAGAACCACCCATGTTCACCAAACCAGAGTGGGTATTAATCTAGCGCAGACTTGTCTGAAATCTATTAATCACTTCGTTTCAGTTTGAAGCAAAAAAACAGAGAAAGGTCATGCACACTGTGATTCCCGCGTTGAAAATTTCATCCAAGAGATGGACTTACCACCAGTAGGAAATCCTAAATGAAGCTAAAATCCCAAAAGGGTTGCATGGAATGCGATCGAAAGAGGTTGAAATCCAACCTAATCCGGGAAATAGAGGCAGAGAAATTGGGGAAGAAAAGAACGTGGGAGCGACTTGGGTGGGATTGAACTAATCTTATGGGTTGCTTAAAGGCGTGGAATTCTGAGGACCGTTATGTAGTGTATGCGAGTGATTGAGAATTTGACAATGGAGAAAGGATTACATTTTGGTTGAGGGGTCTGATTTTGGCTTCTGTTTCTTTGTGGCAGTACTAGAGAGAATTGGGTGAAATTGAAAGCTTACGCCTTTAATGGGTTTTCTATTCTGGTCGGTCTTGCCCCTTGACCTCGAGCTCGAGAGTCATGGAAGAAAATTGATGTTGATGATGACCGAGTTAAACACACCTTTCCTAATTTTTGACAACCGTGTTGTGTTTTACCAGACCATAATATTAAAGAACACAAATGTTTTCTTGCTTTTAAATTAAACCCTAGATCCTCTAGATCAACGATATATGAACTTGCAACAACCCTATTTGCAGCAGGCATTCTTCATATTAATTACCTTGGGGTTTGGTTGTTTCATCCTGTGGATCAAAGTTTACCGTGCTTTCTTCCTCGAAAAGAATTGAATTCATATATACTTCTTTAGTGAATTGTCATTCTCCAAAAACATTTGTCATTTTCAAACTTCTATCTATTATGATCAAGTTACCGAAACTAAGAAAATTAGTATAAATAATCATATTACTTCTTTTCTTTTTCATAATTATCAAAATAGAAAGAAATTAAACATTTTTTTTCCATAAATATGATTCATGTACACTTCTCCGATGAATTGTTTATCTATCACCATATGATCGAAACCAATAAACATGCATGAAAAGTTGAAAACCAATAAATAATATTCCTTTCTCTTCTCACATTCACATCGGTGAAGAAGAAGAGGAATCGAATCATTGATATCAAAATAGAAAGAAATTAAACACTTTGGACACTTCTTCGAGAAAGATCAAACCCGTGTTGATGTAATCAAGTTAAAGTTCCAAGCCGACTTGACTGATGAGCTCTTCGTACCTCAATTGCTAGCTAAGCTTGCTCGATCGTCACCCTAATAATCTTGTTGTGTTGGTAATCCATTCACATCAACCAAAACAGACCAAAAACAATAAGAGAAAGCCAAAACCACGCACGCTCAAAACTTGCGATATTGCTTTGGCTCTATTAGGTGGTTAACACAAATCTTTTCTCAGTGACGTTTAATTAATCAAGTAACTAGTTAGATTTAGACACCCAATTAAGTATTATATCGTTCTTATTTTATGCAGAAATAGAATTTGTTCCCGGATATAGTATCAGTAACAAACAAAAGTATATGATTACATTAACAAACAGACAGCCTAAATTACTTACGGAAAACGCTTAAAAACTTATTTTCAATAATACAAAAGAGCTGTAGATGTACATGTACCACCATATTTGGCTGTGTCTAAATGATGCATGTGAAAAATCAATGGTTTATAATCATCTGTATGTTCTTTAGCTAAAACGAATTAGATGCTTAATTTCGTATATAAGTTAGTATGTTTGACAAAATAAAAAATCCAAAATGTATATGAATACGCGCGTAGTCTGGCCAGGACAGGATTCTATTTTGGACTGGGGAGCCAGAGGGGAGGAGGACATCATCGATCTTAATTCTTGTTAAATATTTGCATGTCATCCACGTGGCTAGCTCCGTATAATGGACGATGAGAAAAGAATTCAAATCTCAGACTTTTGTACGTGTTCTAGAAGAGAAAGAGGCTCCTAATAACTGGCATTTAATACCTAGAAATGTATATTAATTTGCTTGGATTCTTGAGTAATTCTCTTTGGTAATGAAAGAAAATCGTCGTTTACACAATTCTCAAGTTAATCACTATAGGCAAAAAAGCCAAATTTAGCCTATGTTTACTCTCACCATAAACCAAATTACATTTTCCAAGATAAACTTATGAAGTTTGTAAGCTAAAATTAAATGTTATTTTATTCAACTTTACATTTCCCCTTTTAATTTACACTATCATCAAAATAAAAATTCGTTACTAACAGCCATCACGAAGATCTCAACGAGATCTTTTATACGAGCCTCGTATCGAATATATTTATATAATATTTTTTTTATGATTAATTATTGATTTAAACAAATATATAAGAAAAGAAAAATAAATGGCTTTACCTTAAGTTTTAGCTTACGGTGGGAGTCAATCTAAAGTCAAAATGCTATAAATTTAGCTAAGAATTTAGCTTATGGTGAGAGAGTTTGATAAGCTGAAAAAAAGATCCTAAAGAATATTCTTGTTTTCTAAGTTGAATTTGGCTTCAAATTTAGCTTACGGTGGGAGATGCTCTTATATCCTAGTTAATTATGAGCCTCAAAATTTGTATATCGCCAAGTTTCATAATTAGTTAAGACAATGGTTACACCAGATAAAGAAGCTTAGAAAAAGTTTACTTAAGACTTGACCATAGAGCAAAACATTACGATTGAGATAGTAATTAAGAATATAAGAAGGCATCGCGTTTGCTGGAGTTGTCGCGATAAAAGAATCTATGCGTTACTTAGACAAACAAAGCATTACGAATTGCATATTTATGAAGGATATATGAGAAACCCTAATCCGCAACTTAGTTGGTGTACCAAAAAGTACTACAAGAAATCAAAAGCAAAACCCGAAATTGAGCAGACTTGGGTTACAAGTGAATGGAACCGTATCAAATATGAAACATGCAGGAGGGTGTTGCAAAATGTGTATAGCCGCACTCACACTCAATTTTGAAATAACGTGTGGGCTATGCGCGCGGCATATATATATATCCAAGGTGTCACACTCATGCCTCATGGATTACAGCCTCTATTAACTTGATCAGAGAAGGCATGCATGATGACATACACGAGTCAAGGAATGAAGCTAGAATATATCAATATCATTGGAGGTTTCTTAAGGGGTCGTATTTTCTTACCTTCCCATGCATGGCAGAAAATTCCTTTACTTCAATATCAGCTTGACATGGAGAGTTGGAGACGCAGGAGAATATTAAGCTAGAAGCCAAGAGAGAAGAGGACCCCGACAGTACTGCCCGGCCAATACTTAACCTTCAATTTTCTAGAAGAGAGAAAAACAAAACCAAGAAGGTAGAAGCCACCGCAAACCAAGTCAAAATAATAATGCTCTTCCTTCTAGATCGATCACTAATCTATCAATATCACTACGCTATTGGGATCGTTAGTCTTGTAGTCCTAGTCGTGAGTGGTAAGCCTCGAGCTAATACCACTGCATGCAAGACCGATCTTCGTAATACTTCGGTTCAGTGTCTCAAATTAACCTCTTGATTTCACTCATCTTATTCCTCTCTCACTTGCTTCTTGCTTCCAATCGAGTGAATTGTCTGTTGATTTTATTCTTTTTTTTCCTTTATACATGGAGAAAAAATGGGTTCAAATTTCGAGGACTGGACTTGGGCCTAGTTGTTCCCGTAATGGAGTAAGGTTTTCTTCGGCAAGTTTGGATATAGGCCCATGTCGTTTTCAACCTCCACCCTCTTAATTGCTCAAGTACCATGCCATATTTGTTGGTGGGCTTAATTAGAGAACCCCCTCATACTATCTATTTTTTTCTCTTTTCATATTATTAATTGGACGAAAGAAAATAGACTAATATGGATTGAACTTATGCAGCCCAAAGTGAACTAGTTTTCCCGCATACCAAGATGACCCATATCATATATTCTCCTTTTTTTCGATTGCTTTCATATTGGGCTCGATCACAAAACGGGCTGCTGCCTGGAAACAACCGAAAAAGGAAACACATCAGCTTCTTCCTCGTCGTCTTCTTCTTCTTCCACCCATCTCTTTCTGGAACCCTCCACAAGACTAGATTACAGTGCTCCCATACCTATAACGCTATAGCTCTTAATAACTTGTTTCTTTGATTGAAGATCAATCGAGTTCACTGGGTTCAATCATCAATCCACTCTGATACACCAAATGATAGATGACCCAGAACACATAATACCAACTATCAAGTTCAATGTACTGGTTATAATTCGTTCAAAGTCCATCCCCAGCTTCACAAACCCTAAGCCACCTCCACGCTTCAATTTATTGGTTCCCGTATACGTGTGAGGTTACAACTGGTTTTCATATTTTGGTACAATCATACTGGTGGCTCTTCTCTACTTATGATCAGCATGGACATTTATACTTCACACTCTACCCGGTCCACGCGATACAAAAGACGAACACTCCTAGATATGGGTTTTGGACTTGGGAATGAAAATAGAAATTCAAAAACAAAATAAGGTCGGTCGGTCGGTCGTCGACTCGCTTGAAATGAAAGAAATGAAAGTATTATTATATGATTACGAGTCTCACATAAAAGAAGAAAGAAGTTAGCCTGCCAAATTTGCTAATTGGGATTAGCTCTGATCAGTTGTCGACCATCAACTGAACCCGCATCAATTATATATTTAGGTAGTTAAATAAAATATTAATCAGGTATGAATTATGAAATGTGGGATAGTATACTCTCTTGTATATTGTGAATTGTGCAAAAGGCTGCTGCTGGCTTAAAAAAAACATGCAATGCATGTAGAATATCTGTACTGATCGATATAATCTCCTTAAATAATACAATATGTGAAAACCATATGATATACTAATTAATTTAATCTACCACCCGCAGAATCAGACAGAAATAGCACACAGAGTGCATGTTTGATCAGAAAAATAGGAAGAAGAAGGAATTGATGATTCATCTGTGTATTAAAAGAGCACATGGAAATTTGCAGTACTCTGCAGATTCACAAACAATGGAGATCGAGGTAGATTGATCTGCCATTCTTGCATCTGCCCCCAGCTAGAACCCAGCAGCCGCCCAGGTCCGAACTAGATTAGAATGATGAGCGTAGTATGAAATATAAACAGATTTCAATAAGTGGAACAATGTTCATAGGCTATGCTCTTCAGTAAAAACAGGTTGGTGAATAAAGCAACTTTCACAGAAATTCACAGTTTATATGTACAAAAATCTGATAACTTGCTAGCAAAGCAACACCGTCATTACCCAGATTTTTTTAGATCAATCCTACTCTTTGGCAAGGATAAAACCAGTGAATTAACATCTAAAATTACTGATTAGTTATTACATGTTCATTGTAATAGATGGAAAAATTGAATTGGGAGTGATGACATTTCTTGATTCAGAAGAAGCATAAATTGGAAACAGATAATTTGCATGCTTATACATTTCTTCATAAGCCGACAAGCTTAATGTGACACCGTCTTTGGTAGAAAATCGGTATTGAATTCAAGGTATGGGAACCAATAGGCGGCTATTGATTAGCCGGTTTGAAATAGTGCCAACCCTGAAAAGGATTAATATCATCAGTAATACTCTCGGAGTATGCTATCACTTTCGTTTGTTTTGATGTCTTACAAATAGATGATGGTCCAAACCCTTGAATCACCGAAGACAGACACCCCTTATACTTAACTTTCAATACTGTTGTTTTCTTTCTAGAATCTCTCTAATTTAAAGACGGCAATCACGCATGCAATTTATTTTGAACCGAACAACTAATATATAATATTTTTATCTGGTCATCCACATCGCATTATTATGCATGTATTCTAATACCGTTAACAAAATTGAAACCCAAAAAAATAGTCCTAAATGTTTCCAACACAAGACATGAGGACATGAGGCTAGGTCGAATTAAGAGGTACTCTTATTATGGGCGTTTAATTTAATCGGATAAAAAATGAAAACGAAATAAAGAAATTAATAATGTCTAGTCTACATTGGATCTTCGCATACGACGATTTGACTACTCACGTATTAATGATGCAAATGCACATTGTTCCGTCAAATCCGCTCCTAAAATCAGTATATCAATCAGTAGGAATTGACTCGACCCGCATTCATTATCTCTCTTTTCCTATTCAAAGTCGGTTGAGGCTTCTATTTTTAATTTTTAAGGTTATTGGTTAGTTCACCGAAGAAAAACGTAGCAATTCAATTACTTATCAAGGATAGATAAGTATAAGAAGAGACAATAATATTTTCATAAAAAAAAACAAAAAAACAAGAGACAATAATAGCTGCCATGTATAACGGCTCTAGCTATAGCGAGCTTAACTTGTCTAGGACTAATCAGGACGTCAATGGTCGATCGAACCACCGTGGATAAGGACATAACACGATAAGCACAGTGTAGGAGCTGCCAAGTGTTTCCATGATGGTGATGAGTATGGTTGACTTTCTCATCACTATCGCCATCCATGCATTGCATCACAACGACTTGCATGATGCACGAGAAAACGAACCATCTTCAATGTTTTGTGTATGTATTTTTTTAATGATAAACAAGGATCAAGCGATATTAGCTCATCAGACGTGAACAATATGCGTGTATTTTCGAGTATGAAATTGTTTGCGATGTTTATTTTTCTATTACATTTCAACACTCAATCTGATTGTTTAATTAGTTTCTAAATTGGTTTTTGTAAAATTTCAGTTAGATTTAGAAATTGTTAAGACAGTAAAGGTTTAAAGATCATGATTTAATTATAAATGAGATTTTGTGTGTGTTTGTATGTCTGTTGTATACATGTACCTACGTAGAACATGGTTATCTTCTTAGATACTAATCCCTCGACTAGCTAACAAGTTAAGTTCAGCAACTTTTAAATTGGAAAATAATAGAGGTCTAGTTTGATATTGAGTTGCTTATTTAAAATAGAGTTTTTAAACCATAATACCAAACTAAGCCAGAGTTATCGATAGATAGTATTTTATCATTCCTTGACGAAGTCAAATATTGAATCCTGGGGACAAATCCAACATCTCCGTATCAGAGATTTTTCTCTGGATTAAAACAATAGCACATGATTTTTTGGTAGATGTATAAATATTAATTAGCATAATTGCAGGTCCCCCCACGCATTTTCTCTCTCCTGAAAAAAACTCAATCTCAGCCTTCTGGTTCTCCTCCCCCTCCGTCAGATCTGGATTTTCCCGATCTTCGACGTGAGTGTGGGGGGAGGACCTCTTCCCTTACCTTATTGAAAATGATCTTTATATAATTTATCGATTTTTTTTTTTGCCGAGCATATATTAAGGGGCCTTGAAATTTTTTTTTGCCTGTAGCTTCCAAGCTCACAAGGCCGGCCCTGCTACCCATTGGAAGGTCTCTTCTTTGCCCAGTCACGGTTTTAAGCGCTTGTTCGCTAGAATCTCTGGGTCTGACTTCGCTTGCGTTGCTGGCTATACCTTCATCCCCATTCTTTTTTACTTTTACTTTGGTTACCTTGTCCTCAGGCATATCTTTGCTTGAGAGTTGCCTGGCTGTGGTAGATGAACCTCTCAACGACTTTGGAGGTGGGTTTCTGGGGATCTATTGTGTCGTTCGTGGACGAGATCTGTTTTGCTTGTTTCTCCAAATGGCGGAAAAATCGACGGCTTCCGCTCGCGGTGGTCTGACCAGTGTCGGCGGGGACATGATGGTTGTAGTCTAGCTTCACCCTAGTGCTAGGGTTTGGAATCTGGTTTAACTTATTTGGGTCTTTTCGTTGTGGGTTCTGTTTGTGTTATTTCTCTTTACTTGTGTTGTATCTGGCCTAAGTATGTGTATGTAATTGTTGTGTTATAACGAGTGCAAGAAAGAACACAGATTTACGTGGTTCACTAACAACGTGTTAGCTACGTCCACGGACAGAAGGAGAACAGTTTTATTATGTTGAGCAACAATACAGAATGACATGTACACAACACACAATAGGTTGTATATATACAGCCCTAAATCCGATATACTAGTCCTAATAGGTAACCATAACCTAGTATAACCCGAATAGGTAACCATAACCTAGTATAACCCGTCAGCACAGATTGGATGGTTCAAGGCATATATTAACAAATCTCCACCTTGACTTGAATCCTCTCACAAATAACAGATGTACCAGATGCACCATAGTGATGCCAGATGTACAGATAACTCCTTCTGCCTCAGATGTCGCCCCCAAAGGGCAACTAACAGCTTGTAACATTTAGCAAGTCCAAACAATGTTGGAACTTGCTGTGTGGAACCGACTTGGTGAACATATCAGCGGGATTGTCAGCAGTGCCCACCTTCTTCACCTTAATTCTGCTCTCATCTCTCAGAAAATGATACCTGACATCAATGTGCTTAGTCCTCTCATGATGAACTTGATCCTTAGCTAAACATATTGCACTCAAACTGTCGCAATATACTATAGCCTGATCATGATGCAAACCAAGACTACTGACCAGTCCCCTCAACCATATGCCTTCCTTTGCAGCGGCTGTCAGAGCCATGTACTCTGCTTCAGTAGTAGACAAAGTCACTGTAGGCTGCAAAGTAGCTTTCCAGCTAACAACAGAGCCACCAAGAGTAAAGACATAACCAGTCATAGATCTCCTAGTGTCAACATCTCCAGCATAATCGCTATCTGAATAGCCTGTTACCAAACAGTTTGTATCACCTCCATAAATGAGACCAACATCAGACGTACCTTTGAGATACCGAAAAATTCTCTTCACAGCCTGCCAATGCTCCTTTCCGGGATCACCCATAAATCTGCTGACAACACTAACAGCATGTGCAAGATCAGGCCTAGTGCAAACCATAGCATACATCAAGCTTCCTACTGCACTAGCATAAGGAACTCGAGACATGTATTCCTTCTCCTCAGCAGATTTAGGTGCAAACGCAGTAGACAGATGAATATTTGCAGCACTTGGAGTATCTAAAGATCTAGATGTAGACATACCAAACCTGGATAATATTTTCTGGATGTAGCCTTTCTGAGATAAGAAAAGCTTCTTCTGACTTCTATCCCTGTAAATCTCCATTCCCAAAATTTTCCGGGCTGCTCCCAAATCCTTCATCTCAAACTCTGCACTGAGAAGACCCTTCAACTTCTGAATATCAGACTTGTCTTTTGCAGCTATCAGCATATCATCTACATACAGGACCAGATAAATGAGGGAATCATTTGTTAACTTGTTGTAGTAGACACAACAATCATACGGACTCCTGATGTAGCCGATTTCTATCATATAGCTATCAAACCTCTTGTACCACTGTCTAGGAGACTGCTTTAGTCCATACAAGGACTTCTTCAACTTGCAAACATAGTCTTCCTTTCCAGGGACTTGAAAACCATCTGGCTGAGTCATGTAAATCTCTTCTTCCAATTCTCCATGTAAGAACGCTGTCTTCACATCTAGTTGCTCAAGCTCCAGATTATGATGTGCAACTATGGCTAGTAGCACCCTGATAGAAGTATGTCTGACCACAGGTGAGAAAATCTCATTGTAGTCAACTCCCTCTTTCTGATGGAACCCTCTTGCAACTACTCGAGCTTTATACTTGATGCCCTCAGCAGGTGACAACCCTTCTTTCTTCTTGAAAACCCATTTGCAAGTAATAACCTTTCTCCCCTGATCAGGTCGTTTGGTCAATTCCCAAGTCTGATTTTTCTGAAGTGATTCCATTTCATCTCCCATTGCAGCAAGCCATTGAGCTGACTCTGTACTTGTAACTGCTTCCTTGTAGGTGGACGGCTCATGAGGATCCACCTCTTCAGCAACCTGTAGTGCATAAGCCACCATGTCCTCAAAACCATACCTTGTAGGTGGTTTCCCAAAGTTTGATCTCCTAGATCGCTCATGAGTCAAACTATGCTGATTAGCAGCCATTTGTTCTGATTCTGAATGTAGGTATTGATCTTCTTGTTGTGGTTCACTCACATCTTCAGTGACTTGTTGCTCCACCTGTTTCTCAACACTACAATTTTCTGATACAACCACAGACTTCACAGTAGGGTTAAACATAGAATTTTCATCAAATACTACGTTCCTACTCAGTATAACCCTCCTTTCAGATGGAGACCAGATTCTGAAACCTTTAACCCCATCTCCATAGCCTACAAACACTCCTTTTTTAGCTCTTGGTTCTAACTTACCCTCACTTACATGATAGTAAGCAGAACACCCAAAAACCCTCAGATTGGAGTAATCAGCAGACTTACCAGACCACATCTCATAAGGTGTTTTGAGATGTATACCTGTGTGTGGTCCACGATTTATCAAATAGCAAGCAATATTCACCGCTTCTGCCCAGAACCTTCTTTCTAATCCAGCATTAGAGAGCATGCATCTAGCTCTCTCCAGAAGTGTCTGATTCATACGTTCTGCTACACCATTTTGCTGTGGTGTATTCCGGACTGTATGATGCCTTGCAATACCTTCAGTCTTGCAGAAATCATCAAATTCAGCAGAACAGAATTCCAGACCATTATCAGTTCGCAGCCTCTTGATCTTCTTCCCTGTTTGATTTTCAACTAATGCCTTCCACTGCTTGAATTTCTTGAAGGCGTCACTTTTATGCTTCATCATGAACACCCAAGTCATTCTTGAGTAGTCATCAATCATAGACACAAAATATCTGTGACCTCCCAAAGAGTCAACGCGAGAGGGGCCCCAACAATCAGAATGGATATAATCAAGCGTGCCTTTAGTTCTATGAATTACTTTAGGAAATTTTCTGCGATGTAGCTTCCCAAAGATACAATGTTCACAGAAACTAAAATCCTTGACCTTGTGACCACCAAGAAGATCATTCTTTGACAGAATTTGCATCCCTCTTTCACTTATATGACCAAGCCTCATGTGCCATAGCTTGGTCATATCATCCTTGTGAACCTCTGATGATGCAACAGCAGCCGAGCCTGACAGCGTTGAACCTTGCAGAATATATAAAGTACCTCGCTTGACACCTTTCAGAACCACATTGACACCTTTGTAGACATTTAAAATTCCACATGAGCCTTTGTACTTGAAACCTTTGCTATCTAGAAGACCCAAAGAAATCAGGTTTTTCGTCATGTGTGGAGCATGCCTAACATCATTCAATGTACAGAATTTACCATCATGTGTCCGTATTTTTATTGAGCCAATTCCAACCACCTTACTTGCAGAACTGTTTGCCATAGAAATATTGCCTCCATCTATCTGCTCATAGGTTGAAAACCACTCTCTGCGTGGACATATATGATAAGACGCCCCGGTATCCAAAATCCACACATCCCTGTGATGTATGTGTGCATCTGCAACCAAGGCCAGATCTTCTTCCGAAGTGGTGTCAACTTCTGCTACAACAGCAGTACCTGATGCTTTCTCAGACTGCTTCTTCTTCTTTGGACATTCGTTTTTCCAATGTCCCTTCTCTTTACAGTAGTTACAGACATCATTGGATTTGGAACCCTTTGAAACTGGATTCTTGTATTTCTTCTTCCCCGAGCCTTTTTGTCCCAAACTTCCACTGGCTACCAACCCTGCAGCCTGACTGTCTGAACTAGTACCGGTCACCTTATGGCGCATATCTCTAGTATGTAAAGATGATCTAACATCCTCCAGAGTCAGAGTATCTCTCCCACCAATAAAAGAATCCACAAAATTCTCATACGACGAAGGTAGAGATACCAACAGGATTAGAGCAGCATCCTCATCATCAATTTTAACATCGATATTACGCAACTCTAATAGAACAGTGTTTAACTGATCTAAGTGATCTCTTAGAGATGTACCTTCTTCCATACGCAGACCGAACAGACGTCGCTTTAGAAGCAACTTGTTGGTTAAAGACTTCGTCATGTATAGACTCTCAAGCTTCAACCACAGACCAGCCGCAGTTTCCTCCTCTGCGACCTCGGTGATTATATCATCTGCAAGGCACAACATAATTGTCGAGTGTGCCTTCTCCTCCAGACTGGCCATCTCAGCGATTTCTTGATCCCCTGACTTCTTAACCAGCGGCGCCCACATCCCTTGTTGTTTTAACAAGGCTCGCATCTTGATCTGCCATAAACTGAAACTGTTCCTCCCTGTAAATTTATCAATCTTCACATTCAAACCAGACATCTTTCTTGGCGGAAATCACAACCAGGCCAGATAAACCTTGCTCTTGATACCAATTTGTTATAACGAGTGCAAGAAAGAACACAGATTTACGTGGTTCACTAACAACGTGTTAGCTACGTCCACGGACAGAAGGAGAACAGTTTTATTATGTTGAGCAACAATACAGAATGACATGTACACAACACACAATAGGTTGTATATATACAGCCCTAAATCCGATATACTAGTCCTAATAGGTAACCATAACCTAGTATAACCCGAATAGGTAACCATAACCTAGTATAACCCGTCAGCACAGATTGGATGGTTCAAGGCATATATTAACATGTTGTTTTTCTTAAATGAAGAATTTACTTTTGCCACAAAAAAAAAAAAACTAATTAGCATATGATATAAAGATCCATGGTTATGTTTTTCAAATTTATACAGTATATCCATGTGCTCATTATGTTTGTTGCCCCCTTCCCTAAACTCTATTATGTGTTCTACTTCAGACATTTCATTTAATTAATTGTAGTATTAGACTTCGTTTATTTCACAAATTTTTGATTTTGGAAACAAATCAATCATTTTTGATATATTGTAAAGACCAGTATAAACAACTGTTTAAATGGATGGATTTTTTTACATACTGCCAATAATAGAACTAATCTATTTGCTAGATTGTCGGTATCTTTTGTGAGTTCTAATTTTGAAGATGCTCACCTGAAACACGAAAACAACTATTTCTACGTGTTGGGTCACTAGTTCGCGCATCGAAGAATTTTCAATTTTACCACCGGTTTAACAAAATTAAGTATCAAATTCTAACCAGAGTTGCCCAAATTGAAGACTGTATTAAGAAAGTACTTGAAAGAAAAAACCGCAAGTCAAATCAACTCAGACCTCGATACCTCATTTCTCTAAACACTAGCCTAGACCGGTTCCAAATAATTCATTATATTATGTCCAGTCAACGCGTTTTGACAGAGAGTTAAAGTGAGCGGCTTTGGGAAAAGTTACCAGTGGGGGGGGGGGGGGGGCAGAGGATAGCGGTGTTTGTTTTTTACTAGTTACTAGGAGGAGGAGTATAGAGTCAGCTGAGAGCACAATGAAGTCAGTGATGACATGCAGAGGCTTATTAGGTTAAAACATTAAAGACCGAAACCTCAAAGGGGTAAGTCTTCTGCTGCCCAGTTAAGCTCAGCCACATTGAATGCCACGCGTTTTTGCGAGGCAGCTGCGAGAGAGAGAGAGAGAGAGAAAAGAGGGCAAGATTAAGAAGAACAAGAAGAAGAAGAAGAAGAAGAGGATCGAGGAGGAAGAAGAAGCAAGCCTGTGCAGCTAGCTGTGCTGTGCTGCTGACTTTCGCTTGCCCTTGTAGTAAATGCCCCTGCTGTCACCTTTTGACTCTTTCCTTACCCCTTTCCCTCTCTCTCTCTTCGTTTTTAGGTCAGCGTCTCTCTCTCTCTCTCTCTTCCTTTGTTTTCCTATTTATTCAGACCCGGAGTCCCAAGCCTTAAGACGCTTGTCTCTAACGCTTTCCAAGGAAGAAGAAGAAAAAGAAAGAAATATTGTCTCAGTTTTCAACACTCTCAGTCTCTCTTCTAGCTAGGAATTAAGACCCCCCTCTCTTCTCTTTGTTTTGAGCAAGAAGAAAACCAGGCGAAATGGGCAGACCTCCTTGCTGTGACAAAGAAGGAGTCAAGAAAGGACCTTGGACTCCTGAAGAGGATATCATTTTAGTTTCTTACATTCAAGAACATGGACCTGGAAATTGGAGGGCTGTTCCTACCAATACTGGTAAGCTCAGATTTCCCTTCTGTCAGTCTTTTTCCATATATGTTTTCATGAGTAACATTTTGGTTTTTGGCTTCATTTACTGTATTTGATTGGACATGTCTGTGATTGAAGTTCAAGACTGTCTGTTCTTTTGGTTTTCAATTCCTTTTAGGCAAATCTTAAAGTCCCATGTCATCTGGGTTTTTTATTCTTACTTGGGTGTGATCTACTATTTGGGTATCCAAACTCATACTTCTTTGCTTGAATAATTTTCGTATTCCAGGTTTGCTTAGATGTAGCAAGAGTTGCAGGCTTAGATGGACTAATTACCTTAGGCCTGGGATCAAACGTGGGAACTTCACTGACCATGAGGAGAAGATGATCATCCATCTTCAAGCTCTTTTGGGCAATAGGTAATTGGACTGAAATACCCCTCTTGATAATTGAGTTCATAATGGTGATTTATATCCATATTTAATTTGGGAGGCAAGGGTAGGTTGATTTGTCTAAATCTAATTTAAGTCTGTTCAATTATTTAATTGTGTGATACAGATGGGCTGCAATAGCTTCATACCTCCCTCAGAGAACTGACAATGACATCAAGAATTACTGGAACACCCACTTAAAGAAGAAGCTGAACAAGCTTACCCAAATTGGTGGTCACTCAAGAGATGAGGGATTCACTAGTACTTGTTCTCAGCAGGCAACAATAGCAAGAGGTCAGTGGGAGAGAAGGCTTCAAACTGATATCCACACGGCTCGACAGGCTCTTCGTGAAGCGCTTTCCCCTTCTGAGAATTACAAGCCTGATGGATTTGCAAGCACTATGAGTTTGAGCAGTACTAGCACTAGTACTAGTACCGACTCGAAGCCCTTAATGAATATTGTACCTGCAGGCCAATCACCATCAAACACTTTGAGTACTACTTATGCTTCAAGCACTGAGAACATTTCAAGGTTGCTCAAAGGTTGGATGAAAAATCCGCCAAAGTCAGCCAAGGCTAGTACCACTGCAGCTGCTGGTGTTCTTGATTCTACATCAAGTAATGAGGAGGCCACACTATCTGCAGCAAACACTATTACCACTACTAGTACTACTGGCCATGGAAATGTTGAATTGTCTAATGCACTTGAGTCTCTGTTCGGTTTGGAGGGCTCACTTGAAGCTTCAAATTCGGATCTTTCCCCGACTATGTCGCCTGATCAGGGCAGCCTATTCCAAGCCGAAAGCAAGCCGGATGTCGACCAAGATCAATTGCCACTGTCATTGCTGGAGAAGTGGCTTTTTGATGAAGCTGCTGTTATTCATGGGAAAGAAGTACACTTTAGTGATTTTCTGGCTTTAGATGGTGAAAATGCCGACTTCTTCTGAATAGTAATACTGCTTGCTTGTTTCATTTTGGGCACATCGGATGGTCTTCATCTTTAGTTCGCTTACTTTTGGTTGTAGGTCTGTCGAAGAACTACTGATTCATTTCACAGGGCCTTATGTAGCAGAGGGAAATTCTTAGAAACCTTCTTTGCTAGCACAGGGAAATGTAAAAATCTAAGTTATTATGTCAAGTCTACGTCTTAGCGGTGATCAGTAACTCAATTCTCATTTTGGTCTCTATATTTTGTTCTGTAAAATCTATCAGGATATGCTGTTGTGATGAATTGAATTTCTTGATCACTTTGCTTATCGGCGAGGATTCTATTATGTTCTTGTTTTCTTGTAAAAGTATTAGAATCATTATATCCAGAACTTAAACCAACATTTTCTCAAGTTAACTGAGGTTTCAAAGCAATCGTTCCACCACAGATAGCCATATTTGGTTCTAGGGATGGAAACGATTCAATTCTCGATCGAAGAAACTGAAATGAATGTATCACATGCATGGAGTATCGTAGAATTTCCCTGTGATGGGGGGTTTTTCTTATTATCGCAAGTCTCTGATCCACGAACCAAGCAAGACGAAGTTGAGCTTCACTTATTGGGCGTGATGAAAACGAAATGAGCGATTTCAATTGGCAAATGGAAACCATGTCAACTACGCAGATAACATGATTGAATGTTAATACACTGCTAAGTCAACTGGCCATGCAGGATGCAGCCCTGCATAACTCAAAGTGAATTCAAGTAGGTGCAGAAGCATTCATGAGAGTTTAAGTATCAATCTACACCATCTTAATTTTTTTCTTAAAGCTTTCACATTTACATATGGTTTTGCTTGTAAAACAAGTCTTTAGAATCCCGTCGGATTAAGTTCCATTTAAGATCAAGCACCTTTTGGGGAAATTTTCCAGCTCTCCAAGTTATGTAACAATAATAACAAACTGATTAAATGGGAAGAAAAAGCTTGCAGATTGACCTTAAAAACGAACATGTGAAGCGTTTGATGGCCGGCCAAAGAAAAATGAAGTAGAACATGTGAAGCGTTTTGATGTTCATGACTTGTGCTTAACAAGTTGTTGCAGCACTTTAAACTTGTCCAAGCAAGTAATCCAGTCTGTAAAGGCAAATGCTTAGAACCCCACAAGAAAGGGAGGGCATGGGAAATAGGATGTTAGATCGATCAAATTGCTAATATGGAAAGAAGCATATGCCTCCCATCAATGTGTTAATACCATTGCTCATACATCCTTGTGTTTCCAAGTTGGACACTGATACGAAATTCGCTAGCTGCACGAAATTTCCAAGCTCGGAAATGTGTAGTACATACCCGTATCATACACACATTTACAGAAATGACAACAAATGTGTATTTTGAGTCGTATTTGTATTGAGTCCTATTTGCTAGTTTGAGATTTCAAAAACTATTTGTATATCTTTGATGCTCGTGATCTATGTGCTAGCCAGTGTGCATGAATTCCAAGCTACAGAGCTAACCAAATTAAAATTAAAGAGATGAAAGTCAAGCTGAAAACGTCAGATTAGATATGAAATTAATTTAGTGTAATGAACACAGCCAACACTATAATGACAGCATAATTATAAGTGATATGGATGTGATGTGAAGCTAGTTATTACTCTTGTATCTTGACTTGCGAAGACACCAATTGATCGATCTATTCTAGTCCTATCCATCGTATGAGAACATTGAAACTTCAACAAAGCACAGCAAGTCTAATTCTAGCTGCAATATTGACGTTTATATCTCAAACAGTCTAACCCTACAGTATAGTTTTCTATGCTCACATTCAATTCGACCCCATGCCTAAGTTAGTTTTTAAGGGTTTACATGTGGATTCTGGGTCGATTGTTTAGCAAGTACTTCCAGCCATATATGCATAGGCGAAATTAACCCAGCTAGCTGTTATGAAACAGTTTCATGTGCATTTCCTAAGCCCCATTTATGCAATATTGAATATCTTGTTCCATGTGTGATATGTTATGTGCTTCGTGGTCGAAAAAGCTCAATTTTCGGGTGTTAATAAAAAGATTATTATAAAATGAGTGGTTCTAACGAGGACCACTGATATGTATATGTATATCGAGTAACATTGAGAAATGATGGACATTTTTCTTAGTATTCTCGTAGAGATATCGATCTCCAACCAAAAACCCAGCATAATATTAATGATCGTGGCAAAAGTCTCCTGAGTGATCGATGAGCTAAAATTTCTGCGATTCTCACTGTTTCTTAGACGAGCTGTCAAATCATGCAGTGTACTACTCACTATGCAATAGAATTGAATACTTCGTGGCAACCTTAGTTTCCAGACTCGATTCACTGCATTGTAATTCGCCTTGTAAAAACATGCCGGGAAGTAATGAATTTGCATTGCTTTCTAGAAAGGTGATTGAAAAACAAGACCAACTGGGATTAGGAATTAAGATGTTGCAGAGATAAGCAAGCTATATGCCACTACGCAGTCAGATCACAACTGGGGAAATTTTTTTGCTGTCTCTATAAATGCTACCACATGACTGTGTCATAAATTTTAATGTGACATTCACATGCTCAAGAATAATTTGCACCTCATGATCACGTTAAGGAAAACATAAATCAATCCTGCCAGAAATTAAATTGTCAAAACTCAAAACGGGCTGGAAAGATTGTCTGTCAAGAACAACAAGAAATAAAAAAAGGAACTAAAAAAGCTTTAAGAAACAAACCGTGATCAAGGAGCTAGGGACGACGACGATATTGGATTTTGGTTAAAAAGACATGGAAAACGGATCACAATTTGGTATAATTCAGGGTTGGATTGGATTTGTAATCTGTAACAGTTGTGGGCTGTGGTTGAAGAACAATGTATATGCACTCTGATACCATAGCAAAAAATTGATACTACTAATATGACCTCAACCCTTCGATCTAGGGCTGGACATCTTCTGTTCGGGTCAGTTTTAGGACGAAACCAAAACCAATCTGAATTATTCGATTTAAGGTTTTTTTCAATTGAATCCGGATTTTAAAACCTTTGATCCAAATTTTCGGCCCATTTGAATTTTCGGATCGGTTCAGGTCGGTTTCGGTTTTGACCCATATTTGAAAAACTTTTAGCCTATCTAGTATCTCACTGTAGAGTTAAACTCCAACTTTTTGACTTGAGTAATATGTTCTTTTTGTAAACTCAAAATACAACAAGCAATCCAATGCATTCCCAATCTTTTCTACACCAACGGATTTCTCTGAGAAATAAGTTGAATGAGAAATTGTATTAATGTTAGGATCTTTGTCTTTTATTAAAATGTGGGAGAGTACATTGTAAATAGAGATGAAATCTACTAATAATAATAATGTTTTACGTATATAAATTATATATCTATATATACATTATATAATTCGGGTTGGTTCGGTTATTTTCGGTTTGTTTAAGAGTTTGAACCAGATCAAATCCGATTTAAACCGGTTCGGTTCGGTTCACTACTTATTTTGACCCAAATGTTTTGGTTATGTTATCCGATCCGGATTTTCGGTTCGGCTTGGTCAGTTTTTTGCACACATTCAATTAAATGTTCGGCCCTACTTCGATCCATATATTACTTGTATATATATACAGTGGCGGACCTAGGGTTTAACTCTGGGGTGGGCTTGAATTTTTTTTCCTAGTTGATTGAAACAATAAGAAAATTTAATGAGAGTCTAAAATATTTAACTAAAATATAGTAGATATATATACACTTGATTTATTGAGATGCAATAAGAAAATAAGAACCCAGCCAAAATGTACTACCACTTAACCAATTGCTAGAAAATAAGAATTTTTTTTAGAACTATGTAAATAAAATAAAAAAGAGGTTATGAAATAATTAAATCAAAACTAATACCAAATTACCAAACATCTTACCAAACAATGCTATGACTCATAGCTAGCCTATAAGGCCCATTGTATAGAAGTAAGAAAAATGAAAAAATAGCCTATAAGGCCCATTGTATAAGAGTAAGAAAAAGGAAAAAAAAAGAATTATGAGCCTGGGAATTGAACCCAGGTGCCCGGGTTTGTAGTAATTCTGTTAAACTAAGACTGCAAATGCTTCAGTAATGCTTATTTTGCGTACGTTAAAAAATTTATTAAAAAAATCTCGGTTGGGCTTGAGCCCTATCGAGCTCTTACCTGGATCTGCGCCTGTGTGTGTAGTGCACTATTACTACTCTTAGACGTTCAAATCTATTAGTACTTATAGTATTAGAAGTCATCTTAATTCAAATTGGGATGAAACATATGTAGAGTTTTCATTCATCAAATACTTTAGGTGCTGTGCTAATTTACACTAATTCCACACTGCGAATGTTTTTTTTAGGGGAAAGGAGAAAGTTCCATTGATCATAGATCATGATGACCAAAAGGTCAAGCATGAACAGTCTGAAGACCATACAACAACATAGCTAAAAAACTAAATACGAGCTATATCTAAGAAATGAAAAACAATTTCAAAACTACATCAAAAAGGTGGATATGAAAGACTAGAAAGCATATAACCTTCTAAACTCTAACAAAGACTCAACTTTCAATCGAATTAGGCATAAGATCCAATGGCGTACCTTTCATCGAATTGAAAAGAAAGAGAGGAATTGCTAAAGTTTAAAATGGATCTTTTCCCTAGACAACCCAGAACAAATGTAGTCAAGACTGATCCAAAAACAAGCCCAGCAAATGAAGAGAATGATTAATGGGCCAAAGGGCAAAGCCCAGCCCATATGGTACCCTGCTCTCTGCCAGACTTGATCGGACCAACCTAACCTAGAAGCGTTGGAGCCGCCACGCCGTCGAGTCAGTCCGGCTGTCTCCCGTGCCATGTCATCATGGCTCCTCGGTCTTGTTGTGCCGTTGGAAACGAGCAACCGCCACTGCCTCTTCTTAAATCCTAGAATCGTTGTCGTTGCTTAGTGACGTGAGAGCAAGATCCGCTGCCGCCTCAAGGTAATCAATACCGATGTCATCGACGCAGATCCAAGACTCCACTCATGATCCGTCGTTGGTGCTAAACTCGCGCTACCCACCCACACTCACAGTAGATAGATGGTCACCTGTCTCCACCGCTGAGAGTAGCCGCCTTGCATAAGAACCGTGGAGTCTTGGTGCTCATCAATAGATCACCACCACCGAATGCCTCACCGGGAGAGATGAGGTGCCGTCAAGAGAGCCCGCAATCTATTCTCACCGCCGCCTTGCACCAAACCTTAGGTTTGGTATCCTCATCTCCGACTTTGGTGGAGCGACTTAGGTTTTAGTTCTTTCCTTATGAATATCGTATAATTCCACACTGCGATTAACAAAGCATAAGTACGTCAAATTTCACATGTAAAGATTTATATAGGTTTCAAAGCCGAAAAAAGATTTGTATATACCTATCACCATTTTAACAAAAAATAACTACAAAACAGATAATTAAACCCAACAAAAATACGCCAAATCACAAAAATTCACTCTTGCTCTTTCTCAGTAATTTAAACTTCCAATCCGAAAAGAAGATTTAGATCAGAAATATCAGTTAAACTTTTCATCATGATACAAAGTTAGCTTGAACAAAGAAAAGGAATAAAGTTTGATCCTTTAATCATTAGATAGGTTTTCTACATTTGTATGCTTAGCTAGCTAGTAATTTCTATTCTAATTAACTAAAGTGACCAAAGAAGTGATAGAACACATTGTTTACATCAAATAAAGAACACTCACTCTCTATGTACATATCGATCTTGTGGTCCAAGAATGATCACGAGGTATCATCTTTTGCTCATTCTACAAACACAAAATTTTGCTTTGGCAATTGACAAGTCGGCCTTTCTACTATAGCACCTGTGAAGTACGTCAATTAACTTAAATTGCAAGGATAAGATGATCTAGGTCAAGTAGCATCAATCAAACCCGAGTTTCCATTTCCAATTGATCAACTTGATTAGATGAGTTGTAATCAAACTTCCCGTTTTAGATTGTAATAATTAACTTCGGGACGTGAGTGTAACATTAATTTCCATTTCACTTTCTATTATTGATCAGAATGATTAGCAGTGCGCAGTAGTCAAACGACTCAAACTATAGCCTACGTCATGGTTTAGCATTACTAGTTAATTTAAATTATCAAACTAAGTGGAAGTACGTGGTTAATTAGAAGCCTAAGCTCAGTAAAGCAGCTTTGATCCCCCAAATACCTAAAAGGCACAAAACAAATCGATCACTATGCTTCTGAGAACGAGCATCACAAAATTGGGTTGGGTTGTTGGCAGGCAAAATGCTCCTTTCTTTCTCCATCTTCTCAAAACATAATCATTCTAATTAAAAGCCTATCATTAATTCCTTAAATATGTCTTTAATTTTGGGATTTCATTTCACTAAAATGTATAATCATCTCTGATCGAAATCACACCCGACTTGATATGTTTTCGAGTTTTATCGAAATGTAATTTACTTCCATTGATAATGAATCGCCAACTTATTAGAAAATTCTACAATGTGCTAATGCAATGCATGTGAATGATGTGATGCATAAATTTTGTAAATTGAGTCCTCAAACTAGTAATATTAGTCCTCGGAGTTGTAATATGAGTCATTAAAGTGGTAAATTTTATGGTTACAACATTAGTCATCATGTGTCCTTAAAGTAGTTAAATTTGTGCTTAAAGTGGTAACTGAGTCCTCAAAGTGATTAAAAAAAAAGTTGTTACAACTTTGATGACTCATATTACAACTTTGAGGACTCAATTACCACTTTAAGGACAAATGAAGATTAATGTTGTAACTAATTTTGTTTACAAATTTAATGACTCATATTATAACTTTGAGGATTAATATTACTACTTTGACTCATTTTACAACTTGGAGACAAAGTTGATACATCACATGCATTAACACACCCTAGCCTTACCCCCAACTTATTGTATATCGGGTAAAAATAGAGTAGGCCGTCAAATTACACATACTACATATTACCATAACTAGGGTACGTTCAATTCGAGGGTTATATGCACTCCTTCATTCAACGACGACATTATTCGATCTGATCCTTGGCGTACGTTCTAATCATGTCCGGATCATGATCGATCATTGTGGATTTGGAGGTCTTTAGATGAATGGTTTTGGTAGAAAAGCACATTATCAGGTGGATGCGTGCATGCAACTGTGGATCAAAAACTCAAGCACCGAATAATGTATAAGAATGGGAAAAAGTTAAATGGATATAGTCTTCCATTGAGATTGATTAGATGTTAATATGTTATATACTACAAAATGTTACCTAATCACATGTGCACCACTTGTTGACATGCTAGTCGTTTCTCGTTCTAACTTTCGAACCAATATTTCGACTCTAGCACATATATACTTGTTCATGTGCAAATTATAGATCGAATCGAAGCACATGAATATTCATTTTGTCAGGTGCAAAGTTGGCGCAAAAATAAAAGAAATTTGTGATCAGAATTCCAGAAACATTAAGTGATCGAGTAGAGTCAAATCGATTGAAATATGATTGAAATCATGATATGTTTTCTGGCGATTGACTAGAGTCGTCGTGCACTTCGGGTGTGTGTCTGAATGTGATAATTGTGATTGGATATTATGCAAGTTTTATTTCCCTACTTCTTTATCCAATATCTGTATCAAGTATTAACAAAGTTGAACTAATTTTCTGACAGTGAAAGCATTAACATGTTGGTGACTAATTATGACATGCTGAATAGTTGGTTAGTTGAAACTGTAAAGATTACGGATTTGATTATGTTTTACTAGCTAACATCATGAAGAAATGTATTGAAAATAACAGAAAAAAACAATACCATTTACAACCTATTTATCTTCAGTGACACAGGTGCTTAATCATGTCAATTACCACACATACCACTACAAGTCTACAACTAAATGGGCAATGACATATATATAGAGGAAATTGGATGACAAGTACACAAGTGGTATGCAATATTGTCTTGAGCTTAAAATTAAAGGAGAGATCCATATATAAATCTGAAAAAAAAAAAAAAAAAAACTACAATCTTATATAGAGTCATGAATCACACAATTAGTTGTACTAATTAGATCTTCAAAAATATAAATTTTATATATAGCTACTCTTCTCAAAAAATACTCAAACACACTCTTTACTAGGGCTCCAACACCCTCAGAAAATCAAATGTTTTAGCTGTGCAGCCCTCAAGTGGTATATAGTGGTCATGCTTACATCGATCTTAAAACATAACAAATTTGTGACATCTTTTCTGATATTCGATTGATGTATTTTTCACATGCCACGGCGCACGTTATACAAAAATATAAAAATTTAAAAAGATATAAAAAGTTATAAGATTTCAATTTTAACAAAAGATGTTCTCTGAGTTGTTCTCAACACTTTGCAGTTTACGTTAATTACGTATTATCTAAGATTTGACGCGAGAAAATACTCTACACCAATCTTTTCACCTCTAAATTAAAAGGTGCCACCACCATTAGGTACAATCAAGTATTATCGCAATCGAGTCATAATCACGAGCCACGACTACTACAATTTGGGTTAATCTGAACCCGTACACATGACATATAAGTGGAAAGAATAAATACTGCCCTCATGGGTATTCAGGGGACACTGTGTGTTATATCTTGCAATATATCACGAGCAACCCCCATTTTACCAATATAGGTGTCTTTGGCTAATCTAAGCAAGCAAACAAAGAAGATGAAATGGTGGGATTCCCGTACAGGGTTTGGCAACCTTATCTTTCATTTTCGAGTTTTTAGGTGATGAAGGTAGACAATTGTGGTTGCCATCTTTCATTGCACCCCACAAAACCGCTCCTCCCTTTTAGATTTTCGATCACTTTTAAGGGCCACAACTAGAACTCACTTCACCATTTTCATTAGCTAGGCACACACAGATGAAAGATCAAATTAACACCATCTCTGAATCAACTAGTTTTCTTCTTAGCTGGTCATTCTATATTAATCCAATCCCAGTTATGGTCGAAACGAAAAGCTTTATCGACTTATCATCATATTTAGCAACTAGGGTTTCCCAGCCATCTTATTTACCACACAGATTCGATTTGTATTGTCTTTTGGTGATCGAGTTGTAGTGAAGGTTGTTGGACCATCAATTCATAACCACAGATATTAGGGTTTTCTTACCACAAGTAAAAATTGGTCTTTGGACCCGTACCCCACCTCCTGTCTATACACAAATAAGAACAGGAAAAGAAAAAAGGAAAATAATAATTAGGAGCGTGCCTACCTGTAAGACTAAGACTAAAGCAAGAATTAAGAGAAAGGTTTACATGCTAACATGCTATAAATACATATCTAGGGTTAGGGCTTTACCACCACCCACAAAGCATAGCAAACTATCCCATATGAACGTCCTCTCTCTATTCCTGTCACTCACTCTCACTCACTTTCAATTTAATTACCTTCCTTCGATGAAACCCAGTTCCTGATTAGGGATTTGGGGATCTGATTAGTTCCGGTTGAAATCATGAGGAAGCGTCAGGTTGTTGTGAGGAGAGAAGAACCTTCATCTTATACCATTAGGAACGTGAGATATGTAGAGTGCCAGAAGAATCATGCCGCCGGAGTCGGAGGGTATGCTGTTGATGGGTGCAGGGAGTTCATGGCGAGTGGAGAGGAGGGCACAGCTGCACTGACCTGCGCCGCCTGTGGATGCCACCGGAACTTCCACCGGAGAGAAGTCGAGACTGTGTGCGAGTGCTCTTCACCCACTTCGACTCATGAGGCTGCTTGATCTTCAAGAATAAGTAATACCACTTGATCTATTTGTTTAATTTAACTGGTGGAGTTAATTCATGCATGATGTAGTGTATTATTGGTGTTCATGACTGCTTGCTCTGTTTTTCTTCTGCTTTTCTGTGGGTTTGAGAGTGTTTAGTGTTTAGTTTTCTGGTTTGATATGAAAATGAGTAGACCGTCTATTATATATATGTATGTTTGGATGGAGATTTAGAGAAATTTAAAATTATGGGATATAATTTCTGTGTTGATTTGAAGTGTGCAGCACCAAAAAACAAGAGTATTGGTCCTACCGAAAACATAAAACAGCATCTATGATTCTATGCTGTATTATCATACCTAATTCTAAATCTCTTTGTCGAAACCATCTTTAATTTTCTGCTGGTGTACCATAATGTAGTGTGTCTACAAACAACCCTAAACTTGCAGAAGGCAGCAGCTTCATGTACATGTTGATTATTCTGCCCTAGCTTGGATCAATGAAGTAACCTAGCTAGATTTCTGAAACTGTATCATATAGGCTAAGCAATCTACATATTTGATTGTTTAGTTTATTTAATACATAATTGTTCGAGCAAGTAAATTGAAGCCTCTTTACTTCTGGGCATGATTACTGTATATAATTGGCATAAAGCATATCTATTCATGAATGTTGCTGACTGATCTAAACGTGCAGCAGTTCTGGGATTATACCTCCTACACACTTATCAGTAGAATTAATATTGAGATTACTTTGTAGTTAAGACTTAAGGTCCACATATATCTAATCGTGTTGGTTGTTATAATGGAGGGTTTTCGATCTTTAGCAACTACTGGAAAAGGTGATTAAAGCGCGCTTAATCTAATCAAAACCCACTCTTATTTTGGTTGCTCAAACTAGCTCTCTCTTTTTTGGTTGGTCAAGGTATTGATTATCCCCAAGATTCTTCAATAAACGAGAGCTTAAACACATTTACAGAACATGAAGTTATGATTATTAGAACCATACATGTGCGTTTGTATGGTGATATCTGAAAATGGCTAGTGCAGAACAAGAGGAATCTTTCTTTCTTTTTGATGGTTCATAGCAGCAAGGGTTAATTTAGATATATGTATTCTTCATGTGAGTTGTTATAATCAAGTTAGGCGATGAGTATGGAGGGAACAAACGTTCAGGTAAACATATACATTCGTCGGGAATATGTCAATTCTGTAGAATATCAAAGCAGTATGTGCACACAGCACCAAGAGGAAAACAACAGTGTGTTCATCATTACCTATACATATGCATGTTCTTGCTTCTAGTAAGGTAAGAGGCTACCGACCCTGGCCTCTATCAACAAAAAACGAAACTCAGTGTAGTCTGCTTTCTACATTGGTGCTATGTATAAAATGGTATGCCAACTCATGGCCATCTGGTGCCATTGTCTTCCCCAACAAAAGATTACTACACTCTTTGGAACGAAACTGTACATATTTTAACCTCATATATACGTACGGGTAATTACTTATTAGTATTAATTGGATGTTAGACGATGACATAACATGAACCGAATTCAATATGAACCGTGCATGTTGCTCTATATGAACCAGAAAATCATGACAATTTTCGTCTTTACGTTCTGTCTGTCGTATGTTGATGTTAGAGTTGTGTTGCACAATATCACTCTTAATTTGAAGTGAACATATATGCCACTCGACCCGGTCACAAACAGTAATGCCACTCTTACTATATAGTCAGAATGCAGCATTAGTTTCATTAGCACTGAAATTAGAAAATATATTCCCAGCAATTAATCTTTTCTTTCTTTGCATGTGTACAACAGCATTAGAGATATATACTTGTGTACTTGAAAGTTCAAAAGAATAAGGCAGCATTCATGCTCTAAATTGTAAGCAAATTAATCTTGGGATATGTTTATATGTGGTTAATTGGGACTTAGGACTGCACTATTACATCCGAGGCCAGTTATCTAAATCTCCAATTCAACATCACTAGTTATCCTAGCTATATACAAGCTAGATTGAAAGAAAAAATTACAAGTTGTACGTAGAACCAAATGGTAGTGATTGGTAAACATTTCCTGAAAATTTAGTGTTAATATGTTCCACATTGAAACAGCGAGATCTTTGAGATGTAGTTTGAGATATCGTTGATTAACTTTGGTTGTGACGCTCATATTACTCTTATCATTTTCATTCTCACCTTGCAAATGAATTAATCCGTGTTTCTATCGTCGGACCTGGCTGAAAGGTTCTTGCTTTCATAAACTAACTATTGTTCGTTTACAGTACGTTTGCATTGCCCTAGCTAAAAGCGAACTAGGTTCTTTCTTTTGGGATTTTGGGCCTTGAGAGGGGTGGCTGAACTTGCTTTCGGGCCACGGAGAGGTAAGTGAACTTGACTATTCAAAATCAAGGTTTCACTGAACAATCATAGAAATAGGAGCAACAGCCACAGGTGCTGACCAAGTGATTGAACTTTATACGAGTTGCGCCACACATATAAAAGATCCTACCAAATGTTACAAATCTTAAAGTTGCTGAGAAGAATACATGTACAGTGTCAATTCTGGAATTCTATGTATGCGTGCAGTCCAGAGGATCGACACGCCGTGAACTTCTTCTTCAGAGCTTTTTTCTTTTCTAAGTGCTCAGATCATTTCTTAAAACCTGATAAACTAATAATGTCTAATATATCTTCCAATCTATCAAAGCAATATACGTAGCTATCGCTTAATATATGGTTCAACTTCTGAGGGAGAGTTCACTTCGCTAGCTAACATACACATACAGAAACTGATTCTCATAGTACTGTTAATAATGACCGCATGCAGTAGAAGTCCTATTTACTTGTTGCCGTTAAGACCATGTACAGGATTTCAAACTACGTCAATCTTTCAAACAAAATGAATATTTCTCAAGCTTAAAGTTTGAAACCCAACTAAATCTATGACACGGTTAAGAAACACACAGTAAAAACCCTACAAGTGCTTGACCAGAGAGTAGAAAAACAAAGTTGTCAGTTACTGGAATGGGATGCAAGCACGAGAGTTATACACTTATACTTACCAAAGGTCGTCTTCCTTCTCATCATTTTCACATGGACGATTCGAAGTCCATTCCATTACACACGAGATAACTAGTGGCCTCAAACCAGCACTTTTGGATTTGGGCTCTTATCAATTTGTATTATTAATTGCTCAGCGAGGGAGGAGTTGGTAGTCCACAAAAACGAAAAATATATTATGAAATTCAATGATCTAATGATTCACTATATATTTAACCATCTATATATACCTATGTTGCACGGACACGGACACAGCGACATAACACGACACGGCGACACGGTAAAACTTAAAAACTGAGTTTCTGACACGGCTTGGACACGACATATAAATATTTATGTATTTTTAATACATAAAAAATATACTAAAATATTAAATAAGTTCATTACATTGCCAAAATCATGTTCTAAATTCAATCTTTTTTTCTTTTTTTTATCTAAATTCAATCCATTGCATAAACATATTAAAATAACATTAAAGAGAATCAAATGCAAGTCATTAAAGAGAATCAAATAGACAGTTCCGATGTAGGTTGGAAAAAAAACTAGGCATCAACTTAGTAACACAACAGCCCTCTAACACCTAATAGATAAGAAAATTTCAATCATTCCATAATCCATCTAAAGCTTTGTTTTTTTTCAATATATATATATATATATATATATATATATATATACATACATACATATATATATACAGTCTTTCTCAGGTGCGGAGGTCCGCACCAATGGTTTTGGTGCGGATTTCCATTTTTGCACCACTTTTTGATCGAATTTCCTCATCTCCACCGTGTAGTATCTAGATAATATTGTGTAGATCATCTCTGCAAAATTTCAGCCAATTTGGTAATCGTTAAGGCCCTCAAACTCGAAAAACAAATTGACGGACTGAATTTTGTCAAACATGAACCGTTCATGTTTAAAACAGAAAAAGCGCAATTTTGAGGGCCTTAACGATTACCAAATTGGCTGAAATTTTGCAGAGATGATCTACACAATATTATCTAGATACTAGACGGTGGAGATGGAGAAATTCGATCGAAAAGTGGTGCAAAAATGGAAATCCGCACCAAAACCATTGGTGCGGACCTCCGCAGCTGAGAAGGCCTGTATATATATATATATATTAAAAATTGATGACGTGGCATATCAGAGGCTGAGGTGGCGTGTTGATCAATGTGTCAGAAAAATTAACATTTTTCGACACGTGTTGGAAGCATGTCGGACATCGACATTCTGATACTCCATGGGTGTGAAGTATCCGTGTGCAACATTGATATATACAGATAGATGCATTACATGGTGAACAAACGAAAGTCGCCCAAATAGCTAAGAAAATAGGCATTACCTCTTAGAACAGAGCAGGTTTCTGACCAAAATAGAATAACCCAAGCAGCTTGTGTATATATGATCACATTTCACGTATTGATTATCCAGCAACTGTAGACAGTTGTTACCATCATTGTCTTTGTAATACCAGCAAGCTAGCTTACATCCATCAAGTAGGCTAAAAACACTCATGATGACAATCGCTCCATATATGCCATGGTTTTGAGCTCATATTATGTATGTCTGTCCAACTTTGAAAAGGAGTTGAGATCAGCAAAGTTAGGTAATTGTGAATGTATATTGTTTCTACAAAAACCCGTAGGCTATGTAGAATCACGGTGGAACATGAACAATTATGAATAAGAGACAACATGGGCAAGAGACAAGGACATATAGTGGTTCAGCATGCCATCGGAGGACATGGCTACGTCCACTTAAGATTCCACTATCATGGCCAATAAACCTTTGGTATTACAAGAGTTCTCCGTGATAGAGTGGTTATCATTCCTAGAGAGAGAGAGTCTGTCCTTTCTACACAGGGGAAGCCTTCCTTTTATAGATAAGGAAGGTTTCCTCTTATTACACATTACCGATGTGGGACTAACTATACATTTATCTTATCATGGTGTCTTCTTGTGGAGCTTGGGGAAGCACCTTCCCGATGTGGTACTGATGATCTTCCTCCACGGCGAGGTAGCCCGGACGTCGGTCTACAAGTTTCATGACTGGTCTATGGGCGGGGAATGTAGTTTACTGATTACCGACTACATATATGTAGTACGTACTGATCTTGATCTGTTTTCATTTCCGAGTTCTGCAAAACCAAACAAAAAGTTTTGCCGCAACCCGAAGCAAAAGCTTGCAGTGTGGCTCTTTTCAGTTTCTGAGATGAGGTTTCACAGTAGAAAAGAATACATATCTAACCCAATTAGGGTTTGTGCAATTAGTCATCAGATTAGTATTACCACTAATAAAGCGATAAATGACTAAACAAGCAAGGAATATGAAAGATAGAGATTGTTATATAGAGATTGCCTCATACAAGGACCACCAAGTCACTATGCATAAATCTTTATGCTGCAATTGCAAATTATTGCGTGGTCCTATTCATTGGCCTGCAATAAGTGATTGAAATCTTTTTCAGATTACATCTGTTTCCCAATGCTTCCTTCTTCTTCCCACTTAAGCTTTATCTCCTTGTAAACTTAATTATATAGGATGTTAAATGAAGTGATCTATGTGATAAAAACGTTGAAAAGTTGATGGAAACAAAACCAAAAATCATCACATCATGATGGAGCTAGCGCATATATTTGCAAGCTAATCTAATTTGTTTTGATTTCAAGCAAGCTAGTGGAGTAAGTGAAGGCTACCTCTTTGGATTGTATAAGATCAAATTCTGGTACACCCCTTTTATTCTTTATTTTCCATGATCTTTGATCTTCGATCTCTAAGGATACAATAGCCTCCAATCACCATGAATATTCCAATGGAAATACAACGTCACAAGCTTGGTAACAACTGTGTGCAACCACCAAAACTTTCTAAATATTCCTCAAGCTAAGACTAGGATCCCATACTTGCGTCTTTTTATCTGCTCGATCACAAATTACTTCTCCTCTCAATTATCATGTACTCTTTATGTTTAGAAGACAACAAACTTGTACAGTTGTATGTCCTTAAGTTTGATTCGATTTACATGAGCAATTAATTAGTTTTAGTCTATTTAGGTGTTTTTTATATACATAGTAAAACTAAGTACATGTAAATTATGAATCATTCAAAGGATCTCAGTCATCACAATAGTTTATATGATGCTTGTAAAAAATATCGGCGTCTAGAAAATATGGATCATCACCAGACCCGACTGTCGGATGCATTATGCAGCCTTTTTAAATTAGTTGTGGGGCTTTCTTCAAAAGTGGCTCTTAGCTAATAAACCTCCTTTTTCGATTAGTTTCGATTCAAGATAGTGTCCACTGGTCTAGAGACTCTATGGACAGAAGGCTCTATAGTGACACAAGAAAAACCTAATAACAATGAAAGATACTCTACCAGAATCCAAGGGAAAAAATAGACTAGGCAGTATATGACTAAACCAATTAAGAAGCCAAGATTGTGGCTCTTTGAATGGGCATGCCTAATTTCTCCATAGACAGCAAGTTGAGATTAACACCATGAAAATCCACCATGTGAATATCAGTCTGTGGTTCTCTGTGTTCCCCAGTTCCCTGCACTGTTGTCTTTCTTCACATGCTGCACATATTATGCACATTGAAAATGTGCTTAAGCATCTAAATGCTTTCATCTTTCAATTCCAACACATGGGAGCTGGAATGATGTAGTTTCATACTAATTTGGGCAAAACCAATAGACCTGTGTCTTAGTCACACCTTGGTTGGTTTTGCAATTGAGGGAAAGAAAATTTAAAGGAGATGAGACATTGCATTATGACTATGAAACTAAAATGGTGCTTCTTGATTGTATGAATCCTTTCCCAACCCCCACCATGCCGTCTTTTGCAATGACAATAACATTTTGCTACCATTTAGTGATTTTGAAATTTTGTCGTTTAAATTTGCAACAATGTTTAAATTAACTTTAAGAGTTAAAGAAATCGAAACCAATTGTACATGTAAAATGTTGTGTAAATCGTCTCGTAAAAGTAAGAATTAGATAAGTGGACAGTCAAAAACAAGCTTTGTTTCGCTTATTAAAAAGAACAATTGGATCATGAAATTGCCACTATCTACGAAGCTAATCTTGTCTGTGAGGAACATGCTATCTTTCTTCCCAAGCAATTCTGGGCTCCAACAAAGATAGAAATCATGCACTTCCACATACTCCATGTGATCTGGAAAAGTCTGTTCCAATGTTCGAGCTAGGTTTCCATACAACATCAAATAGTTTTTTTTTTTTTTTTTGTAAGAAATGAATAGTTCATTAATCAAATAGTTGTCTTAATCTTGTGTACGTTAATCAAATTGCGGGGTATATGAATCTGAATTTGGTGAAGAAATACCTGTAATTAGTTTCTGGGCACAATCTCTGACCAAACCCATGTTGTAATTAGTCTTCTGGGTGCACTCTCACTTACCAAACCCATGTGCTATATATTCTGATTCTGGCAAAAGCCTGACGTGAAAGATAAATCTCATTCGAAGTCTCAGATTTGAACTAAAAGCTCCTTTTTGAAGCAAATATTACTTGTAATTAACAACTGCAGCTCATTTTCTTCAATAGGCCTGAAATTTTACACCATATATTACTACCACATCATTAAATAACTGTACTCATTGCCTAAATAGGATGAAAATTGTTTCTCTTAACATGAACTATGAAATTCCTATGAAAGATATCGGGTTTGTAGTGGTTTTGATTATCACACTAAATCTAGCACATGGTCCCCGACTTCAATATTTGTTGTTGTATATGGGACAAATTTCATCTTAATTTTTGCCTTATTCAATGTTGGATTTTATACACCCTGTTGAAATCTTGGTTTTTGAGGGTTTTTTTTTTTTTTTTCCAGCTATTTTATATTGCACGTCATTTGGCGAGATATGTTCTCTCTTTCAAAAAAAAAGTTTTGATTTAAGTGGTTGAAGAGACTTTTTTTGAATCGTACGTGACTGTACCATCTCATCCAAGAGTATCACCTTTCGAGTAATTTGTCTCTTAATATAAATGTCGTTGCATGTTGCTCACCATTTGGCAAGAGATGATTTTCTTGTTCATGTAATAATTTTGACTAAATGACTCGATGATGTTTTTTTTAGCAAAATCGTAATTCACAAATTGCACTATATATATCTCCATATTTGATGTTCCATTTTTGAGGTATTTGTTTGTCTAAATTTAAATGTCATTTTATGTTGCATACCATCCGGCAGTGTTTGGTTTCTCTAATTCGGAAAAGAGATTTAGATAAAATGGGTCAGATACATTTTTTTTCTCTAAATCATAACGACGTATTCAATACACTTATTGGGTTATCACTTTTTTAGGTTTTTTGTTTGTTTGTTTTTGGTTTAAAGGAGCTGTGAGTACTCTCCCACATCAAATTTATTAATAAAAAATAAAGCTTATAATCAAGTAGGATGACACGACAACCAAACATGATAACACAAAACAAAATACATTAAACTGCTCTGTAATCAAGTAGGATGACACTTTTCTAGGTCTCTACAGCTCGAGATTCAAATGTCATTGTATGATGTCCACCATTTGGCAAAAGATGTTTCTTTTAAAAAAAAAAAATCTTAATCGACGAATCAAAGACACTTTTTCTAAGGTTAGAAGGGCATACTCGCATTATTCATACCGGAGAATCATACTGAAAAACCAATCTAAAATATTTCCTCAAAACGATTGAAAATCAATTTTTTCACATTAAGAATTAGTGACATTTCAATAAAACGATACACCGTCGATCGATCTAGGATGCATTTTAGTTCGAGAGTCAAGACTAACAAATTTTGTCAAAAAGCCAACATCCCCCATTCCCCAAAAGGGTGTATAGGGTAATTGTTCTAGTGAAAGACCCATGCTTGGCAGTTGGATCCCGAAAGGCATGCAGTATTGCAGACACGCCCCCCAGAAAAACAAGAGTACTGACTTCATCCCATGACACTCCCCCAAAACCCCAAAAACAAACCCACAGAAAACCACACACCATTTCTGGTGGAAAACACCCTCCTGCTTCGTCATCCATCTTATTAAACTAATTAAACACACCAATTAGCTTAATTAACCACCAACCCGATCTGCTTTCCTTAAAAGGTAAGCCTCAAACCTAATTTCCCTGTTTAGGTTATGCTAATCATGGCATATTTAATATTAATCAAAGATTGAGTACTCCCTAATTATAGCCTCACCATCCAATCCAACCCAAAAAGGGTAACACATTCCCCATACCTTATTCAATATAAAAACCTAAAAGCCGTGATGGGATTTCACTTAGGACCATACCCATGATTAATTCTCCAAAATCTAAGCTAACCCTAAACTCCCATATATTATATTTTTACTCTTAGATAAATATTCTTCATAATTAAAAGTGAACAAAGAATTGCGTAAAGCTAGTGGGATAAGCTAGAATAATTAACAACCGCCACCAAATTTCCCCGTTGTGTTTTTGCTAAACTAGCTCGCTTTCTGCTTCTTTGTATCAGACACATGCATGATAAGTAAATCTCTAGCAATCTGTGACGAGACGTTAGATTCAGAAACAACAATCTTCTCTGCAAAAAGAAAAAGACAACCCTGCAGGCTTCAGCTAGCTTCTTATTCTCATAGGTACAATAAAAATGGATTACTTTTTCTTAATTTGCATGAATTAATAAACCAAGAAGAAGAAGATTATGCAAATTAATTGATTAATTTCCCTTTGTGGATCATGAATTACCAAAGCTCTAGCTAGCTGCTCCCCAGGTTATCATTAACATCCTCAGCATCAACAAAGTGGTTTATCTCATTGATTAAACTAAACAGAATGAGAAAAAAAAAATGAGACAAAAGAAACGAAAAAGGAATTAAACTGGGGTAGTCTTGATTAATACGTACTGGCTTCTCTTACTCTATGATGATCTTCTCTAATTAAGTACTCTCTTCCTTATTAATTGTTCTTCCAAAAGGATCAAGAAGAAGATGACGAACCACCGTTAGTGACACCGTGCGGGTGATCGCGGCCAACCTGGTAGTGATGGTGATTCGGGTTCGGGATGTTGCTCAGGCTCCCACCGCCGTTGTGGTGGTGGTTATTCGGATGATCGTCTTCCTCGTCGTCGTCGTTACTGGTGTTGTTATTGTTGTTGTTACCGTTCATGTTGTTGTGGAGGTGATCATCAAGAGAGGTGTTGTTGGGGATTCTAGCGGTAACGGTGGCGCTAATGCCGTTAAGAGCGCCACCGCTACCGCTACCGCTGACGACACCGTCGCGCTTAGCGAAAGTGTTCTTGTTGTTGTGCATCCACACTTTGAGAACACCTTTGTCGACCCCGATTTCGCTGCAGAACTCATGGACGATGTCCTCGTCGCGCTTCTGCATCTTCCACCCAACTCGTTCCGCGAATTGGAACATCTTGTCCTTCTGTTCTTGGCTGAACTTGGTCCGGAACCGCTTCCTGGCATTAGGGCCGCCGGGGGAGACAATCTGACCGCCGTGGTGGTTGTTCGGATTGTCGGAGATTCCGGTGGAGAGAGCTAGCAGCATGTGGGGAGCTGATGGGTAGTAGGAGGAGGAGATCGGCGGCGGGGAAGCTGAGTTGGGGCTTCGGTTGCCGATGAGTGGCGGCGGCGGGTGGTGGCGGTGGTGGGGCTGGTACTCGATGACATGAGTCGCCGGAGCTACAGCCGGGATATTGTCCTCCGGGTCACGGCGGTGGAAATTACGGTGGCATCCGCAGGCGGCGCATTTTAGCGAGGTGGGGTCGGATGGGGTGGCGCTGGGGGAAGGCATGAACTCGCCGCAACCGTCGAGGGCGTGGCCGCCCAAGCTGGCGGCGTGGTTCTTGAGGCATTCTTTGTAGCTGACGACTACGGGCGTCACCGGGATGTTACTGTTGTGGTGGTGGCTGTGGTGGTGGTGGGTTGGGTTGTGACGTTTGAGGACGCCGTTGCTGAAGGAGATGGGCTTGGCTGGCTGGATCCGGGTCGGAGTGTCACCGTCGGCTTCCGGGGACTTTGTGCTGGCGGTGGTGGTGGTGATGGAAGGCGCTATATCCATCACTCACACATCTAACAGCTTCAGAAACCGAGACAAAGATTAAACAAGAACAATTAGAAAAGTGTGGTGGCCAGTTTAAGGGGTTAGGGTTAGGGAGAAGTAGTCGTAAAGATCAGTGTAAACTCGACCCTGCTCCATGGAAGCTAAAGCTAAAGCTAAAGATGGGTTTGGGTTTGGGTTTTTTGAAACGAAAAACAGATGGGAGATAAATGGTTGGGTTTAGAAGACGAGAAGAGAAGAGAAGTGAGAGAGAGAAGTTTGATGATGAGCAGTGATGACTGTCGATAATAAAAATCTGGGTTTTGTGGTTGTCCCTTCTTAACCACTTGTTTCTTTTTTTTTTTAACCCTGGTTTTTTTCTAATCATCCCATGGTTTAGTTGGTGGGCCCCCTCCCCCGGGGTTAACATTGTTGTGTTGTAATAAATACACCTTAGCACCACACCCTTGTACGACAGTTTTTCCCCTTACAAATTTATTTCCCTAGAGTGGTCTCCTCAAACTATTCTGGCTCAAGGTGAATCTTTCCGGTCGGACCGTGTGACAAAAAAATCGGTGTATTTTTCCCTGACAGTGTTAGATTAACCCAACGGTATTTCTGACCTAAGACGTAAATATTTAGAAAGTGTATGGAATGCTCTGATCGTGCATTACAACATAATACATGAAAACTTTAACAGCTTCATGAATCGAACTTGATTTAGTCGGATAGGAATCGAAATCAATGTATTATACATATACAAAATTTTCTAGCCTATTTCATTGTTATCGACATTGTGAATCGAACTTTCAACCCGATGAAGTTTATTCTACAAGTGAACCGGATCAATATTACGGTCGGACAGCCAAACCCAAGAACTTGCCCAAATAAAAGAGTGACTGAGGCTATCCTTGGAAGTGTAATGATGACTCGGTCGTAGGCCGGGTTGACTCGGGTAGACAGTTAATGAGAAAATATAAATTAGAGGCCCTGCAAATCTCAGACATTGACTGTAACCTATCTTAATATTTTTGTCAAGTTGCGCAGTGAGGGGTCTGGACCGCTCCCACAGTAACCTTTTTCTTCTCTGTTTTATCATCACTCTCTACTTTGTGCTTAGCCACTCACAAAGACGATTCCACCCTTTAATCACAGCCACATTAACCACGCCACCACGGATCACATGGGCAGGGTTGGAATTTGGACTAATAAGAACGAATCTGTGAAAATCCAGGGTGTTTAGGACACCACGTCCTCCATAAATTAAAGGTATCTTTGTCGCGGCTTTTAGAGAATTTTTCGGACGCGGAAAGGGATCCTTCCCCAAACGACAACGTTTTCAGGTGCTCTCTCGCCAGTAAAGTAAACCGTACCGTTAAGGCTGGGTCGTATAGGGCGCAGAATTATTAGACTGCTGCATGGGAACGTAATCTTACTTAATACGTAATAAACCAGCTTGATTACGCGACACGTGTTAAGCTCTTCGTATACGACGACACGTGGGCGCCTAAGGACTGCCACGTTGCTTCGTAATCCGGTTCGTATGCGCAATATCAAGGTCATGGTCAGCCATACTAATCTACTTTTAGGAAGGTGTGGTTATGTACGTGCGGGAGCACTGTAGGCGTTAAATGTGGTGGCGGGTAAATTTTGAGGGTCTGAGCGCACTGACTTTGGTGTAAATTCTGGGGTGCGTTATCAGCGTACTTTTGACGGATCCGGGGGTAATTAATTTTGGGGGGTTAACGGTGAAAAAGAGAGGGGTGGGGTGACGTCAGCGGGCCAATGATGAAGTAGCTAAGGTTTAAGCATCGAGTTGTGTGTTAACCCACATCACCGTTGCGTCCACTTGCATCGAAACTCGCAACCCGTGAGTTTTATTAAGGATATTGTTTTCATTTTATTAAAAGAGAAATTAATTTGGTTATCTGGAAGTTTTTAACCTTCCGAAAGAAGTAGTAGAAATCTTGTCCTGAGGCCAACGTACTTGAAGTCAGTTTTACTGAATAAACAACAAAAGTAAGAATATAAAAGAAGGTAAAAGAAAAATATACTGTTGTTCCGTATGTGAAAGGCACGTCAAGTATGAGAAAACTTCAAGTTTTGCATGCCTAGCTTAGGAGTAACTACAAATCCTCCCTCTTACAGGAAAACTACATCAAAATATAGCTAGTAGTAAAACAAGATACATAAGGACGTTGCACGAAGTTAAAAAAAATTCTCATGTGAAATCTATAATTCTTTGTCAAATATGCTAAAACAATTGATCTAAACTTTATTTTAGATCTATCATTTAAAAAAAAAAAAATTAATAAAGACGGTAGGGTTCTGATGAAAGTTGTGTATCTGTCAACTGTATACAGTTTTCTTTTTACTGTCGTGATTAAACAATGCGTGAACATGCAATTGTGTTGCATTTGGATACGTGTTAACCCAGGTTTAACCGTTAATAGCAATGTCTATTCAAACAACAACAACAAAGGGGTCCAACTCCAATCTATGTGAATTCAACTACGCTTTGGTTCATGGTTGAGGGTGCAGGAGTCACATGGGAGTACGAACTGAAGTATCATTACTTCATTAGGTTTAAGTTGATCCTGTTTACGAATATAAATGGTTTATGTCCACAACTACTCGACCAATAGCGAGCTTGCTAATGAACAGAAACAAACAGATTGAGCTGTATGATGTATCAGCGCTCTACGACTTTTGTCCCAGATATCCCTACTTAACTTGTTCCCGGATTCAATGGTGGAACCCGGTACGATCTCCGACCGCTACATATGCATGGGACCCGAAAACAAATTGCAACTTCTGAGAGCCAAAAAGCTCCCCCCGATCAAGTCGTCCTGACCATGACCAGAGGCTTCAAAAGGGACATACCACCCGCACACCCACAAGTTCCCCATTCTTAGGGACACACCATCAACTTTTATCATCATCAATCCTCCGGTAATCACTTCTTCTCTTCTTTCTCGACTTGGATCATACTGTTTCATTCTCCGATTCAAGCTAATATTGAGATTAATGATGGAAATGTAGAACATGAAATTATAGCAGATCGAGCAGACAAATTAATGATAATCTGGTTGTTGATGGTACTGAGGCCAGTTTCCTACATGAGCAATAATAGTGCTTCTTGTTACCCAGCTTGCACAACCTGAAGATAATGTGGCACAAATGTTGAAAGCTCAACAACCCAAAATATAAACTAATTATACATCTTTGAAGGGAAACAACACTCCTTCAATCATTAAATTAACAATCAATCTAGCTAGATAGCCAGCCGGAGATGCATTTCGACCCTCAGAGAATTCCCTACCATACCATCTAATTATAATGGTCATTTCACATATAAATACGCAGCACAATCATTGAATACAAGTGTGATCGATGTTGATGCTCCAAAGGTTATTAGTCTTGATCAAAATTTCAACTCAATTAAAATCTAATTTGGCCGAATGTTTTATTTTTCAAAAGTTGTTACGAATATATGAAATGACTGATTAAGAGTCGTAATACAAACGCACTATCATTATCTCTAAAGTTAGGAAAAGAGTATACAACACACCTTCTCATTTGGGTCTTGGCGTATTACTAATTAAATATATGGATTAGGGTGTTAAGCAATGAATGGATAAGAGGAGCTTAACCAACTAATCCTAGGAATTATTGTCTCGTTCTCGTTTGGGTTTCGGCGTATTACTCAGTGTGTCTAATCACAAATTCTTAGCTAACTAATTGAAACCATACAATACACAGCTGCATATTGCTTTTCATTTTCTCTGGTGCATGAGTCATGCAGCTAAATGATTTGTACTAAAACCAAGTTGCTCAATTACCTAACCAACCCAACAAAATAATTGCATCAATTTGACCCTTTTTTATGATAAATACTGAAATGAACGTACAATAACAGAATTAAGCATAAGGTGCTAGAAATGAATGCGAGCTCAAGTTTTCCGAGATGTTTTTCTTAGTTTTACGTCCGCTGCTAGAAATGAAGAGATGGAATACTAGCTTCAAGTCCAACACTAGGGCAAGTAATTAAAAAAAAAAAAAAAACTAATTTATACATATAGAGTAACCAAAATAGAAGTACTCGATCAGTAGAGATGGGACTGTGCACTTTTATGCTTCCCATGTAATGGGTTAAGGCAACAACCGGCCAGCATCACTTTTATAGAGCACTTGCACTTGCGTGTTTCTTCTCCAAGGTAGTATGACCTACACTGATCGACATCCATCCCAATTAATTAGGCCATCCAATTAGGACTCCCAATTCTAACTAGATCGATCTATTAGCCAGCTTATATATGGATGAGATTCTCTCACAAACTATACACACAGATCGATCTTCGTTACTTTAATCTTGCACATGTAAATCTAGCTTGACCGTAAAGTGTTAATCCTTGGCAGCAAAGACACGCCTAGCTAAGAACATGCAACACCAGAAGAAAGTGAGTACTACTGCAATGGTTATTATGGAAATCGAAATTATTGCAGAGCAGAAATATACTCTCAAAGACTGAAACTGCATGATGACCTTTCCATTTTTAAGCACACAGTTCCTAGCTTGTTGATGGAGCTACCTTTGAGTTAGGGTAAATTATGAAGATGAAAAAACACACTGAACTTGATTGCTCCTGGTTTTTACAGTATCATCAGCATGATGCAGCAGCAGGGTTTGAACAGAATTAACAGATGGATAATTTCACATTCGTTTTCGATCACAGTAAGATTCAATTATGAATGACCTAAGTCTCTGAGCATAACCTATTACCTACCCGATATTAGAAGGACGACGATGACGGAGACCATGCATACAGAAGATGCCTGAGATGAGAGACAGCATAAATTTCCCATTAATGGCGTCTGACAAGTCTACCTAAATTTTGTTAAGTTGGTACGCAGTTTGTGACTTCTTCTCTGGAAGGATCGAATCCAATAATCATGATGAGGTTTGTGTGGGAGTGGCATACCCCTTTGAACCATATTGCCACTGATTCGTCTTCTTCTGGCCGGGCTCACTACTCTAGCTTGATCATTGCACCAACCCTCAACTTAACTAGCTACCTACCTTGTGGCCAATTCAATTGTAGTAGTCTGATGACTGATCTATGCCAATCTTGTGTCGAAGAACAGAGAATGCATCACTGAACTGAGCGAGTCAAAGTCTGGCTGATCGAGTAACGAAATGTTCAAATCTGGCATGGCATTTATTGATATAGATTCAGACCCGGAGTAGTCGAATATAACCTGTAACAAGAAATTGAGCATACAAAACTCATAGTTGTATTTGAGCTCGATCAAATTGATGAACTATACAAGTTCTCTGCCAGATTTTCGGTCGGGGAATGCAGAAACTCAGATGGGCAAGTTGAGCTCAAACAAACCAGAACCAATCAAACCGAAACCAATACAAAACTCAAAGCTATACCGAGTTATATTTATATTTACAACCCTGAGATTTTCCCACAGATTGTTTGGCCCTGTTGCTTTGCAGGCATGTTGTAATTTGGGTCATTTTGAGGCTAAACAGCGGCCCAATAACCCTCGGGATAAAAAACAAAAAGTAAAAGCGGGTGGACCCCTCAACCCGCTTTGGCTCACTATGCATCGACCGCCTTGCCACGCATCGTCTCCGCCTAGCCCGCAAAAAGCCCAGCCCGCACAATTTAATTTTTTATTTATTTTTTATTTGGAAATTTGGTTGTCTTGTGGTATTCCCACTTTGGTATCGTGTTTGAGAATTGAGAGTGATAGATGAGTAGTTGAATCTGTGCTGGTATGGGTATTCAACTCCGAGAGGAGGAGAATGAAGAAGAAGAAGGGCAAAACGGACACATAAAAATTTGGTCTTTGAAGATGAGAGCATTACAGAAAAGGAAGCCGCAGTGTGTGTGTGAGACTGAATGTGCCACTATTCCATCTCTGTGTTGTATTTTTGACTTGGCTTAACATGGAAATGTATGCTTTGTGTTGCATTTTCCCAGGAGGAGAAGGAAAGAGAGCTGCGTGCTGTCGAAAGACTTCGAGGCCTTAGAGTATGAATACTCTATTTCACTTGATAGTGGATGGCATTGCTATTAGAGTCATATTTGATGAATTTGGACTATTAGGAGATACCTCCAGAGGATACACATGCTCTTCTTCAGTCTTCGTCTTCAGTCTTGGCAAAATATCAGCAGGTTTGTATTTGTGATTTTCTGTTGGTAAATATTTGGATTTGGAGTTCCCTGTACTGACCAACCATCTAGAACGGAAGATGTTGACAGTTTTTGCCACGAAATTGAACTCGAGTTGGACATAACTGAATCTAGGCAGGATCAATAGTTCATGAGAAAAGGATGTTTCCATTGAAGCTTGTGCTCATGAGTGCTACCATGCCAGTGGAAGACTTCAGAAAGGTGTTTCCTGATCCACCCCAAGTTATAAATGTTTCGTCCAGACAATTTAAAGTAAGCACTCAGTTCTCAGTGACAATTGAAAGTCATTATATCAATGAAGCATACAAAAAAGTCATTATATCAATGTCTCAAATGGCATGGAATCATATAAAATACAGTGGATTAGTAACGCATCCGCGATTCAACGCGAAGGACGACCTGGAAGAACAGGGCCTGGCCACTGTTTCCGCCAACGTTTGACAATGAGTTTCTTAACTGTTCTCCAAAGTCCTTGTTGACGGTGTTCTCCTTCTTTTGAAGTCTATGAAAATACCGGTGAGTAAAAAGAAGTAATTTTGTTCTTGATCTTGTTCAATTTTAATAACCGAAATGTTTGTATATTGAATTTAGGTTAACTGAAAATTTTATTCAAATTGAACATTCTCAAGTTTTCTTTTGGCAACTTCATTCTTAGTACGAGGATATGGATTAACTCTGTGCATTCCCCTTGTTATTTCTAGTTCGTTTTGCTGACATTGTCACCAACTGGAGTGAGATATGATTCAACAAAGCTATTTGCTTTAGATGCGTCACTGTCATGATTGTTGTTCATTCTTTCGGGTTGTCCTTGCTAGGTTATGAGGCAATCATTTGTTGCCTTAGAACCTAGCTTTCTTTCTGAAGCTGTTCTTTTGGATTGTTCTTGCCTTGCGTTCTTTTGCTACGTACCATAAGATTATTCTGTGCATTCTATTTGCTCAATTATAATACAATGCCTATTGCTTTCTATTTTTACGAATGGACTGTTCTTGTAATTTTTGTTTTCTATATCTGTGCGTCCTAGGTATCCAAATTTCAGTTTCATACTCCTCCAAATGGTGATACTACGAATGAAGCAGAGGATCGCTTAAAGCTCCTCGAAGCACTTGATAGCAAAGGAGAAGTAACACCTTTAGGGAAGGACATGGCTTGTTACCCAATAATTCCTCACCAATCTAAGATGCTCCTTACGGTTATTGAAATCCTAAATAAGAAGCAAAGTTATTCTTGGCCTAATTTAGTGCTAGCATATGCAGTTGCAGCAGCTGCAACTGTGAGTGTGTCTAATCCTTTTCATGGCCAATTTAGAGATGTTCAAAGAAAAAACTATGACTTAGGTCTGGTGGAAGTTATAGTTCTCCAGTTAACAGTGAGAATATGAAGCAGCAAGAGATACTGATTAAGAAGTGAAAACTGCAAGTACTTTGTGTAAACTTTCATAGCAGTAGTAGTGATGCACTGTCAAGAGCTTATGCTAGTGCGTGGCTATGAACTTTCCAAGAGCGGAATGGGGTGCTGCAAGAAAAATGCTCTTCACCTGGAAACCATGGAAGAAATATCCAAGCTGAGAAAGCTAGTGCGTGTCTTTGATCCATTTGGTGTTTATGGAGGTGTGAAGGAATTTTTATGGATCTATGCTAGTCAGAAAGGTGTTGAAACTTGAAAGTGTTTGGAGGGATGATGAGAAGCCTCTCAGTGTCGATGAGGAAGCGCTCTTACGCCAAGCTATCTATGCTGGTTGGATAGATAGGGTTGCCAAACGCATTAAAGGGATTGCATATATCAGGCCTGCATGGTCAAATAGACTGTTCCTCCATTTGCAGTCACCTGTTTCTAATATTGCTCCCGAGTTTTTGGTGTACAGTGAGTTGATCCAGACAAAGAAACCTTTCGTGTACAGGGTTACTTGTCAGTCTATGTTGGCTTGTCAAGTATGGTCATCTTGCCAAGTATGATCGGCAGTGTGACTCCAACCTTTGTGGGAGCTTCCACAACATTCTTTGCCAATTAGTAATTTTAATCATAAGGTGCAGTTCAAGCTTTTGCTTATGCTTTGTTTTGGATAGGCTAAGACCTCTGCGTGAGTCCATCACAGAACGTCCTCATACTGTTTTAAAGCCACAGGCTCTTGGCGAAGCTGGAGGAGAAAAATAGTTCAGCTATGCTAGGTTGAGAGAGGTGTGGGATGAAAATCCATACGAGTTGTATCTGGAAAACCGAAACAGGATTAACAAGAGTTTTTACATGAAGTTTAAGGATATTTGGGTCTAGAGGCTTTGCTAAAGCTGTTTTCTAGTAAACATGGATCAGACAATGGCTGGTTTGGAAACTGTAACTTGCATCCTCTCATTAATTTATAGTCTGCTTCTTTTGTAGCCAAAGAAACATACCCCTTCTGTCTTCAATGACGACTATAGAATACAATTTTGAGTGTGTCGCATTAGAAGTTATAGTTTATCAGGAGATGAGCATATAAATCGCAAAGGGATTTCTATATAAGTTCCTTGCTGCATAATTACACATTTTTGTTTGTTTTTCGATCAAGGATCAGTAGATTCATAGAGGATCACAACCAAATCAAAGAATATAACCAAGTTCTAAATTGTAAACAGTTTGAAGACCAACAAGAAGATTCATCAAGTGTAAGAGAGGATGAAGCAAAGATTGAGGATGTGTTTATTGTACTTTTGACACAAGAGTTGAGTGGCTGGGCCAAACTGAATATGCAGATGATATCTTCCATGTGGAAGTTGGACCATGCTCACATGAAAGAACATGAGTAGTGCAATAAGGTATTACCTTTCTTGCTTCTTTCTCTAATGCTCCGTTCAATCCACGACTCTGTTTTCAATATTGCAAATTGCGTAAGCTTCATCCTTTCCCATTTATGTAATGGTTATCATCGAACTTGTTTTTAAAGTGGACCATGAAACAACTTTAATTTGCAATTTGCATTCCTCAAGTTGGTGCCAAAACAGCCAACTTTCCGCTGCCAAACTTGGCTAGTATGAACGGCTGATGTAGAAAAATAAAGAATATCTTTCCTATTGGAGAGAGGAGTATGACTACGAATTCCCCATAGAGCAATCCCTTGCTCAACATACAATATTTGCATACACTAGACTAGAAGCAATTGCTTGTATTGATTTGGTTAGCTTCACATGTATTCTAGCCTACCTTCTTTCTAGGTCGGTTGTTGAATAAATCAAGAATACCGACATAATATATATCGAACATGATACACATAAATTCCACTTGTTAGACATTTCGATTTTGAGGCATCAAACTCGTATTTTCTCATTTATGCGACGTTACAAACACACAATGTACCAATGCATATTGCGTTACCAAACAACTTAGGTTTAAACACTAGATAGTGTTAGATGAAATGCCTCCGAGATCTCGGTGGTTCATGACTTCACATCTTGACGGTTAACTTGGGAGGAGAAATGTCGGTGAAGCAGTTGAAAAAATTGGACTAGTGTGCATCGGGAGGGAGCAGAGAGCATTAACATAGGTAACATGCAAGCAGTGCCATTTGAGAGAGTGATCGAGTGAGTATGGGAGATATGGACCAGAAAACGAAAGGGATGGGAGGAGCGCAGGTTGTGCACTTTTGTCATATCGCCCCGCAGCAGCAGCGGCAGGAGCAAGAGGAGGGCTAGGACCCCCAAGTAGCTTTGGGTCATGTGCTCTCTGCCTACTGCCCTTAGTGCAAGGCACATGGTAAGAGACACAAAGACCCTGCCTTTTTCAACCCAATGATTCTCCTTTTCTCATTTTAATACTCTCTTCTCTCTTCAACCTCACTTAACTACCTCTACCTTCCTTCTCTCCTTCTTCAATGCACCACACAGTCACAGAAAATAAGGATACAGTTAGTTCACACTTCACCCGAGTCCAACTAGTGCCCTTATCTCCGGGTTGGGTTCCCTTTTGTATGGCTGAGCTGCCCTTTATACTTAATGACTTCATTTGTATCAACCAAACCAGTTCACCCACAAGGTTTTCTTCCCATTATGGCTCACCATTTTTGTACCACATACAATAACTACTGCATTCTTGCAGTTCTGGGTTTGAAGACAAATGCATTCACTTCTGGCTCAAATAATTGAGGGTTGTTTTCACATTTCTGAGCAGTAGTTTGGTAGTCATTTTCAATCTTAGTCGTGTCGAAAATTTTACAGCGGGTTGAAGTATTGGTACATTGAAGCAGTAGGAAACTGTTAACTTATAGACTTTACAATGTATTGGCTTTGAGTTCTTACAAAGAAGCAAGTAAAACTCAAAAAACTTGCATAATCATATCCCAGACTGTTCTTTTCTTAACAATTTTCATCTGTGATTCTGCCCAATGAGAAAATTTTCACATTTTAATACCAACCCAAGACAGTGCTGCAGGAGCCATGAGCCTATGATAATGCCACTGCTATATGCTATGATATTTTAATCTCACATCCCAAGTAAACTGATGAAGATATTTTCCAAAGTAATCATGTCTAATTCTGACCAAAGTTGGATAATGTTACCCTCTTCTCCATTTCAGCTACATTCTAGCCGCATGATCAATGTGCTTAGAAACGTGTCCTTTGATCCTGAGGTTTCCACAACTAGCACCCCATGTGAGTATCTCTACCCAACAAGTTTCCAACCCCATTGAATCATTGTGTATTCCACTATTTATACCCCCAAGAACCACCAAGTACCACCCCACTCTAAATCTAACCCCTTCTACTGTTAGCTCCCTCTTCCTCTAGCTTTGAGAGTTTGAGGGTTTGGTTACGCCATTTCAGGAGGGGTTAGGTTTGTCTGTAGCAATGGCCATGGTCAAGTTTGTTGCTGCTTTGCTCTTGTCACTCCTTGCAATCTCCATGCTCCAAACCATGGTATGAATCTCTACATTCACTCTCTCTTCATTTCACACAGAAAAAGAACCAAACTTTGATGCAATGAAATGAGATTTGACCCACATTCATAAGTTCTAACATGTTCCGGTTCATTAATCTCTGCAGGTTATGGCAAATCATGGGCATGGAGGTCACCACAAAGGCAATGTAAGATCTCTTTTTCTTTAAAGCTTGTGTCTTTACCTTGTTTATGATCCTAATGGCAGCATTTTGCTTAAATTTTGGTACTTATCTGTGATTTCAGAACCAATATGGACCAGGGAGTCTCAAGAGCTACCGTAAGTTCTAAACCTTCAGTGTTCATTTCAATTTAATTATTTGTACTCAACTCAGATCTAGAACAAAAGCTTTAGTCTTTCGGGGTTTTACAATGTGATTCCTAGTCAAAATTTTGACCATATTCTTGGGGATGTGTATTGAAAAAGCAGTATGACTGATCTTAGTTTTGTTTCATTTGGAATGACCAGAATGCCCATCACAGTGCACAAGGAGGTGCAGCAAGACCCAATACCACAAGCCTTGCATGTTCTTCTGCCAGAAATGCTGCAGCAAGTGCCTGTGTGTGCCCCCAGGTTTCTATGGGAACAAGGCTGTGTGCCCTTGCTACAACAACTGGAAGACCAAGGAAGGAGGACCCAAATGCCCTTGAAGCCTTTGAGCCCTCTTTCTACTTATCTAGTTTACTCTAACTAATATATATATGATATGTATTCTCTTTGAACTGGGTTTGTTTTTGTGGGGTTAGAAGGGACTAGATTTGAAATCTCTATGATCTAGTCACTGAGAAAGAGTTTACCTAAAATGTGGCTATGGCTATTATTAATCTATATAGTGATGCAATTTCTGGTTTTTTACTTGCATGATTTGTGGAGACTGTTGTATTTTGTTTGTATCCATGGACATGAAATGAGGTTTTGGAATTGGGATCCAGCAACCAATGACATGATAGCAAATAGTCTATGGGATACCCTACTTGTACTCATCATGGGCAACTGCAGCCATGTTACCAGTTTCTGTTTAACTCAGATCCATCATGAATCTCTTTACCTTTTACCTTTAGAAATTAGGATAGAAAGGGCCAAAGGGGAAATAATATCAAGAACAAGAAGCTGAGTTTGAATTGACCTCTTTTTCTCATCATTAATAGGATGCACATCCTAACATGGTTTCATGATGGAAGTTTCATGTTGTGCATGTAAATGCCAGTTTTCCTATATGCACAAAGACGCTGAAGAGCTCTCTTTGGGTCAAGAAATGTATACACAAATGCTAAGAAATTGAAACCCAACCCACAAGAAATATGGGCCAACCGAGGCCCAATTAACATCTGTGGACTGGGAAATAACTGTACATGGGTCCGTACTGTACATTATTCAAACTAGCCCAATTGAATACCAGCAGCTGAAGTCGAATGGAGAATCCTGCATGGCATATAAGGATCTCTTTTACCAATTTATTCATTACCTATAGCTTAGCTAATTCCCTGAGAATATGATCTAAGATTGAATTTGATACTTTCCCAAAATCAATGTCGAGTTTCTCAAGTTCTCACACTAGTGATGAATTGAGAGTCTCTCATCTGTGACAGTATGTGAGCTCTTGTATAATATAATGACCCAATTGCTCCGACCCACAATATATAGGACTAAACTTGTGAAGATCTCATTGATGATATGATGACCTAATTGATGCATCCATGGAAAGAGAAATGGAGCTTGAGTACTTTCAGATGTACTACTGAGATCATCCGTAGTAGTCTATTCAGCTTAATGGATTACAGCTAGCTGTGTTGGAACTTGGAAGTGTAAGCATGGTTTAAGCATGGCTGGGGTTATGTTTATTGTCCTGAAGATTTCCATTATTCCTGAGCATCTCAGCAGCATTGATAAATTGAAAAAAATTAGAGATTTGTCAATTTTTAAATAAATTTTTGTTTCAGCAGAAGTTGATAAATTTCGAAATTGATATGCAAAATTAACAAATTTATGAATTCAGAAGAGAGGATTTGTTAATGAATAACTAAGTTTTCTCTAATAGCTACTCTGCTGAAACACAACTCTCAAAATGGATTGATAAATATAACTTTCATCTAAATTTATCAACCATTGACGGAGATGCGACCATTGCTGGAGATGCTACCTATTACTGTAAACTTTTACTTGTATAGCTTAGTAGCTTACCTTGGTGCATGTTCTCTTTGTCAGATAGTAGATGCTCTTTCCCAAATCTATGTCCAGTTTCTTTATCAACCTTTATGCATATTTTATGGTCAGTTAGTCATAATGAAAGTTGGTTAGTTCATTACTTCCTTGTAATGGTGTGAACTAGTTCATCACCTGCTTTCACCTGCTTAAACTCAGTAAATACACCACCTACCACTACTAGTTATAAGTAGTACTACTACTCAATTCATCGAAGTTCAGTATTCCTGTTCTTCTAACTTCATCATCATCACCCTGCAGGCTGCAGCCATATATGCATATATGCATGATATGAATTAGTCAGTGGCGACATCCAACCTAAACATGATTCATCTAAGTGAAGAATATCCAAATGATGTAATATAATATGACCATGTGAAGCAATCTCAAGTACCACTGATTAAATTGAAGTCTGGAGTTCTTTCAAGAAATATTATTGAACAAAAGTATTCCACTTAGATAATCACCTACAGCTGAAACATATCATTTCACTGATTACAACTGAGATGACTGAATCCCTCTAAAAGTTAAGTTGTTGCATGAATATTGTAGCATTTGTTAGATTAGGAGTAACATGAGAGATAGTAATGAGATGCCTGCAGGATCCTCTCAGTTTTCAAAGTAATAGTGCCAATATTTGCAGACGAAGTTATAGATTTGCAGAAAGATGTGAAAGAATTGGTTAACCTGGTTTAAGTGCTAGCAAGCTTCAAGAATCAAAGAAATGACTATAGAAATAGGTGGGCGATTGGAGTCCATCGCTTATTCCATTTGTTTGCTGCTGTAAATCAATGGAGTAAACAAACAGAACAAGCGATTGGATACAAACGCCGACCTATTCAGTCATGAAAAATTTGATCATCACACAAGGTAAGAGGGAGAAGAAACTAGTGAGGATACTCTATTAGCTAGCTATAGAGTTTTGGACATGTAAAAGAGAAGAAACCCTTTTCTTCCGGCCAAGTGAAACAGACCTACAACCGTTAAAGAGCACACTAATTTTGTATTCTGAAATTCCTAACCAAGGTAAGTTCTTTCTTCATTTTTTTTTCATGACCTGCTTAACCATAGTACATAGAGCACACTAGTAGACCAATTACATAGAGCAGACTACTAATACACACCCCCTAACATTAAGCATTTGATTCTTAGACATAACGTGGATACCGATCTAAATGCATAAATTCAAGCTGAATCGAGAGGGTCTGTGCGGGTAACAACCTGCCTATCATTGTCACTTTTCATTCTCCTTAGCTTGAATGAAAACGAGCGAGGTGATATGGCCTGGATCGGCTTGTCAGTGACCCGAATGAAGTTGTAACTCCATGCCCCTAGTAGGGTTCCTATAACAGGTCCAACCACATAGACCCAAATTCCCTTGTAGTATGAACTAGCAAGTGCAGGTCCTAGTGTTCTGGCTGGGTTCATGGAGCCACCTGATATTGGTCTGGTTATATTCACTAGGTTAGTTTCTTCGCGAGTTTTAACAACAAAATTATAATGAGCTTAAGAGCCGGATCTGCTTACCCTGCAAAAATTGATGTTATGCATACTGCAGAGCCAACTGCGATACCTGCTAGCTCCCCAATCTGTTGTCAAAAGAAATGTTAGAGAATAAGTGAAAGTCCATGGCAAAAGAAATTAGCTAGGGAGAAAAATGTTGTACAGCTTTAGTATCTGTGGCGACGGCAGAAGTGATGAACATCATGGAAAATGTCATGACTATCTCTACGATTAGAGCTTGAATATCTGATCCAGAAGGTGATGTAGTTCCCACATGCTTAATGGGATGCAATAGTATAGACAGAGTAAAAGAGGCTGATATTGATCCTGTTAGTTGTGCTACTGCATAAATTGGTACCTGAAAGAAAATAAGGCTTTGTATAGAGAATCCAAATAATGTAGTGTTCTGCTAAGCCAAAAGTTAACCTCTGATAAATCGATACCAATATGAAAGATACATTTCAGTACAATAATATTAGTGTTTTCTTATGTCCTTTTGTTTGTGTGGAGGGAAATGATCCCAAATGATGCCCCTGGACTGACCCCATAAGCACCTTTCATGTGGGTGTCATGCATGGTCTCCAGATGTGTGTATTGCATATAGATGGCCATCAATTGGATCGTCTATTTGTCCACAATGCACACAAATTCAATCCAAAAAAATAAAACATTGTACCAACCATTCGTTTGAAGCATAGGAATCTCAGAATGAAAGAAAGCTAGCTGTGTACCTGTTTCCATGGAAAATGCCTCACCGCAGCAAAAGCTAGAGTGACAGCCGGGTTCATGTGTGCGCCGGAGATGTGGCCAACGGCATAGATCATGGCCGTTACTATGAGCCCTCCGACTATGGAAGCTCCAATCTTTGAGACCTTGTGTTCATCGCTAGCTGAAAGAGCAGCTGAACCACATGTCACAAACACCAACAGAAACGTTGCTATAATCTCTGCCACCACCTATGTTGCATACAAAAAGAAGAAGAAAAATTTGTACGTGTTACTTCTACACGCATAGACTAAAGAATGTACAAATTAACTACAATCTCAAGATAAAATCATACAGCTTACCTTTTTCAAAAAGCCAGGAGGGTAATGCTGTCCAAGTACTGATGATTTCTGGAAGTCGAACTCGTTTGTCTCGTTTCTGAGTTCTGTAGGCTCTTTTGTGGCCATTGCTATTACAATTGGTTAGAAAGAACCTGCAATATTCTGGAATGGTGTTGATGGAAAGGAATGAAGGATGTAAGTAGTATATATATACGGTCGAAACGTCGAAAGTTGCAGCTGCCTAGCGGAAGTAGTCTTCGCTCTCCAACATGGTAGTTCAGATTTCAATTTCAATCATCAAAGATGTTGGAGGGCTCTCAAAGCTAGGATGGTGTTTGATGACAGTGGCGCTAACAGTTCACATAAAAGAGAGGGTTCCAACCTTTTTGGTGGCAAAGTGGGGATCGGAGGAGTGGTCTTGGTTAGATACTTTATAAAGACAAAATATGACTGGAAATTGAAAGCGATAGAATAGAATCTACTTAATTAATTTTAAAATGGTTGATTAGGTATACATTACTTGTTTTAATTGCTTGAAAAAAGATCTCAGGAAGTCTTGCTTTGTTTACTTTGGAAATAGCTAGGTAATATCGTTTGCCAATGGTAGTTAGCCAGGAAATGATTACATTCTGGTGATGATAACTAAAATGTAGTAAACAATGCCACCGGAAAAACCTAACTTAGCTAGGAGGTATATAAACTAGTATACTCTTCAGTCGTGCAAAGAGGCTAGGATCTTTTCTGTCAAGCTTACCTGCCCATTGTCATCATCAATACTCCTCTTTTGGATCGATCATTAGGTCAAGTTTTGAGCAAGAATTAAAATGAATTGGGCAATGGCCTCAATCATGGACAGGTCAAGAATATCATCTTATTATCTCCAAAAGTGCCCTCATAATCGCTCCGGCTGGAGGCTCTGCACCTCCCGCGTCTCCGCCGGACGTATATGGAAATAATTAGATACGTAAGATTGCATAGAAAACTCAAAACTTTCAACCTACCAATTAGTTTTCATTGTTTTTTGGAAAATGACAATTTGCACGAAAATCATTATATTATAGCCCAATTGAATGAAAATATGTTTTAAGTCATTATATTTAAAAAACAGATAATGAAAATCATTATCTTGTTTTTATTTTATTTTATGAAAAACAGATAATGTTTTTTAAATCGTTATATTTAAAAAAATAATAATAATGAAAATCATTATCTTGTTTTTTTTTCTTCTTGTTTACATGAAACACCTTAGACAACATAGATGTCACACAACGACAAACGTGGCTCGTTGATCATCTTTGTACCGATATTGTCCCAACTTACCCACCTTAAGGTGTTGGGTTTTAATCACAAAATGTCTCGGTACAATTAGGAATGATTTACCCACTTATGAATTATATTTTATTTGTCACTTTTCTAATGTGGGATCTCTCCTCTCCAACACTCCACCTCACGTGCAACCTAACTTTTTAGTTCTGCACGTGAAATTGATTAACAAACTGAACCCAGACCTCGTGATAACCAAAAGAACCCCAAACTCCTTGTGACAACTGAAATAACCCCAAACTTGAAAGAACCAAACCAGGGCCATGACCCCTGAAAGAACCAACTTGGGCTCATTGGAGACGCAACTGGAGAAGGACCCGCTCTGATACCATGTCAAACAACGACAAGCGTGGCTCGTGGATCATTCTTGTACCGATAATGTCTCAACTTAATCACTTTAAGGTGTTGGATTTTAATCACAAAATATCTCAGTACAATTAGGAATGATCCACTCACTTATGAATTATATTTTATTTATTATTTTTCCAACATGAGATCTCTCTTCTCTGACAATAGACTCTTAAGTCTCAGACTATGAAGTAGACAGAAGTTATCAAATCGAATAAAGTAATCATCATCAACTCCTTTTCAAAGGTTATGTACAATGATTCATTCGACGCGCATATAGTTCTCATACTATAACTTAATAGTTGTATAGAAAAGATTTAATGAATGTCCAATAACTTTGGAGGTGATACTCATAACAATCAATCACAAAATCCAAACAGAAGATTATAATTCAATAAGATAGGGAATAGATTAGTGAGTGATAAAACGTGTGGATCCTTGTTTGGCGGAGCAAGAGGAATTAGAACATGAAAAGTATCCTCAAAACATAACAAAATAATGTTGACAGAAGTTTGGACATTTCTGGGTGTTGTTACGTGCAACACGGGATACCGATTCCATTTCAACCAAGCAAATTAAGCTGCAACTTAATTGCTTATTATCCCACATATATATATCATCATCAACTTTGTAACGAGACGGAGACTCTTTTTTTTTTTTTTTTTTTTTCTTTTCTTTTTGGAAATCAAGATCTCTTATTGCACTCTCGGTCTCTCTATCAGAATTAAATTTGGCTCATGTGATTAGAGCTTTATCTGTGGCCGAGCGAAGGAGTTAGCTCTGATGGTGATGGGTTAATTTTCTTCTTAGCACGCCTATCAGGCACGAGAATTCTAAGACGACGATGAATTAGTTGAAGTATGGTAGAGGCTCGACCACGGAATTAACTATTGTCTAGCTAAGAGACACAAGTGATTCAATAATTTTTCATATAAATATTACAATAGTGGGTTTGAGTGTGTATGTAGTGAGAGTTCTGTATTGTTTTTGAAAGTTAAAATAAGATACGTACCATGAACTATAAACATGCATAAATGAAAGTCAAATCGAGTCTATATTGACTGATCTACGATCAGTGCGTTTGATTGATATTCTGCATATATAGGGTTGCACATTTATTTCAAGCTAAATCCAGAGGGTCTTTGGAGATGGAAGCAGCCTGCACATTAACATCGCTCTTTATTCGACGAAGCTGGAGTGAAAGTGAACGTGGTGGACTTGCCTGAACAGGCTTGTCATTCACCCGAATGAAGCTGTAAGACCATGCCCCTAGTAGTGCTCCGATCGCCGGTCCGACCATGTAGATCCATATCCCGTTGTAGTATGCACTAGCAAGCGCTGGTCCGATTGTCCTCGCTGGATTCATAGATCCACCTGATATTGGTCTGAACATGCATATCACTCCAAACCTCTTTCATTAGTTTATGACGTAATAACGAACAGATTAAGTGCTGTCAAGAACGGTTGCTTACCCGGCAAAGATGGATGTTATGCATACTGCAGACCCAACTGCTATACCTGCTAGCTCTCCTATCTGCATGTCAACGTTGAATTGAAACTATCAGAATTGGAATAATCAGTTCATGCATGGCAGACAAATTGAAGGTTAAAAATGAAGTATGTGATCGAGTTAGGGCACTATTTACAGCTTTAGTATCGGTGGCAACTGCTGAAGTGATGAACATCATAGAAAATGTCACGATTATCTCTGTGACTAGAGCTTGAAGCTCTGATCCAGAAGGTGATGTAGTTCCCACATGCTTAATGGGGTGCAGTAATACAGACAGAGTAAATGAGGCTGATATTGATCCAATTAGTTGTGCTAATGCATAAACTGGCACCTGAAATGAAAAGAAAGAAGCTTTGATATATGAAGGAATCAGTCTTTGATGAATGAATCTTAAGACACATTCTGATGGTAAGAGTAGGTGTGTGATCGACTTAAAATGTAACCCAGAGTCCAGATCGAGTGTCAATGCATTAATACAGAACTGCAGCCTGGGGGGTTCTGAGATAGCTAGGCTTTACCTGTTTCCATGGAAAATGTCTAAAAGTAGCGAAAGCAAGAGTGACGGCCGGGTTCATGTGTGCCCCAGAGATGTGCCCGACTGCGTAGATCATCACCGTCACTATAAGCCCTCCGGTCATTGAAGCTCCAAGCTTTGAGACTTTGCGTTCATCCCTGGCAGAAAGAGCAGCCGAACCACATGTCACAAACACCAGCAGAAACGTAGCTATTATCTCTGCCACCACCTATATATACATATTTGCCCACATAGTTATTGGCTCAGATACCTTGCTATACATGTACATCGATATGTATTTGTTAGGACTACACATATATATCTGTTGCTATATCTATACTGAATGTAAAATACATATGAACATACAGCTTACCTTTTTCAAAAACCCAGGGGGATAAAATGGATGTTCAACTATTGGGTTCTCTACTGAAACTAGCTCTGTTCTTGCCATTTCTCGTTTCTCTAGCAACCCTAAATACTTGGAATAATATTGTTTGTTAGTTTGGTGTAGATAATTAACGGGAACAAATGAAGGATATATATAGTAAATCAGTAGTGTTCACATGGTCATCTAGTGACCAAGGAAATCATGATCAATCACCGTTGGATGTAAATCCAAGGGTGGAAAACAAAACAATTTAACTTTAAAATAATACTTTCCAATACATCCAACGGTGGAAAACAAAACAATTTAACTTTAAAATAATATTTTCCACCCTTGGATTTACATCCAACGGTGATTGACCATGATTTCTTTAGTCACTAAGTGACCATGTGAACACCACGTACTGTATAGCAAATAGAGTTAGTGAAGTGCCAAGGTTGCAGGTGAACCCTAGTTGGCTAGTAGCTGGTGTAGACTGGGACGTTTGATACATAAAATATTGGATTATAAATAGGAAGAGGATTAATTTACTTGCTACTTGAAGATTAAAACAATAATTAGATGATTTTCAGTGAATGAAAATTCTTAGAGGTTTTTGGTTTTTAGTTTGTGATAATGCATCTTAATGTTCTTTATAGAAAGGTCGACATAGTATGCCAACTCTAGCTAGCAACAAGCAATAATTGTGATACCTACCCATGCATTGATTTATAATTTAGTATAATCTCTTTCTCCCTCTTTCTCCACCATATTTTTTCATGTTTTCCAATGAGTTTTCCGGCGAAGATTCCGGTCACAAGCACGCATATGTTGTTAATATTGTTGGGTGATATGATTAGTAGTGCTGCTGATTGATATATATTCATGTTGATTATATGCTTAATTGTTGATTCTTAAAGTTATATAGTTATTTTAATTTGTATTGATTAGAGTTAATTAGTTTAATTTGTTGATTATATGTTTTACTATTATTAGGTTTTGAGAAAATAATTTAATTATGTTGATTATATGTAAATATACTTAATTGTTTCGTTTTGTGAAAATTATTTGTGCATTCAAATGATTATATATGTCGTGTTTATTTTGTGATGATCGAATGTAAGAATATAAGATTATATTCTTTCATTCACCTAAATTTGAACCTTAGAAATATCGTTTGAGAATCATCTTGTCACAACTGTGTTTGACAAAATGATTCTTGAATTGTCTCATTTTTTGACAGTTTAGGAGAACATGATTTTGTTCTGTAGTTTGTTGTTCTTGTCTTTTCGTTTTCGGTTGTGGGTATATGTTTCGACACTGTCTCTCGTTATCGTTCCTCGAGTGCATACTAGGTATTGTTATTTATGCACTAGAGGGACTGTAGGGAGATGATGTCGAAATTTTCTCACATCGAAATCGAAAAGACAAGAATTACAAACTTAGAAACAAAATCGTGTTCTCCTGAATGGGATTAGGACCCTAACCGGAGGCATAAGGTGAAGATCAAGCGATCGAATACGTGTTTTTGTTGTTGTGTTTTTTGAACTACTATTGTTTATTTGTTGTTTATATGACAAGACATGAACAAGAGATGAATGCAGTACGACCAGGAGAACCCTGAATAGCAACAAGGAATTCTAGATTTTTTGTTATTTGTACTTGAACATGCTGATGGCAAAACTGTACACAGGTGTCCGTGTGTTGAATGTCATAATACTAAGTGGAAGACGATTTACGAAATCCACGAACACCTGAATACAAGACGTATTATACATAGTTATACTACATGGAGTCTACACGGTGAAACATTAGATAATGAACCTACCTTGGAAGAAATCCGAGCGGGACACTTTCAGCATGCCAGCTCATCCACCAGTAGTTTCAACCCTTATGTGGATCATTCTATGAACATTATACATTATGCTTTTCCTTCATTTGTTGCAAGACATGAGGAAGAGGTTGTTTACGATACCACTGATGCAGACCATGCTTTTTCAAATGTTAACAATGGTGATTACGATAAGTATAACGGGCTGCTTGCTAAAGCACAGATCCCATTGTACCCTGGGTGTAAAGTAACTGTCTTAGGTGCCATCATCGAACAGATTAAAACCAAAATTGACAACAATTGGTCGAATGTGTCGTTTAACCATAACTTGGTGAATATTGAGAAATTCCTTCCTCTAGAAAACAACTTTTCCCACAGCTTTGATAAGGTACAGAGTATGTTGAAAGATCTTGGCCTCGGTTATGAGAATATCGACGCATGCAAGAATAACTGCGTTTTGTTTTATGGAGTTGTCAACAAAAACCTGGATTACTGTCCAGTGTGCAAAGCGTCGAGGTGGAAGTCATCATCTTCTTCATCTAAGAAGAAAAGGATTCCAAAGAAGGTGCTTCGTTATTTCCCATTGATTCCTAGGTTGAAGCGTATGTACATGTCTTCACACACTTCAGAAAAGATGAAATGGCACGGGGTAAAGAGGAAAAATGATGACACTCTCAGACACCCCGCAAACATGGAGGCTTGGAAATCATTTGACAGATCATTTCTTGATTTTGCAGTAGACATTCGAAATGTAAGACTTAGACTTGCAACAGACGGGTTTAATCCTACCGGAAACATGAATTTGTCTTATAGCATTTGACCTGTTATTGTTGTGGTGAACAACCTACCTACATAGATGTGTATGAAGAAGGAATTTAGTATGCTGACTTTGTTAATTCCACGTCGTTATTCTCCAGGAAAATGTCTTGATGTGTACATGAGACCATTGATTGACGAGTTAAAAGAATTATGGGAAAATGGTGTCCCTACTTTTGATTGGTATAGTCAAACTTCATTCAGGATGAAAACACCAGTGGTTTGGACCATTAGTGATTTTCCTGGATACGAGATGTTGTCGTCTCATACCACTAAAGGTTACAAGGCTTGTCCAATTTGCTTAGGAGACCTAAATGCTAGTTGACACGCTGGAAAGGTGTGTTACTTGAGGAGTCGTACAGGGCTTCCGGAGGATCATCCATGGCGATTTGATGCGGCTTCATTCGATGGGACGCAAGAGTTTGGTTCAAAACCCCAAGAGCAGTCTGGTGAGTGGATTTTGGACATGTTGAACTTTTTTTCATTTCGGACGTCTTAGCAGTGATCGTGACGTATTAGCCCGGAATCCAAAACGTCCTTCTAGATTGGAGAACTAGACGCACAAGAGTATATTTTTTGAATTGCCTTACTGGAAGAAATTGAGAATAAGGCACTGCCTAGATGTCATGCATATAGAGAAGAATGTTTGTGACAGCCTTGTGGGAACAATTTCCGGGTTTAAAGATAACACTAAGGACACTGTGAAGGCGCGCAAAGATCTTCAACTCATGAACATACGCCCTCACTTGTGGCTAACTCAGTCGAGGTCAATGCCTCTTGCACATTATAGGATTAATCCGGCTAATGAGAAGAAAGTTTTCAAATGGTTTGAAGCTATTAAGTATTCTCATGGTTATGCAGGAAATATATCTCGATGTGTAAAAATGGGGGAGAATAAGCTATTTGGATTAAAGACTCATGATTGCCATATCATGCTACAACGTCTCTTTCCAGTAGTAATTCGACCATATTTGCGGCCTGATGTGGTAGAGCCGTTAGTAGCAGTGTCTAGGTACTTTCAGATTTTATGTGCTAGAGAGCTAAAGAAGTCAGATGTCCTTGGATTAAAAGAGGACATTGTCTACATCATGAACAAGTTAGAGCGGATTTTCCCTCCTGCTTTCTTCGACATTATGATTCACCTCATGATCCACCTACCAGAACAAGCGCTGCTTACTGATCCAGTACACTATACCTGGATGTTCCCACAAGAAAGGTACATTGCACACTTTTATCGCCAGTTTACATTTACATTTTATTGTTTGCACAATAATAACAGTGTAATTTTTAGACAACTTGGGGAGTACAAAAAATATGTCGGCAACAGAGGAAAACCAGAAGGGTCAATAGCGAACGCATACCTCTTAAATGAGTGTGTAACTTACTACAACTTATATCATAGTAACACAACCGAGGCGAAGTGTTAAACCATAATTTACATATATTTGTATTCACCTAAACTTTGACTTTAACTTGTTTTTGAGTTCATTTTAGGTTTCACTAAATCATTTATCTATTTTTCTAGGTAAAATGCAAGAGTGAAGGAAACATTGATTTTTGGTATTAATATGAAGAATCGGAGCTAAGAGGAATTGCGGTTTAATGTGGAACGAAACGTAAAATCCTGAATTTCGGCGAATCACCACAAATGGAGGCTCACCACCACTTTTGGTGGTGCCATGTCTTTTCCGGTCACCATAAAGGAGGAGCAAGGAGATAAATAGTGATTGAGTAACAACATGAAATTCATTCTATTACTCCTTGGATAATAGACATCATCATGCTTTAAACATCATCATTGCCTACTCTAACCTATACCATCATTTCCCTACATTTTTATCTTGTTTTTAGCAATTCATGAACACTCTCACACTCTTCCTTCTCTCCCTTACGGTTGAATTAGGGAATTGAGCTGTTTTGGCTCTCTCTTTCCCTCATTTTCACTTATCTTTCTTCTATATAATAAACATACATCTATCCACTACAAGATTCATCATCCACCTATTCTCTCTCTTTTCCTCCATCTCCACCACAAAACTTCCATCTCCTTCTCCCAAAATCCAAATCCATCGTCTTCCTCTTCCTCCCCCAATCTACTCCATCACCACCACCATCTCTAAGCTCAAACCTCCATTAACACCACCACTACTACACCATTTCTCCACTCTCTATCCTATATCACTTTCTCCATCCACTTCATCTATTCACACAAAGCAGAGATCTAGCTTCACTACCTTTCATCATCAAGTATTCAAGAGCAAGAAGGAGAGGGAATCACCACCACCACCAAGACGTGAGTTTGGGGACAAATCGACACACCACTAAGCCAACTCTCTCTCTTAAACTCTAGATCTATTTTGATGTTTGATTTGATTATGAAGTTTGTTTATGTAATTATGAGTGAGTAGTACTTTGTTGGGGTTAGGGTTGAAAGCCCTAACCAATCTTGTATGGATTGATGCAATTTATGATTTGATGCAATTTTAGTTAACATTCCTACATGCTAGTTCAAGAGTTGAATGCATATGCTTAGAATTTACCACTTTAAGTATGTGTGTTTGCCATGTCATGATATAATGTTTAGAGCTTGATAACCTTTGAATGTTAAAGCATGAAAGCACACTAGGTGTGCATGTAGGGGTTGTGAATTACAATCACTTAGAGATAAGTTTTGTTGGTTTGCATAGTTTCTTCATCTCCAAACTTTATGCACTTAGAGTAATGCATTAGATGCCTAACCGGATTAAAATGCATGACTTAAGTAGTTAAGTACTACACCCAAGAGGGGTTGCTTGATACCACAAAAGGAGCATGTCCCTTGTCATACCCAAGAGGGATGCAAGGAGAGAAATTGGTTGATTAGCATCATTCATAGTGATTTGCATTAATACTTGCAAGAGATGTTAGTGGTAGACAATTCGAATCCTAACACCATTCATTAGATCACTAGTTTAATTTAGAGTAATTTAGTTTACATTTAAGCATTTAATTTAGTTTAGTTAACTACTTCAAAAACCCAAAATCAAATCACTATTCCATGTTGCACATACTCACCATGAGCCTAGATTTCCTTATGTGTTTAGGTTTGTGAGTGTACATTTGCATATTCTAGCTCTCTTAAGGTTAACACCCTAGCTAGTGAAAGGAATCCAATCCTCGTGGGTTCGACAACCTTTCTTAAATACCTATACTATTACTTGTACCCCTTATACTTGAGGGTGACTTTTTGGCTAACACGAAGTCATCCACAAGCGCCTTCAATCTTTCAGTTGTTTCAGAAATTATACGTTCATTTGGTAACTTACCAAATTCGTACAAGTTAACAAATTCTGAGCTCTGTGAAGCTCATTGGTGTGTGATGGACCACTGCTCTGAGGTTGACTACTACAAAAAGAAACATTTGCAAAAAATCACAGCAAGACAACCATACAGAGCTGAAGAGATGCACAAGAGAACTTTTCCTGATTACTTTCTTAATTGGGTAAGTTCAAATATTGTTTTATTATTTATTGCCGATATTGATTACATAGTCCCAACACTTATGAGTTATTCATTAATTCTTTTTCAGATGGAAGAACTCTTACGAGAGAACAACACTGATTACTCACAGGAGTTGCACAATTTGGCATGTAAGCCGCAACATCACAGTGTACATGGGGGGTGTTTTGTTAACGGTGTCAAGTTTGTAATGTTCTACCGGGATGAAGAGCGGGTCACTCAAAACTATGGGGTCATGGTAGAGAGGGATGAAATTTGCTACTACGGGATCATACTCTCCGTTGTCGAATTATTATATGGAGCTGGTATGCCAGTTGTGTTGTTCAAGTGTAAATGGTTCAACACTGACCCAAGTTTACCGAGGAGTACGAAGATGGATCATGGATTTTTATCAGTGAATACATCCACAAGCTGGTATGAGAGTGAGCCGTTTATTCTTGCCACCATGGCAAAACAAGTGTTTTATCTTGATGATCTGAAAGAGGGTAGGGATTGGAAAGTGGTAAATGTGATGTCTCACCGAAATATTTGGAGTGCATCTACGTTTGAAGGGGATGCAGAAGGAGCATGTGATGAAGAAGAGGCGCCATAACCATATCAAGAAGAGTTAAGCAGTTATATTCCAGATACACAGACTATTCGCATCAACAATGAACCCACTACGTACACGGGAAAGCGTTCATTACAATTCCTAGATCTCAAGTCCGTGTTGACAATGAGGAGGATGAAGATGAGAACGAAGATGAGGAGCCACATTATGAGGAGGATGAAGAGGAAGACGAAGAGGACGATGATACAGAGGATGAGGATTATGATGTCAACGACGTCTGACGTATGTTAATTTCCTAGTTGAATTCAAACTTCAATTAATTTTAATGAGTGGTACGGTATTTTTAATATGACATAAACTGTTATTGAGTGTGTAATACTTTAAATTTCTCTTAAATTTATAATTTATTTAATGACATTTATATTGTCACATGTATTTTTTAGGAAAAAAAGAAAAAACCTTGTATCAAAACTATTTCTTTTTAGGAAATGTAATTATTTTCAAATCTTCTATGAAAACCTCTTTTTTTTTTTAGGTCTCCCAAAATTTCAAAATGGTAGAAAGAATTTTGGTTCACTTAGATGACGAAAATTCATGGTTTCGTCACCTAACTTCTAAATATTTGGCGAGTCGAACTTCCGCCAATTTTTTAGGCCAAATTTTGTATTTCACTTAAGTGACGAAACAGTCACATTCGTGGGCTTAGTTTGTATTAGTAAACCCAAATCAAGTCCTATACTCGCTCATAGTTACTCTGAAATCCCTAAATCGATTCCAGAGCGTCTCCTCCTCCACCTCGCCGTCTCTTCCCATATCGACGTCGCCTCTACATCGTCGTCTCCTCCCTTGCTCCATTGATCCCAATTAGCCTCTCCCGCGCCCACATCGCTGTCTCCTCCTCCACATCAACGTCGCGGCGCCATCGTCGTCTCCCATATCGACGTCACCTCCACATCGCCGTCTTCTCTCCCGCGCCCACATCGCCGTCTTCCACCGCTACCGCAAACTCCATCCACATCCACTATGTCGTCGACTAGTGGGAAGAGGAAGAGACATGAGGAACAGTCTCAGCGACTGATGCAGGAGGTAGCCCAGCAATATTGACGCCCCACAGAGGTCCCCTCGCGGCCTATGGCGCCGTCGTCAAGTTCGGCACCTCCTCTCCCTCCACCACTGCCCGTCGTCGACGAACCTTCCCCAACATCAGGTTAACGAACTGACCAGTCATCTGCTAAGATCAGCGTTCGGCGCAAACCGCGTCCTGAAAGAGGTAATTTGGGACTTTCAGTACCCCTTTTTTCATGCTTATTATCCTGAATACAATTCATCAATCCCCTATTCTGTTGAATAAGTATTTAAAGACCATTCATGTGCGTATGTATGCTGTTGATATGAGATGGTGCGTGTAGGAACTTTCATGATGTTCTTTTCTTCTTTTGGAACAAGTGTTTTAGCTTTGTAATGTTGGCTTTCATGTTCTAATTTGTGATGATCAGCAGATTTGATTGCTTCATTTTCATGTGTTTTTGACTGAAAATATAGAATTTCCTTTTTCCTAAAACAAATATATAGAATTTTTGTTAAATCCCAAATTTCGTTCTCTTTGGACTGAATGGATGTTGTTTCTCCTGCTTCTGTAAACGTATGTACGTTTCTTCCAAGTACTTGTGTATAGTGACCAAGAGGTTGAGATATTTACTGTTGCTTAGTCATGTAATTTGGTTAGTGTTGATTTCAGCTAGTTGATGTTATTGTGATTGATGCATGTTGTATGATTATCCTGGAATTGCTTCACTTTTATCATTTGTCTTGTTACCAAACCAAGGTTGCATCTTTTGAATTCAACCATTAAACTCCAACCAATATGAAATGTATTTTAACTCTGTGTGTCGATGATACTAACCCTCCTATTGCGATAATATGAATGATTCTGTGTTGCTCTAGTATGGTTTGTCTCATCCAAGTTGATTTTCTCTTTTTTGTTTTTTCGCAACACCTCCCCCTAAAACCAAGACAGGGGTGGTGAAAGGCTTAAAAGCGGAGGAGATAGTCAAGAGGACTGGACAAAAGATTAAAGTAACTTGGGACGATTTCTACCATGGTCTGAAGAGTAAAGAGTTAAGCAGCATGTTGACACACGATGTTGGCCACATTATACGGGACAAAATTTTCATGGTGGCTCCAACTTGGGGTGAGACTACCGATGATGAGCAAAAGAAGCTGCCCACTAAAGTCTTTGTAAGGAATTTTTCTGTTGTTCATGTGTTCACTCAATGCTTAATTAGTTTTAGAATTATGAGATAAATAATGTTGTTCATTTTTAACAGATCTTTTTTTAGTTTGATATTGATGACAAGCTCATGTGGAAGTGGTTGGACGACAAGGCTAAAAATGTTTACAAAAACTGGAAATGCACTATAAATACAATTAGGAAGGAAAACCTGGGGAAGATCCCAGAAGAGTTTGAACACCGGCTGGACGAGTGGAACTGGCTCCTCAAACACTTCGAGTCTGATGGATTCACGGTATATTACTTTCATTTTATAACTAACTGTGTTGCTACTGAAAGTTTGTTGGTTTAATCAAAAGTTTGTTGGTTTATTCAAAAGTTTGTTGGTTTAATCAAAAGGATTAGTTTCTCCCTTACTGTATTCAGTGTTCATTTTGTGTACTTATACATGTATGTGTAGTTGGCTATTGCTAGTTGGTGCCTTGTTTTGCCTTTGTTGTTCTCACCATTTGCTTTTTGGAAAACTAGTTTCTTGGTTCTTTTTTTTCTTTGCCATATTTGAAATCGGTAAAAAAAATAAAATTGATGTCAATGACTCAATTGAAGATACTTTGTGGCTTTTGATGTCTTTTCTGATGCTGACTGACATATTTCTGAAACAAATTGTAGGAGGCTATAGTTTCTTGAGTTCTTGATTAATTAGTATCACACCAGCAATATGAATGTGATGGTCTAAACGAATTAAGGCTTTAGTTTTTTCTTTGATGTACAAGGTAGATCAAGGTACAAGTATATTACTTGCATTTTCTCTAGGTACAAGTATATATATTACACTGATTACTACATCAGTTTCTCTAGGTACAAGAATATATATTACTTGCATTACTACAATAGTTTCTCTGGGTACAAGTATATATCCGGGTTTTTCATTACTACTGTTCATTTGGTCAGTTTTGTGTTTGGGGTTTTTGATAATTAAGCTTGATGTACCTAATTGAACAACAACATATTCAATATAAGAACAATAACCAAAGTGTTAATATGATGAAATTACAGAGAAGATCGGCTACAAACAAGAGTAACCGGGACAAGAAGACATTGCACCACCACACCGGAGCGAGGCCTTTCATCTACAATGCGAAGGAATTGAAGGACAAAGGTGAACACCTCTATTTTATTAAAAGTTACTCACAGACGTATGACTCAGCTCACAACTTGAAAGCAGCTAAAAATGAAGTAAGTGGTTTACATCCTGCCTTTGCAATACTTCCTGCCTTTGCATTACTTCCTGTCTTTGGACTCCTGCCTTTGCCACTTCCTGCCTTTGCATCACATAATGTAGGATAGAATATTGTATCATATTACTAATTGAAATTATATCACTCCTGCCTCTGCAAACTAATTCACATAATGGAGGATAGAATATTGTATCACATTACTAATTCATATTGTATCACTGCTGCCTTTGCAAACTAATTCATATAATGTATGATATAATATTGTATCACATTACTTCATGCCTTTGCATTTTTCTTGGTCTCTTTACTGGAAGCTAACAATATTGTGAATTAGTTTTTTTTTTTTTTTTTTTGCATGATATTAACTAGTTAACTTGCAGTATGCACTATGCAGTACTGCATGAGTAACTTGTAATATATAAAAATGCATGCCATAAGCAAAAACCACAATAAAGAACATACACAGAACCAATGACTTTTCAAAAAAAAAATTGTGGCAGTTAATGTCATGCATAGTGCATCTTAGACTAAGTTTCTTGATACCTTGATATATGCAGGTTGATTAACATGTGGTGGTAATCAATATAGATGAGTTAATAATACTAGATGAGAACCTATGGTTAATGACTTTCAGCAATATAGATATTACTGCCCTCAAAACTCTATTCTCCATATTAATTGTTTTTGTAAAACATATACTTCTTTTGTTAGGCAAAACTGATGGAGAAGGTTGATGAGATATGTGACAATGTGAGGAAGGAATACCCTGGCATTCTGAAAGAAGATATTGATCTTCATTTTGACCAACAAACTCAGGCGATCGTGTTTGAAAAAGCATTTGGACATAGAAACATGAACGGGATCCGGGGTATAGGACTAGTAGGCAGTTATAGTTTGAGTCAATGGCCCGATAGGAGCTGCACTTCACGTTTCCAACGAGCTGCACTTGTTGATATTGCTGTGGAGGAAACCCGAAAGGCCAAGGAGGAAGCCCGGAAAGCCAATGAGGAGAACATACAAATCATGACACGTCTTCAATAATGTGAGCAGTTTCTCTTCACCAAATTCGGCGTATGCCAGCCGGCAGTCGCACCCCAGGAGCAGCCCAATGATGATAATCATGATGATGAAGACATTGATTCAATTGACATTGCTTCATAGTCACTAGTTCATTTTCTAGTATATATTTTGTATGAACAAGTTTATATTTTCAAGTGCTACTCTTGAGTTTGTATATGAACTTGATTATATATATATAAAGGATATGGTGCGCACGGACTCAGTTCGCCACCGTTCGGCGTCGACGACGGCGCGCCTCCATCCCAGCGGACTCCAGCAGCGTCCCCGATCACTTTCCCTCCCCGGCGAGGCCGCTGAATTCCAATTTCCGGCGAGATTGACTTATTTGAAGTTTTGGGTGATCTCGCCGGAAAACTGGAATTCGGCGGACTCGCCGGGGAGGAAAAATGATCGGGGACGTTGCTGGAGTCCGCTGGGATGGAGGCGCGCCGTCGTCGACGCCGAACGGTGGCGAACGGAGCTCCGTGCGCACTTACGCACGTGCGCTTCATATCCGGCCTCTATATATATATATATATATTTTTTTTTTTTTTTTTTTTTTGCTACTGCCCAGGTGCTTTGGCATTGGGTTTTTGAAATATTGAGTTTTTTTTAATTTATTTATGTTAATATTAAATGTGATATTAATAATTTTTAATGATTAAATTTAATAAAAATAAATAGCACTAAGGTGACGAAAGTTTAACTTTCGTGGCCTTAGCCGGATGAAAGAATTGTCAGCAAACTGACCGGTTTCGTAGTGTTAGTGTTTTGGTAACGAAGGATTTCGTCACAATTGATCAGAGACCACGAATTATATTTCGTTACTTTAGTACCACGGCGACAAAACATTTTTCGTCACCTAACCAAAGTTGCAACGAAATTGTTTTCATCAGCTAAGTAACCTGGTGACGAAACATTTTTCGTCACCTAACTATATTTGTGACGAAATAATTTTCATCAGCTAAGTAACCTAGCGACGAAATAATTTTCGTCATCTAAGTAACTTGGCGATGAAATTGTTTTCGTCATCTTAGTAATCACTAAGATGATGAAATACATATTTTCGTCACTTAAGTTCTCTCACCACCGCCCTTAGGTGACGAACCTTAGATGACGAAAATTTCGTCGTCTCAGTTCTTACATGACGACCGAAACTCTTAAGTGACGAAATATTTTCGTCACCTAAGAACTTTTTTCTAGTAGTGTGACTACGATTACTTAATTACAAAGGACATGGTAACGGTGATACCTCGCCTACTATCCAGTTTAATTAGCTAGGATACAACATACAACTTATGATCTGATCAATATATTGCTGTCATTCTGGACTAGCTTTTCTTTATTTTTCTTGGAAATGAGAAATTTGAACTTTAAATTTCATCAATGTAGTAACAAGACATGTATACTTATTTGTGAAAAGATTTGATAAAGTGGTGACTAGCTACTGTCTTCATATTGGCTAATAACTAGTCATTTATACGAGGCAAAATAGGTATTAGCACTTTAGCAGCACAAAAGACTGAAAAATGAAAGAAATCTGCAATGGGAAACTATATTTTTGCTCACGAGTCACGACGACAATAGCAAATATATTGATGCATATCTCCAAACTGGGCAAGTGGTAGAGCATATTTGACAGTACATGCAATTAGTAATTTGCTAAATCTTATGGGTTGATAATAGTCTTGTTTTCAATACCAACATGTACGACGTCCAGAAGGATTCAGTCGACTGATCATATTGCTCCAAAACAAAAAGACAATTTTGAGGTTTTCTTAATGTTGTCGGTATTGTTTCCATGTGGTAATCTTAAAAAAGTTATACCAACTACGTACTCATTTTTAAATTAGGAGACTAATATGTCTCCAGACGAAATAATATTTTGTTTTGCACTTTTAAATGCGTATATATTAATCCAAACCACTTCGATACTTCGATGGGCCTCTAATTTGTGTTAGTTTTGGGGATTGTCTCTATTACGGACTCCTTGTAGATCAACTTAATTTGTAAGAGCTCATCTTTCCTCCTTGGGTCTGCAGCTCAACTTTCCTGCTTGCAGAGATTCAAGTCACGAATGGTTGCAAGTTTGGATATATGATTAGCAGAAAGAGAGCGTGCAGGGGAAACTTGTGCTGTCGAGTGTCATTTATTCAAAACATACAATCACACTCTAGGTCGTGTTTAACGTAACACCTTTCACGTACTGATCGAGTACTAGCCACATGCCACACAAGTTTACAAGTTGTTTGGCTCGAAACCATTCATTGGGGTACACAAACCGTCTTTTACACAAATCGTTATTGCCAACCAGCTCTGCAATAATTCTTGGTTCTGTTTGTTCCTCCTGGGAGGATAGGATTGTTCTCTCATCGTACACGTCGCTCGTCGTCTCGCACCAATTACAGACTAAACCCATCGATCACTACTGATGTGATTGATATATATATATGATGAATCACGTTAAGCTTTAGAAAGAAGATAGAGGCCGAAACATGCGCGCACTCTCTCGTATACGGTTTTAATTTGCATATATAGTTACATCACAGTCTTATCATGTTTATATTTGCATTCAATCGAGCTAGCCTGACTAATTCAACATCATCAACCTAGAAAATGTAGCAAACAACAAGTTCTAGCCCGACGCTTTTGGATATACTTCACAGGTAGTCTAGCTTCAAACCACGCAACACATCAGCGATTTCTTTCTGTTTTTACATTCCCTTTTACAGTTGAGCCCATCACAATACGTTCCGTTTCTCCAACTCTTCCTCTCTTGTCTCTGTCATATATGTTATATTTGCACGTGGATTTAGTTGTCTGGGTCTGCAGAACAATATACATATGGAGGCTGAGAATCGTACGTGATGGGCTTTCCTCGCTCCCCGACACCCTTAGCTATCATGCAAAAGAATTCCTCTTCGAATTCGAAACATGACGGCGACAACTTAGATGATGTAGCTAGCAAGAGGAGGCTGCTTATGCAAACTGTGACCAGCTGACCGCCGCAGCTGCGGTTGCAAAACCAGCACCTCCTGTTTTGTGCATGACATGCATGTTTCGGTGGACTACTGCTCCGATTATAATCATAGAGATGTGAAATTCACACTCCTCAAAATGTAATATATAGGCCTTATTATTTTGATTATAATTATATTACTGCTATAATTGACCATGCTTTCCTTCTTTGCCTTATTTTATGATTGGGGGTCTTTGTCCGGTGGGTATTACTCTTTCATTATGGTGGATGATTTTAAGTTATGCTAATCAATGGATTGGTGTTATCTAGTCACACCCTTTTGACAAGCTTTAAGCAGCGCACCTCACTTGAGACTTCCGTGACAGTTTCATATGGAAAATTCGATAAGATGCTTAGTACTTAGACTTTCAGATATTTTGGGAAATGCCAAATGTCTCATGATTGAGGCTATTTAGGGTTTTGATTTTTACCTATTCGATAAGAATTCCGTGATTTCCAATTTTCCATCATTCCATGGTGAAGTTACTCCAATGGTGAAGTTTAAATGTCGCTCTACACCACGGTTAAATTTTCTACTTAGGGTTTTAATTCTTTTTCAAAACTTATGAATATAAACTCCGACTTTCCTTGACGTTAGTCTAATACAGTTTCCAATTGCAATATGAGGCTGAGACTTCGGATTCTCCCTGCCCAGATTACGGGAAAATAATTGCGTATTGAAAAATAACCACACGTCTCATGTTTGATTGAAGCTACCTTTCAAGTTTTTGAGGATAACTTTGCTTGTTTGTGTGTAATAGCCTAATAATAACGGCGCCCAAACATCTTTATAAAATATAGAGGCCTCTTTACTTCCTTTTAGGTCTGAACTCTGAATGACTGAATGCACCTTCCACGTTCATAACTTTGCTTATTTGTGACGGGGGCCAAACATGTTTATAATGCAGCATATGCTTCTTTATATGATTATGGAGGTACTCACTGTTTTAGGTCCGAATCCACCTTACAAATTTGCAGGATACCTTTGCATATTTGTGTATAATAATAAAGGGGGCCAAAACATGTAGATCATGCATCACACGCTCCTTTTTAAATCTGTGGAGGTCTTCTCTCTTTGCTTCACTGTCTGTTTTGTTGTTTTGGTAATTATCACTTTAACTCATTCTGGCTCTTCATTCTTAAATAACATCTGTCACTGTTACACAGGCAACAGTGTTTAAAATGCTTTTGGCCTGTCCGTTGTCGTGAACATGGGACATTAATTCATCGTTAGTGTATATGAGTCATGACTTGTTGCTTAAATAACTTAGCGATAATTTTAAGATCAGATACATATGTAAGATCAGATACATATGTAAGACGTGCGAGTTGTTTAATAATTTTATTTTAAAAAAAAATCTAATGAATCTCCATGACTTAAAACCGAAACAGTATTTGACCCTTAAACACTTTTTCTTTGGCTATAAAAATGCCAGTCATATATAGTAGCCTATAAGCATATCAATAAGCCTTGGAAATATTTGGATCGTTTCGTTTCGGCATCAAGTGCTCTCTCTCTCTCTCTCTCTCTCTCTCTCTCTCTCTCTCTCTCTGCAATGGAAGCTGAACCGCTCGATAAATCGTCACTGAGCACTCCTCTCATCGTGGATGAGCAGCAATACCATGAGCCAGGCAGCAAGATTAAGGTAGTTGAAGAAGATTTAGAGTCCAACAACTCCCATCCTCAAAGTAAAGCCACAACATCTACTCTCAAAACCTGTTTCAATGGACTCAATGCTCTCTCAGGTTATCTACAGTTCTTATGTATATGTCAGTTTATTGTCATTCAATTTCATTTTCGACAAGCTAGGCTACTAATTAAGCGTAAAACTCCCCAACAATTCCCTTGTTGGAGCATCTCGCGTCTTGGTATTTTGATATGGAGAGATTAGATGGTTTTGGGGCATTTATCTGAAGTTCTGAACCATTGCTGATGTGTACAAGTAATCAATGTTGCATTTTTGAATTATATCTGTTCATGAGTGCCAGCTTGCTCAAGCAATGATTTGCAATAGCATGAATTCTAATGCCAGATTAATTTGTTCTCTTCTTCGGTTTTCAGGAGTTGGGATACTATCAGTTCCTTATGCACTGGCAACTGGAGGGTGGTCAAGTTTAGCACTTCTGTTTTTGATCGCTGCTTCAGCCTTTTACACAGGCTTGTTAATCAAGAGATGTATGGATATGGATTCTAGCATAAGAACTTATCCTGACATAGGCGAACGCGCATTTGGGCAAAAGGGAAAACTTTTGATGTCAGTTTTCATGAACATAGAACTCTACTTGGTTGCTACAGGTTTCCTGATTTTGGAAGGCGATAACTTACATAACATGTTTCCCATGGGATTTGAAGTGGAGGGTCTTAAAATTGGTGGTAAAGCATGCTTCATAGTGATTGTTGGCCTCATTGTTCTGCCAACTGTTTGGTTAGACAACTTGAGCCTTCTTTCTTATGTATCTGCTAGTGGGGTTTTTGCTTCTGCTGTCATTCTGGGATCAATTTTGTGGACCGGTGCTTTTGATGGAGTTGGATTTCATCAAAAGGGGTCACCGATTAAGTGGAGTGGAATCCCCACTGCTATCAGCTTATACGCCTTCTGTTACTGTGCTCATCCTGTGTTCCCTACCCTGTACACTTCTATGAAAAACAAAAAACAGTTCTCCAATGTAAGTAATGCTCGAATGCTCAAATTTTGTTGCTGCTACATGTATTGCACATCGGGTTCGAAATGCTTTGGTTCTAACCGAATTTCAACCTGTTGTTTCTTTGTTGCAGGTTCTCCTCATCTGCTTCATATTATGCACCATCTGTTATGCATCAATGGCAGTTTTCGGGTACTTAATGTTCGGGTCAACAGTTCAATCACAGATAACCCTAAACCTCCCAACTAACAAGGTTAGCTCACAAGTCGCAATATACACCACCCTGGTCAATCCGATATCCAAATTTGCTTTGATGGTTACTCCAATAATGGTTGCTACAAAAAGAAGGTTTCCTCATTACCAGAATAAAAGATTCTTTAACATATTAGTCAGTACCACCCTGGTAATCAGCTGTGTTATAGTAGCTTTGGCTGTACCCTTTTTCGCATATCTCATGGCACTTGTTGGAGCGTTTTTGAGTGTCACAGCTTCAATAATAATGCCATGCTTGTGCTACCTGAAGATTTCTGGCACTTACCAAAAAATTGGATGTGAGATGTTGATCATATGGGGTATAATACTAGTAGGTGCTGCCGTTGTCATACTTGGTACTTACACATCTCTGGAAGAAATAATAGGGCATTTGTAGGATGCTACCCATATATTTGTTACTATAGTAGTTTTCTCGCTTATTCTTGTTTCTTCTTAGACTAGTCTATTGTAACTGCCTAGCTGGTGAGTTATAAATCCAGGAGAGTTTTGCTTGTTACTAGCTGCAGAGTTCACATTAATTTGCATAATATAAATTCCAAATTTTAAAAGTCTTTCCTCAACCTGTGAAGAAAGTTCTTTTAGTTATTGTCACCTTATGAAGCATATGCATTTCAAAATCAAGCTAACAAATGAGATTGAAAAACCGAAAAGAAAAATTCTCTGTGAAAATCTTATATATATAAACAAGAAATTACAGTCTTGCTGACCCAATTTACTGAAGCAAGTTAAAGTCGGTAAAATATGCTCTGATCCAGCATTGGATGTAAATTAATGACATTTCTACTAGAATAGCAGATATTGAAATTTGACAGTGAAGGAAAAAAGAAGATAAAATATTTTATAATGCATCATCAGATTTTGAAATGAAGGAGGTCACCTCATATATGATTTTGGACTACATGTCAACCAACTTCATGTGCAAGCTCAATAGATCTAGCATCTGGTAGATATCCTCATAGTCAGATTGAGAATCATAGCCAGAAAAGAACTTATGGATGGATCCACCCAACTCAATGCTACTCTCCCCTGCCCTCTTCTTCATCCGTTTTTCTTTCATAACCTTCCTCAAATTGGCTGCTTTGTCCCACATCCCAGTTTCAGCTAAAAAATTTGCCACCATCACAAAATTCCCACTCCTACTCGGCTCCAATTCAAGCAATTTCTCTCTAACTTTATTTCCAACCCCTAGTTCGTCACTAACATCATGAGTACTGCATGCACTGAGCAATGTTCTGTATACAATGGGATCAGGTTCAAAGGGCATGCTCTTCATGAAGCTATAAGCCTCCTTCAGACGGCCAGAACGCCCTAAGATATCCACCATGGCACCGTAATGTACCATCATGGGTGTAATTCCATAAACGTGTTCCATATCATGAAAGTACCGGTATCCATCATCCACCAGTCCAGCATGGCTACAAGCACATAGGACCCCGAGAAAGGTTACATAATTCGGGCATATCAAAGACTTCAGCATCTTTTGGAAAATCTCAAGCGCTTCCTTGGCAAACCCATGCTGAGCTAGGCCTAGAATCATCGCACTCCACGTCCACACATTCCTCCCCTCCATTCTCTCAAAAACCAACCTGGCATATCCCAAAGCCCCCGATTTCGCATACATGTCCACAAGCGCAGTACCCAACTGACAATTCAAAACCAACCCTCTTGCAATTACATAGGAATGAACCCCTCTTCCTAACCCCAAGTTCCCAATCTCGGAGCACGCATTCAACACCACCACCATACTTGTCTCATCCGGCTCAAACCCACACTCCCTCATCCTCACAAAATACCCAATCCCATCATCCATCCGCAAATTATCAACGCAGGCAGTCACCACGGCATTCCACGACACAACGCTTCTCTCAGACATTTCATCAAACACCTTGACTGCATCTTTGACTTTCTTGCACGCCCCATAGAAATGAACCAAATTGTTCCCAACATACACATCACACTCCAAACCCAACTTCCAAACACAGCCATGAGCCTGCCTCCCTTCCCTCAGCGCCGGGGCCATCGCGCAGCACTTGAGAAGAAAAGGGAATGTGAGCTTGTTGGGTCTAATTTCGCGGCGGAGCATTGAGCGAAAGGCCAAGAATGCCTCTCTGGGGGAGTCACTGGAGGCGTAGCCTCGGATGAGGAAGTTCCAGGACGACGGCGGCGAGGTGGAGGAGTGGCGGAGGAGGGTTTGAGCGTAGTTGAAGTTTTTGGCGGGAGAGAGAGCGCAGAATTTGATGAGTTGGGTGAGGAGGTAGGGGTCTCTGTGGAGGCCGGAGAGGTGGATTTGGGCGTGGATTTGAGAGAAGGGTTTGAACGAGAGGCAGAGGTTGAGGAGGGGGAGACATTGTTGCTTCTTGGAGACGAAGTTTGAATTACAGGTTTTGGCGGTTGGGATTGGAAGCCGAACCATTCATTAGCAAAGTGGTCACACTCGCTCAAATCCAGTTTGAACCCCCAAAACAAACACATTGGGCAAGTTTCAGGTGGAATGTAGAAGAAAGCCCAAAGGAGGGTCCTGAAATTGGTTTTGATTTGGCTATAACCAAGTCCACTATTATCAATAAGAGAAACATTAAACGAAAATTACTCTATGTACCGCCGGTGCAAGTGACGCAACACTTATTTGTAATTCATTTGTTTGGTTACTAAAAACCCATCCAGTTGATGTTTATTCAACCGTCCATTGACGTTGATGCATATGCACGCCATGAAAAGGCTTCTTCGATAATACAAACTAATATAACCGTTACGTTTAAATCATAATGAAGTATTCGTTTAACCGTTACGTTTAAATCATAATGAAATATTCGTTTAACCGTTACGTTTAAATCATAATGAAATATTCGTTTATGTATCAGGTGTTTCGTTAAACGAGATATTTTAAATTTTGTTTGTCCACTTCTTCGAACCTGAATCAGACTCGGAGTCAGAATTAATCTATCCGAACCTAAGCTAGTACTAGAGGTTCGTATAATTGTGTTGTAAGCTAGTGAACTTTACAACACAATTATAAATTAATAGATTCGCTCTCTCACTCTTTATTCTTTCTAACATTTCTCTCCCTCCTTGTTCCTCTTTTATTTAATGAAATCTACACTTAGAAATAGCTGCCGGACTGGTACTCCACTTATGTTGTGTTGCTCAATGATTTCTACCATCGTCACGATCGATGTTCATATGTCCTTTTATTGGCACCTGTGTCCTTCTCATGCAGACGGTTTTGGTATGAAGAATGAAGGTGGATGAATCTTTGGCTCTGGAAGTGAAGTTTTGGTCGATGACTTTATGATTTTAGCTTGTTGGTCAGTTGTCGGAGCGGATTCTACGCACCAATATGCACTTGCACCATTAATATGCAAGTCCTCAAATCGTCGTATGCGAAGATCCAATGAAGACTAGAAACCCTAAATTCTTTCTTTTCATTTTCATTTTTGATCCGATCAAATTAAGCGCCCATAATAAGAGGTAACCTCAGGTCCTCACTTTTTGTGTTGGAAACACTTAGGACTATTTTTTTAGGTTTACAATTTTGTTAACGGTATTAGAATACATGCATGATAATCCGACATAGATAACCGAATCGAAATATTACATATTAACTATTCGGTTTACTTGCACCTTATTTTCGTTTAACGAATGAGAGAGTACGAGACACTAGACTTATAAAGCAAGAAATTGAAAGGAAAAAAAGAAAATAAAAAACTACTGAAGTAGCTAGAAGGAGTCTCTGCAAGAGCAAAGGGGCATAAGAGTAAAGTTTGCCAGCATAATTCCAAGCTAGTGTAACTGAAACCCAGAAAGGAACGAGATAGAAGCACAACCCACGCACTTCTGCATGAAAATGATTACGCGTCGGTGTTTTACCCTGCCCTCAGCCAAATGTACTCAGATCTTTAACCCTTACGTAATTCACGAAGCTGCATCAGGCTCCGACTTGCCTCTGGGACATCCGAGCCTCCGCCCACCACCGGGACAAACAGCATTATAAATGTGACCATCTTCCTCAACACTATCACGCAAAACACACTAGCTCTGAGCTCGAGACCGAAAAAGAGCCTACCAGAAGAGATCTTATTCTGCTTCCACAGTCTGTCTATACCTTTCCCTTTGCTTGGTTAGTTTCTACTCTTTTGCTTTTTTTTATCTTTCTCTAGGCTAGGTCTGTGTCTTCTCAATCGATCTCTAGGCTAGGTCTGTGCCATCTCACTGTGATTTTTCTGATGCAGGTGTTACTATAATGAAGCGATCAATTGCAAGCAATGAAAACTTGGACGTGTCGGAATCAGTCGGAGAGGAAACTGCGCCAACGTCAAAGGATGAAGGAACCTCCTCCGCCGGCGCCTCCTTGACGACTGATCTGAGCTTCGAATGCCGAATTTGTCAGACGGAAGACTCCATCGACCACATGGAGGCTCCTTGCCGGTGCAATGGCACCTTAAAGGTATATCATATGATCTATACCATATGATACGTACATATGCATGCATGTAGTAGATTATACGAATAAGAAATAGTGAAATACAATATGATTTACGTTTCTTCATTTTGCTATGCAGTTTGCGCACAGAGCTTGTATCCAGCAATGGATCAACTCTCGTTTCAAGACCACTTGCGAGATCTGTAATCAGGTAAATACATAACCTATGCACACAAAAATACTTAACCTATGTACCAATATTTAATTGGTTTTTTGTCTGAAATGCAGCCATATAAGGGTGGTTATAGAGTAACGGTGCCACCCCCTGCATCGCCGCCGCAGCCCACGAATAGGCAGATTGAGGAGATTCGTAGGGTATTGGAGGAGGCTGAAAGGTTGCATGCTGCGGCAGCAAGAGCAGAGGTATACCTCGCTCGACTTAATGCGGCAAACAATGCCGTTTTAAGTCGAAGTGCTCTTTGCCGCATTGCTGTTCTCGTTGTAAGCCCCTAAATTGATTGCTTAATTAAATTCACATATATGGCAAAACGAAATGTTATATATCTATACATATAATAGCTCTTGGTTTTTCTGTGTATTGTTATAGGTTTTCGGTTTATACATTCTGATCATAGCGAGTAATTTAAGCGGCCTTCAGATTGGGGTTGGACGGCCTACACCTTTGGCTTCACCGTCACCGTCGCCGTCGCCTCAGCCTCAGTCATCTACTCAATTCACCAACAATAATCAGGGGTAATTAGTGATGGAGTTACATTTGCATCTACTTCTCTAAACCAATTATCTTTTTATGAACTTAATTATATTTCCATCTTTCATCTGTTTAATTGCGCAGTGACTGGCGTTTGTAGGGGAGAGAATAAGCGCATACGTATTTTCGGTGTTGGTAAGTCGACTATAACACTGAGTCCATTTTCAGAAAATCGGTAGCTTGATTGTAAGTTCATTAAGATTTAACATTATAGTTCATCTTAATTTCTAATGATGGCTCTCTATATATACACAGGCTTTGGTTTGCAAGTGCATGGGTGGGTAAGGACATTCCCTAGACAGATGGGTTCAGATTAACCAAAACAACCATTCTGTCGTTCATCTTCGATTTACTAAATCAATCGAACAGGAGGGGGTATAGAGTAGGGGGCTGATCCGCACCCATCAGAATCGCAGTGGCATTGCAGTTGATGGATAGCTGAAGACATGTTTGTGTTTGATCATGATGAGTACGTGTGGGTTGTACATATTGATAGACAAATTGAGTAATATTAATATTCAGCAAACATGTTATGGCCTGCACTATCATATTCATTCACTACGGCACCAGCAGCAGCATGGTGTTTCAATAACAGTAGTGCTCACATGGTCACCTAAGAAAATCATGCTCACATGATCACCTAAGAAAATCATGGTCAATCACTGTTGGATGTAAATTTAAGGGTGGAAAGTATTATTTTAAAGTTATGTTGTTTTGTTTTCCACATTTTGATTTACATTCAACGGTGATTGATCACGATTTTCTTGGTCACTAGGTGACCATGTGAACACTACTCGTTTCGATAAAACCATGAACCACCATGCAAAACACGATCACAATCCGAAGCCTTATATATCAAACTGAACAAATTAAGTATCTTTCCCATACGTCAAGAACTTATAAACCTTTTTCCACACGCCAAATTACAGAAATCGTGCCTTTGAAACCCAGATAAGTCGATTTTTTTTTTTTTTTGAAACCTCAGATGGTTCGACTTAGATCGAAGTAGCCGAGAGGAATTAGTTACCAGTTATAGGTGAGAAGTGTATGGTACCTTTCCTCTTCTTCAATAATGTGGAACTGATATCCCTGTTACTAGTAGGTTTTGGCTTCTGCTCAGTGTCTCCAGCAGCGCGTGAGAGCGCGTGTTGGCGTCATTCGATTAGCGGTTTGCGGCTTGTAGAAGCTGTTATTGTTGTCTTGTCGTTGGAGCGTCTAGTTTGAGGAGCTCTGGCAGTTATTCTCGGCTAGGCGTTGCTGAATCTTGCTAATTAGGCATGCGTGTCTACACCGCCATAAAAAACAACGACGACGCGACGTTGACGCCGTTGACTTTGACGGCCGCACTACTCTTTTGTTCGTCGCCAGCCTGGGATCGGAGGCGTGCGTGCAGTTGCTGCCGGAGGCCGGAGCGGAACTGGATCAGGGGACAACGGCGGAGAGGAGAGGAGATGAGAGGAGAAGAGAGAGAAGGTTTTCAGATCGAGGATAATGAGAGATAGAGAGGAAAGTTAATAAGCCTGTATAATTAGTACTAAATGGGTATTTGCATTTTTTGTAAACGGCGACATATTTTCTGAAAACTATATGGTTTAGTGAAATAATTTAGGAGGCTGAAAGAATTGTAGTAAAAATTAAGTTTAACTGATAAAAAAAATGATGTCGTATTTCTGTTTATAGTTTTCAAAATTGTTGGTCAAGAATTATCCACTAATAAATAAACAAGAGCGGACCACAAGAAAAATAAGAACTTATTGTAAATTATGTAATGTCTGATGTAAATTGTTTTAACTTTTGTTTCTTACTTTAAGAAAGAAATTGATTAAGACCGAAACTCATGTGTGTGAAAGTGGTTTATTGTTTCTCAAATCACGTGATCCCTCACTGTTTTTCAAAACCGCAGCACAATCCATTGGTTTTGCTTAAGAAACGGCTAATCTCGAATCATCGACTGACCTATAAAAATGGGCTTAACAAGACAAGTGGGTTGTGCAGATGAAGTTTTCATTTATCATTATCTAGCTAATAGCTTGGTTGAGTTTCAACTTTCACAACATAGATGATGATAGTCGATGTTTTGGAAAACGCTAGATGTCAAGATGAAGAGGACGATGATCAATGCAACCGAGAATATCTTGTTAGCAACTAAATCAATCATCCAATCTATGATTTATCAGATCAAAAAGGTACAGTACATGTTTGATTTCAAGAGTCATAGAACATTACTATAGATATCAACAATTCTGCTTTTCTTATATCACCCTCAATACTTTTTTAATTTATACATGTCGACATAAGTCAAGTATGGTCGGTCCTATAAGTTGATGTATGTTCTATACTTCTATTTAAGGTCAAGAATGTAATCGGAATTTCCGCCTCCTTAGCCAAAGTTAACAACAAAGTCAATGTCAAGAGTTTGTTAGAGAAATACATACACAAGTATAAGAGTTGTCATCCAACTCTCTACGTGAATCAGTGTTTCTTCGTAAAAAATGTAAAATTACCTAGAGAAATCAATATGACCAATTCGTCTTCTACTTCCTTCTCAGAGTTCCTTAGCTTTCTTCTACATATTTCTGTTTCACCATGAATTTAAGCATGTTCCTCATCTTTGATTTATTCCTAGAAGGGTTGTCTTCACAGGGTATCTTCTTCCTTCACTTCAGCAAGCACCTAGTCCATAACCGTCGAACGAGCTCAGGAAGCAACAAAACTCAGAAAAACAACGCACTGACTCACATGAACTTCATGTAATGTCAGTAACGTACCATAGAAAGACAAACCAATTTCAGCCATCCGTTTCTGGATCTGGCCTCGTGAAATGCACTCAGTACAGCTTTCTAGAACAGTCAGGCTCGACATAGCTTCGGTGCTTCCAAGCCTAACCCCCCACCTCCGGCACTCCCACTGCTATAAATATGAGCAGCTGCTAATCCCTTCATGCAAAACACAAGCTTAGCTATAGCTATGAGTGTGAGTTTGAGAGAGCCTGATAAGCTTGGAGAGAATTCGATCATGGAGGAGGAGATTACTGATGAGTCATCTTCCTCCCCCAGCCAACTTGAGGACTTCATTGTCCAAATGGAAAAAGGTATACCATGTCCTGAACTCCAATGTGAAAACAGTACGTTTTAAACTTTTAAAGTTGTAACAGTTGTTTCTTGATACAGTTCTAATCTATGTCATTTCTAATTCAGGTGCTGACGGTGGAACATGTACATCTAACAGAGAATTCGAGCGTGGAGAACCAGTTGTCTCCTTCTGTTGAACAGATCGATTGAGGGAGATCAGGTGTGGTGCAACCGGGCACGAATCGGAAGAGTCATCTGCAGAAGTTGAAGCCCCTTCTGCAAGGCACAGAAATTGCTACCCGACGTCCCAAAATCACCAAAGTCAGAAATACTCCTCTTCAGCTCAGTCAATGTATAGCTGAAGAGTTTGTGTCTTTGATGTTGGCCATGAGCAATGATATATATCATATATGTAAATGTACCAAACATGATAATTGAACTCTGTTCCCCCCTAAATGTAATTAGTAGTGTAGTGAATTTATTCCTGTAATTTGTAATATATCATTATATGAACACATACACTATGAAAATCTCTATACATTACCATGTAACTAGTCACCGTTCACTAGTAGCAGTATGCTATCTTTTACATCTATTGTCCTACCTTATACCTACTATGCTTCTATCATTTCCCTGATGGAGTTCCTATTTAGCTCTACCAAAGAAGTATCAGTAAATTCAGACAGAATTGCCCTGAACTCATCTCCAGTGAGTATCTCCTTTTCTAATAGCACATCTACTAATTGATCCATGGCTGCCCGGTTATTCCTTATATGATTCTTCGCAACCTCATATGCACTTTCGATTATGCGTCTCACTGACAAGTCAATATCCTCTGCAAGTTTTTCGGACATGGTGTTCCTTGCTAGCATCCTCAACACCAAGTCATTGCTTTGTGCTGCTGGGTCTGTCAATGCCCATGGTCCAATCTCGGACATACCATACATTGTTACCATCTGAAAAGATAAATAGAGAAACTGTTAGTCTGGTTTTCAAGGATATAGTGCCTATTGCCTAACTTTAGATCTTAAATATGTTATAATGTACCTGTTTTGCTATTTGTGTGACCTGTTGCAAGTCTCCTGCTGCACCAGTTGTTATTTCTGGCTCCCCAAAAATTAATTCTTCTGCTGCTCTACCTCCTAGACCTCCAACTATTCTAGCAAACAGTTGTTGCTTAGAAATGAGAGCAGGATCTTCACCTGGTAAGAACCATGTAAGACCGCGAGCTTGGCCTCGGGGAATAAGAGAGACTTTCTGCACTGGATCATGGCCCGGAGTCAATGTTCTGCAGTTGATCACAGACAATACAAATACATTAGTTTTACAACACAATGTTGAGGGTATAATGTAATGACTAATGTATATGAGGAATTAATGTTCTACTTACGCACAAATAGCGTGGCCTACTTCATGGTAAGCTACAAGAGTCTTGCTCTTTCCATCAGTCATTTTTGTTCCTTCCATCCCTGCAACAATCCGATCAATCGAGTCATCTATTTCTTTTGCTGTTATCTTATCTTTGCCTCTCCTACCAGCAAGAATCGCAGCTTCATTCATGAGGTTTGCGAGATCTGCACCGCTGAATCCAGGAGTTCTCATAGCAATAATATCAATAGAAACACTCTTATCAAGCTTCTTGTTGTTACTATGCACCTTTAATATCTCCTCTCTTCCCCTAATATCTGGCAATCCAACTGAGACCTGCTCATAACCCAAAACCAAACATTACACAAGAATTTCATATACCAAAGTACTAAACACTTCAACAAGACTTGGATTTTAACAAAGCTTAGAGAGCTTACTTGTCTGTCAAACCTCCCGGGCCTAAGCAAAGCAGAATCAAGAATTTCAGGGCGGTTAGTAGCAGCAATAACAATTACTCCACTGTTCCCACTAAATCCATCCATTTCAGTAAGAAGCTGATTCAATGTCTGCTCCCTCTCATCATTTCCTCCACCAATTCCTGTCCCTCTTTGCCTCCCAACAGCATCAATCTCATCAATGAAAACCAAGCACGGCGAATTCTCTTTCGCCTTGTTGAACAAGTCTCTTACTCTAGAAGCTCCTACTCCTACAAACATCTCAATGAACTCCGACCCTGACAGAGAAAAGAAAGGCACCCCTGCCTCTCCTGCAATGGCCTTAGCCAGCAGTGTCTTTCCGGTCCCTGGCGGCCCTACTAAAAGTACCCCTTTAGGAATTCTTGCACCTACTGCAGCAAACTTCTCTGGAGTTCTCAGAAATTCAACTATCTCTTGGAAATCTTGCTTTGCTTCATCAACTCCAGCCACATCATCAAATGTTACCCCTGTATTGGGTTCCATTTGAAATTTGGCTTTGCTCCTGTTGGTCCATAGTACAAGAACTCATGTCAAGTACTTAGTTGAATTAATCTAGTCACAAAGTTGCTTAGAAATTAAGTACAAAGAAAAAAAATAACAAGAAAACATAGATAAAGTTTACCTCCCAAGTCCAAAAGGCAAGTTGGGGCCTCCTGGCATGTTTGATGATGAACTCCTCAAGAGCAATGACCCAAGAAGTAACAGTGGAAAAGCAAAATTACCCAACAAGTCTAGTACTGCAGGCGACCAATCCACTTCCTTTGGATGAGCTGCAAAATCTATGTTCTTCTCTTTTAGTTTCCTCAGCAATTCTTGTGGCAATCCAGGTAGCTGAACTCTGACTCTCTGGAGCTTCTCTAACGTGGGATTGAAGATCTCGGCGATCGCGACGGTTCCATTCTCAAACAGGTCTACCTTTCTCACAGCACCTTCATCCAAGTACTCCAAGAATCTGGAGTATGACATTCTGCTTGAAGTTGATGCATTCGGGCTCTCTGGCTCAGGCTTAGCACTTGCGGAGTTAGACACGAGGGTTCCAGGCACTATAAGGCCAAGAGAGGCAGAATTCAATAGTGATCTTCTAGAGGATTTCAAGTTCGGCTGAGATTTGTGACATGGGGTTTCTCTGCTAGTGTTTTTTAGGAGGTGGGTGTCCTTAGAAACTTCCTGGGCGTTGCAGACAGGAGAGAGGGAGAGAGATAGGGAGAGTGCAGGTGACATTCTTGTATCAAAGAGTTGAAGGTGACAATGTGTAGTATGAGGAACCAAGGATTGTGCTCTTAGCAATTGGTTTCGTTAGTTTTAATCGTAAACTGAGATGGAGGGTGTGTCAAGAGAAGTGCTATATATGGAAGTGATTGGAGGTTTCCAGCACTTCAAATTTGCTTTGTCTGGTCTACTCCTCCATATGACTCATGAACTGTCTAGAACTATGTTGTTACATGGGTGATGTGACATCTTCAAAGTATATCTAACTCTAAGCCACACACTTGGAAGAAATGAAGTGGCACATTGGATTATGCATAATCACAACTCAAAACTATCATATATATGTTCTTACTCATCGAAAAAAAACTATCATATTTTCTTTGGTCTGTAATTTATCTGGAATGAAATGAATATAGCTACATTTAATTTGAATCTAACACTGTAACACACAGCTAGTACATTTCTTGAATATTGTTGAAGTGAACGGACTACTTTTCTTCTTAAAAAAAACAAAAAAACAACAACAGCAACACGAATAGAGTTATTTTGGATTGACCACAAGTAGTTTATTTTCATGGATGTGGTAGTTATTATTTGATGTTTGGATATATATGGTCTTTGGATATATAACATCAGTTAACAAGTCACTGATAACCGCCAATAACCACCTCCATTTTGAATTCAAATCCACAAACCCTCTATATAAACATCCCACAAATCCTCTCAAAAACGGTTCCCAAATCTATATTTTCTTCTTCACAACATTCTTCAGTCACAACCCATCTTCCTCAATAACCTTCAAAAATGGACCAACCGCAAGACTCCGGGATCAAGATCTACAACAACGCCGTGTACGGCGACCCTCCAGACCCCGAGGACCACCCTAAACCCAACTCTGCAGCCTCCTCCTGCATGGGATCCTCCAACCCTAAACCACCTTCTTCATCCCTCCCTCTCGTCCGCCTCAACCACGACCAACTCCACGGCCGCAAACGACGCGCCGTCGCCAAAGGAGTCCAGAAAACCATCTCGAAAACCTCCATGCTCGTGAACTTCCTCCCCACCGGAACCCTGCTCACTTTCGAGATGGTCCTCCCCGCCATCTACCGCAACGGAGAGTGCACCACCGTCACTACCTTAATGACTCACGTCCTCCTAGGGATCTGCGCTCTCTCCTGCTTCTTCTTCCACTTCACCGACAGCTTCAAAGGCCCTGATGACAAGGTGTACTATGGCTTCGTGACGCCGAGAGGGCTGGCGGTTTTCAAGCCGGGGCTGACAGTGGAGGTGCCTAAGGATGAGAGGTATAGGGTAGGGCTGACGGACTTTGTTCATGCTATAATGTCAGTGATGGTGTTCATGGCGATTGCGTTTTCGGATCGGCGCGTGACGGAGTGTATGTTTCCCGGGCATGAGAAGGAGATGGATGAAGTGATGGAGAGTTTCCCGTTGATGGTGGGAATTGTTTGCAGTGGCTTGTTTCTTGTGTTTCCGACTTCTCGCCATGGGATTGGCTGCATGTCTGCATGAAACAATGGTTACATTTGCTAATTGATTTGGATTTAGGTTTTAATAGTTAATTTGTGTGTTTGGTGTGATTTGCAATGATGTTGTATTTGTTGTAGGGACTTGTGTGTTTGTAGTCATCGATGATGTTTGTTCATGACGTACGTACTGTTAATTTTTACTCTTCTTTGTAACTCATTTTAGTGATGAAGATCATGATCTGATTAGTTGTAATTTGTTCCTGCGTCATTTGTTTACTGATGATTACTGTTACTTACATCCTTTTCTTTTATCAATCTAGGTCAATTGAGAATTTCATATTAGATTACAATAAAATACCTAATAGGTTAAGATAATATGAAATCAAGCAAGAAACACATGTTGTGTTGTGTTGTACTGTAACTATTGTTGTATGTGATGGTGAAGTATTTCGATGACCTTTAAGAACATTGGCCCAAAACAATTAGAGAGTGATTGCGGTTAGAAAAGTGCTTTCGAAATTTGTGATTTGATTGAAGTACCCAAACTGACTGTATTCAAACTAAGCTCATTCTTTCTTCTTTCTGATTGTTAAACTTTCTCATTCTTTCTTAATACTTATGTTAGCTAAATTTTCTTACATTACCCACCCACACAATTAAGTTCAACACACAAAAAAACTACCCAAGAATCAACCATAACATTTTATTAGATAAAACAAAAAAAAGCAAAAACAAAACAAAACCGGCCCAAATGAGTAAAAGCCCAGAAACACATTCAAGTAGCAGATCGGATACTTGGAAATCAAGAAAGACTATCAAAAAATATATATTTTTTCTTTTCGGTTTAAAGCCTATCCAAAATTTCCCAAATCTTTTCCCCAAAAAGTTTGTTTCTTTTTTAGTCCAAATCCCTAAATCTTTCCCCAAATTTTCTACCGATGCTCTCTCGATTAAACGCCGCGTTGCTCTCTCTTCTCAATTTCACCGGAGGCCATTAATGCAACTGATTTTCCGACGAGCGAAGTAACAGGTAATGCTCTGCTCGATAAACCCATAATGAAATGACCAATAGGAATTGATTTACTGGGTTCGAATTTGAATTTAGTCTGGTTCAAATGCGCTCAATTTAAACCTAATTAGATTGCAAGTTCAAATTTTTTTATGCTTCTGAAGAGTTTATATGAGTACTCTTTGCAATTTGAGATTGATGGGTTTGCAATTGTATCAGCTTTTTTGCTATTTGAAATGGCCAAAGGGGTTAGGTAAAAGTTTTGAGCTTTAATGAAATTTTGTGGTAAAATAAGTTCTGGGATTTGGGTATTGTGTGGGTAGTTGGGAGGTTTAATAATGAATATGACTCATGAATGATGTTATGTAGGAAAGTTGCTAGTCTGAATTACAAGTTTGCAAAAGGTTGTGTTATATAGTATGTGGGTACCGGAAGAAGAACCACAGTGCTCTATGCGTGGGAGGTATTATACGAGGCAGGAGATAGAGCTTCGTTCTCCATCTCGGAGGGATGGCATTAGCCGGAAGAAAGAGACAGAATTGCGCGGGTTATATTGCTCATATCTTAAAGAGCTCGGCATGAGGATTGAATTGTAAGTTGAGAACATACTTGTATTGACAGCGTCTGAGGTAAGTTAATGGAAATTTTGTGTTGTTTGACCATATGGCTTGTTTTGCCTCTATTGACTCCGATAGAATGGTGAAATTGATATTATGTTCTACAAACCTAGGCCATTGATATCTTTATTGCTTGAACGAACAAGAAAGGAACTTTCGTCATTGCTCAGTGCCTATGCTTTCTATATCAGTAAATGAAGTTGTGCATGGATTAGTCTATTGACATAATGATCTGGCTGGTGATTGTGTTATTTATAAGATTCTCTATTTGCTTCTGTGATTAAGATGATATCTTTTATGGAGTTTCATCTGGTATGACTGAAAGCTTCTTGTGTGCCATCAATATCAGCATCATCATCTGTAGTTCTGTAGCTCTTAATGTTATTTTGTGTGAGTATTTAAATGCCGGTTGAAGCTTCAACCTTTATGGTCAAATTCTTTTTTGCCCAAACCTTTGTCTTCCATTTGGTTTTCACAAGACCCTTCAATTGAGTTGCCTGCAATTTTAAATTAGCGAACCCAAATAAATTGTCTGCCTGTTCTCCATATTATAATAGTTCCCTTTTAGTCAAATTAGTGTTATTTTCTAGAGCCTTCAGATGAGTTGCCTGCAATTTCAAATTAAAGAACCCAAATAAATTGTTTGCTTATTCTCCATATTTAAGAGAATTCCGTTTTAGTCAAATTAGAGTGTTATTTTATAGATCGTATATCCTTCTATTTTAAGTTGCCTTGGGGAATTCAATCTTCTTTTAGTTGTATCCCCTTTCCAATCGTATTATGCAACTTCGCTTTAATTACTCGTACGAATTTCAGGAATATAATAATTTCTGGTAAAGGTAATCGATATTATATATCTGTTGTTTCCCTTTTAGTTGCACTAGTGTTATTTCCTAGATTGTACTTCTAACTTAAGTTTCTGTGGTAAAATATCTCCTTTAAGTTGTTTCCATTTTCCAATCAAATTATGCAACTTCTCTTTAATTGCACATACAAATTTCAGGGCATTTAGTAATCCCTGGTAAAGGTGATCGATACTATATATCTTTCAGGCCTCAGGTGACAATTGCATGTGCAATGATGTTGTGCCACCATTTTTACATGCGACAATCTCATGCCAAGAATGATTGGAAGGTACAGATTTTGTATCTGAATTTTCTGAACAATATTAACTAACTTGCATATCTAGCTGTAGCAGGATATACCATTTTCATTTAAAAACATGTTGTCAACATTTTGCAGACAATTGCAACTGTAAGTATCTTTCTTGCTTGCAAAATACAAGATACCCGGCGCCCTTTGAATGATGTTCTTCGTCAAGCATCTGATATACTCCAGAAATTGGATGCTTCTGCATTACCATCTTTAAGACGGAAAGTATGTAGACACGCCCATTTGTGTAGACTATATACTTCCTAGTTACCATGGTTGCTCATTTACCCCCTTCTGTATGTAGGAAGTCTTCAAGGAATTGGTTTTAGGTGCAGAGATAATTCTGTTGTCCACAGTTGGTTTTGATTTTGAGATGCAGCTTCCTTACATCTCACTTGTTGAAGCTTTAAGGAGGTTAAATCTTCTCCCTGTCCTTGCTGAGAGGGCATGGAATTACGTTAATGATTGGTGAGGATTGTATTCTTACATTCAGAGCTTTCTGTATGCATCTTAGGAAGATTTAAGGATTTTATAATTGCCATTTTCGTGACTGATTGTTCTTATGAATGAATGTCCAGCCTTTGCACATCATTGTGCTTGCAGTACGAGCCCCACTACATTGCAGCTGGTTCACTGTTTCTTGCTGCAGAAATACAAAAAGTCAAACTTCCCAAAGAGGATGGAAAAGTTTGGTGGGCGGAGTTTGATGTTTCAGCGAAACAGTTAGATGGTTGGTTGCAAGTCCTTTCAGTTTCTCATTATTTCTGTCATGGTTTCTATTGAAGTCATATGATGTTTAATACTTCTTAAACCAAGGGTGGCCATATAGAGCATGTCTTAATACAGAAGCCTTGGTATGTTTTCTCATATCGTATAGTGTTGGTCAGAAAGAGTGTCAAATTTGAATAGATTCTTTTTAAAGCCTCGTGTCTTTTATCTTTTGGGTGCTGTAAAAGGACTATAACTTCTTTTTCAACTTTTTTCAGACGTCATTCAAGAGATGGTACGAAGTTTGCAGAAGGCAAGCAGAAAACAAGCTCTATCACCCAAAAAGGGGGAGGGAAATCAGTCTGAAACTTTAATTAGAAGGCCAAGTGATCCTAGTAGCTCTCAATCATGTGTTTCAAGTGAAGCAGCGATTGATGGTCATTGTAGGCACAGCACCTTGGCGGAAGAGGACAGAGGACTAGGAGAGTCTATTATGTCTTACAACCAAAATGCTATAGAAGGTGAAAACTGTACCACCACGAAGGAAGCTTTATCATGTCACACATGTGATAGTGGTAGTCCAAGTGCCAATGTTGAGGATGGTGGTACTGAGATCAAAGGGGAACCATATGATCCGAACGATAATGCGATTGACATTGACCGGATTAGAGATAAATTGAAGAGGCGGAGATCAGGCGGTAAAGTTTCCAATAAGAAGGTGGATACCCCAGATGTAGAGATAGATGCTGAAGCATGGATAGAAAGTGAGCTTGAAGGTGGTATAGTGCTAGAAGATGCCTCTCCAGAGAAGAAACAAAAGGAGGTATTGTAAGGTTTTGAATATTTTGAATTGGCTTCAATGCCATTACTTGTATGACTTCCTCTGTACATCACTTTTTTGTTGGGGATGTGATTGTACTAGTTTGTAGCATCTGCTCTTTTATATACAGGTGCTACTTGTTAAACTTGCTTTCACATTTTTATCAGTAAAGAAACTTCACTTTATACTCATCTCATGATCCCGACTTTTTCCCACCAAGGTTCTAACTTTTGGGGGTTTCTCTGTTCTCCATTGTAAGACATCATCTTGACACTCATCATTCTATACTGAAAAAATAGAATCTTTATCCAGGAAAGTTGCGGAGCTGTAAATGTACACATGTATAATAAGCTTCACATTATCCTAATCTCTGAAGCGAATTGACAAAGTAAACCACGTTTTCCATTCCGTTGAAAAAGCAACAACCTTTTGATTCAGTGAAAGGCTAGTAGGCATGAGTCAGCAGATTGAAAACAGGGAGCAGAAGAAAAAGGCAAAAGAGTAACTTTCAAACCCAGAAAAGCTAGCACAACATGGATGTCGTTTCTTTTCAAAAAAAAACATGGATGTCGTGTCTAGTCTAATCACTACTACACACTGAGCTGGTGGTGACTCATTCATTGAATTTAACGTTGGTGATTTATGGTAAAAGATTAGTGGCAGGCCTTGCATAGAAGCCCAGGCCACATTACCCCAAAATGTCCCTGACACTAAAACAGTGGCAGAGCTTGTGGTCACAGTTGACAGAAGCATCCAAAACCCCTCAAAAATTCTAAATCTTGTTTTTCTTTTTGGGTTTCTTTTTTCCAGCTTCTCACAATTATTAGCCTCATAAAACAAAACCCTTTTGTCCATGATTTACACTCCTTCATCTTATGTGGGACCCATCTCAGCGACCCTTCACAGAGATTGTGCTTCTTCTTCTTCTTCTTCTTCTTCCAAGTCCATGGTTTTAGCTCAGATTCTCAGGCACTGTTCAATTGGGTATCACTCAGCTTCCATTTCCTGAATTGGGTTTGCTTCTTTTTTCAATTTTCTCAACCGGGTCTGCTTTATTTCCCACCCAATCATCTCACACACTCATGGCTTCCATAAAGTCTCTGCCTTTTGTGATAGAGACCAAGGCTGAGAGCTCTGTGCTGCTCCACAGCGACAACACTCCCCGGCTCCGGTTCCCATTCTTCACTCACCGCCGGAGAAGGGCCGGTGAAGTGAGTTTGATCAGTGGTTCAGCAAGTGGGTATTCACAGGCTGTGGGGTTGTGTAGTGGGCAGATTAGTTCTTGCACAAAAGGACAGGTTTGGAGAGTGAAGCCTGTTAGAGCAATAAGGAAGGTCTCTGTGGATGGTGAGGAGGACAATGGTGAATCAGAGGATGCGCTTCAGGCCACCATTGAGAAGAGCAAGAAGGTTCTTGCTATGCAAAGAGACCTACTTCAACAGGTAATTTCAGCCTTTCTTTTTTATGGTGTGGTAGAAATGATCCAATGTACAATGTTTGCTTCCCTTTTAGTAGTTTAGAATCTGTGAATGTTTAAAGGAAGAAACTTTATGTCTTTAGGAGATTTCTGAAAGAGATAGATATGTAATATAGAGTGAATGTCTTCTTTGTATATATAATTTTTGTCTGTGGAGGTGTTTTAAGTGGCCAGAGAGAGTTAAAGGAAGTAACTTTGTGTTTTGTAGATTGCTGAAAGAAGGAAATTGGTATCATCTATAACAAGTAGTGATATAGACGAAGAAGAAGAAGAAGAGGATGGTTCTTTTGAACAAGGGGACTCTTTTTCGGATGTGGGAAGTTCTTCAAGTGATGGTAATGACACTGTTGAAGAACAAAACTCCAGCATTGCTTCAAGCAGCTATGCTCATTCAAATGTAGAAAAGGAGTTAGAAACGGTGCCTTCCGCTGTTAGTAGAGGCTTTAGTGAAATTGAGAAGGAGCATGAAGAAACTGTGCCTCTTAATAAGGCTCCCTATGAGGTAGAGTCCATAAAGCATGGGAATAAGACTAGTGCCAAGTCAGAATGGTCTGATTCTCTGCCATCTTTTATTTCAACTACCGTGGAGCCATCTTCTCTGAAAGATGAAGAAGAGCATGTAGATTTGAAAGAACCAAGTCCACAGGAGGTCAATGTTGGGGCGGCTGATCCTACAATCGATGACGTAAAGCCCCCTCCTTTGGCTGGGCCCAATGTCATGAATATCATATTGGTGGCAGCAGAATGTGCTCCGTGGTCGAAAACAGGTGAACTTGAATAAACACAAAATCTGAAGTTATTTATGATTTAAAGGGTAAAAGATATCCTTGTATGCATGTAGCAGACTTTTTTGATTATGAAATTAATCTTATCACTCTGACATGCACATGTACATAGAGGTACAAACAAGAAGGTGATATACATACATTTTATCTGTTTACACTAATAAATTTGATATGATAGTTAGAGATTTGTTACCAAATGGATTGGCATAGATGGGAAATATGAGATGAAATGCATCGATAATGTTAATCTGTACCATCTTAGTCAATTTGGTTAACTATTCATGCTAACATGAGAAGATTGAAAATATAAAAGTACAAAGAAGTATTGATAGACATTGAATTTAAAAATAACATTGTTTAAATATGCATACATCCATTTTCCATAGATTGTGTTCCTAATAGGTATACCGGTTGCGTAGGTAATTTGGCTTCTAGGAGGTCTCTAGTCTCTAGTTACATTTATTCCAGATACTTAAAGTAAAAGAAAAGGGGAACTGAGGTAAATTGTTGTCAGCCATCACTAGATAGGTACTTTTGAAAGTTGATAGCATAGACCATCACAATTGTTTTTTTTTTTTTTTTTTTTGGTTACATAGACCATCACAATTTTGCCAAAAGAGGTTTTTCTTTTCTTAAGACAAGCAAAAGAAACAATGGTGCTGATAAGAATAGTCTGGTCGAGTGTTGAACCTCTAAGTTAAATTTTGCCACTGTGACCTGACTCTTCTGTGTGTTTGTGTGTTTTTATGTATGCGCACACACTTATGCATGTTGATGATTTAATAGTTAATAACGAAGAGCTTTGTAGGTGGGCTTGGAGATGTTGCTGGAGCTTTACCAAAGGCTTTGGCTCGGCGTGGCCATAGGGTTATGGTATTGCTTTTCTCTTAAATACTATTTCAAGAAGTGTTACTACAGAATAACATGACACTTATTTACACAATCTCCATGGTAGCAGTTTCAAGGAAATGAGCTCCAATTTGTTGGAATTCTATGCCTGGAAAACTTACATTTAGAACATCCAGCACTTGAGTCTAATATTACACCCCATCTTATTCTATGGCTTTTCAGTATTTATCTCAATACTTTATGTTCTAATTTTATTAATTTTGTTAAATATTCTCATTCTCTCACAGGTTGTGGCACCTCGGTATGGCAATTATGCTGAACCTCAAGATTTAGGGGTCCGGAAAGGATATAAAATAGATGGTCAGGTATGCAGCAGCTACAATACTTTTTATTTTATTTTAGTAACAAATATTCTGTCAAGTTCTGAATTACATAGCTTGTAACTGCTCATTTTGTAACGAATGACATTGCAGCATATGGAAGTAGCATTCTTTCACTCTTATATTGATGGTGTAGATTTTGTCTTCATTGATTCTCCTATGTTCCGTCACATGGAGAATAATATATACGGAGGAAAGCGTGAGGTGAGATATTTCTTGTCATTTTAGCTTCAAATGGTTCTCAGGAGGGATAAACAATGGTTTGCAGACTGTTTGGACCTGATTGGTTTTCATTTGAACAAATTATGGTGCAGGATATCTTAAAGCGGATGGTGTTATTTTGCAAGGCTGCTGTTGAGGTACATTAGTTGAATGCTTTCAATGCTCATTTGTATAGAGTCAAATATGCAAATGCTGTTTTACATTTCTCAATCATCTAATTTCTGTAATGGATATAAGTATCTCATAGTGATAGAAGCAGATACAAACTTCAGGATCCAGATATGTAGACAAAAGAAAAACTCTGTGCATATAGCCATAAACCTTCTGTGAGCGATGACCTGTTTCATGTCAAGTATGTTGGTACAATTAGTTTAATAGGCCGCATGCAGGTGCTCTTATCATTTTTCCATCATTGATTGACATCTTTTTATAATTCTAAGGAAAGAAGTACAATATGCAGCACCCGCCCACCAATTTTTGTTTTGTTTTTGTTGGTCTTGCATCAACGTCGAACATGAATTAACAACAAATATTTGGTCATTTCTCTTTAATGTTAAAGTTGATTAAGCCACCCACCAAGAAATTTTGTTTTTGTTGGTCTTGCCCCAATGTCGAACATGAATTAACAGCAAATATGGGGGGTCATTTCCCTTTAATGTTAAAGTTGATTAAGTGAAGTTTATGTCCTTTTTATCTGCTTACATTCCAAAGAGTAAATATATTTGTTGCAGGCCCCTTGGAATGTTCCATGTGGTGGTATTTGCTATGGTGATGGAAACTTGGCTTTCATTGCAAATGACTGGCATACTGCACTGTTGCCAGTGTATCTAAAGGCGTATTATAGAGACAATGGCTTGATGATGTATGCAAGGTCCATCCTTGTAATCCACAACATAGCTCACCAGGTTTGTTCCTCGCATAAAACTCATCTTACTAAATCTTGATGTTAGATAATATTGTTGTGTCGGAAACTTGAGCATCTGCATAGTTAGAAAGTAAGCTCAAGTGGTTTCATTATCAGTTGGTTGAACTATTTTACATGTTTGTATAGGAGACTGCAGAGTTCTTAGCATGAATGTGTTAAAATGTGCTCACGAGATTGGACTTAAACTGACCAACTTGTCTAGACTTAGAGGCCAATTTAAGTTTAGGAACTTAAGTTTCCAGTCTATACCGCATGTAAAGCATTAACATCGCTAAATGAGAAACTTGCAAAAATGAGCCCAACCACTATTGGACGTTTTTGGTTTTCAAGCGAAGTCCAGAACACAATAAACTGTTTAGAAATTTTGAATGATATCCTGGTAAAAATAATTCTTGGCATAATCATAATGATGAAGATATATGAACTACATTATTGTATTTGACCCAGGGTCGTGGGCCGGTAAGTGATTTCTCCTTCGTTGATCTTCCACAACACTACTTGGATCTTTTCAAAATGTATGACCCTATTGGAGGGGAGCATTTCAATATATTTGCAGCTGGTTTGAAGACAGCCGACCGTGTGGTTACTGTAAGTCATGGATATGCCTGGGAGGTTAGAACAGTTGAAGGTGGTTGGGGATTGCATGGGATCATAAATGAAAATGACTGGAAACTCCAGGGCATTGTTAATGGAATTGATAATACAGACTGGAACCCACAGTTTGACGTTTTCTTGAGATCAGATGGTTATACAAACTATTCCCTAGAGACATTTAAGACTGGCAAGCCCCAGTGTAAGGCTGCCTTACAGAAGGAGCTGGGTTTGCCAATCCGTGAGGATGTCCCTTTAATTGGTTTCATTGGGAGACTTGATCACCAGAAAGGTGTTGATCTTATAGCAGGGGCGATTCCATGGATGATGGATCAAGATGTGCAACTAGTACTGTTAGGCACCGGAAGACCTGACCTGGAACAGATGCTGAGAGAGATTGAACATCAACACCGAGACAAGGTCAGGGGATGGGTTGGTTTTTCTGTACAAACAGCTCATAGGATAACTGCTGGTGTAGACATTTTGCTCATGCCTTCAAGATTTGAGCCTTGTGGACTGAACCAACTATATGCTATGAACTACGGGACAGTTCCAGTCGTTCATGCTGTTGGTGGACTGAGAGATACCGTACATCCTTTCAATCCATATGAGGAGTCGGGACTTGGGTGGACGTTTGACAGCGCTGATACAGGTAAGCTCATCCATGCATTAGGAAATTGCATATATACTTATCGAGACTTCAAGCAGAGTTGGGAAGGAATCCAGAAACGAGGAATGATGCAGGATCTAAGTTGGGACAAAGCTGCTCAGAATTATGAGGAGGTTCTAGTTGCTGCAAAGTACCAATGGTGAGAGCTGTTGCTGCTTCAAGGCCACAGTAACTCTTTGCGAGCTTTACCAGGATATATTTGATATGCCGAGTTTTGATAAGCAAAGTCACTACTTCAGTACTTACTATGTAAATATTGTTAGCAGATTCTTTTTCTTTCCTTCATGTTGTATGATTCACACGATTACACTCTATACTGTGAGTCGAGAATGCAGAAGTCTTTGCGAAGGGAGATGTCACTATGTTACTTTATTTCTTTCGGTAAGCTCCAAATAATGTTGACTGAGGTGCAAGGAAATTAGCTAAAACTATATCGACTTTGGATCGGAAGGCGGACCGTGGTCGTTTCAGGATTCTTTGGTCCATATCGACTTTGGGTGGTGTGTCGATGATGAGAATAACGTTGATCGGGATGTTTGTCCCCCTCACTACCTTCCTATGGGTGAGACCGGCGGTTGGAGTCACTTCAGGAGCCTCCTGTGGGTGGTGATAGGCTCGGTGGTGTTTGGAAACCCGGGGATTCCTCTCTCCTTCGTTATGACCAATGGGTGTATGCTTGGAGTGCAAAATCGCGTGCTTGGGTTGGTTGTTGGTGTCGGGTTTCACAGTGTGAGCACGGCAGCGGCGGCGGCAGCTTCAGCTTGGGCATGGATTGTCAGTGGCAAAGCTTGGTCAGGGATAGGGTTTCCCTCTGGGCCCCACTGTTTAGGCCTTGTTGGGCTTGGCTAGTTATTGTTCTGCTTTTTCTTTTTATTTTTGTTGTGTGGTCACATCTTTTCTTATCAAGGGATTACAAGCTTTTTATTATCTCGATTTAAGCGGGAGAGATCGCAAAGGGAAGAGAGACCTCGGTGACCCTATAATGGGGAAAATTTATCAGTCGGGGCTTTTGTTGCTTTTGTTATGGGCTTCATATAAGAAGGTGAGTGTACTAGGGGATTACTAGTTTAGTTTACTCTTTTTGGGATGAATTTGTAGTAGTTTCTATAGAACGGTTCTTTCTGACGCCCTCACTGAAAGGGATCGTTTTTGTACTGTTTTCTGAGTTAATAAAGTATGACCTCTTTCATTGAAAAAAGAGGTAATTACTTCGCATCCGACATTCTTAGATTTGAACAAATGGACGTCGATGTGATAACTTTGTTTGGTAATATGTAAATATATAAAACATATGTGGTAACTTTGTTTAGTTTCACGCACATACCCTAATTCATAATTTTGTTGTCGTCGTATTACAAACAGCTCATGAGATAAACTTATCGGCATTAAAAATACAATAAGATTCCTTGCGTCAGCGTGTCGGCTAGATTTCTACCAATTCAATGTCATATACTTTCAGATTTGAGTCATTTGACCATTGTGACGGTCAACTATGCAACCGTGAACATATGATCTATAAGTAATAACACCATATATACATTATGTACGAACAATGATAAACAAATAACTATGTAACGCATTTTCACTATAATGAACAATTTTGTCATCACTCACGTGCATCATACTATGCGGGAGAAATTTGTCGTTATGCATCTAAAAATTGACAAAATTTAATATTTGCGACGTTAATATGTGATCTAGAGTATTCTCGAACAATATCAAAACTCATTCATTTCTGCCTTTCAATTCAAAAAACAAAAACAAAACAAAACAAAATATGTTAAAATCAGTTTGCTGCTTTATAAACCCTATCCTCAATTGTGCTGAGTGGCATTATTTTGCTGAAAATTCAAAGTAACATTCTGAGGATGAAAGTTACTTTGAGAAGAGTGAATAGGTTAATCCCGTATGAACTCTTCACCAATTGCTGAGAGCCTATATCTTGCGAAAAGGCATTGCTGTATTTCACATGATGAGAACTTTTGATGGCTTCTTTGATTAGGATACTTAGAGTAATATTGGTCATGGTTATCAACATATCATCGTTGAGTTGAAAATACATGATGCATACCATCGTATTGTGAGCAAAGACATCATAATTAGTACTAGGTGATAAATCATTTATCAATCGTGTATAGAGGCAGACATGCAGCAGGTTGTTTCTTGAGAATTCTGGTATTGACACAAAAGGAAGAAAAAGACTTCTAATTGTTTTTTTTTATGAGAAAAGGGGAATTTACAAACTAAAGACTTCGATCTAATTGTCACAGAATCAACTTGTTGTTAGGAACGTTCTAAGCTAATAAGATCATTAGAAGGATTCATGTTAAAGAAAACTAAATGACAAAATATTCTGCACTTCATATATAATTTTGTTGTTTGTCATTTTTTCTTTGAACAATGAATCCTTCTACTGATCTTATTAGCGAACAGAAACGTTCCTAACAACAAGTTCACTCAGTAACAATTAGAAGTCATGATTCACATCGATCAAACATAAAATCCAACCTGGGACTAAATTCTACAACAGATATTAAATTAAATGAATGCCTAGCTAACTGCCCTAGTTCATTCTACTCCAGTCTTCTCAATAGGTATTGAACTTGAACTTCCTTGGTGAGAGGCATGATCCAATCCCCATATACAGCTGCAGCAAGATTTGGCTTGATCTTCTATACATGCAGGATTGCAGGAATACTCATCAGCTTATATGATGATGGCATCCTCCTGTCGGATCAAGGATTGCCTGATGCTGTCAAGAGTCAAGCTTTCACTCTCATCTACCCTCTTCTTCTGTATCTGTTGGAGTAGGATGGAGATGAAGAAGGGGCACAGCAAGCTTGATACATGATGCACCTTTTTCTTCCATTTGGTGAATGAAGTCCTCAATTCAACTTCTCCATAACAACCTGAAACAGGAACAGCATATATTAGTAAAGACCAAGCTGAAGAAGATCAGACTGAAAGTAATGTGCTCAAGTATAGAGAATGAAATGAAAAACACACCGTCGGAGAAATCGATTCTTGTATCTCTCTACGCTTATCAGGTGGCTCTCTCAAACTCACACTCATCGTAGCCATAGCTAACTAAGGTTGTGTTCTGCATTCAAGGGTTTAGCAGATGCTCCTATTTATAGCACGGTGAGTGCTTAGCCTCGGAAGCACCGAAGCTATGTCAACCGTCGATCGAGCCGGAATGCGCGCTCTAGGAAGCTGAACTCGGTGCATTTCACGAGGCCAGATCTAGAAACGGCCGATGCTAAAATTGGTGTCTTCTTCTGGTAACGTAAGCGTTACTAACATTACATAAATTATATGAGTCGGTGCATTGTTGAATTTGAATTGCTCAGAATTTGCTTGCTTCCTGAGCTCCTTTAATTGACGGTTATGAACTTCTTCTTCTTCTTCTTCTTCTTTTTTTTTTTTTTTTAAGAAGGTAATGATTATGGCGAAGTTAAGGAAATGAAAGATGAGGAACATGCTGAAATTGATGGTGAAACAGTAAAATGTAGAAGAAAGCTATAAAACTCTGGGAAGAGGAAGGGGAACTAATGAACTATTGATTTCTCTAGGTAATTTCACGAAGAAAGCTAGGCTTACTTGAGAGCGTTTTGAGTACACGGCGTCTATCTTCACATACATACATGGATGATCAGGATTAGAGAAAATAATATAGAAACATGGTGATCAAACATATGAATTATTATAAACGGTTAAGATTGCGTCGTGTAAATATACGTCGTGCACATAAGAATTTCCAGGCTTACTCACATACGTACAAAGTTGGATGAGCATGTAATCATTAATAAAGGCCAACTCATACACCATCGTTCGTGTGTCCCTTCGGCGACATCCGATACATCCTCATTTGTGTCGATTATAATTTTACGAAGACAGGTTAACTCATATGAGAAATTATACAGTACCCCTCTATGTATATGATATACTTGCATATTCGAAAACAAATTTCTCGTTGTGGTAAACAAAACCATTATTTGGATAATTTAAGTTTTATTAGAGATAATTACTTCACAATTCACATACAACATATTTAGAAAATTTTGAACAAATGCTCGCCGATGTGGTAACTACTGTCCATGAGATAAACTTATCGTCATTAAAAAAATACAACGCATTAGTATGTCAACTAGCTAGATTTCGACAAAATCAACGTCGTACTTTTAGATTTGAGTCATTTGATCATTGTGACGGATACAGTTATGCAACCGTGAACATATGATCTATAAGTTATGATGTCATATACATATTATGTACGGGTAATGATAACAGATAACTCTATAACGCATTTTCATTATAACGAACAATTTTGTTATTACTTACATGGGAGAAATTTGTCGTTATGCATTAAAAAATCGACTAAATTTAGTACTTGCGACGTTAATATATCATCTAGAATTCTCGAACAATATCAAAACTCATTAATTTAGACCTTGTTCGGTTAAATAAAAAAACAAAATAAAAAAAAACAAAGAATTAACTGAGGAGAGAATAGTGGGTAGTGGCCAATGGGTTGTATAACTTAGAGAATTGGGAACTCGCACAAATGCAAGGGTTAAAAGCTAGTATGGAACATCTCCAGCAGCATTGATAAATTGAAAAAAAATTAGAGATTTATCAATTTTTAAATGAAATTTTTTTTTTTGTTACAAATGGGGCACTAAGGCCCAGAAAGAAAGAACAAAAGAGAAAAACTAGTGGACAACTGAATCACAAATTTTTAAATGAATAGCTAAGTTTTCTCTTATAACTACTCTGCTGCAGCAAAACTCTCAAAATAAATTGATAAATATAACTTTCATCCAAATTATCAACTATTTTATCAACCACTGCTGGAGATGCTAGCTCTTATAGGTCTGGTATATATAGCTCCATTTTCATACTTGGGGGCTAAAAGTCTCGTATTGAAACGAAAGGAAAAGCTAAACGAAGAAGCTAGAAGATAAGGAAGAAGAAAAGGACTTTTAATTGTTCTTCTTCGTTTTTATGAGAAAAGGGAATTTACAAACTAAGACTTCGATCTAATTGTCACAGAATCAACTTGTTGTTAGGAACGTTCTAAGCTAATAAGATCAGTAGAAGGATTCATGTTAAAAAAAAATGACAAAATATTCTGCACTTGTAATTTTGTTGTTTGTCATTTTTTCTTTGAACAATGAATCCTTCTACTGATCTTATTAGCACACAAAAACGTTCCTAACAACAAGTTTACCATTAACAATTAGAAGTCATTCACATTCATCAACCATAAAATCCAACCTTTGGACTATATTCTACAACAGAAAATGACTGCCTAGCTAACTGCGAAACTGCCATAGTTCAATCTACTCCAGTCTTCTCAATACGTACTCAATCTGAATTAACTTCCTTCGTGAGAGGCATGATCCTATCCGGCCTTTTACACAGCTGCAACAAGATTTGGCTTGATCTTATATACAGGAGTAGCATCATCTTCATATGTGCTGGGATTGTGAGCATACTGTGCCCTCTCCCAAAGGCAAATTATGATGATGTCACCCTCCTGTCGAATCAAGGATTGCCTTGTGCTGTCAAGAGTCAAGCTTTCACTCTCATCTACCCTCTTCTTGTCTATCTGTTGGAGTAGGATGGAGATGAAGAAGCTTGCAGGGGCACAGCAAGCTTGATCCATGATGTACCTTCTTTTTCCATTTGGTGAATGAAGTCCTCAGTTCAACTTCTCCATAACAACCTGAAACAGGAACAGCATGTAATAATAAAGACCAACTAGCTGATGAATCTAGATCAAACTGAAAGTAATGTGCCATCAAGAATAACGGTGAAGTGAATGGAAAGCTAGAGAATGAAGTGAAAAACACACCGTTGGAGAAATCGATTCTTTGATGGTCTCTCTAAGCTTATCAGGTGGCTCTCTCAAACTCACACTCATGGCCATAGCTAGCTAAGGTTGTGTGTTCTGCATTGAAGGGTTTAGCAGATGCTCGTATTAATAGCAGTTTGAGTGCTGGAGGTGGGTTAGGCTCGGGTCGCTCGGCAGCACCGAAGCTATGTCGAGCCTGACTGTTCTAGAAAACTGTAGTACGTACTGAGTGCATACCACGAGGCCAGATCCAGAAACGGATGGCTGAAATTGTTGGTTTGTCTTTCTATGGCACGTTACTAACATTTCATGAAGTTCATGCGCGTGAGTGCGTTGTTTTTCTGAGTTTTGTTGCTTCCTGAGCTCGTAATTTGACGGTTATGGACTTCTATTAAGAAATGAAAGATGAGGAACCTGCTCAAATTCATGGTGAAACAGAAAAATGTAGAAGACGAACTGATGATATTGATTTCTCTAGATGGGTAAATTTTACGAAGAAAGGCTAAATTGATCACATAGAGTTACGTTGGATTACAACACTTACATGTAACTGTCGAGCCTGAATCTTCTAGGGGACGGCTAGAATATTGAAGAGATGAATTGAAATTTACAGAGTCAAAGAGATCTTGAAACGGACCGGCAAATTTCTAGTGCAATTACTAGCTAGCTAACTAGTTTACTACCATTTACGTATATATGACTTAGGTTTGTTAAGTGTGAAGCAATCTGGATCTGTGTTGATTTACGAGCCACGCTTGTCGTTGTTTAACATTCACATGAGTGTCTTCTGAGTGTAAAAGAACATGATTCTTGAAATTGTATGAAAGAGGAGGAGAATCCAATATAATTTAGTTTCTTTTTGTTTTTCATCGAATAAGTTATAGACCAGCTCGCTCAGCAGGAGCTGAAACCGGACAGCATTACAACACATGGCCCAAGTCTAACAGGCCCGGCCCGTTTTCCACCTCTAGCCGCGCTGGTTTGTAGAAGAGACAGAATCGAGGGTTTGATGTGCGAAAAATGAGAAGCATAGGCAGAGCGAAGTGGCTGTGCTCGGTTGTCCATGGTGGAATGATGGGAGTGAGGCTCAAAGCTCAAACGCACTCCTTTACTTCAACTGGCCTATATTCTAACCCAAGGGAAGATCCAATCAAACTGATTGTGGATCTGCGCTCTTCCAGCAGCGGCTCCGTGGAGTTGAAGAAGAAGCTGGAGCAGTCCGGCGTGGCAGCCTCACCGGAGCTGGTGGTGGAGATCCTTTCGCGTTTCCGCAACGACTGGGAATCAGCCTTCACCTTCTTCCTCTGGGCGGGAAAGCAGCAGCCGCACTCGGCGCGTGAGTACCACTCGATGATCTCCATTCTCGGCAAGATGAGAAAGTTCGACACCGCCTGGGCGCTGATCGACGAAATGCGTACTTGTGCTTCAGGTTCGGATTGTTCGCCTTCGCTTGTTACGCCGCAAACGCTACTACTCATGATTCGAAAATACTCGTGCGCTCGTGATGTTGGGAAGGCCGTTCACACTTTTTACGCTTATAGGCGGTTTGCTTTCGAGGCCGGCATGGACGACTTCCACGGGCTTCTCTCTGCTCTCTGCCGCTACAAGAATGTCCCTGAAGCCGAGCACTTGCTTTTCTGCAACTCGCTTGTCTTCCCATTCAACACCAAGAGCTTTAACATTGTCCTCAACGGTTGGGCTAACATCATCGGTAGTCCTCGCAATGCCGAAAGAATTTGGGCTGAGATGACCAACCGAGGCGTCCCGCATGACGCCATCTCCTTCTCATGCCTCATTTCCTGCCATTCCAAATCCTCCAATCTCACCAAGGTGCTCGCCATCTTCCGCCGCATGAAGAAATTGAATGTTGAGCCTGACACCAAGGTTTACAACGCCCTCATTTACGCTCTTGGGAAAGCCGGCCACCTCAATGAAGCTACCAATCTCATGAAAACCATGCAGGAAAAGGGTCTTGCGCCTACCATTGTCACTTACAACTCCCTCATCAAGACCCTCTGCAAGGCCGGGGAAATTGATCGAGCTAAACACGTCCTGCATCAAATGATGGAGCAAAGAGGCCTTGCTCCAACAATTCAGACTTACCATCCCTTCTTCCGCGTTGTAACAACCGGAGACCAAGTGTTTGAGCTTTTGGAAAAGATGAGAACCACCGGTTGCTCTCCAAATACTGATACATACATAATGCTGATTAGGAAATTCTGTCGATGGCGCCAACTTGATAATGTCTTCAAGTTGTGGAGTGAGATGAGTGAGAATGGAGCTGGTCCTGATCGTAGCTCATATATTGTGCTCATACATGGACTCTTTCTGAATAGGAAGTTGGAGGAAGCCCACAAATATTATACAGAGATGATAGATAAACACTATTTGCCAGAGCCGAGGACAGAAGAGATGCTTCAGGCTTGGTTCTCTGGTAAGCAGCATACTTCCAAGTTCCAAACAACAGATGGAGAAGTTGAACCGGTGGATTGTACGCAGCCAGCTACGAATACTAAACTAGTGATCTACAAGAAATCTCCTCAGGAAAAAGATTTCCGTCAGCAACCTGAAAGTAGGAAAGTTGTAAGAGTAAGGGGTTTTTCGTTTTGGGATCAGTAGATTTCATTGAAATGAGATATCTCAGCAGGGCATGGTTGGTCAGCAACCTTGAGCATCAGATTTCCGTAAGCTTATAAAGGTACACAACTGTTTCTGTTACATTCTTTTTAACTATTCAATGTTGTTGTCACAAACAAAAAACTTGTTTTAGGATGCACAAAAAAGAAATGAAACATTTATATATGTAGAAAATGTAAACATTTCTTTGATCATATATAAGATGCTGTAAGTTGAATTTGGGTTTTGATGTCTTCAAGTTGAGTTGCTATTGGGGTATACCCACTAACTAAGCAAATGCCACCCTTTATTGAATCAATGCATCATCTCATGTTTTGTTAATCCTCATATTATTGTTATTATTATTACTATTATTTTGCTTAAACTTTAGACAGAACATCTTTCTGATGAGAAATCTTACAAGTTCAGATGTACGAGTTGTGTTGCATCAAGCTGTGAATCTGTGATGTAACACCAGGAGATAAGAAAATCATGTATAGAGATAAGAACACAGAGCACGTATATATTGTGGTTAAAAAATTGCCTATGTCCACTGCTCTATATATTGGAGTTTCGTAATCTGATATATTGTTGGTTTGTGAGTAGTTCTGAGCCTTATCTAGAGAACTTTAAGCCAAAGCCTTTTCTGCATGTGAAACCTAATTGTTTCAATGAAAGGGCCAGTTGAATTGCTGGCAATATGCATACTCTGTCAAATGGAACAATAGTTTCTTAGTAGTACAAACAGAAATCAATTTTGGAACAATCAATTGAACAAGTATGAAGTGAAAATAGAGCAGTATTATCTTTCTGATTTTGAGGGACTCTGTTTTATGCAGTTTGTACCATTCAGTTGATTTTGTTGTCAATATAAGTATGTCATTTGTGCCATTTGGATTGGTTATTGATTACCTTTAGGTGCTTTTTAAAATCTTTTTTGAGAGTTACAGATGCTATTGACATATGTGATGCCCTCTGATATGTTCATTGTATTTCAATTGTTTTAATGTATTCTTGAATCCCATAACGTCGTGCTTTTGTACTGTCTAGGTGATAGCTGGGGACTGATATTCTGTATCAGAGTTTTGTATCATCTCTGATGTCAGTGAATTTTGTGGCCGAGAGAGAATAGCAGTTGTTCAGCAACATCAACCATCGCAGCAGCGCGCGGGCAATCTTTCTAGTAGGATAGTATAAGAGTAGTATTGATCCTAACCTAATCTTGATTAGTGGGGTTAGTACGTGTACGTCGGGACATTATATATCATATTAGCATAGAACTCCTGCAAACATAATATATGTAATTTCACTCTAATGTATAACCTTGTCATCGCATTAATGTAGCCTTATGTGGGTTATGTTGAGCCATGTATAGCATTATCATTCCAGAAAACGATGTATAGCATTCCAAAGAAAGGAACGCGTACGGTAGCAGCATTTATTTGGGTTATGTTCAGCCATGTTTTGATCCGGTGGAATCATTCATCGACATTGTTGAATAAGGTCCGGCGTATAAAACAACCATCCAGAGCTCCAAGCCGTCACTAATTACAAGTTCTGGAAAATTAAAGACAATGCAGAGATTTCACCTTCTTGTATTATCACTAATCCCTGGGCATTGATCAATCTAAATAAACCACGACAAAGCTATGGAAAAGAAACACAATTCATCACTAATTCAATTTCAATTGGCCTCTCCAAACATCATAAATGCTTAAAATTCAAATAATTACCCTATTATATCAGGAAAAACAAATTCATTTATTCATTTTGTCAATTGCAATACAAGGACTATAAACACCGGCCAACAAAATCAATGAAAGACATCCCCAAGAGAGGAATCCTAATTGGTCTCCAAAGCATAGAAATAGGTCAATGAAAGAATGTCGGTGACTTCTATGTAAATGAAACTCCTCTCTCCCGTAAGAGTTCCGCAAAGCCCTTTGACAAGCAACCTTCAACTGCACAAGGAGATTTGGAAGAATTTAACGGACTGCTATGTCTAATAACGTCCATGCATTCGTCTACATGATTTCCTGGTATATCATTTGCTGGCACGTAAGACATCACCCGAGTCCTCTTAAAGCTTAATGTAGGATTCAAGTCTGTACTATGTGGGAAGGGGGTAGGTGAAGACTCCATTTCATCAAGACCAACATCCCCCGGTATTTTCCTCTTCAAACCGGGATAACTCTTCAAGCCTGCCACAGAAAACACCACAATAAATGGTTACATTCAATCACATATAAGTCTCGAAGCTGCCAAGGTAGAGGACAATGAAGCTGGTCACAAGAATAGTGATTGACGTACCAGGTAGAGGTTCATCATTTGTGCATGACCAGGATTCTGAGTCGCCACAGTTAAAGAAGTTAGAATTAACATTAGATCCCGAAAACCTGTAAGACAGAGGACAGTAAGAAATTAGATGAATACAAATAATAAATTTATAACTACAACTTCAGCTTATTCATTTAGGTGTTATTTAGCTAAAATATGGGGTGAGAAGATGCCATTTGACCCAAATACTGTCAAGGAGCAAAGAGTACGGGAGTCTAGTAATCGAACCTGTACATATGCTCAACGAAGTCATCTATTAAGACAGGCCAAGCTCCTGCAGAACCGTAAAAGTTAGTTTTTCTCATACAAGATGACATAAAACTCTATGGGAAGTCATCTTAAAGAAGTCAATTACCAAAACCCTACAAATAAGAGTCAATTGTATGTATAATTTCCATTCAGACAATCCTAACCAATAATCCAGAGGCAATGCTACAAATGATGAGGCAAGTATTACCATATATTGGCAAAGAGAGAAGACAAATTTGGAGACACTAGTAAATCGTTCAGCAGTTTTGATCTTACATATATCCTTCACTCTGCTAAATAACCTAAATGTTATCAACTACGCATTAAATTAAGAACCAGAAACAGCTCCAGTGATCTCAAATGTAGTAATTTACAAGAGAGGATCAGTACTCAAAACCACCCGAAAATAATTCAAAAGGTATAACCAGATAGAGAGGAGTTAAGTTAATAGGTCAAAAAAAAAAATATGGTTGGGGTCCTATTTGACAGCCTCACAGGACTGATTGATTCAGTGAAACAAATTCAGATACACAAACTTCAAATTATGTCATCTCGATCATCAGATAGAATTTAGTTGACAGATACCTTCAGGATCATACCCTTCCAAATTTTCATGCACACACCGGCTGAAAGCTAAAACTTGCCTCCAAGTATCTTCAGAGATGTTATGCCGCTGATTTTTCTGTAAGGAATACCAAATGAGTTGCCTTGGAACACGCACATGAATCCAAAATAAAGAAAAAATAACAGTAATATTATTAATAAATAAATTTCCTGTTCCTACATACCAAATAAAACTAAATCCGTTGATTTGGTGGTTGGAGATGATAATTGAGATGTACCATGAAATAAACAAAAGGTAGAAAAATTCCCACAAAACAGTACATACAACAGTCATCAAACTTCACACAAAAACTTCAATCCTTTTTTAATGGGTATAATGGTGGTGCCGGCACAACCGCATAACTATCTTGATTACCAAGCCACTTTAGTGATGAAACTTAGCACAATTGCCATTCTTCCAAACTACGTGGCATCAGAACAATAATTTTTGATCTTAATGTGGCATCATCAGTAAAAGATTTGCCCCGCATAACTAAGATTATCAAGTATAGTCACACCAATTTAGCATGTTTATACCTCAACAAATTCACACCATTGATTCAGCAAGCGAAACCTTCCAGCTAAGACTATTCTCCATGCAGAAATGGCCTTAGGAACAGCTGCAAATGATTCAAGAAAAAAAAGAAAGAAAGAAAGGAATATGAAATTCATATGGCTATCTTTGGGAATTACAAATGTGATTGAGAATTAAAATACTGCCAAGAACAAAAAAAAAAATGACACTTACTGATACTCTTCTGACCACTTTCACGACATAAGAAAAAAACGAACTCATAGAAGCGCGAGAATTCTGAGAAGTCTACCTGCAGAGAGAGAGAAAAAGAAAACTTATTCTGTTTATAATGGAATCTCAAAAGTGGAAAATACACAATATTCTCATAACATACTTAGAGAATTCATTTAAGAAAACAATAGCAGATACAGCACTAGATTAGTCATTAAGATTGGGCAGCATGCATTTTGGAGAATTTGATATCTTTATTAATAAACAGGAATCTGTTTCAAAAACTTCTGGCACAGATATCTCACCACCAAGTCAAGCTGTGACATTAGCTTGCCAATTTCATCAAAGATTGATACCCTGTCAAAGTGAACACTCTAGGTTATTCAAATATCCAATAACCAATAGGAAAATAAAAATGCCTCCAGTGCCAAAACCAAGTGTCAGAATCCCAGAATGTTACTTGACCAAGAACACAGAATGATGACAGAAATTCCTATACAGAATGATGCAGAATACTATGACAAGTTCCTATGGGCACTCCATGTAATGGACATAACTCAGGTTTGAACATAGAAATTTCATACCTAGCAGAAAGTTTCGAGTCCACCAGAATTAAGAGCTGAGTTAATGCCTCCTTTGTATCTCTGACAACCTGCGATTCATCGATTTGTCCATAACCTTCTCCATACCCATTTCCGTTTCTAATATCTGCAATAAAACAGTACGATAGACTTAAAATACAGAACCAACAATTTAAACAACTTATATCCCATCAACTTTGAACTTGTACTGGAATTTCAGAAAAATCGCCTAGAGAAGAAACAAACAAAAAATGGTACTTGTCGAGATTGTGAGCATATATGGCCAAAGACCATTCAAATTGAATCCCATTCTTCCCCAAGATAGTTAAAGACACTCCAGAACTCATTAACTAATCCTCTAACAAATGCAACTAGCAAGTATTAAAGCTTAAAACTTTACGCAATGAACAAATGCAATTAGCTCAATACAGGTCATCACTTGTCCCAAAACACTTTAAAACCCAAAGAACTCTATCTTCAACACAATTCACTTCCACCAATCAAACACACAAAAATTAACAAACCCAAAAACCCAACTTCAAAAAGCAGCAGAATACCCTTTGTGCAGTTTCTGGGTAATCAAACAGAGAAATTTAAACAAACCCGCCAACAAAATTATGTTCAATTGTAACCCAAAGCAATCAAAGATTCAAAATTCATAAACAGCGTGAAAACCCAAAAAAGAAAAAGAAAAAAAGAACAGAAACTGAATAATGAATTTAGATAAGACAATCAAAACGAACAAAAGCATATAGACTAGAATCAAAGAATTCAAAGTTTACCACAATATCGGCAATAAATCTCGTATATGTCGAAAGAAGCGGAGCCGGACGGATCCATGCAGGTCCGGCGAGGTTGGGTTTCTCACGGCGGAGGAGATGCGTGGTGGTCTGTAGTGTCTACAATACCCACCAAATTTTCAGGTACCGACGCTTTTCTATCTCTCTCGTTCTGTTTTTCAATTGTTGTTTGTGTGAAAATGTGCTTTTCTATCTTTCTCGCTCTCGTTCTGCTTTTTGGTGATCCGGACCCGGAATCGGGTCTCGGGTCTGAGCTCTCAGCCCAAGTATATATTGGATGAGATGATAATAAATTGGTCATGGATCAGGAAAATGAGAGTGTAGATTTTAATTGGAAGAGTGTGGATTTCATTTCTCATGGATATATAATTAGGTCGTCGATGACGCTTTTTATTTGAGGAGATAGAGTAGGTACATACATGGGAAGATAAGAGTTTTTTAGGCCGTTGTCTGTTTAAGACGCAACGGAGTCTTAATATACTAGCGTTGTGTAAAAAAAGGTTTTCTTTGAGAACTATAACAAGAGGGGTACATATATTGTTTTGCATTGTCTTAGGTGTTCGAAATCCAAAGTCTTTTCGTATCATGTTATTAGTCCACTCTAATTCGAGATTATTACTTTGAAATTTACCACAAAACCCGTGCGTCATTATATTACTTCTGTCTACATCCATTCCTACACCGAAGTGGATTTTGCCTTCTCCTTCACGATTTAGGATTTAGTGCTGCACGATATATATGCATGCAGTCAATCTGAAACTCTTGAATCATCAATTAGATAACTCGCTCTGAAGACAGTGATTAAGAAGCAAGCAAAGGCAGGAGATATACATGTCTAGTAACGAAGCAAACAGCAGTGATGACTTGACCCTACAGTCAGTACAGGAATCTCACTCCGGCCAAGCCTGGCCAGCATTGTACAGTTTTTTTTGACGGCTACCTGCAGGCGGCATCAATCAGACTCCTGTGTCGCGGCGGAGGGCATCCAAGGCGGCCATAGAGGCCATGACAAAGGTGACAGTGGCATACGAGGATGGAAACGAATGCAGTATCTGCTTGAATGGCTTCAAGGTCGATGACGAAGTCAAGGAGATGCCTTGCAACCACAGCTTCCACGGTGCCTGTATCGAAAAGTGGATGGGAATGAGCACTCTTTGCCCGCTTTGCAGGTTCTCTTTGCCTGCAGATCGAGTCAGAAGATGAACAAAACAGTGATAATAACAATTATCATATTGAATATAATATTACCTCTGTTAATACCGTTTAGGAGACGCTGATGAGTTAATACTCGAGGATGCATGATTTACTGATCGATTGAATACTGTATAAGTTTTTTTTTATTTTATTTTATACGAGAATACTGTACAAGTTGCTGGCTTAATTATATAATGACATGCATGATGCATCGAATCTTTCTTTTTTTTGAAGCAACACAAACTGACTAACATGCATATAAATGGACAAAAGTTCCATAATATCTCTTACAAAACACTAAAAAAGTTCCAATCTGAATCCAGAACCAAAATTCATAACAGAAGTCAACAACAAAAGATAAAAGCTACCATCAAATAAGAGACATGCAAATTATTTTACTGTTACTATGTCATCAATCTTCAAAATCATCCTCACACACTCTGTGGCCAAAGTGATGGCACTTGTGCTTACTAGCAGCGGCTGCACCACCGTCTCGTCCCAGATGTTGGTAATCTGCCCCTTCCTCACATTAATGCCAGTGTTGATCACACCCTCATTGTGGCGGTTCCTCAGCTCAGTGACTGGTCATTGGGTTCAACCCAGCATTTTCAGCAATCAAAAACCTCTTGCTCACCAACCACCTAACCACACACAAAGCATCGTGCAAGCTCCTCTCAGCCTCATCAAGCACCAACTGGTTAGAGCCACGAACCAGCACAGAAGTGGTCCTACCCATGTTGTGAATCCCAGTAATCTTCACAATCTTGCCATCAACAAGGGAAGACTCCTCCACCAAATCAGCATACTCTTCTGAATCAGCAGAACATTGCAGCCAGTGGACTTGATCTTCTTAATCATACTGAGAATGTCAGTTTTCGGAGGCGAAATCTGGAACTGAATCACAGCAATCTTGGTCTTCTTATCGAAAACAGCCCCTTCACAGTCTAGGGTATCATCCACGGTTCCGCCGAGCTTCTTCACGATCTTGATGTCCCTCAGGTCCACAATCTCCGGCTTGGCCGGGTCCACCACAGAGAGCACGGCGTCCACCGCCTGCGGCGCCAGAAGCCTCGAGTACTGACGGTGAGGACATCGACGGCGTTGATGGCGATCTTGTGGAGGGAGTCGGAGATGACGGTGGGATGGATGCCATGGGAGAGAAGGACGAGGCACTGTTTCAGCAGGGCGCCGGCGATGAAGACGGTGGTGGTGGCGTCGTTGGTGATGATGATGTCACCGGAGGCGGTGGAGATCATCTTGTGATTCTTGTCCATGCCTTTGGGGCCGAGTCTGGTGCGGATGGCGTCACTGACGGTGCGGGCGGCGAGGATGTTGGCCTGGCGGACGTCCTCCTTGCGCTTGTTGTCGACATAAGACTCCGTCTTGGAGGAACGGGGAGCGGCGGCTACTGTTTCTGACATGGAGATCGGAACTTTAAGCTGAAACTGCGGTGAGCCTATGGCCTTGTTAGGAAAAAAAAAAAAAAAAAAACGAAATCTTTGGTTTAGAAATCTCAGCTAAACAAAAGTTAATGTAAATGATCGTATAGAAGAGCCTATGGCCATATTAGGAAGATAATCGTGTTTTGATGACCAATAAAAGTATAAGATTTAGGTAATTTAGGGTTTAGTACGTTATATATGACTATAAAATGGCCTTTCTAGCTCGCACCTTTATATATGAACTAGGGTTAATTAGCTATAGTAAACGAAACCATGTCTAATTACCAAGCATATGATGATCAACCGAGGACAGAAAACGATCAAATACTGGATTTTCTAAGCGCAGTAGCCAATCTTGATTTTGGAGCAGCATCCCTAGCCTACGATGAGCTCATGTCTACCCAATATTCAGACATCTCAGGCTCCTCGTATTCCAAGGAATTCAGTTTCCTTGACTCTCAAGCAACACCCCAAGCCTACAGTACATGCATACCCCAATCAGAATCCGTCGACCAATTTTGTTTTGGTTCCGGCAAGCTTTCCGATGTTCCTCCGGTAGGAGAGGAACGTGGTAACTGCTTGAAGGTTGGTGTGGAAATTTCAGACGTCCCTCCGGTAGGAGCGGAGTGTGGTAACTTCTTGAAGGTCGGTGTGGAGGCCAAGGAGATGCCTTGTGTACGTGAGCTTTGGTTTGAGTTGCCCTGCAGTATTGTAAAGTGGCTTGGCAAGAGCACCTACTTCCTGCCATTCGGGTTCACTGTGCCTGCAGTAGTGGCGGTATTGGTGATTTCTTTGTTGATCATGAATATATGCTTGAAGACCTGCTAGAAGATTAGACGAGATATACTGTGTGAGGCTTGCGTCCTAGCAACTTTGGGTCCTTTTGTTCATTTTTCAACCGGGTTTTAGTTTTTTGAATTCTCTTCTATTGATATTTTCGGTTGATAAAGTCTATCGCCAGCTTGTTACTCATTTATACAACTTAAATTACTCACAAAAGCTCATGATTAATAAACCTATATACGTATCACTTTTCTAACATGCATGATCATCCAAGTCGATCAGGAAATTACATATTCCTCATCCGGCGTGTATATTATTAGGGTTTAGAACTTTAGATCATAAAACTACAAACAGTATATTCCGAGCATAAAAAAGATTATTATGTACGTATAACCATCATGTCTTCTTCCAAGTCGTTAAGGATTGGGAATCCATCATGGCCGGACCGACTTAACCCTCTATATATAGATCATGCATATTCATCAAAACTCGATATTGATCGATCTCTTTCTCTCGTCTCTCGTCTCCTAGTAAGATTGAGCAAGCTATAACAATACGTAATATGTCACACCAAATGAATCAAATTCCGTCTGGCCAGCCCATCACAGTCTTACCTGCAGTACGCATCAACTTTCAATTTGAACTAGAACGTACTAACATGGGCTGGAACAACAACCGAGGGCCGCTAGTGGTACCGGCATCCAAGGCATCCATAGACGCCATGGCAAAAGTGGAAGTGACGGCAGAGGCAGGGCCATCGGAGTGCAGTATCTGTTTGGAAGGCTTGAAGGCGGGCTGTGAGGCCAAAGAGATGCCTATTTGTAAGCACAGGTTTCATTCAGTTTGCGTCGAAACTTGGCTTCTCCGGCATGCTTCATGCCCGCTTTGCAGGTCCACTATGCCAATACTAGAGGAAGATCAGGACAACGGCTGGAATAGCGTTTACCAAGCTGATGATCGTAATAGCATATTTAAATTGGAGGCAATGTTTTAAAAAACTAAGGCGTAGCCGAGGCATTCCGGTGATAAGCTTAACAAGGCGTAAGAATTACGGTTTTTTTTTTTTTGGCTATTTATTAACTTATTATCTACAAGTACTTCAAATGTGGGAGAAGAACACTTGTTCCTAAACTCTAACAGATCTTCACACACATAATTAATCACTATTAGCTCTCTTTATTTACAAAAAAAAAAAAAAAAAAAAAAAAAAAAAACCCAGTATTTCTCTTCTTTTTCATTCACCATCGATTCAGCCTCCAGAAGAAAACTTTTCCAAATCTAAATGTCAATGCCATTAGCACATAGCGATTTGCGAGATCAAGGAGTAGATTGGGCTTATTCTCTTCCTATATTGTCTCTATAAGTTTCTGCATATTCAGTTATTTGCTCTCAGTTCGATTGAACCAAGGGGCTCACTCCTCTTCCTCGCCAGGTTTAAATCTATCTTTCCTCTCTTTCTCCCTGTATCTACTATCTGGCCGGTATGCCTTTTGGATTTCCCGTTGTTCAGATTTTTTTTTCCCTGTATCTACTATCTGGTATGCCTTTTGCGCCTCTACGCCTAACCAGAAAAGCACACTCAGTAATTCATGCACCTCGCGCCTTTTAAGCCTCAAGGCGTGTTTTTTAAAACATTGATTGGAGGTTCAACCTGTTGAGTGGGTGGTTCGTTAAGAAATATGTAATGTAACGTTCAGCAAAAGTAATTAAGTGTAGAAATTTGAGTCATTAGTACATAGTAACAAGCATTCATATATTAATAGAACATATATGTACCACATGTAAATAGAACAACGCTTGTTGGTTCACTTGGTTGGATTTTGAGTTTGTCTTGTCCTTAGTGGTCTTGGAGAGCGAGGATTCCTTTTCCTTCACAGATTAGGACTCAAAAAAGATTCAAATTCCTATATACTGTTCGCAACCTCGATTCATTGATCGTAACACTTCGCAGTTAGTCGACACCACAAGACGATAAAAAGGGCAAATATGTCTGAGGACGACGTCGTTCGCAGTTACACATTTAGTAATCCAAGAACATACGAAATTACCGTGTACACCAGAAATGTATATTCCAGGCAACAATTACTTGATCTCAGGCACGCTGATCGGCCACCCGTGGCGGTGGGGGCATCAAGGGCGTCCATAGAAGCCATGTCAACGGTGATAGTCACTGAAGAAGGAACGGAGTGCAGTATATGCTTGGAACGCTTCAAAGTCTCTGGTGAAGCCAAGGAGATGGCTTGTACGCACAGGTTCCACTCCCACTGTATTGAAAACTGGCTGCGAATGCGTGCTTCTTGCCCACTTTGCAGGTTCACCATGCCCGTGAAGTCAATAGCATGAGTGAATATAGGATTGCAATGAGAGCTTTTTGGACTGAATATGATATTCTGAACGAACAATGAACAATATTAGGTTCATGTAAAAGTACAATATTGATATATAGTAGTGGTATGTATCTTGTTCTTTAATTTGCAAAGTTAATTTACATTTTATTCCATGAATTTATATAAGATTGTACTCGACGCAACCAAGCTCCTGAGGCATTTCCTCATCATGGAATGAATTACATGAATTAAACATTAATTGTTATAATTATATGCATCATCAGTACGTGTACATCCCGTGTGTGTATACATATATAGGACTCCTATATATAATAGGAGTGTGTACTAGGACGTAATTAGAACGCCAATTTTGAACTCTATAAATCCATATAGTTGTTCCTCAGTCATCAACATCGATCTTATTCTCTCTCCTACTGCTCTGTCTCTCTTTCTCTCTCTGTTAATCGTGCAAGATGTCGTCCTTCAATACTAGGCATATGTCTAATTTTACTACTAATGATCTTAATATGGTCATCATTTCTCAATCAATCTCTTCCGCCACAGAGGAATGGAAGACGGAATATGATGATCACTGCACTATTTGTTTGGAAGACTTAACTTCCAAGGCGAGGGAGATGCCTTGTAAGCACAGGTTCCACTCGCCTTGTATCGAGTCTTGGCTGCTCAGAAGCGAATCCTGCCCTCTTTGCAGGAGGCCGTTTCTGAGTCGCAGTAATCTTACTCGTCGAATTTTACGATTAGTATATGCATACTTTGCTAATATGTTCATTTTTTGTTGTTGGATTACAGGTTGGTTGTGCGCGTGGTTGTTATATCTGAATCTAGCTATATGCCCAATAGTCTCCTCTGTTTGCCCGCTTTACCCGTTTGAAAAATCGACTTGGATCATCTCATCCTTGTTTTTAGGTTTCATCGTTTTCCTTGTGACCATTCACCCATGTCGTGATGATCGCCGTGCCGATCAAGTAACCCATGAACTTGAAGGAAACGTAAGAACTTAGTGATGACCGGAACAAGAGAGACGCAATTCCGGTGACAATAGAAGAGCAAGCCCCTCAGCTTAGATTTTACGCAGGCCAAGAACCCCTAAGCTTAGCTTTGATTCTACCCTAGGTTTTCACTCTTCAGTTTTAGAATCTTTTAGAACAAAGGCCCATACACTACAAACAGGCCCAAATAAACCGCCTCTTTCTATATTTTCCTTCAAAAAAATCCGGCAATATATATCCTAGGTTTTCGGAAGGTCTACTTGATCCCCGGTGAGATCCCAGGTACTGTAACCTCTCCCTCTTAAGCTTCCTCTGTTTTACTGTTACTTCCGTTGTAATAGACTCAGATTTCGGTAAGAATCTCTCTATCGAGCTTCATGATTAATGGGTAGTTCGACCCAACAGTTATATATACTG